>JANBXA010000007.1:76067500-76667500 GCA_030556225.1 Cricetiscus sungorus | reverse complement strand
ATCTTTATGTATGATGTGTGTGTACCCTTGTTCACTTTTAGAGGATAGTAGATGGTGTCAAATCTCCTGTAGCTAGAGTTACAGGCAGTTGGGAGCCACCTGAAACAGGTGCTTGGAATCGGGAAAACAAACAAACAAACAAACAATTGCTTATAACTTCTGAGCCATCTCTGCAACTTCAAGCTGACTTCCTTTACATGTGTTCTCTATACTATTAGAGAGGACAATTACTTTGGACTGTTAAAAAGTATGGTTTCCAGGCTGGAGAGATGACTCAGCAGTTAAGAGCACTGACTTCTTCCAGAGGACCCGGGTTTAGTTCCCAGCACCCACATGGCAGCTTACCACTGTCTATAACTCTAGTTCCCTGGGATCTGATATCTTCACCCCAATGCATATAAAATAAAGGTTAAATAAGTTATTATTATTTTGTTTTGTTTTGTTTTCCATCCCTTGGGAGGCAGAGGCAAGCCAATCTCCAGCCTGGAGTATGAGTGAGTTCCAGGACAGCCAGGACTATGCAGACAAACCTTGTCTGGAAAAATAAAAAAGCAAAACAAACAATTATGTTTTCCATGCTGGGGGTTGAAGGCAGAGTTTTGTGTATGCCAGGCAAGCATAAGTTTAATTTTTGTCCCATGATAACCTCATCTACAAACAGGATGCTTAAAAGCTATTCATACTTTGTTTGTTTGTTTGTTTTGTTTTGTCTTGTCTCTGGAGCTCTGGCTGTTCTGGAACTCTCTGTAGTTCAGGCTGGACTTGAACTCAGAGATCCAAGTGCCTCTGCCTTCCAAGAGCTGGGATTAAAGGTCTGTACCACTGTTGCCTGGTTTATACTCTTAAGTAGAGACTAGTAGAATCCATACCTAGTAAAAGATAGAATCTGGAGAGATGCAGTAATAGTTAACTTTTAAAAGGGCATTTTGCTTTTGAAATAGGAAAAGGCTGACTTTCCCATGGCCCAATGAGTATGCTGTTACCGCTGCCAGGCATTGGTGGCACACGCCTTTAGTCCCAGTACTCGGAAGGCAGAGACAGATGCATCTCTGTGAGTTTGAGGCCAGCCTGGTCTACAGAGCTAGTTCAAGGACAGGCTCCAAAGCAATACAGAGAAACTCTGTCTCAAAAAAGGGGGGGGGTTGCCAATCTTTTATTTATTTATTTATTTATTTATGGGTTTATTAAAGCTATATATATCTTTATATATATTTAAAGATTTTATATATATGTGTGTGTGTGTGTGTGTGTGTGTGTGTGTGTATATAAAATTCTTTTTGTCCTTGGATTTTTTTGAGACAGGATCACATTCTAAGTGGCCTGGAGCTAATAGCAATCCTTCTGCATCTACTTCTTGAGTGCTGAGATTATGGATGTGAGCTACCATACCCAGCTCTGCAAATACTGTTTTTCTGTTTTTAGAGTGGTAAATTGAGCTTGATGTGGTAGCTCACGACTTTAATCCCAGCACTTGGGGCAGAGGCAGGTGAATCTCTAAATTTGAAGGCAGCCTAGGCTACAGAGAGGGGGGGAGGGGGAGAGAGAGAGGGAGAGGGAGGGAGGGAGAGAGAGAGAGAAGGAGAGAGAGAAGGAGAGGAGAGAGAGAGGGGGGGGAGAAGAGGAGAGGAGAGAGAGAGAGATATCCAGGACAGCCAGATCAAAAAGAGAGACCCTGTGAGCCCCCCACCAAAAAAAAAAATGTAATGTAAATCTTGCCTCCTTTAAGACATTTTTTCTAACATAATTTTATGTCTTTATTACAGGCTTCTGAGAACTTTATCTATTCTTGTGCTGGATGCTGTGTAGCCACCTATGTTTTAGGCATTTGTGATCGGCACAATGACAATATAATGCTTCGAAGCACAGGACACATGTTCCACATTGATTTTGGAAAGTTTTTGGGCCATGCACAAATGTTCGGTAGCTTCAAAAGGTACTAATGTTATTACTGTCACTGAACTGATAGGGCTTGTCCTCCTTCTGTGCTTTGCCTTGTGGCTCTTTTTGAACCTAACTGGGAATAGAAAAGGCCCTAAGAGATGACCTTACCACATAATAGACAAAACCAGTGTGCATTACTTTGTTGAAGTTAATGGACATTTGTTTAATCTAGTTCATAGTATCTGCTAGAAATGGTTCCATTTGTATAATGGTAATGAGTATACATTTTCCTCTCCATATTTTTTTTATGACCACCGTTGAATCTGTTTGGGCATATAGATTCATGAGTAATCACTCTTGTGAAAATATCATATTTAAGTTCTGTCCCAATGCTGAAGTTGCTATGTAATAGTTTTCTTCAAAATGTAAACATTCAAGGATTAGGGAAAGGCAAAACCGTCTGGTGCTGTTTCCTACTTGAAAATATTGTAGCTCACATGGATTATTTAATATCTTTTAACAACAGTGGCAGCATTTATTTTGAGTATGTTCTGTAAATATGCTCTGTGTGTTCTTCCAACAGGGATCGAGCTCCTTTCGTGCTTACCTCTGACATGGCATATGTCATTAATGGGGGTGAAAGGCCCACCATTCGGTTCCAGTTGTTTGTAGACCTCTGCTGTCAAGCCTACAATTTGATAAGAAAGCACACAAACCTCTTTCTTAACCTTCTCTCACTGGTAACTGTTCTTTACTGACATTGAATTGTATATTAGAGCCTCTAAGTTTTGATAATTTAAAAAGGATGCTATATGCTTTTCAAATAAAATTGCCCATAGTCACAATTGTCAAAATTTTAGTGCGATATTTGTAGATTACTGCTATAAGTACTCACTGCCTGGTTCCACTGATTAAAAACTACAAAAGACCAGGAGAGTGGTGACCCCAGAGTGGAAAGTAGTATAGCTGGAGCATATATTTTACTTCTAGCAAGTTATATGATTCCATTGACTTTACTTTTCTCATTTGTAAGAGTCACTTAGTTACCCAAGACATTAATAGACTGAAGTATATGATAATTTTTGTTCCTTTAATTCTAAGAACTTGACCAAGAGAAATTTTAACATTTTTTTTTCCTTCTATAGATGATTCCTTCAGGGTTGCCAGAACTTACAAGTATTCAGGATTTGAAATATGTTAGAGATGCACTTCAACCCCAAACTACAGATGCTGAGGCTACCATTTTCTTCACTAGGTATGACATGCAAAGGGCTAGGGATGTAGCTCAGAGGTAGAGTGCTTATCCTCTCCTCTGTAAGATCCTGGGTGTTTATTCACCAACACTGAAGGAAAAAAGGTTATTAAAAGTTGAGCATTGCTTAGAAAAAATTTTATTCCTTTCAAAGTGGGATCTCAAGGTTATTTTGGAAGCTGTCCTGGAACTAGCTCTTGTAGACCAAGTTGATCTTGAACTCACAGAAATCCACCTGCCTCTGCCTCCTGAGTGCTGGGATTAAAGGCATGTGTCACCACCACCACCTGGCAATAATGTGTTTTTTAATGTTTCTTTCTGAAATAATTTTTTTCAATATTTTACCATAATAGCTTCTATGGCTATCACAACACAGCAGCAGACTGATACAATAGAACTATTACTTTATGGCAGTATTGGAAGTGCATGCTGGTAAACAGCTAGCATTTGAATGTCATTGTTTTCAGTAAAAACAGATCTTTTTGGCAAACTTATTCTAAAGACCCCGTGACCATGTTCACTGACTTCTGAGATCATGTCTTTTTGGCAGGGAAGAATAAGATCACATTCATATGTCCTTTTTTCTCTTTTGCCTTCTTCCTCTGGATAGAGAGGAGGTGTAGAGCCCTGACCTGATCTTCTTTAGAGTCAACAGTTTAGCTAAAATGAAGGAAACAGACTTTTCATGTGCTTCTCAACTTAACATAGCAATTGGGTGTTCACAGTTTTTATTGTGGTAGTTGTTCCCCTCCCTTAATGCTTGGGACCAAACTCAAAGCTGTGTACACTTGCAATCATTTTACTACTGAGCTAAATCTTTACCCAGTCTCTGTGGGTTTTGTTTTAGTCAGTGGTTCTCCCATGCCAAGCAATTGCTAGATCCCTGAACTACATCTTAGCTCTTGAGTATGTTTCTGAGTTTTGTTGCTCCTTTGGTAATCTAAATATCTTATTATCCAGGCCTGCCTTACAAGTGCTTTTGCAAACTCCATCCCTTCAAAACTTCCTTTCCTAATAAGTGTGATCATGTTTATCTGGGATAGTCTTAACTACCAAATTATTCCATGCAGTTGAATAGAATTTTTTAAATGTGAATTAAAATAATAGTCATCTTTTTAGTAATACAGTAATCATTTTATAGTTCTAAAAGCTCTTTGGTCTTAAACCTCATATGTTCAAGAAATCTAAACATTATTTCTTAATGATACTTGTTTTTTATTGTTGTTGGAGTGAGATGCATTTTAACACTTTTTCATTGGCCCAAAGAGAAAGAGAGTCCTTGACTAAAAAAAAATCTACTTAATACTTTATCTTTTAAGAACATTTCTATTATTTCTTGTGTGTGTAGTGTATACTGCTTGCTTGTATGGAGGGCAGAGGATAATAATGTGTGGGAGTTGGTTCTCTCCTTTTACAACATGGGTCCTGGGAATTAGCCTTGGGTAATCATGCTTGGTGACAAATACCCTAACCTGATGAACCTTTCCCAGAACCTACCCCTACTTACTATTTTAAGAGAAATTTCATCTTTTATTATCTTGAATTTAGTATGTGTCTCCATGAAAACTTACTATTAACAATTATCTGCTTATTTTCTAGGCTGATTGAGTCAAGTTTGGGAAGCATTGCCACCAAGTTTAATTTCTTCATTCATAACCTTGCTCAGCTACGTTTTTCTGGTCTTCCTTCTAATGATGAACCCATCCTTTCATTTTCACCAAAAACATACTCCTTTAGACAAGATGGTCGGATCAAGGAAGCCTCTGTTTTCACATATCATAAGAAATACAACCCAGATAAACACTATGTAAGTTTGATCAATACGTGTAAAGTTTTTGTTATCCTTCATACATTTTTCACTGTCTGCTGAAGTTCTAAGTATTAATTCTGTTTGTCCTTGTTGCTTCCATAGATGGTTCAAAAGTAAGTAAATATACTTAAAGAATTATTTTAATCTGATTGATTTTTTTTTGTATTGTTAAATTTGCTTAAAAATCATGAGGGTCAAATATATTCCTTTTTTAGTGTTAGAGTATGTTTTTATTCTTTCATCTTTTCTTAGTTTCAAAGGTAAATCTTGAGTGCTGAAACAAATTTAACCTTAAAAAAGTCTTTAAAAGTCCCATCTGGGCATGGTGATGTACACTTTAATCCCAGAACTCAGGAGACAAGAAGCAAGGACAGGACAGACGTCTTTGTGATTGAGGCCAGCTTGAGCTACATACCTAGTTCCAGGACAGGCAGTGCTGCTTAGAGAGACCTTGTCTCATAAACCAAACAGCCAGCCAACCAACCAACCACAAAAGTCTTAAGTTCCCATTCTACTTTCAGTACAGTATTTTCCTATTTGTTTGTTTCATTGATCATCAAACCCTGGGCTTTAATGACTACATATCATTCATTTTGTTTGTTTTTCTGTGACTATGTCTGGATGTGCCCTGGTTGTTGTGGAACACTGTGTAAACCAAGCTAGCCTCAAACTCAGAAAGCCACAATTATCTGACTGGCAAGTGCTGCAATTAAAGGCTTCTGCCACCATGTCCTGCTAAACCTTATTTTTAAACAAATAAGGATTTATTTGTATTGTTTTTTTCCACACTCTTCATGGCTATTATTATTCACCTTTATGCTATTTAGTTTTTTTGGTTTTCTTTCTATTTTTTGCCATGCTGACACTCAATCCAAGGGTCTTAGGCTTGCTGGCGATATGCTGTACTACTGGACTATACCTCCATGCTAATATTTTTTTTAGATAATGTTTTTCTTTTAATCTATGATGAATAGATATTTAGAAAGCCATTTCACTTTTATTTTAATCATTTTGAGGTTATATTGTTAGTGGTTTATAATGGCACTAGAAAGTGTACTAAGTTTATACATACATGTACACACACACATGTCTCTGGTTTTCTATGGATGTATCTGATTTTTCTTACAATAGTTGAAATAACCAGTAAAACGTGTTCCTTTAACTCTTACCCCATTAACTTTTTTTGTCATTTTTTTTTCTATTTACTTTCTTAAATCTTAAATAAGCTTTTTTCCTTCTTGTTGGAAATGTGTGTGTGTTTGAGAAGTGCATTATATTTAAACATGAAAGTAAAAGTGTTCACTTTCAAGTTTTTGTTTTGTTTTGTTGGTTTTTTTTGAGACAGGGTTTCTCTGTGTAGCTTTGGAGACTGTCCTGGAGCTCTCTTTCTCTCTCTCTGTAGAATGCAGTTGTGCATGCTATATAAATACAATGAACTCTATTTTATAATGTAATGTGCCTATCATTGATTTCTTTTCAGATTTATGTAGTCCGAATTCTGAGAGAAGGACACCTTGAACCATCATTTGTATTCCGGACATTTGATGAGTTTCAAGAACTTCACAATAAGCTCAGCATTATTTTTCCACTTTGGAAGTTACCTGGGTATGTTATTACCACAAAAAAAAAAAAAAAAAAAAAAAAATCATCCTTATTTTTCTATGTAGAAATTATTTATTTTTGTATGTGAGTAGAAAACTTTGGTTAACATTCAATTAGAGTTAAGAGCATAAGTACCTCATACAGTACTGAAAGTAAGGAGTTTGAATTTTGTGTTGAATGAACATGTGACTAAAATCTTAAAGCTAGACCTGGTGGCACATGTACCCAGGAGGCAGAGGTAAGAGACACTCCAAGTTTCAGGTAAGCCTGGTTTCAGAGGGCTAGAGTGGAAATACGTAACTTAATTGCCTTAAAAACCAAAGAACAAACAAGGTGTGAGCTTTCAAGACTCCAGTTTTGTCACCTTGTTTGTGCAGACACAGCACAGTTTCAACTAAGATAATGGAATCTTGGTTTTAAAAAGTCACATGCTATAGCTGCAGAAATTATGCATTGAACCATGCTGATCTTCTGAGTCCAGATGTTACCGCTCAGCTGGTAAAGGCTCTTTCTTCCAAAACTGACAACTCTGACCTTACCATGTGCCATGGCATAATACTGACTCCTCGCCAATTACCACTGAAATTCTTAGATGTAGTCATCTTTTCCCTTTCTTTTTTTTCTTTTTTTGACTTTTTTGAGACAGGGTTTCTCTGTACAGCCCTGTCTGTCCAGGCTGGTCTCTGCCTCTGCCTTCCAAGTGCCAAATATAAAGGCATGCACCACCACTGCCTGTCAGATGTAATAATCTTAATTTTTAGCTTTTTTTTTTTTTTATAAGATTTTTTTTCTTGTTTTAAATTATGTATGTGTGGTGTGTGTGTTTGCTGTGTTGGTGCCTGCAGAGGTATCAACCCCCATAGAGCTGGAGTTACAATGGCTATTGTGAGCTGACCAATGTGGGTGTTGGGAACTGAACTCAGATTCTGTGCAAGAGCAGTACATGCTCTTAACTGCTGAGCATCCCTAGTGCTTAGCTTTTTATCTTACTTGTTTTCTAAATCATTAGATTTACTATAGCTTAAAGATCAGTAGCTTTCCTTTGCCATATTTTTCTCATACAAGATTTCAAAAACATTAAGGCAAAATAGGTTATCAAGGTTTGTTACTGCTGCATATGGATCTCATTGAGTTCAAAGGCAGCCAAGGATACATGGTGAGACCTTGTCTCAAACAATATATAAAGTTTGTTACTATGTGTACTCTCATTTTTTCCCCATCACCAAAATAAGAATTAAGATGATGGTTTGTACCTGATTTAGGGTCTGAGACATTGTATATTTTATTTTGTGATTATTGAGTAATGATTCTTTTAGAGATAGGATAAGGTAAATATTTGTGAATGATTAAAGTTGAAACCAAGTAACAGAAAATTAGTAACAAATACAGGAAACTAGTAAAATATGCATCTTTTTTATCTATCTCTCTCTCTCTCCCCCTCCCACACCCCTTCCCCCCCCCCTCTCTCTCTCTCTCTCTCTCTCTCTCTCTCTCGGAGAGGATTGTTGAAGTAGGGTCTCACATAGTCAGTCAAGGTTTTCCTAGAATTTGCTATATAGCTGAGACTGGCCTTCAACTTCTGATCTGCCTGTTTCTACCTCCCAAGTGGTTCTAGGATCCCAGGCATGTGCCACTATGCCCTACTAACACATGTATCTTGATGCCAAGACTTATGTAAAGAAAATGATTAATTGAAAGTAGTTTATCCCCAATGTTTTGTATCACACAGGCAACAATATAATAGAACAACACCCCACTTTTGTATCTTAAGTATATAACAAAGTATAGTTCTAAGTAAATATTGTGCATGATACTCTACAAAATCTGCTGAAATAATTTAAATCCTCCCCCCCCCTTTTTTTTTTCTTTTGTAGCTTTCCTAATAGGATGGTTCTAGGAAGAACACACATAAAAGATGTAGCAGCCAAAAGGAAAATTGAATTAAACAGTTATTTACAGAGTTTGATGAATGCATCGACAGATGTAGCAGAGGTGACTTTCCAATATAAGTAAATAACATATTCTAACCTTTATGCCATTAATATTTAACTAATGAACCTTTTTTCTCTTCAATTACAGTGTGATCTTATTTGTACTTTTTTCCATCCCCTACTTCGTGATGAGAAAGCTGAAGGAATAGCCAGGTCTGCAGGTGAGATTATACTTTTTCCTTCTGGTGGATAATTCATTACTAATGTGATGGGGTGGAGGTGGATGTATGTAGGGGCACACACAGGTATCTATTTTGGATTTTTTTTTAAAGATTTATGTGCATGAATATTTTGCCTGAATATATATACATATGTCTATGTGTGTGTATATGTGTTTGTGTATGTATGTGTGTGTGTGTATATATATTATATATATACATATATATGTATGTGTATATATAATATATATGTATGTATATATAATATATATAAATATATATTAATTAATTACATGCCTGCAGAGATCAGAAGAGGGGGTTGGATCCCCTGGAACTAGAGTTATGAATGGTTGTAAGCCACTCTGTGGTTACTGGGAATATAATCCAGGTTCTTTGTTAGAGCAATAAATTGGCCGGGCATTGCTGGCTCATGCCTTTAATCCCAGCACTCTGGAGGCAGAGGCCGGTGGATCTCTGTGAGTTCGAGGCCAGCCTGGTCCACAGAGCGAGTTCCAAGACAAGCAATACAGAGAAACCCTGTCTCGGAAAAAAAAAAAAAACCACCAAAAATAAAGCAATACGTTCTCTGTTTCTGTCTACCCACCCCAACAGTTTAGTCTTTCTAAGCTAGTCTATTTCTAGAAAAACTTAGCATTCTTAATAATTAGTTTGTGACTTCCAAAAAAAAGTACAAATTAGTGGCATATGAGATTTACTTTTTCTGTTCATTTGCCCACACCCCACCCTCATGCAGCAGGTCTTTTGTGAACCATTGCAGGCACATTGAGATAAAAAGAAAGTATTTCTGTTTTCAGGTGCGGGTCCCTTCAGCCCTACCCTGGGCCAAATAGGAGGAGCAGTGAAGTTATCTGTGTCTTACCGAAATGGCACCCTCTTCATCATGGTGATGCACATCAAAGATCTCGTGAGTGGCTACAAATGATGCCTACAGAGCAAATCTGTACCTTGGTAGGAAGCGTTACTGTTAAGAGACTGTTTTTCTTTATAGGTTACTGAAGATGGGACTGACCCAAATCCATACGTCAAAACATACCTGCTTCCAGATACACACAAAACGTCAAAACGTAAAACCAAAATATCACGTAAAACTAGGAATCCAACATTCAATGAAATGGTAAGCTAAACTTTATTTCTCAAAATTTCCTAGAGTTTTGTTTTGAGATTTCAATGTTTTCTGTAAGATTTATTTATGTGTATTTATTGTTTTGTAAGTGCACTGAGTGTATGCCCTTGTACCCACAATGGCCAGAAAAGTGTGCTGGTTTCTCTGGACTGGAGTTACAGGAAGTTGTGAGCTGCCATTTAGGTGCTAGAATTAAACTCAAGTCCACTGCAAGAGCATTCAGTGCTTTTAACTGCTGAGCCATCTTTCTAGCCTTTCCCTTAATGTTTTATTCTCTTGAAATCCTCTTACCAAAACAGTGTCAGCTGAGCAGTAGAGAGTATAACTGTGGCTGAGATACTTAAGGCCAACTAGCAGATTCACAGCTCATCAGTAATCAGTTAAAACCAGCTAAAGTTCCTTCACCTTGCCCCCTTGCTTAACTATTTTTTTTGGGGGGGTAGACACATTAAATTCACACAAAAAAATGGCTGGACAGATTGGAAGACAACTTGAATTATTTCTTTTGTTTTTGAGACAGGGTCTCCCTGTGTATCTCTGTCTTGGAATTCACTATGTAGACCATGATGGCCTTGAACTCACAGAGATCCACCTACCTCTGCCTCCTGAGTGCTGGGATTAAAGGCGTGTGCCACTACACCCAGCTGAACAACTTGAATTTTTATCAAGATTATAAATTTATCAAAACCGTAGAAAAGCCAGACATAGGGCTAGAAAAATGGCTTAGCATATAGGAGAACTTGCTCTTTCAGAGGCCTGGAATTCAGTCCCCAGTACTTACATCAGGGGGCTTACAATTGCTTGTAAGTCCAGTTTCAGAGAATCTTAACACCATCTTCTGACTTCCTCAGGTACCCACACATATATGACATATACATTTTTTTTTAAATAATAAATAAAATTTAAAGAGGAAAAAAGCCAGGTGGGCTGGTACATTTCTGTACTTGTAGCTCTTTAAGAGTCAAAGCAGAAAGATCACGATGTAGATTCAAGGTCAGCTTGGATTACATAGCAAATTTGAGGTCGATACAGAGATGCTGTCTCAAACACATACTCACGAGAGAGGGTCATTCACTCTTTAAAGCAAATTTGAGGTCGATACAGAGATGCTGTCTCAAACACATACTCACGAGAGAGGGTCATTCACTCTTTAAAAACACATGCAGTGCTAACCAAGCAAGTTAGTCTTGTTAAACAGCAGTGGGGTTCTTAGTGGATTTTCCACTAGTTGATGCTATACTGTCAAGACAAAGAAATACAAGCAAGTGTTTCTGTGGTTATTTTAGTCAAACAGTGAGAAAGTCTAAACTAAAGAAGTATTTCTCAGAACTGTGAAGCTTTGTGGAAAAATAAAAATGTTAAGTGTTGTGATGAGGATTTAAAATAGCAGAAGCTTTGAGCACTGCAGATCTGCTGCAAACTGCACTTTCAATGTGGGTTTGTATTTCCTTGTGAATAAAAAGTTACCACTTCCTGGTATATGGCATTTAACAGAACAGAAGAAAACAATGAAATTTTATTCTGCTTTTTCAAAATAATTTTAAAATGATATTTTCCAACTTGCTTTCCTTTCATCCTCTTTTTCTCCAGCTATTAGATCATCTTAAGGTAATCACCAGGTAATCTCTTTTCCCTTCCCATCACTTCCATCTCACAGAAACCATGATTGAAGATTAGGGGTCTTTTATTTGTTTTGTTTTGATTTTTGACAATGATTGGTCCTGCTTCATACAATCTCTTTGTTAAACACTGACAAGAATGATAGTTTAATATTCCAGAAGTTAAAAACATGCTTGTGATACATTGAGACAAGCCCTGCTTCTATAGTCAGTGCCATTCATTGTATCACTCTGACTGATACCTTCATATTTCACTGAAAATATTCGAAGAAACCAAACCTTATCACTTTTCCCCCTTTAGCTTGTGTATAGTGGATACAGCAAGGAAACCTTGAGGCAGAGAGAACTTCAACTGAGTGTACTCAGTGCAGAATCTCTGCGGGAGAATTTCTTCTTGGGTGGAATAACCCTGCCGCTGAAAGATTTCAACTTGAGCAAAGAAACAGTTAAGTGGTATCAGCTGACTGCAGCAACGTACCTATAAACCACGGATTTCTGAACTTTGGAAGAAGGAAGTAGTTTAAAATGTATGCATATGTGTACACACATACTTGGGAACTTTGTATATTTTTTATACTTGGACAAAATTATAAACTTAAATATACTTGCAGTGTTGTTTCAACATACCTGTTGGACCAACTGTCACATAACTAATTTTTACAGATTTGGGGGAGCCATTGCTGTTTCAAAGTCATTCTGTTGAATGCTACCAATCCCAGACTTAATATATAGTATACAGTTAGACCTGGAAGAGACTTTGAGATGATACTATGTCATTCAGCCACGTTGTCTGCATTCTTCCTACACAGACACAGCAAATTGGTTTTCCTGTTATGCACCTCACAGCCTTTACCACTGTGTATGCTCACAGACACCAAAGGAAAGATGCAGCTGCTATTCAACAGGCTGAAAAGCAAAGCACAAATAGTAGAATGCTGAGAACTACTAAGTAGTTTATAGAAGAAGAGAAAAAAATACTATTTTTATTCATTGTTAAAGCCTTTTCAGAGTAAGTGCCAATCACTGGAGTTGTAAATAATGGTGCCTTACTTCACTTATATGCTTCATTGGCACTTCCACTCTGATTAAAGAGTAACCTGTTTTCATTCATTTTCACCTTAATGAGGACAAAATACCAGGTACACTTACTAATGGTTTTCCCACAAAAATACTATTTTCTCTACTTCTTTTTGTGACTTAATTATTTTAACTATTAAGCTATTTGATTTAATGTTTGTTGCCCAGTACTTGAATGAGATTCATTGATATAGGTTTATTCTAAATTCTATCATTCCACTATAACCCTACATTTATATGCAGGGGTGTGAACTGAAGTGGCTGCTTCACTTCCATGTATTTATACTGTACTTTCTCATTAAACAAATGAAAATTGTTCAGCCTTGTGCCCATTTTTGTTTGGTTTGAGACACAGGATAAGGACTGTAGGCTGCAGACTGAATTTTAAAATAGACATTTATGGAAGGTATTGTGTAAACTGTCTTGTATTTGTAAACATTGTACATTCACATGAAAGAATTTTTTCTGTAATACAGGGAAATTCAGAAATAAATGAGAAATTTGAAGTTATTGCGTGACAAATTAAGAATAAGATTCATTTTTATTAGTTTCTCACTTCAGATATAACTATCTTGTTTTGGTAAACATGTAAATATAATAAATGTCATGGTTAGAATAGAAGTTCAAATATTTTTAGAATGGTAAGAGATGTAGCAAATCTGGTAATCATGAAAACTGACAAACTACTTAATGAAGGGTACCAAGAGAGGACAGTTTTCTGGAATAAAATTTTTATGAAGTGTACATAGTGATTAGCAGAAATGATGATGCTTACAGAGCTAAATGAAGTATCAAGGGTGTTATCATTGAAACAGATTTTTAAAGAAATCAAAACTTGAAAATTTTGGTGCCTAACATTATGGTCCATTTGTAGGGAATCTATTAAGTGTAGTATATGAATTTTTTATATTAAAGTATGTTGTCTACTTGGTAAATTAATTAAAATGAAGATCAAACTACCATTGTTTGCTTTTCCCACAATTAACATTTCCTTAAGTTGTTTTGCAGATGTAGCACTAGAATTTTCTTTTTCTTTTGAGAGAGACTTAATTCCATTCCATAAGTTACCTATCTACTTTTTTAAAAAGATGCTATTTGTAAAAGGTTGTCATTGATTGTAATCAGTGTGGACGTTTTTGCGATTTGTTACAGCATCTTTAGCACAAACAATAGAACTAGAGAAAGTAATGTCACTTCTCAGTGACAAGAAATCTGATTCATATCTAAAAGTATAAAATGTGATTAATACTGTATAGTTAAGAATTCAGAGAAAAAGGTTAATATTTTCTCTTAATTTAACTCAACCTGTGCCTCCTTTGGTCATTAGAGCACATATATTTTAATGTAAGTTATTTCTTTGTAAAATGCTAATCTTCAGCCCATACCAAAAAATAGGAATAGGGAGAAGAGAGTAGCCTCTTTGCACTACCACTGCAGTCAATTATAAATCAGCTTATTTTCTAAAAACATCTTAATACTTACCTTAAAATAAGTCTGAAAAATAAAACTGTAAACTGGCCAAGACACTAATTTTTATGTATAATCACATTCATAACTTACCTTTGTCAGGTAAAAATAATTCTGCTGCATACAAGTCCTGTGCCAGAGTTCTTTGTTCTCTACAGTACTCTAGAATTTAAGATAATGGTTCGTCCCAAGAACCTGTTTTCTCTGAGGGACCCACTGAAAACTGCTGGCACCAATGCTTTTTATTACTATGTGTATGTGAGTCAAGTTGTTAAAGCATGTATATCTTTTTTACATTTTTTTCAAATTAAAGTTGTATAAAAGTTCACAAATCTTGCCTTAAATTGTTAAATTCTTTCTAGGATTCATGAATTGTGGCATTTAAAAAAAATCACTTTGATAACTCAGATTTAAAAAACACTGAAGCCCTGCTATTATAATACACATTTACTTACATGCTATTTACAAGCAGTGCAAATATAGATGTGCTTACTGGTATCATCTGTTAAGAACCAAATGCTTTAATTATTATCAGCATAGTGAGTGAGATGTATAATATTTTTATTAATACTTGGAATATATTCGGTGAAATGAATGTGATTTAATAACTACACCACAATTATATTAAAATATTTCTGGAATAAAGGAACTCAGTTGTCATTTCTTTCCTTGTTTTAATATTTTGGTTTCAAAGTTTTGTAACTGTTCTTTGCATCTCACCCAGAAGTTTATAAAGTTTAGTAACCCTGAATTTCAGATCTGGTCTGTCAGACTTCCCTAATATGCCTAAGAAGAGAATTTGAATTGAAAGCTGAGTGTGACTCTTTGAAGGTCTGGATATTGTAAGTTGACAATTAAAGCCAAATCTCCATGCTGTTCATGAAGGAAGGCTTATGTAGATTTATTCTTTCAAATAACTGAGTACCTGCCTAACTTCCTACCAGTTTGGAAGTGCTGAAGTTCAGTTGTGGGAATTTTAATTAGAGGGATTTACACAGGAGCAATGCATTTACCTGACCACTAGGTTGACAATAGATTATATATAGACTAGGGTACCATTTAAGCCTCCTGAAAGATGATGGATAGGACTGGGATACCCTTGGGAACAAGTAATGTACCATACATTTTTGTAGTAAGATATGTTTGGGGTGACTCATGGAAATGAGAAAGAATAAAGAACCCAGCATTTATATTTTGGACAACTGTGTTAAACTGAAGGGCTCTGGCTTAGGGATTGCAAACTGTAGCCAAGTTTGACATATGGGTTACATATCTGGGCTAAAAGTATGAATCTGGTTAATTATTCAAACATATCTTTGCAGCTGGGTGGTGATGGCACATGCCTTTAATCCCAGCACTCTCGAGGCAGAGACAGGTTGATCTCTGTAAATTTGAGGCCAGCCTGATTACAAATCGAGTTCTAGGCCCGCCAAGGCTGCACAGAGAAACCGTGTCTTGAAAACAAAAAGTCAAATATATCTTTGCTAGGAAAAATACAAATTTGGTTCAAGTTCACAATGTTTTGGAAAACATTATTCAACTAGTGATGGATTAAAAGTGTACCTTGACAGGGCGTGGTGGCTCAGACCTTTCATCTTAGCACTGTCTCCTCTTGAGGCAGAAGGCAGGAGGAATTCCGTGGGTTTGAGGCCAGCCTCGTTTACAAAGCGAGTTTCTGGACAGTAAGTACATATATAGACACTGTCTTTAAAAAAAAAAAAAGTCAAGTTTCAATACTGTATTGTTTTAAACCTCTCACCCGACAGGGTCTTTTAGATGTTTCTTCCTTCCCAAGTTCTTGCTTTTGATGTTTTTTGTTGCATTTTTTGTTTGTTTTTCGAGACAGGGTTTCTCTGACAGTTTTGGAGCCTGTCCTGGAACTCGATCTGTGGACCAGGCTGGCCTCGAACTCAAGAGATCCTCCTGTCTGTGCCTCCCAAGTGCTGGGACTAAAGGTGTGCGCCACAACCGCCAGGCTCTGCATTTTTAACAAGTTTTCAATTTACTCATTCTTGGGACAATCATGGTGAACCGGCACTAGGTCATCCTTAAAAGTTCAATTCCCTAGGTACTACCCTTCCCTCTCGTCTTCTCGAAGCTTCTTTCTTAGTCTCTAAATCGTCTCGATCGGGTCCGGGACTCTGCGTTCCTGTGTAGACTGCAAAGGCACTGGCAGCGAAGGCCGGGCGCAAAAGCCTGGGGTTAACACACTAGAGAGGAGGGGAGGCGCCGGCTGCGCTGAGGCACTGTGGTCTCTTCGACACAGCGCTCATCCCGCAACGCTCGAGTCCAGGCTGGTGACGGAGCCCTGACCCCACAGGTTACCTAAGTCCTCCAGCCCAGGGCTCCAAACCGTCCGTGGTCCCACAAACACCCTCCTACTGCTAGTGGTTAGTGGCTGACTTCCGGACCTGGCTACAAACCGGGCCAGAGACAGAGGGACGGCGGGAGGCGGACCCAACGCAATGCCTTCTGGGACGCGTAGTCACGCGGGCACCAGCGGCCGCGCCTTGTGGCCCCGCCCCGCGGAAGTGTGGGCGCGTGACGTCACATCCTGCGTGTGACTTGGCTTCCTGCGTTGTTTCCTCCCTCGTTTTCTCTTTGCTGCCAGACCTCCGCCATCATGGGTCGCATGCACGCTCCCGGGTGAGTCCGCAGCCCCAACCCGGGCTGTAGGATTGGAGCTGGGGCGCGGGGCAGGGAGAGGACGGTGCGGGCTGCAGGTGGGGAGACGGCAGGGCTGCTTGAGTCGCGGGCCGCCACTTCACTCACTATGCTTGTGTTCTCAGGAAGGGCCTGTCCCAGTCGGCACTGCCTTACCGCCGCAGCGTCCCCACGGTGAGTAGAGGCTGAGGGTCGGAGGGCAGCGCAGGGCGGAGTAGGGACCAGCATGCGTGAGGATGGGGCCCGAGGTGGAAGGTTGCTGTCGTGCTTCCTCACGCTGAGGCCCGATTTCTGTTCCTTGTCCAGTGGCTGAAGCTGACGTCTGACGACGTGAAGGAACAGATTTACAAACTGGCCAAGAAAGGCCTGACCCCCTCCCAAATAGGTGAGTGTTAGCAGTCTCAACTTCTGCTCTCGTGTGATCTGGAAAGACAAATGTGTCTAGTCCCCGCTTTGAAAACGCGTTTTCCCTGCTTTCACAGCTAAATGAGAAGCATCTGGGATCGATGCTGTGAATTGACTCTAAAATGCTGTGACTGTACAGATGGCAAATAATTTATTTCTTAATTTGGTTTCGGGGCCTAGGAAAACTGGTCATAGGAAAACATCCTCGTTGAGACTTAGAATTAACTACAGATAGGAAAAAAGAATTTGAAATGGACTCGGCCAATCAGAAATAATTGAAGGTTTAAAAGTAATAACATACGCAGTTTTAAAGATTGCTATAAGTAAACGTTGAGCTAGTTTTAGTTAAGGCCAAATTCAAAGGTAGAAATCTCATTGATTCCTTTGGTCAGCCGTGTTCTAACAGACTCACTGTGATGATGATGTTCCAACATTCGCAGTTTCCACCAGAAGGGCCTCCTCTATGTTGGGTAGACCTTCCTTGGATGTCTGAGTGAGCTTGCAAGCACTTAGGTTGGCTATTTGCAGGAAGTTTGAAGAGTCTTGCTAAATATTGGGATTTTATCACATGCTCAAGTTTGTGTTATAAGTTAAATGCTTTTTTCAGGTGTGATCCTGAGGGACTCACATGGGGTGGCACAGGTCCGTTTTGTGACTGGCAATAAAATCTTGAGAATCCTTAAGTCCAAAGGCCTTGCCCCTGATCTCCCTGAGGATCTCTACCATTTGATTAAGAAAGCTGTTGCTGTCCGAAAGCATCTTGAGAGGAACAGGAAGGTAAGTGAGGAAACAAACTTGGTGTTGTGTAGCAATGCTTGTGGTGGTCTTCAGGACTTAGAATGCTTTTAAGTTTAATTAAGTCAACATTGTGGTTTCCTTGAAAATGGGTAGTTTGATCTTTGGCTCCCCTAAACACGATATCCAGTGGCTTCCAAATGTTGGGTGCTCTTTTGTAGTTTTGTGGCCGTTGTTAAAGGCCTTATTCTAGAACCTCAAATTGCCATATGGGTTTGGTAATGCATGGCTGTTATCTCTGCAAGACCGGTGGATCTAAGTTGAGACCAGACTAGTCTAGCAAGTTATAAGACCACCAGGATTGTATACACTGTATATTGTATAAGCCTTAAGGACCTAACCATGAAAGATACTGAGTTACTTTACTAGGTGGCTTTCTTAATTCTCTTTAGGATAAGGATGCTAAATTCCGCCTGATTCTGATAGAGAGCAGAATTCACCGGCTGGCTCGCTACTATAAGACTAAGCGGGTCCTCCCACCCAATTGGAAATAGTAAGTATATGCACTTTTGTTTGTGGCAGTTAGCCAGGTGATAAATAATGTGGTTTTGGACACAATAAAGGGCTTTGTGGAAGATACTCTGTCTTTCTGGGTCCTATCCTTAAGTGCCATTTCAGTTCATCTGTCATAGTAGTGGGAAAGCATGCATGGGTGATTTAATCAAATGGCAGTGTTCAATCAAAATGTGTAGAGGCAGAGTGGTCTGCATGACCTATCTTTTCTAAAGGAAGAAAGAAGTAACTACAAAAATCAAGAAGAGTACTGTAGTAGATTCTGGTTTGAACCATGAATGGCTGTTTTCTCTAAGCCTACCCCATCGTCCGTTCAGAGTTTCTAAGAAGGTATTTCTTCATGTTGACCAATTCTTCCTTCATTAGATGTCTGATTGAACATTGCCATTCATCCTCCTGCTTAAATCTGAACTTTTGGGTTCTCACTCAGTTTGGTGCATTGTATGCAGTTAGGTATTTTAGTTGTTTGAGGATAGCTCAAGTAGCAAAGAAAGTTGTAAGTAAATCCCAAAAACCAGTACTAATCCCAGTTTTCATTTTCTTTTCTTTTTTCCAGTGAGTCATCCACAGCCTCTGCTCTAGTGGCATAAATTTTCTTGTGTACACAAGCAATAAAATACCTTTGAATAAATTCTCGTTTTGTGTTTCTTTTCTCTGCCGGTGATGCAAGTGTGTTGATCTTTTTTTGATAGGGAAGTGCTTTGGCAAAGTTAAACTACTAGTCCAGCTGGTTGTAAAGACTGGTGGATTGTTACGGAGAATATGTTCTATCAAAAAAAAAACCACTTGAGACTTATGATGTGTCATTTGTTGTGCATGTATGGTGGCATCACAATCATGCAGTACTTCCAGAGACTAGAAGAGGTGGTTGAATCCCCTAGGATTAGAGTTAGAGAAGGTTGAGCTGCTTTGTTGGTTCTGGGAACTGAAGCAGCCAGTGCTCTTAACTACCCAGCTCTTTTAGTATATAAATATATGTATCACTGGGCAGATGCAGGTGGATCTCATTTCCCAGGCAGCCTGGTATACAGAGTGAGTTCAGGATAGCCAGGGTTACACCAAGAAACCGTGCCTCAGTCAACTAAACTGTGTTTGTATATTGTAATATGTATAATATATACTTGTAATTTTATTGGTAGGCCAACAAAATTCAATTATTTTTTTTCCTTTTTGTCATACAATCCTTTTGAGTATAGACAACAGGATGGAGTCAAAATTCACTCTCAGAAATAGCCCTGACACTTTTGAGATTATTTAGGAGGTAAAATTCTCAGTCTCAAATTACTGTAGGTTGAGCATGTTACCAGAACAAAACCATGTTGTAATAAAACATTTAGCCTCAGGGCCAATGATACAGTTTAGTAGGTTAGGACACCAAGCCTGACAACCTGAGTTCAATTTCTGGGAACCTGTTGATAGAAGGAAAAAAACTACAAGTTGTCCTTTGAATTAATGACATTTGTACACAGATGTTTAAAAAGTCTTGTCAGCACTTTTCATTTTTGTATCAAAATGGGATAAAGGGAGGGTGTCAGTCTAGGTATTGTAATACATAACTAGCATGTAAGAGTTGGTTTCATGTGGGGATAAGCATGATAATGGATGTTAGCCAAAGTCTACCCGAGTGAATAAAAGGTGTGCAGCATGGACAGTAAGATTTAATCACACTTGAAATAGCATGTGTTATTTTTTTCCCCTCCTGAAAACTGCCTGGCCAAGAACTCCCCAATCTGCCTGCCTCCCTTCTGAGAACTGGAATTAAAGACTCCTGAGCCCACTAACATTCGATTTTTGAATTGATTAATTATTCCTGGAATGTTTGGACCACATAAATAACCTTTCTTAGGTTACTTCACTTAACATGCCTTCTAGGTCTATGGCCCAAATGACAGCATTTTATTTTTTTAAGTGGAACAAAGCAGTTAAAAAGTACATTTTAACCAGGCGTTGGTAGTGCACTCGTTTAATCCCAGCACTAAGGAGGCACAGGCCGACTTATGAGTTTGAAGCCAGCCTGATCTACAAAGTTCCAGGACAGGCTCCAAAGCTACACAGAGAAACCCTGCCTCAGAAAACAAAAGTACAAAGTACATTTTAATCTCAGGGTTTGGGAGGTAGGCTGACCAATGAGTTCAAGGCCAGTCAGTGCTACATAATGAGACCTTGTCTCAAAAAAATGTTTTTGCACCTCCCATAAACTGGCCTGGAACTTCATGTAGACCAGGCTGGTCTTAAATTTACAGCTTCAACTCTGCTTTCTGAGTGCTGGGATTAAAGGCATGTGCATCTCCCAGCTAAACAGATTTACTTCAAAAGCATTTTGTATTTGTAACATCTACTTTGACAGTTGAAAACAGTTATTTGTCCAAGTCTGTTCCTGTGAGGATCTGGAATTTGCATGTTCTCAAGCTGCATTCCTTTTGGAAAAAAAAGAAAAATTGAAGCAACTCATATCTGCTATTTGCATTAGACAAAGCTTAAGACAGTCTGTTTTGGTTTCTTGTATCATTTTTTCTCTGTACAGCTCTGGCTGTCCTGGAACTTACTCTGTAGACCAGGCTGGCCTCAAACTCACAGAGATCCACTTGCCTCTGCCTCCCAGGTGCTAGGATTAAAGGCATGCTCTGCCGCCCCCTATCCCCCCTAGAAAGCAGTCTGTTTATATATAAGCTCCAGGTTCATGAAGAAGATAACCATTTCCAACGTGTTTATTTCTGGCATGCCATACTTTATTGAACTATTTAAAGTGAACAATTCTCTGGCATGTAGTGTTTGTTATCTTTTGTTTACCCACAATGCATGCTGTGTGTAAGTGCAGACATCAAACTGCTTGGTTGATCTTTTAGAGTCAGGGTTTTGCTGTGTATTCCTAGAACTCCCTCTGTCGACCAGGTGAGTCAGGATCTCTTTATTTCTTGCCCCTCATGCTAGCTGGTCTTTGAGCTGCTGGGTCATTCTCCTTTGTCTGTTTTCCATCTCTACATAGGATTGTTGGTCTCACTATGTAACATTTTCAGTCATAGGCCAGGAGGCAGAGGCAGGTGAATCTCTGGATTTGAGACCAGCCTGATCCATGTAGTGAATTCCAGGCTAGCCAAGGCTACATAAGACCCTTTCTCAAAAAAAGTAACAAGTCACAGACAAGCGGTTGGATGATGGCTCAGAAATTGATCACTTACTTGCAGGAGTTTGCTTTCCAGCAGTCTGATCAGGCAGCTCATAACCACCTATCTACAGTTCAAGGGATAGGATACCCTTTATGGGCCTCTCTGAGCACCTACACACACACACACACTCTCTCTCTCTCTCTCTCTCTCTCTCTTTTTCTTCAGTACTGTGCATATACACCCGCATTTTTTTTTTTTTTTTAATCTTAAAAAGTACTACCCTTGAATTTTTTAGGGTGGAGCTGGTGAGACTTCTTGTCTGAGTACCATATGATGGAAAGTGAGAACTGACTTCTGGAGTTGTCTTCTGATCCTCCTCTAAAACATTTCAACAAAAGTCATAAACCCATAACCTACTATCTCTCAGTTAACTCTTTTAGTATGATCTAAAGTCCTTAATCTTAGTGCACAAGACAAGAGAATGTCACAGTTTTCTGTCCAGAAACTAATGGTGGCATACTCAAATTGAAGAGTAGTAGGAAAAATGTTTGCTTCGAAACAGGGTCTCTTTGTAGCACCGGCTGGGCTAGAATAAGTCTTGGAAACAGTCCTTTTCTAACTCTCACTGCTGATTAATAGAGAACTGGAAAACTTCTAGTCTCTGTAAGTGTCTTACTGCTAATCGTCCCTGACTTGTAAGAGCAACAGAGCTTACTGTGACGTCAGGTGCCATTCCAATTCTAGTTCCTCCTAAACTTGACTCTGCCCACCTCTCGTGCACTGAGGCCCTCTCAGTGCTTAGCAGTGCATGCTCTGCAGCACTACCTAGCTTTTGCTTCTCCTGTGTTCTGCAGAGTGTTCCATACCATTTCAGCCCACAGCTGTCCGGCTGCTGCGGTAAACTTTTCTTGAATTACTGATTTGACAACTTCACCTCACCCCTATTTTTCAGACTCTTTAGAGCTTCTTATTTGCACATTAGTCTCCTTGATCTTCTAATTTGCTCATCTTTTTACTGGCTGCCCATCTCTTTCCTTTAGTAAATTTCAACATTATCTTCACATCTTAGTAATTTTCTCAGTTTTACTTTCGCCAGCCTCATGCATAGTCTGTTGTCTCTTTGAGACAATATTGACTCTGATCAGTAGTGCTTGCCTATTTCTGCAGTGTGAAAACCCTCACAATGCCTGACTTCACACTACTAACAGGATGGTATAGCATGGAGCTTGGAGGCAGCAACTAGTATAGTATGTTGTATTTCCCCATGGATAAGCAGGCACAGATGACAGTTAATGGTGTGAAGTGGGAAGCAGTGTATTGAGTGCTGATGACAGTTTTCTTGAACATTACTTAACTATTCACAAGTCTAATTTTTAATGAAGTCTATGTTTAGCTAGCTTGTAGGATCCCTAAACATTTAACAGAGGGCTCTTGTGAGCCCATAGAAGCCAGCTCCAGCATACCACCACTTGGAGCTTATCTTTTATTCCTGAATGCTTTTTTAGAGGCCTGTATCATCATTGTAGTATGTGGCCATCCAAGAACACACCTCTGAAGCTGTCCTTGCCTCTTAATTATTTCCTCTGTGTTCCTTTTAGTGATTTCTTTAAAAAAAAAATTATATTAGGCTGTTCCAGGCATGGCGATGTACACCTTTAATCCCAGGATTCACAAGGCAGAGACAGGTGTATCTATGAGTTTGAGGCCAGCCTGGTCTACAAAGCAAGTTTCAGGATAGCTAGGACTGTTACACAGAGAAACCCTGTCTTGAAAAAACTTAAAAAAAAAAAAAAAAAAAAGTAGATGTTATTCTCAAATGTAGTAACCCTATAATTACCTGCATTAAGGTCCTGTTACAGGCATCCAACTATGATTATATCTCATTTCAACTGTAGGTGGCATATATTGCTGCTGTTGACCCTATATCTTTAGCTGCTTGTAATTTGAAAAGTGTCTCACATTTATTGTTTCTTTAATTTTATAACTTCCAATAATGCTGACTCCAGACTATTTTTAGAAGGAAGCTAGATCTAAATTCATTAATGAAGAAAATTTGCATGCATTTTAATTATATTTATGTACTTAGTTACATATTTATTATATGTATGTGTGTGCGTACATGTGACTGGAGAGGCTAGAAGACAACTTGCAGGAGTTAGTTTTATCCTACCATGTGGTCACAGGAATTGAACTCAGGTTTTTAGGCTTGGTGGCATGTGCCTTTACCTGTTAAGCCATCTTGTCACCCTCCCCCCACTTGAAAAAGTGATGTATTTATTTTTATTTTATGTGTATGGTATTTTGTTTCTATAGATGTCTGTGTACCACCTGTGTGCAGTTCCTGTAGAGGCCAGAAGAGGTTTTTGTATCCTCTTGGACTGAACTTAAGGACAGTTGTAATCCACCATCTGAGTGATGTGAACTGAATCCCAGTCCTTTGGAAGAATAGTTAGTGCTCTGAGCCATCTCCAGCCCATCCTCACTTTAAAGACAATAAAATTGTCAGGTGTGGTGATACATGACTGTATCCCAGCACTCAGGATACAAAGGGAGGAGGAGTACAGCAGGTTTGAGACCAGCCTGATGAACAAAGCAAGTTCTAGGCCAGCCACTGCTACATGATAAAACCCTGTCTCAAAAAGCCAAAATAAAACAAAACAAACAAAAAGTGATGAAGGTGAAAAACCCAAGGCTCAGGAAAGTAATTGAGACTCATACTCAAGTCACTGAAAAATTCAGAGTTTCTATCATCATGGTTTTATTCTTATGTTTCTTTTTTGCTTTACAAAGATTATCTGGAGGCTGGAGAGATAGCTGAAGGACACAGCTGGCCTTCCGGAGGTCTTGAGTTCAATTCCCAGAAACCACTGTGAGAGGGAGGCCAGCCTGGGTCTGTGTAGTTCCAGACAGTGAAAGCCTGCCTCAAACAAAACAAGAATTGTATTCTTTTTTTGAGGGGGAGGTTGCTTGGTTTGGGGGGTTTGGTTTGTTGGGTTTGTGTGTATATGCATGTCTTTTTTGTTTTAGTTTTTGAAGACTGGGTTTCTCTGTGTAACAGCTCTGGCTATCCTGGAACTCACTTTGTAACCCAGGCTGGCAGAGATCCACCTGCCTCTACTTCCCGAGTGCTAAAAATAAAGGCTTGTGCCTCCACCGCCCTGAGTTTATCTGTTTTTAAGACAGGGTCACATGCACTCTTGAACTGACTATGTAGTGGAGAATAAAGAACTCCTGACCTCTTGTCTCCATCTTGTAAGAGCTAGGAATGCAGGTGAGTGCCACCATACCCAGCTACGTCCCCTTGGTCTGGGGAGGTGGGTTTCCGGGGATGGGATCGTTATCATGATCTACTGCTGAGCATCTCTGCCCCCCACTGTTCTTAGATTGACCATCTGTCTAATGTTACTAGTGAGTTCAAATTACAGGTTTCTTTAGTTAGGAATGGGGTTGCTTTTCAGCTCCTTCAGTTCCTTGCTGGTGCTGTTTCTGGCATTGCAGCCTTACCCCAAATCACATTCCTTCTTACGCCATTATGTATTGCTGTGGCTATGAACCAAATGAAATATTTAGCTGAACTCCCAAGTCAGGATAGTGGTCCTTGAGCATTAGGCAGAGCCATCTGGGGAGTTTGAGCTGTGGCTAATATTTCAGTTATAAGTGAGGTGGCAGGTGCTTTGTTATAGTTTTCTCCCTAGGGTTTTTTCTTTCTTTCTTTCTTTCTTTCTTTCTTTCTTTCTTTCTTTCTTTCTTTCTCTCTTTCTTATTGCCAATAATTCCTTTAAATCTCTGTGGGGTCCAGAATTGTGAAAGCAGTACATTCACTCATTAACTGTTTATAAGCTTGTCACTTTTGTGACCAGTGTGCTTCAGTGAGCAACATATTAGGACCTGACTGCATGGCTAATTAATTCAACACATTCATCGGATGCCTGCTATAAACAAAGCTCTTTGCTAGGTGCTAATAAGATGATCACAAGTGATCACATGCCTTAGAATGTTCACAGACTGCTGGACATGTTGCCACACACCTGTAATCCCTGCATTCAAGAGGTAGAGGCATGAGAATCAAATGCTCAAGGCCATTCTTGACTATTTAGCTAGTTGAAGGCTACTTTGGGTAACATAAGACCCTGTCTCAAAAAAAAAAAATACTTAAGCCTAGATGGGGGTGGGGGTGTGCTTTATACATTAAGTGTGTTTGCCTCCTGATATGGAAATGAACTTCAGAAGAATGGTGAAGACACATGTTAAGAAAAGACTGCAGAGCTTTTAAAGCCTTCAGGGAAACCACTATTGGATCTTGAAGGACATTGGGGAGAGGAGGGTACACTCCAGGCAAAGGGCCTCCCATGCAGGGGGAGCCAAACTGTAACAACTTGGCTGGGGAAACCCTCTCCTGCAGGAGCAGAGCTGTTACATGGAGAAGCCATTTTCTGGAGCTGGGGAAACCTTTCCCTGAAGCAGGGCTGTAAGCTGCTATGCTTACTGTGACCTGTGGTATACCTTGGCTCCCGATTGCCAGAATACCTTTCCATCTGAGCTGTAACACTCAGTATTCTTTGGCTCCCAAGTGCCAGAATCCCTGTCCATCCCATCCAAGCTGCCACAATGCTTACACACACACTCATGTGTTTTAAGCAGTGGTCTTCAAGGAAGATTGATTGGCATTGGACAGAGCCCAGACCCTCCCCCTCCAATCTCTCACTAACTTGCTTCAAGATCTGAATTCCAGTCACCAGAGAAGCACACAGTTGCCTTAGAGGAGCTGGTACCTGTTTGAGGGTGGAACAAACAAACCCAGTGATAGGTTCACAGACCCAAATGGGGTGTGAATGTAAGCTATAAAGCCAGTACTAACTCCTCTCAGAAGCACTCCCCACCTGGCCTCATGTGTAGGATTCATAGACTACATCTGTAAAATCCCATTTTGTCTGAGCCTCACGTGAAACCTGTGCTGTACAAGTTAATAAGCTGCTCTTTGCCTCTACTTCCTTTTAGTTTTTCTTTCTTCATTTCCTTTATTTGTAGGGTCTCTTGTAGCCTCTAACTCATGATTGATTAACAGCCAAGGACAACTTTAAAGTTTTGATTCTCCTGCCTCTCTACTCGTGCTGGATTACAGGTCAAGTCCAAACCCTTGAAAATAAATAACCTGCAGGCCACAGGCTTTGGGCTACCTGGGAGCCCAGCAGAGGGCAGCAGGATCCTGGCCCCAGCTTCCTTTCAGTCTCTGTGGTGACTGACTCAAGGCATTCTCTTGGAGGAGTTCAGTACTCATGAAGGGGGTAGAAAGTGTCTTGTGGGCTTGGGAGAAGATGGCCTACATAAGAAGAGAACCAAAATTAATACATGAAAATGTGTGGGGGTGGAAACAGAATACCAGGCCAGCATAGGCAGGGACTGCTTTTTATATGCAGCTAGTTGAATAGTGCCTGACACCAGCAATACTGAGTGAAATTCAGGAATGGTGGTACTGCTGAGGGATTGAAATGAGGATAGGGGACAGATGTAGGTGCTTGAGTGAAGGACAGAAGAGAAATATAATAAAACATTATTTCAATTTATATTTTTACTATTTTTTAATTGGGAAATTGGTATGTACTGTATCTAAATATTTTATGATATGTTTTATTAATTTTTTGAGAATTTCTTACAATGTTTTTTATATTATGATTATTTTTAGGTATATGCATATTTTGTCTATATGTGTGTCTGTGTACCATATGCATGCCTGGTACCGCAGAAGCCAGGAGAGGGCATCAGATTTCCTGGAACTATAGTTTAAAATGGTTATGAACCATTACATAGATATTGGAAATCAAACTCAGGTCCTCTGGAAGAGCAGCTGGTGCTCTCAACTGCTGAGCCATCTCTCCAGCCCCATGTCTAAACTGAACAATAAAATTTCCTTTTTTAAAGTTTTAGGGCTCAAGCTGTATCTCACTTGATAGAGTGCTTGATTAGAATGCACAAAGCCCTCAGTTCAATACCCTATACCACATAAAGCCAGGCACAATGGTAAACAGCTACAATTCAGGTAGAGGCAAGAGAATCAGAGGTCATGCTCTTTATTCAGAATCATTTATTACTCAAGGTCACCCTCAGCTGCACCGAGTCCAGGCCAACCTGGGCTGGGCTAAATAAGGGGGGAAATCCATCCATATTTCTTTCATTTTCTTTTTAAATTATTTTATGTGCACTGGTGTTTTTCTTGCATGTATATCTGTGTGAGGGTGCCAGATCCCCTGGAACTGGAGTTACAAATAGTTGTAAGCTGACATGTGGATGCTTGGAATTGAACCGAGATCCTCTGGAAGAGCAGAAATAAGCCATCTCTCCAGCCCCCCACCCCCTTTCTGAGACAAGGTCTCACTTTGTATCCCTTGCTGGCCTGAAACTCCCTGTGTAGACTCAAACTCAGGATGAACTCAAACTCACAAAGATCTGACTGCTTATTGCCTCCTGAGTGCTGGGAATAAAAGCCACCATCCCTGTTCTTGCATATTCCCTTAGAAACATTATGTACCCTGGGGGGCACCTGATGCCTCCTGCTTCTCCATCCTTATATTTTCAGTTGTGAGCTCAGCCTTTTAACAGATGAGCCATCTCTCCAGCTCTGCTGCTCCATTCTTTTTTTCTTTTTTCAAGATGTGGTTTCTCTGTGGCTTTGTAGGCTGTCCTGGAACTAGCTCTTATAGACCAGTCTGGTCTCAAACTCACAGAACTGCCAGTGCTCTTAACCTCTGAGCTATCTCTCCAGCCCCCCCCCTTTTTTTTTTAAAGACAAGGTATCACTATGCAACCCTGGCTGGCTTAGTTTGCTATGTAAACCAGGCTAGACTGACACACAGATTTGCTTGTGCCTGCCTCCTGAATGGATTAAAAGGTATATGCCCAGTATTTTAATAATTATTACTATTATTATTGTAAGTATATGAGTGTTTTGCCTGCATATGTGTGTATATATATATATATATATATATTTATGCCTGGTACCCAAAGAGGCCAAAAGAGGATATTAGATCTTCTAAAACTGGAGTTATACACAATTGTGAGCTGCCATGTGGATGCTAGGAACTGAACCCAGGCCCTTTACAAGAGCAAGTGTCCTCAATTGCCAAATCATCTTCAGCCCTCTTTATTTTTGTTTGTTTGCTTGCTTGTTTTTAAGACATGGTTTTCTGTTTAGCCCTGGCTGTCCTGCAACCTGCTCTGTAGACCAGGCTGGCCTCGAATTCAGATATCCACCTGCCTTTGAGTGCTGGGATTAGAGGTGTGCACCACCACAGCCCAGCCAGGCTTTAAAAAAAAATTATTTAACTTATTTATTTTATTTACATTGGTGTGAAGATGTCAGATCCCATGGAACTTGAGTTACAGACAGTTGTGATCTGTCATGTGGGTGCTTTTTAATAAAAGATTTATTTTTATTTTTGATTGTGTATGAATATGAGTGTTTATGTGTGTTTGCAGGTCCTTACAGAGAACAGAAAGGGGCATGGAATCTCTTGGAGCAGGAATAAAGTGAGCTGCTGGGAACAAAACTCAGGATTGCAGGAAGAACAGTGAGCAAGTATTCTTATTTTTTTTTAAGTTTTTTTTTCTTTTTTTCTTTTCTTTTCTTTCTTTTTTTTTCTTTTTTTATGTGCATTGGGTGTTCTGCCTGCATGTATGTCTGTGTGAGGATGTCAGATTTCCTGGAACTGGAGTTACAGACAACTGTGAGTGGTCATGTGGGTACTAGGAATTGAACCCAGTTCCTCTGGAAGAGCAGTCAGTGCTCTTAACTGCTGAGCTATCAGCCCCTAGCTCCTTTTGTTTGTTTGTTTGTTTGTTTTTGTTTTTTCAAGGCAGTATTTCTCTCGCTATGGAGCCTGTTCTGGAACTTGCTCTTATAGACCAGGCTGGTCTCACAGAGATCAGCCTGCCTTTGCCTCCCAAGTGCTGGGATTAAAGGTGTGCACCACCACCACCACCACAACCACCACCACCACCAGGATCCCCTTGCTCCTTTTAAAAAGTAATCTTTCATTTTGTTTTAAATTCCTGATTCAGTTGAATGCACTTGAGCTGTGGGAAGCAGCAGGGAGCCCTGACTTCCCAGAGGCTCAGGCTGTCTTGGAAACTCTCTCTAGCTGCTGCTACTCCCCATACCAAACAATGGTGGAGTTTTACATGAGAATTCCTTCTTCTTTCCCCTCCTCCTGCCCCATCCTCTTTGTGTCCTCTTCTCTTTCCTAACTCCTTCCTTCCTTCTCCCGTTCATTGCCTTCACTTACCCACACTGCTCTGTGCTAGGAATTGAACAAGCAAGTGCTCTCTCTATCCCTGAGCTTCCCAGCTCCAGATCAAAACCTCTAAAATATGTCCGGATGGAAAGGAAATATCTAACACATAGGGGTGAGGCCATCCTTCCTTAGTAAAGTGTGGTGGCTCCAGAAGGCTCACAGACATATTATTTAATTTCCTCTCTCTCTTCTTTCTTCACACTAGGGATGGAACTCAGAGCATCATGCATCCCTGACAAGGGCTCTGGCACTGAGTCTTAAGCACTTCTTTGTGAAACATTATTATTCCCATTTTATAAAGGTATCTGGCTAACAATGGCGGGCTTGACTTGAGAATGTGTGCCTGTGGTGGTTGGAATGAGATGTCCCCATATCTAGGACATGTGAATACTTGATCCCCAGTTGGCGGCTTGGTTTAGGTAGGTTGAGGAGGTGTGGACTTGCTGGAGAAACTATGTCCCCGGGGGAAGGCTTGGAGGTTTCAAAGCCTTGTGCAATTTCCAATTTGTGTTCTCTGCTGCTTGAGGTTAAAAATGTGAGCTCTCAGCTGCTGCTCCAGTTATCATGCCTGCTGCCATATTTTCCAGCCTTCCTTTATTGAAATGGTCGTGATATTTTTATAATTTACTCAAATTTATTTTATGTGCATTGGTGTGAAGGTGTTAGTTGCCCTGGAACTGAAGTTACAGGCAGTTGTGAGCTGCCATGTGTGTGCTAGGAAATGAACCCATGTCCTCTGGAAGAGCAGCCAGTGCTCTTAATCACTGAACCATCTCAGTTTTATCACAGCAGAGACCAAGTAACTAATACAGTGTCCATATGACTTGTTTAAAAAAATAACCTTTAAGAAAAAGATCCATTTATTTATTTTATGTGCAAAAATGTTTTGCCTACATATTTGTATGCGTACCATGTGTGTGCTTGCTGCTTGCAGAGGTAATAGAATGTCAGAACCCCTGAAACTAGATTTACTGATAGTTGTAACCTACCATGTGGATACTGGAATGTGAACCGAAGTTGTTTACAAAAGTAGCCAGTGCTTTTAGCCACCAATCCATCTTTCCAGCTATCACATGATTCTTCATTCATTCTTGACACTTTTTGTTTGTTTTTGTTTTTTGAGACAGGGTTTCCCTGTATATCTTAGGAACCTGTCCTGAAACTAGCTCTTGTAGACCAGGATGGTCTTGAACTCACAGAGATCCACCTGCCTCTGCCTCCCGGGTGCTAGGATTAAAGGCATGTGTCGCCATTACCCAGCTCATCCTTGACACTTAATGACCACACTAGACTGTGAACAGACAGAAAATGTCCAGCAAATACCACAGCAGAGTTTGCTTTAAGAATAATCACTGGGGGGGCTGGAGTGGTTGCTCAGCAATTAGGAGTATGTATGTACTGCTCTTGCAGAAGACTGGAGTTTGGTTCCCAGCACCCATATGAGGTCACTCAAAACTTCAGCTCCAGAGGATCCAGCAGTCTCCAGGAGGACATCAGTACTCATACCCACATAAGCAACAAAAAAGACAGTTGATGGTACTGAAGAGTACTTGCTCTCCTCCAGAAGACCCAGGTTAGCATCCATTACTCACATTAAGTGGGAAAAGCCCAGCTCCAGGAATCTGACACACCTTTCTGTTATCCACAGGCACCATGCTCATGTGCACACACCCACACAGACACGGACACACATTTGCACATAGATCTTCAAAAACAAACAAACAAAAAAAGGTTTATACATTGCCTTTTGGTTTCCATTCTATGATATACTACAGACATGGTGATGGTATCATGAAATACCACCTAGTGAAACTATAGTCATCTTATTTATGTATTTATCTTCAAGAAAGAATTTCCCTGTGTAGCCCTGGCTGACTTAGAACTCACTTTGTAGACCAGATTGTTCTCAAACTCAGAGATCTGCCTGCCTCTACCTCCCATGTGCTGGGATTAAAGACCTAAGCCATTACTGCCCGGCTGTCATCTTATTTTGTAGAAGTCACTCTAGGATGTTTGTACAGGATGAAATGAAATCATTCAAAAATATTTGCAGACAGCCTCCTTTTAGGTAGCCCAGGCTGCCTTAAACTTGTGATCTTTCTCCACAGTGCTAGGGAGACAGAAAACCACTTACATTCCTGGCTCCAACGTCACCTTTCTTTGGATCTCCATTGTCCAGCAAGGCATGGGTATGACTTCCTAAGGTGTTCCATTGCTTCCCACAAGAGAGCAGTTGCAAATGCTCTCTTTTATATGAAAATGCATTAGAGACTTTTGTCTAATGTGAAGTGTTTCCAAACCAGTAACTGGACTGCCTAGTAGACTGTGCCTTAGTGATTTTTGCAGATGTTCTGTGCATGTGGCTAGGGTGTTTCCCAGTGCTTGCTGAAACAGTGAGACAGACAGCACATACTGTACCAGATCCCAGCTGGTAGGAACTCTAGGGCCACTCCACTCTCTTGTACAATGTGTCAGATTTAGGGTTTTGTAGTTCCTTGTTAATCTGGAGAGCTGACTGACTGATAAGCAGAGAAGTGACAATAGGGAAACAGCCTGCTAAGAGGTGTTCAGGGCTCTTAGCTTTTCTCTTTTTCTCTTAACAAAAAAACTGTCTAGAAGCCATTAGGAGGTTCTGGGAAGGCAGTGTGTGTTGGATGTGTACATGCAGAGGAGTAGAGGAAGGAACGGGGAGCCTCCTTGGTCAAGAACAGGACACCAAAGAAGCAGAGCAGGGTAAGGAGGATGTCTCTTTAGAGGTGGCTCTGGGGAGGTGGAGCATGAATGGGAAAAGGAAAGGGCCTGGTGAGAGGGCTTCCTCCAGAATGCCCTTGCTGACAACACTGGATACATAAGGAAACTTTAGAGGGAAGCCAGCCTGGTAGCACAGGAGCCAGAGGCAGAGAGGCAGAGAGGCAGAGGCAGGAAGGTCTCTTAGTTCCAGGCCATCCAAGACTACATAATGAGACCTTGTATCAGTCAATCAAACAGATTAGAGGGTAGGAATCTGCTAACAGTTTGTGATTGTTTTCAAGGTGGCTTCTCCTAGACATTATAAAGTTTGTGTTCACCATCAGCTTCATTGAGCTATTGGTGGAAGGAAGCACACAGGTAAAGAGGTGCCATGAAAAAGAACATCTTTAAAAAAAAAAAGCCTGCTTTTATTCTTTAAGGTTTATACTGTTCTTATGGGAGGATGCCCTTGTTCACAGGAAGCATTTTTTGTTTTATTTTGTGGTACTGAAGATTAAATCCAGGTCCTAATATAAGCTAGTCAAGCACCCTACCTCATCTCATCCCTAACCATGGAAATATCTTACTATGTTGAGGATGGGGTGGGTCAGGTGGTCCCAGGACATTATGTGGCAATGTGTAAAAAGATAGTAGGAATTTTTTCTTTGTACTTTATTTGTAAAGAGAGAGAGAGAGAGAGAGAGAGAGAGAGAGAGAGAGAGAGAGAGAGAGAGAGAGAGAGAGTTGTACAGAGTCAGAGACAGATTGTAGGTTTTTGCTGAACCTAAATGGAAAATTAATGAGGAGAGGGTAGGAAAGCCTAGAATGGAGGACCTACAGGAAGACTTGGGGACACACAATCTTCACTTTAGCTAAGTCATTTTTGAGATAGGAGTCACTGTGCAGCTATGCCAGACCTCAAACTTCTTGGCTTAAGCAATCTTCCTGCCTCAGCCTCCACATAGCTAGGATTAAGTAGAAATAATCTTCCCCACATCCTCCCCCTCTCCCTCCTGTAACCTTTTTTTTTCTAATTCCCCAGAGAACCCCCCCAACTAAGACACATTTTGTTTTACTCATTCCTCCCCTATGTGTCTCTTATTGTTGGGCTAACACAACAGTTTCTTGGGAGAGGGCAGGGGCTTTATACTTTTCTAGATAGGATGTCATGTATCTTGGCTGAACCTTGAATTCCTGTATGGCCAAGGAAGACCTTGAGTTTTGGATCCCTCTGTCCCAACATCCTGAGTACTAGGATTACAGGTATGTGCTACCATGCCTAGTTTTTTATGGTGTTGGGGACTGAAACCAAGGCTTCATGCAAACTAGGCAAGCACTGTCCCAACTGAGTCATGGAAAGGGGTTTTAGATGAAAAACAGCAAAAGAAATGCAGATGCTCACATCGGAGCTGTGAAGAATAGCACAGTGGCTGGGTCGAGGGCTGAGGAGAACTTCACTAGCCTTGTGGGGCTGATTCACTAGAGTGGGAACCTTGAAGTTTTCTAGGGGAGCATCACAGTGGGTGGGGGAGGTGGGGGGGTTAGTGGGCACCCAGCCAGGGACAGCTCATGTTTTGGTGTTCTGTCTTCAAGCTTCTGCAGTGACTTTTATCCTCCTGTCCTCCCACATTGGAAAGACTCATTCCTAAGTCCTCATCCCAGTAGCAAGAGCTCCAAATGTGGGAACCAGGATGTGTGGGCCAACAAAGCTCTCAGATTTTGTAGTCTGCTACCGTGCCCCACAGTTTGGTGAGGAGGGCAGTATGTGGAGTCACTGGGCTGGCTGACTCTAAAGCCACCAGGCCATGCTGTTCCTAGATATAGTAAGCACACTTTTACACACAGGGAAGTAATTTATTATTGCTCACCTGGAAGTAGAAAACTCTTCCACACATATTTGGTTGACACAATCACATTTTTGTTTGTTATTTGAGACAGGGTCTCATTATTATAGCTCACTGACCTGGAACTCAAGATCTCCTGCCTTGGTCTCCTGAAATTACAGCTGGAATTACAGCTTTGAGCCACATGTCTGCTCTGAGTCACATCTGGACTCATGCTTGAACATGGATTACTGTGTACTTCAGTTGAGGGGACAGTGTTGTGCTCAGCAACAGAAGCTTCTAGTATCAAAAGTATCTAACAACAGAAGCTTCAGAAGCAACAGAAGCTTCTAGTATCCAGCACTATGGCCAGTAAAGGGAAAGAGCCTCTGGGAAGAAAATTCCATTTACCATAGTCCTGAGACAGTTATATAGGCAAAGGTTCATGGAGTGGGGTCCAAGCCTAGACCCCAGCTACTCAAATTGTGGGCCATGACCTCATATGGAATTGAATAACTCAGTATGAGGGTCACAAAAGGGTAGTTGCAGAACCACCAAAAATTAATTTAAAACCAATGTCTAATTCTGAGGTGTTTCTGTAAGCTCTTGCCTACGTTTGATCATATGACCTCACCAAAGCCTTGACTCTGAACACGTATCATGAGCATTTTGCACTGCGTGTGCCATCATGCCATGCAGTGCCAACCAACACTTCCTGAAATGCTCGGTTGAGGTCCAAGGCTACCCAGTTATGAACTGCAGTGCTCTCTGCTCTGAGAGAAATGTAATAATGGCTTAACCGTGGGAAACAAAGACTTCACTATTTTCCTAGGATTCATCCCTTAAGATGCAAGTGTCAAATTAGCATATCTTCGGGCTATACTATATTAGAATATTTGATATAAAATTTTATTTCAGGGATTCACAACCATCCATAACTCCAGTTCCAGGGGATCTGAAGCCCTGTTCTGACTTCCATGGGCACCAGGCATGCATGTGGTATGCAAACATACATGCATGCAAAACATTCATACACATAAACGAATCTAAACAAAGTATTTCATTTTGTAAGGTGTTTTGCTCATGTGTATTGGTGTGTCCGTAGCACTCACAAAGGCCAGAAAAGAAAGTTATAGATGGTTGTGAGATGCCATGTGGGCACTGGGATAGAACCTGGGTCCTCTGGAAGCTCCATCAATGCTTTAACAACTTAGCCATCTCTCTAGACATAGAATTTGATTTTAAGAACTGCTGTTTGAGATCTGACTTGAGTTTAATAATAAAATCATTAAATGAATTTTGGTTTTGGGTTGGGACAGAATTTACAACTTATGAAAAGGCCTTGAACACCCTTCTCTCGGTTTTCATTATGAATTCATGCAAAGTAATGTTCTCAGCATCAACAACTATAAATTCACAAAATAAAATAAGTATTTTATGTAAAAATAAACAAGCTCACCCATCGAATTAGTTTGCAAATTCATCTTTGTCTTTAATAATAGTATAATTATAACAAATAATCACTTTAAGTTTGTGGCTGGGCATGATGGCACACACCTTTAATCCCAGCACTTGAGGGGTAGAGGCAGGAGTATCATGAGAGTATGAGGCCAGCCTGGTCTACAAAGCAAGTTCCAGGATAGCTAGAGCCCTGATTTGAAAAACTAAAATAAATGAACAAATAAATGAAAATCATGGCTTCTGAATTTAGACTTAAATGTCAATTCTTAGCCTGTAAAGTGCCTCTTCTTAATCACAGAGAGAGAAATGTAAAAAAGTGTGTAGTGGTGGTTAGCTAGCTGTACATTAGAAATACCTGGGGAGGTCACCCAACACCACAGGTGAGGTCCAGGCAGGTGTTTGTTTTTCAAACAAACAGGGTTTCTCTGTGTAGCTTTGAAGTTCGTCCTGGGAACCGCTGCTTTTCTTAAATTACCACATTGGTTCCATGATGGAGAAGGCTCTCCTGGCATCTCCTCCTGCCCGCAGGCAGTTTGAGGCATGCCAGGACCCTGGAACCCAGTTCATAGACAGCCTCCCTTCTCCGGATCGTTGAGTCCTTCCATCCAAAATCAGCATGATTGGCGAACCACTCCACCTTCCCATGAGTGAGGAGGACTCATCTCCACCCTGAGCGTAGTTTCTTACCTTTTGGCCTCGTTAAGGTCCTGGTATCAGGCAACCACAGCTATCTAGGGCGCATTTCTTGGACCCTCAGGTCCTCAGGCCTCGCTCCTTGATTGACGAATCACCGAGGCGGCTTGTGCCTTTCTCACTCTATCCGATCCTCACTTGATAAAAGCCACTAGATCTTGTTCTGCCCCTATCACGGAGAAGCCCACCAAAAATGCGCTTCCCAGCACTTTGTAATCTCTTCACGCTGGGACCTACCCACCTGCTCCACTGTCAGTAGATCTGATCTCTTCCACCTGCAACACATCTACTTTCTCGTTTGCTGATGGCTTTGCCTTCCACAATTGGGTCTCTGGTGGGGTTATCCACTTCTGACCATTGCACTGGATGTGATGCTTTCTGTCCTGGGCACAGTCCTTTCCTCACCTTCTGGCTTTTCTCGAAGTCCTGGTACCAGGCAACTATGCTCTCCGGCTTAGAGCCCTTGGCCTCCACTCTTTGCATGATGACTCACTGGGTGGTCTGTGCCTGTTTTGAAATCAACCCTCTGAATTCCAGGAATGCTAGGAATTGCAGACCCTTGGGTCTTACTTCTCTGCCTCACTCATGGGAGCTGTGTGTGTCTATTCCTGCTTGCTCCCTTTGGGATGTTTTTTTGGAGACCCATTGACCATTGCTAATCAGCTATTGTTGCAGGACTACCAGCTGTTGGCCACAGAGCTGGAGGCTCAGGACCACTTAAACATGTCCAAGTGATGCTCTGGTGATGGGAAAGGATCAGGTGCTTTAAGACCTGAGAGTCCATTTGGATACACTGAGAACAGCATTTTGCCAGGTCCAGGAAGGCACCTGCCTGGACAGTGAAGTCAAACAGCCAGTTACTCCAGCTTTCCCAGCTCCCCCAAAGATGAACGATGCCCCCCAGGTCATCAGAAAGTAGTCTTGAGAACACTGCATCCTCATCCCTGCCTCACCAGCTACCGCTTTCTTAAGGCCTCACCTTTTTATAATAAATTAAAAGGAAGGGATGTTAGTATTCAGACATCTATACTGGTCTGTCGTTAGGGTTCTGACAGGATATGCCCTCATCTGTAGCCACTAAGAGCACCACATGTGCACATTCACCATGCTCCCTTTTAAAAGGGCCCTGCCCACCTCCCATCCTCTTCCCCCTTCCCTCCCCTGCTGCTCCTATCCCTGGAGGCCGATCTCCCTGCTTCCCTTTCCACTTTTTATGATCCCTTTTCCTAATTAAAAACAGACAAACAAACAAACAAACAAACAAAAAACCCCTCTGCTTGAACCCTATCAAATGGTTTCTTTCTCTTGAGCCGCTTTTCTTAAACTATAACAACTAGTACTTGCAAGAGTTTCTAACTCTGGAGCCATAGCCCAGTGGTTAAGAGCACCTGAGTAAGAATCATAGCATCCATGGCCTCCGTGGGCACTCACACTCACATATTTTAAAAAGAAGAAGGACCAGGTGGTGGTGGCTCACACTTTTAGACCCAGCACTCAGGAGGCAGAGAGGTAGGTGGATCTTTGAGTTCAAGGCCAGCCTGATCTACACAGCTAGTTCCAGGATAGTCAGGGCTACCCAGAGAAACCCTGTCTTGAAAACAAAAACAAAGCAAAGCAACAACAAAAATAAAAGCAGTTCTGTTTTACAGAATTTATGTATAGATTTTACTGTTGTTTTAGATTTATACATTTAAATATGAAATGAAGTTGAAGTTGTCATTCATCATTTCTCTGCAAAATCCTGTGATTTTCACCATCGCAGTTGTGATATACACAACTATGTTTTATTATTGCTTTTGTTTTGTTTTTGAGACACAGTCTTGATATGTAGCCCAGGCTAGCTTGAATTAGATTCTCCTGCCTCAGCCAGGCTAGTACTGTGAACTGATCACTGGGTTTCCTTCCCAATCCTTCATTGTTGCAATTTTAAAAATAAAATATTTTAAATTACATTTAGGGGGCTGGAGAAATGGTTCAGTAGTTAACAGCATTGACAGTTCTTCCTGGGTTCAATTCCTAGCACCCAATGGCAGTAAGCAGAGGTCTGTAACTCCAGCTACAGGGAATCTGATGCTGGCACTTGTTTTTCACTCTGGATCTTTGTGGGGGCCTGCCACCCAGCTCCCAAATAATCACACAGAGGCTTATTCTTATGAATGCCCGATCTTCGATTGGTTTATTTCTAGCCAGCTTCCCCCCCATAATATTTTTTTTATTTAAATTTCCAGCAAGCTTGTTTTACATGTCAGTCCCAGTTCCCTTACCCACCCCTCCTCCCCTGTCACCCTCCCAGCTCCCATCACATCCCCTTTCTGCTCCCCAGGGAGGGTGAGGCCTTCCATGGGGAGTCTTCAAAGTCTGTCATATCATTTGGAGCAGGGCCTAGGCCCTCCCCCATGTGTCTAGGCTGAGAGAGTATCCCTCTATGTGGAGGTCCCATAGACTGCCCAGTCCTCTTAATTAATACCCACGTTCAGAGGGTTTGGGTTGGTCCTATGCTGGTTTCCCAGCTATCAGGCTGGGGTCCATGAGCTCTTCCTTGTTCAAGTTAGCTGTTTCTGTGGGTTTCTCCAGCCTGGTCTTGACCCCCCTTTACTCACCACTCCTTCCTCTCTGCAACTAGATTTCAGGAGTTTGGCTCAGTGTTTGGCTGTGGGTATCTGCTTCTGCTTCCATCAGCTACTGGATGCAGGCTCTAGGATGGCATATAAGGTAGTCATCAATCTCATTATCAGAGAAGGACATTTAAGGTAGCCTCTCCACAATTGCTTAGATTCTTAGTTGGGGTCATCATTGTAGATCTCTGGGCATTTCCCTACTGCCAGATTTCTCTTTATACCTATAATGGCTCCCTCTATTATGGTATCTCCTTTCTTGCTCCTCTTTTCTTTCCCTGATTCAATTTTCCTGCTCCCTCATGTCCTCTTCTCCCCTTCTCTTCCTCCTAACTCCCTCTCCCCTCCCCCCATGCTCCCAATTTGCTCAGGAGATCTTGTCCCTTTTCCTTTCTCTGGAGGACCATGCATGTCTCTCTTAGAGTCCTTATTTCCTGGCTTTTCTGGCGGTGTGGACTGTAGGCTCTAGCGAGCTTTTCTGAAATTATGCTGCCTACCTTTTGTCTCTGGGCTTTTACCTTTCTCTATTTCTGTATATCTTTTCTTCTTATTCTGTGTGTGGCTGGGTGGTTGGTCCCTGATGTCCTCCTCCTTTTCCTCTTCTTTCCTTTTCCCATTCCTTTCTTCTCTTTTTCTCCTTCTTTTTATTATCTCTTGCCTAGTGATTGGCCATTCAGTTCTTTATTAGACCAATCAGGTGTTATGGGCCACCACCACCTGACTGGAAATAAATAAGTCTTTAAAAAATTAAACTGCTACTATATTAAACTGTAGCTGCAGCACAGTTCCTCCACACACTCACTAGCCATATAGTCATTATTTATTTGCACTCTTAATAATGTTTTAAATATTTTTTTAAAAAATGAGCAGGATGGTGGTGGCATACAACTTTAATTCCAATACTCAGGAGGCAGAGGCAGGTGTGAGTTCTAAGCCAGCCTGGTCTACAGGGCAAGTTCCTAGACAGTCAAGGCTATACAGAGAAACACTGTCTCAAAAAGAAACAAACAAAAAATTAAAAAAAAAAAGTATGTAGATGTATTTGCCTGCTTGAATATTTTTGCATCATTTGCATGCAGTACCCTAAGAGGCCAGAGGGCATCAGATCCCATGGAACCAGAGTTCTGGATGGTTTTGAGTGGCCATGTGGGCTGGAAATCAAACTTCGGACGAGCCATCCAGCCACCTCTCTAGCCCTCTGGTTTTTGTTTTATGAAACGGTCTCTGTGTAGTCCTGGAGCTCACTCTGTAGACCAGGCTGGCTTTGAACTCAGAGATCCATTTGCTTCTGCCTTCTTATGTTGGGATTAAAAGCATGTGCCACCATGTCCAGCCCTAGTGAACTTTAAAAATTAATAATTGGTATTGGGGTATTGGATTTTGAGGATGCTATAAAGCCAAATGTGATTTTTTTTTTTTTTTAAGGCCGATTTTGCCCTTTGGAACTAACTGTATAGGCCAGACTGGCCTCAAATTCAGAGACCCACCTGCCTCTGCCTCCTGAGTGCTGGAATTAAAGGTGTATGCCACCACTGCCTGGCGATACACACATTTTTAAAAATTTCTTTATTTTTGTCTTATAGGCATTGGTATTTGCCATGGGTGTCAGTTCTCCTGGAACTGGAGTTACAAACAGTTGTAAATTGTCATGTGAGTGTTGGGAAGTGAACCTGGGTCCTCTGGAAGAACATTCAGTGCTTTTGACCACAGAGCACTTAACCACTCTCCAGCTCCACACACAAATTTTTATGAGGAAAAAAAAAGCAACCCGTAATTTTCTGGAATAACTCTTCATGAGTACATTGTCAGGGACATATGGTAGTATGTGATTGAAATGTTTCTAAGAAATATTTTTTATTTTATGTATATACATTTTCCTTGCCTGCATGCATATGCACCATATGTGTGCAGTGTGCTCAAGGTTCAGGAGGCATAAGAATCCCTGGAACGGGAGTACAAATGGTTGTGACCCACCAAGTAAGTGCTGGGAACCTAACCCAGGTCCTCAGTAACAGTAGTATGCACTCTTTACCGTTGGGACACACTGAAGGGATATAATATTTCATGGGGGATAAACTCCTGGTGGTAGAGTTGCCTAGTCAAAGCATTGTGTATTTACTCGTAACAGCTGCTGCCAAACTGCTTCAAGGAGACAGAATCATTTTATAGTCCCAGCAAAAATGAATAAGTATTTTTTTTTTAAAAAAAAATTCATTCCAACATCTACAAAATAGAATTTCACTATAATTTTCATTTGTATACTTGATCTTATTCAATGGTTAATTATCTTCCCATTTACTTAAAGGGCATTTGTATTTCATTTCTATTAACTGTGTGTTCATGTCCTTGCCCATTTAATATAATTTTTAAAACAGTGTTTAATAACAAAGATGCCATTTTTCTATGTTCATTTGGTCAAGAACTGGGTCAAAGACGGAAGGCTCTTCACTACCAGTCACAGCAACTCTCTCCTTGTTAACTGCTTCTCAGGAAGGATCCCTGTATGGTCTTCCTAGCATTCCACACCCCTCCCACAAGTCGACCTACACTCTATTAGGTTCATCTGGAAAGCCCTGGCTGTGCCCCCTTCAGGTCCAGCCTACTCCCACCTCTCTCATTCCAGTGCCTAGTGCAGTGGTACTTTCTGGTGAGCCTCTTCAGACCTGCAGCTTGTGTCCCTGCAGGCTGGTCTGACCCTTGCCCAGAGCCTAGCTTCCTGCTCCACCCACTTGCAGTGCGACAAGACAGGTGTCTGAGTGTTTTCTATTCTCCCATTGAGGAGTTACTGTAAGTAAGCATGAGCCAGAATTGTTCAGGCACCCAGGTCCCTGGAGTTTGGGGCAGACCAAGGCTCTTTCTGTTGTCCAGCTGACACATTTAGTTTTTGGGAGAATAAGATAGTAAACACACAAATGCTAATTAGGTGCAAAGAGGCGAGTTAAGGGAGCAGAAGGGTCTTCTTTGCTGTGGGGGTTCAGGAGAGCCCTCCTCCCCCAGAGTTGGATACTTAAAGAGGCAAGTGTTACAGACTGCAGACTGACAGCTCTTCCAAAGCAAGGAGCAGGGAAACCTAGACATCAGCTGTGAGAGCTGAGGGCAGAAGCAGCCTATGATCTCTGTGGCTTCAGATGTGTGGGGGCATGGAGAGAACCTGCTCCTGCTGTGAGCCGGGGAAGATGGATGCAAGCTTGCCCTGGTGGGTACTAGAGCACCCATTGTGTGCCAGGTTCCAGGGAAGCTACTATACCTACTCTGCACACAGTCCCTGCTAGACCTCATTCTTTACGTTTTGGGAGGGTCTCATAGTAGCCCATGTTGTCCTGTCTCCCGACTCTCAGCAATCCTCCTGCTTCAGTCTCCCCAGAGCTGGAATCACAAGCCAGCTTTTCATTTATTTTACAGAAGCCCTGGAGGCTGCTCCCTCCGGAATCCAGCAGAAACCTGTTCGGTGTTCCTAGGCTAAGAAAGAAGCACACTTCCGGGGAAAAGAAGTTGCACAGTGCAGGTCGGCTGGTTTTCCTGAAGCAAGGGTGTGTATGTGAGGAGGCAGTCTGTTCCATCGCCCGCGGGTCTTGGGGACAAAGGCTGAGGGGCCCTGCGCTCCTGCAGGTCTCTGCCCCTGCACCAGTGAACTTTGGAGTCACCGCCCGCGACCTCAGGCTCAGGCACCAGACCGCGAGTCACCAAGGCTGGGAGCCCACGCTGCACCCAGCACAGGAGAACACAGTGGGGTCCATCCCAGTCCTTTCCCATTATTTGCCTCGCCGCCGCCTCACTCCTTCCAACCTCTTGGACCCCTCTCCCTACCCCTCCTCTCGTCTAGCCCCTTCCCTCCCTATCCCCATCCAACTTCGTGTCCCCCCCCCCCACTTCTTGCTACTCCAGCTTTCTGTCTCTTGTCCCTCCTACTCTAACTTCTTGCACCCCTAACTCCCACTCGCCCCTCCCCTTGCCCCGCCCCTTTCACCCCTCCCTCCTCCCGCGGCCCGGGGCCCTGGAGTTGGGCGAACATGGCGGCGGCGGTCGGGCGGGACACCCTACCTGAGCACTGGTCGTATGGCGTTTGTCGGGACGGCCGCGTCTTCTTTATCAAGTGCGCGAGGGGCGGCGGCACTCGGGTGGGGTCGGGCGCTGGGGGCTGGGACCCGGGGCGGGTGTGTGGGGCGGTGGCGCTAACAGGTGCACCTCTCCCGCAGTGACCAGCTCGGCTGCACGACCTGGCTGCACCCGCGTACCGGCGAGCCGGTCAACTCGGGTCACATGATCCGCTCAGGTGGGTGCAGGGCCAGCGAGGGGTGAGGGGGGATGCCACGGCAGCACGAGTTTGACCGACTTCTCTCGCCTTCCCGCAGACTTGCCGCGCGGCTGGGAGGAGGGCTTCACGGAGGAAGGCGCCAGCTTCTTCATCGAGTGAGTGAGCTTGCACCGCGGTCACACCTGACTCTCTCCTCCCGCAGTCTTGGAGGGCTTGGCGTCCGGGGTTTGTGTGCCCCAGGGTGGCGGGCTCAGGGACGGCTGCGCACCGGGATTCACCGCGCCGCAGGGGGCCTGGCCCGGTCCCTCCCGCCCGCTGGCGGCCGAGCCAGCAAACTCCTAGGCTCCCGGGACACGCCTACCCCCGGGGCATGCGTTGGGCACAGTGGCGGGTGTCAGGGAGTGAGACTAGTGTGGATCGAGAGTGTGGCCTGAGGGCTTGGGCGTGGGGGAGGGGGAAGAGGGCCCGCGACGCTAGTGGAAGGTGTCTGACCGCGCTGCCTGGGATTGCCCAGGAAGGTTGGAGTGCCACCCGGGCGGCTGCATCCTTGCTCCTCAGGGATGGGATGGGGGTGGGGCTCCCGGCCAGCCAATGATAGTCCTGGAAGTCTACCCGCGAGTCTTCGGCGGGCGGCTGAACGCAGAAGAACGCGGACTGTCGGCGCTGCCTGGGCTAGTAGAGTGGGAGCTTTGGCGCCTGAGCTGCGGGGTGCTGCTGCACCAGTTACTCTGGGTCTGATCTCGAAGCCATAGGGGACACACATACAGTCTTAATCTTTCCCGCTCGGGGAAGGTGCCTGTGTTGCAGCGTTCCTCACTCTGCTTCCTGTAGTTCTTGGGAATCAGAACTTGCCTTTGAGCCTTTGCCCCACTAGCATAGAGTAGGAGCTGGGTAAATGTTTGTTTATCGAATGAATGAACTTGCCAAAGGTCTTCGGGCCGGTGGTTTGACTGGCACTAGGTAGGTGTACTGTAGCGGGTCGTGATTCAGAACTCTTTTTTTTTTTTTTTTTTTTTACCAACTTGGAAAACACTGTTTAGACCTGGATCAGAATATGTGAAGATAGTGGCTGAGACTGATGGATGAGATTTAAGGAGGGGAGGTGCTCACTGTTTCTGCCTGCTGCTTTGAAACCCGCAGGAGGAAAGGAAACAAGAGTGAGCAAATAATAATAGCAGGTAGCGGTGACTGCTGTGCAGAAAATTAACACGATTTGGAGTGAATGGGTTACTTGTTGCATTGGAAGGTTGTGATGACTTTTTCTGTGCGGGTGACGTTTGAAGTTTGAGTGCCAAGAAGGATTCTTGCGGTGGGGACCAGTAGGGGCAAAACATTTCAGAAAAATGTTTAAGGTACAAAAATGTTAAAGTTCAGTGAGCAAAGAGGCTCGTGTGGCTTGAAGGTGGTGACCAAGGGAGAGTGACACTAAAGGGGGTCACAGGTAGGGAGGTAAATGATGAAACTGTACTGAAGTAAATAGCTGCTAAGATTTATTCTGAACCCAGGGAGAACAAAGAGGTTTTCAAACGGGAAAGTAGCATGCCATGCTTTGCAGTTTTAGGCAGAATTGGTCTGGGTGGATAGCTGTGCCAGGGAGGCAGGAGGGCAGTAGGAGGTTGTGCTCCAAAGAAGACTATAGTGGAGGGTGGAGCACAGAGATGGAGAACAGTCTTTAGATTGAGGCTGTGCTTTGGATGCGGTGTTTACAGACCTTTCTAACAGATTGGATGTTGTCTGAGAAAAAGAACATTCAAAGATGACTGTAGGGAACCAGGGAGATGGCTCAGTTCATAAAGTGCTTGTCACATAAGCATGAGGATTCACGCTAGATCCCATAAGAATCCAGTATAGTGACGTTGTACACTGGCAATCCTAGCTCTGGGGAGTGGAGACAAGAAAATCTGGGGCTTGCTGTCCAGCCATCGCAGCTGAATCTGTAAGCCCCAGGGTCCAGTGAGAGAACCCGTATCAAAAAACGAGGTGAGGTTGACTTGGCTTCTGGCTTTTATATTCACAGGTACACACATAAATATGCTCTCATGCACATGTGCACCTGTATACACAAGAACATACTCAAGTACACATGTATACAGTCACATGTGCACACAGATGACTCCTAGAGGGAGAGTACCTGAATGGGTGGTGTCCATATATTTGAGATGGGAAGACTGGAGTAGAAGCAAGCTTGAATAGATGATTTAAAAAAAAATTATGCCAGGTGGTATTGGCATACATCTTTGGTCTCAGCACTGGGGAGGCAGAGGCAGGTGAATCTTTGAGTTTGAAGTCAGCCTGATCTACAGATCGAGTTTCAGGACAGCCAGAGCTGTTATACAGAGAAACCCTGTCTTGAAAAACAACAACAAAAAGATCTTATTTTGCTGTATACATTTACAATAGGAATATATCATATAGATCAGTGGTTCTCACCCTGTGGGTCGTGACCCCTCTGGGGGGTCTAACAACCCTTTCTTTCACAGGCTTCACCAAAGACCATAGGAAAACATGGATATTTACATTACAGTTCGTAACAGGTATTTACGTAACAGGTAACATGGATATTTACACTGTAATTCATGTTTAATTATAGCACAATTATAGTTATGAAGTAGCAATGAAAATAATTTTATGGTTGGTGTCACCACAACATGAGGAACTGTATTAAAGGGTGGCAGTTAAGAAAGTTGAGAAGCACTGATACAGATATATGAATCTGAAGCTTGGGATTGAGAGTTCAAGGCTTGCAGATACCTATTTGTAGATAACGGTTGTGTGGTGCCATGGGGTGTAGATGAAGTCATCAAGGACAAGTTCAGACCAAGAAATTCTGTCCTAGTTTGCTTTCTGTTGTGATATGCACCATGACCAAAAGCATGGTGAAGGAAATTAAAGAAGAAAAGGGTTTATTTCAGTTTATACTTTGGGTCACAGTTCGTCAGTGATGGAAGTCAGAGCAGGAACTGAAGCTGAAACCTTGGAGGAAGGCTGCTTATTGACTCACTCTGGATTGCCAGCCCGATTTTCTTCTGCTCACCTGTCTTGGACAGTGTGGTCCACAGTAGGCAGGGCCCTCCCACATCAATCATCAATGAAGACAATTCCCCACAGACTTGCCCACCGGAGACAATTCTTCAGTTGAGGCTCTTTTTTTTCCCAGGTTACTCTAGTTTGGGTCAAGTTGATTACAGAAACTAACCAGTGCAATGCTCTAAGCCTGGGGACTTGCAGTATTTGAGGTTGGGAAAGAAGTAAATTTAAGAGGAGAGACAAGAAGGTAAGAAGATGTGTAGTCACAGGAATCTCTGGGACATAGCTGACTAGAGCCCATGGCAGTGGAACTAGAAACACCTGTCCAGGAGTACGTCATATCTTCCTGGGAGTTTTGTTGCAAAGAAGAGTCTAAAGAGTTTATTTATTTTTTTTTAACAAGTTACTATATTCTAAGGCTGTGGTGTGTGTGTGTGTGTGTGTGTGTGTGTGTGTGTGTGTGTGTGTGTGTGTTTTGTGTTTATTGGTGTGCCATAGTTTGTCATGGGGTGTATAGAGGTCAGAGGACCATCCTGGGGAGTCTGTTGTCTCCTTGTATCATGTGGTTTTTGGAGAAGGAGGATTAAGTTCGGGTCATTGTCAGGGTTGGTAGTAAGCATCTTTTGCTTACTGAACCATGTGCCCAGCCTTGACTGCTTTCTTAGACTGAGAATTTCTGGATTTGTGATTGTGGGGGAACATCTCCTAAAGAGTCAGTAAAGTCAGAGAGACAGAGCAGAGACCTGGCTGACTTTGTTTTATTAATGGTCAGGAAAGGTGTGTGGTCAATTTTTCCTGATACTTAACAGAGGTGGGTTTTGTTTATCATTAGCTTCTTTGATAATGCCATACATATATGCCTTAGTTTCTTTCCTGTTTCTGTGATCAAATGCCTGGACAGGAACAATTTATTTTCTTATTTAAGATTTATTTATTATGTATACAGTGTTCTGCCTGCAAGTATCCCTGCAGGCCAGAAGAGGGTACCAGATCTCATTGTAGATGGTTGTAAGCCACCATGTGGTTGCTGGGAATTAAATTCAGGACCTCTGGAAGAGCAAGCAGTTAGTGCTTTTAACTGCTGAGCTATCTCTTCAGCCCCAAGAACAGTTTACTGAAGGAAGGTGTCACAGTCACTGTTCTATTGTTGTAAAAACACACCATGACCATGGACAACTCTTCTAAAGGAAAGCATTTAGTTGAGGCTGGCTTAAATTTCAGAGGTCAGTCATTATCATCATGGCAGGGAGCATTGGGGCAAGTGCATGGTGCTGGATCAGTAACTGGGAGCTCATCGTGATCCTCAGGGAGAGAGAGAGAGACTGGGTCTGGTATGGGCTTTGAAACCCTAAGCCCACTCCCAGTGACACATTTCCTCCAGAAAAGCCAACCCCTAATCCTTCTAATCTTTTCAGACAGTTCCACTACCTGTTGACTAAGCATTCAGAAATATGAGCCTATGAGGGCCATTCTCATCCGTATGACCACAGGAGGGCTTGTTCCAGCTCATGCTCACAGTTCAAGGTCACAGTCCATCATGGCAGGGAGTCAAAGTGGCAGGAGCTGAAGCAGCTGCTCACACCGCACCCATAGTCAGGAGGATACGGAAGGTGCTTGCCCAGCTGGCTTTCACCCTCAAGCCCAGGATAGTGCTTCTTACTTTTTGGTGGGTCTTTCTATTTCAATTTACTTAATTCCAATACTTTCTCACAGATGTGGTAAGAACCTAACCCAATCTGAGTAAACAAACCACAGATCTTCCTGGAAGCATGTCTCCCAGGTGATTCCTTCCAGGTGCTGTCAAGTTGTGTAATGTGTTCTGATCATATTCACCCCCATTACTCTTCCTGCCCACTCTCACTCCTTCTGGATCTCTTCTTCCTCACAGGACCCCTCCCCTTTTCATGGTTTTGGTTTTTAACTTTTTTGGAAGTATGGAGGCATGACCTCAGGAGATAACACATACTAGGCAAGGGTGTCACCTCCAAGCCTTGTTCCCAGTTTTCGGAGACAAGATCACCTGGGAGACAAGTCTTGAATTCAGCACCTCCTGTCTCTGTCTCCTGAGTTTTGGTGTAGCAGAGAGTTTAATTTAGAGTCTGTTTCTTGAACCAGAAAACCTTGAGCTATGAGGTGTGGATTTTAGTTTATTTCTGCACTTTTGGCTACATTTTTGCATTAATGATTCTCCCAACTGCAGGTGAGGTGATGTAAACACCCCTTAAAGAAAATATTTTGTGGTCAGGTGGTGATGGTCCACGATGACTTTAATCCCAGCATCTATGTACATTGGTATTTTTGGTTGTTTTTTTTTTTTCCAAGACAGGGTTTCTCTGTATTGCTTTGGAAGCCTGTCCTGGCACTTGCTCTGTAGACCAGGGCTGGCCTCACAGAGATCTGCTTGCCTCTGCCTCCCGAGTGCTGAGATTAAAGGCATGTACCGCAATGCCTGGCTTGTACATTGGTATTTTGCCTGCATGTATGTCTATGTGAAGCGTCAGATCTTGGAGTTACAGGCCACCTGTGGGTACTGGGAGAACCAGGGCTCTTAACCACCTCTCCAGCTTCTGTTCTTTTTGTTTTGTTTTAAATGATTTACTTATTTATTATGTATACGGTGTTCTGTGCTGCATATATGCCTCATTACAGATGGTTGTGAGCCACCGTGTGCTTGCTGGGAATTAAACTCATGACCTCTGAAAGAGCAGCCCGTGCTCTTAGCCTCTGAGCCATCTCTCCGACCCCCCCCTCACCCTCCCTGCCCCCCATCTCCTGTTCTTATTAATATAAGGTGTCATTATGTAGCTCTAACTGTATGTAGCTCTACAGGAATTCACTCTGTAGACCAGGGTGACATCAAATTCACAGAGATTCTGTGAATTCAAATTCACAGAGGCACCTGCCTCTGCCTCCCAAGTGCTGGGATTAAAGGTGTATGCCACCGTGCCTAGCCTTAATCTTTTTTTTTTTTTAAAGGCAGGGTCTTCTGTAGTACATGCTGGCCTTGAACTTTCTAGCTCCCTAAGAGGTAGTTAAGCTAGTTAAGTACCACATGGTGCTAACTTAATACTTTTGAGTTCTTGGAGAAAATACAGGAATTGCTATTGTTATTTATAGCTATTGTCTGATCTGTCTGTCTATCTATCTATCTATCTATCTATCTATCTATCTATCTATCTATCTATCTAGGTTTTTTGAGGTAGAGTTTCTCAGTGGGATTCTACTGGCTGTCCTGGAACTCACTCTGTAGACCAGGCTGGCCTTGAACTCACAGAGACCCTCCTGTCTCTGCCTCCTAAATGCTGGGATTAAAGGCATGTGCTTTGTCTGATTCATTTACTTAGAGACAGGGTCTCATTTTGTGGCCCAGCTGACCTGGAACACATAATGTTCCTCCTACCTCAGCTTTCCTAGTGCTAGGAATGTATGTATCCCTGTACCTAGCTTTTTGTTTTATTTTGAGACATATCCTCAATGAACCTAGGTGCTCAAGCATGTTGGGCAAACTATGCACCATTCCTCCCAGCCTTTGTTTAATTTTCATTTTGAGATGGACTCTCACTGAGTTGCCTAGGCCAGCCTTGAACTTGCAGTCTCCTTGCCTTCATTCCCAAGTAGTTGGGATTTTACAGGACAGAGCCACAGGCCCAGCACTAGGCTGCCCCTGTGAATTCCTGCCTCAGGTACTTGTGTGCCTGCAGGGTGGGGACATGCCACACCCTGCTCAGAGGCTCAAAGGCTGCTCCTTGAGGGCAGACCTGTTCACTGCTTCTGAGGCTTCCCACCCAGACTGTCTCATCTGGTCTCCTTATTTATGGAAGAGGCTGTGTCCCCAAGAAACCTTCGGTATTCATTAAGTAGTCCAGTCTTTTAAAATTCCTGGCTAGAGAGCTGACTTGTGTATGGAACAGAAGCAGGGAAGCCAGGAATGGACTTGTTGGGGCTAGTGTTTGGACCCAAGCATCTTGGATGTAGTTACTCTTTGTCAACAGCAACACTCAGAGCAGGACCTGGCCAGTAGAGGTGCAGGCAGCCTTCTCTGGTGTGTTGGTCCCATGAGCTTAGCACTTTCCGTCTGGGGATTCCAGACGGAATTGACCATTGGACTAGACCCCTCTCTCCTTGGCTTCCCTTTGGAATCTTTTCTCCAAGGTCCTGACGGGGACCAACTGACTAAACAAGGTGCCGCCTAGCTCGAGGTCTTCCAGCCTTATCTTTGGCTGTGGGATCGTCCTGTGCAGGTGCCATTCCCTAGGCAGAAGGACTTGGGAAAGACAGACTGAAGGCTTGGAGTGAAGCTGTTTATTAATTGTTTCCCTCAGCTCTGTGGCCTGAAACATCTAGGGCAGAGCCAGTAACTGCTTTCAGGTCCCCACAGTAAAAAGGAAAAGCCCTTTTTTGAAGGGGAAAGTGCCATTGAAAGTACTGTAGTAAAATGGGTGTGGTGCCACACTTATTTTAGCACTTGGGAGTAGGAGGTGAGTCCATCAAGAGTTCAAGGTCATCCTTGGTGACACACTGAGTTAGAGCTGTCTGGGTTATTGGAGTCTCTGTCTCCAGAACACAAGGACAAAATGAAACTGCTGCATAAGTGTATTCAGTCAGCAGTTCCAGCATTCTGGAGGTGAGGCAGGAGGATCCAAGTGTTCAAGGCCTTCTTCAGATGTATATATTGAATTGTGAGAAGCCAGTCTGGGTTACTTGAGCCCCTTTGTTAAACAAAAGGAGACAAATCAACAAACCTACACTATAAAACTTGTTCCTTTTACATTCTTTTTTCTAGATTTGTCATAGTTTTTAAATTTTTCTATTTATATATTTTTTTTAAGAGTCTGTGTAGCCCTGGTTGGCCCAGAATTTGCTATGTAGACCAGGCTAGCCTTGAACTAATAGAGGGCCTCCTGCCTTTGCCTTGACGATGCTGGGATAAAAAGTGTGCATCACTATTTCCTGGTTTGTTTAATATCATTCTAAGTATAGAAAAATTTGAAGTATATGTTACATGTTTTATAATTCATCTCTACTTATATCACATGTAAATATTGATTTAAATGGAGATACCAGGTCATTTACCTCTGATGCAGAATGACTCAGCAGCACCATGCCATTCTGTAAAACACAATATAGGAGTGTGCAGGCTCAGGGCTCTCTGGACAGGTGAGGTGAAGGGAGACCAAGTGATACCCAGGGACATAAGCTGGGAGAAGCTTCCTTCAATGACACCCTACTGTTGGCCATACCCAGTTTTTAGGATGTGCCTTTTACATGCACATCATTTACACCTCATTTTTCAATCAATTTAAAGAAGCAGTAAAGAGTGAACCAGATGTGACAGATGTCCAAAGGGAAGTCCCTATTATTAGCTGGAAGGACTTTTAGAAAAACTATTGAAACTTGGACACAACATTTCCAGAACTTTATTTCAAACCCAGAAATTGATAGTCTCACAATGAATTCTGGGTGCATCCTGAACTCATTGTTGAAGGGCGAGCAGGTTCTCCCGCTTGGCTGGTTTGGGTATAATCCCACACTTTAGCTTGCACTTCCTGGTGGCTTTATCAAGGGGGAAAGCCGGATCACGGATTTAGCCCTGGGTCTGTGGGAAAGCACTAACACTGAGTGTTCTGTCAAAAGCTGGAGGAAGGATTTAAAGCTATGGTTTGTATCACACTCTCAAACCAGGCCCTCCAAAGAGATGGAGAAACCTCCAAGAAAAATGATTAAAGCTGCTTACGGCTCTTGACCCGTGGGGGAGCCAGTTGTTCCTGCAGCAGGTAGGCAGGTCTGCGTGTGAAGGGGGTAGGTGTGATCTCTTCTGCGTTGAGTCTCTTCTGCTTTGATAAGTGCTGGAGACAGGTAGCTCAGAGGACGAATGCTTCCCTAGCATGCTGACAAAGCCTGGGTTCCATCCCCAACACTACAAAAGAGGAAATAATAAGAACTACCTGCTTGCACCTCATGACATAATTTCCATTCTCTTCACATATTAAGGGGACAAATTTGGCACTTCTTAGGATTTTGGAAAGAAGATTATGAGCAGGAAGTAGGAGGATGGCAAGTGCTACCTCTTCCTGGGCTACAGAGCAAGCAAGTTCAAAGCCAGTTTGTGCTATTTAGAGAGACTGTGATTCAAATGTAAAAGTGAAAAGGATTGGGGTTCCTGCTGCATGGTAGATCGTTGTATTGCATGTGCAAGACTTTAGGTCAAGTCACAGTTTTGGAGGGTGAGCAGCTAGCAGGACCCACTAGGATGTGGGATGCTGGGTGAATTACTGTGATGCCCACTCCAGCTCAGCATAAGGAATCAGCATCTTAGATGGGCATGGTGTTGTAAGGAAATATTGGCAGAGGGAAGAGCCTGAGGAATATGGTGGTGTTTGCCTCTTGTCACATGACTGTCAAAATATTTGCTTTTTGACTTCTGAGTAAGAGAAGCATTTTGAATGAACATTTTTATTGTGTGCAGAGTGTTTCATGAACATCATCTGGTTCAGCTTTTATCATTATTTTTGCTGTAGAAATTTGGCTCATAGGGTAAAGTGATTTTCCCACAGTTACCTATTAGTTCAGCCTTTCCAGGTGCAGTGGAGAGGTCTGAAAGTATTTTTACCTTAGTGTAGGCTTCTCAGTCACAGGGACCACAGGTTTAATGGCAGAGGGGGATATGGAAAGATGAAAGGGAAAGGTGTGCTTTTCCTAGGAGACTGGGGTACAGACAATGTCATGAGTGCAGACTTCATTTTCCTGTGCTGGGGCTGGAACCCAGGGCTTTGGGACTGCTGGTTAAGCTCTCTACCTCTGAATGATTTCCAGTCTTTGGGTGTCAAAACACTGTCTTACTGTGAGTCCCAGGCTGGCCTGACTCCTGATCCTCTTGCCTTTGTCCCCCCCCCGCCCCCCAGCCCCAAGTGCTGGAATTCCAGGCCTGCATCACCACACCTTGCTTCTGTTGCTTACAGTTGATTCATCTGCCCCCTTACCTACCTGGGGATCACTGCTTTGGTAAGCTGTTTCAGGTCTACTGTTTGGCTTTGTATTTCCCACATCTGCCCCAGGAGGTGCCAGCTTCTCTTGCAAGTCCTAGATGTCAAGGAAATATGGGGAGGCCAGTCATTGTCTTTCTGGTCTCTCTGGGTCTTAGTCTTTATAACACTATGCCTGTCACACCAGCAGCTGTGGCCTCAGGTCAACTATCTTCCTTCCTTCCTTCCTTCCTCCCTCCCTCCGCAACCCCCCCCCCCCCCAATCTATCTCTCTTTTGACAGGGCCTTCCTATGTAGCTGTGATTGGTTTGAAACTCTGGGTTAACTACACTGGTCTTGAACTCACAGAGTTCTCTGCCTCTGCCTCTGCCTCTTGAGTACTGGTATTAAAAGCATGTAGCATTTTGCCAGGCTTGGGTTCTTATCTGGGCTGAATTTCTTTGGCCCATTGTATTAGACTACCTCTCGTCCAGCTTGCTCACAGCCACTTGCCACCTGGGAAGCACAAAGCTCAGCCAGGTCTTGAATCCCGTAGACAGAGGCAGCCTTAACCACCTGGATGCTAATCCCAGCTGGGCACCTGCTGCTCTCTGACCTTGCTAAGTTGCTGACTCTCTTTAAGCTTATTTCCTCAAAGGTTCAGTGTTGTTGGTATGAGGATTATATGAATTATTTAATGGAAAGGGCCCAGAACATGTCCTATACAGAGTAAATGCCCATTGGCTTAGAGGTGCTCTTAACCTGTGACCCATCTTCCTAGCTTCTTTAGTCTTGCAACTTCTACATATATTTACAGTTATTTCAAGTAAAGACTTAATTAAGACAGACTGTGTGGTATATTTCTGGACTTCTAGCACTCAGGAGACTGAGGCAGGAGTATCAATGTTATGAGTTTGAGCTCACCCTACTCTACATATTGAATTCAAGGCCAGCCTGGTCTATATAGCAAAACCCTGTCTCAAAACAATCTAACTAATAAGGATGCAAAGAACCCTGAAGCAGAAACTCTCCACAGTCCTTTGTCTGTAAAGGGCCAGGTTGTCTGAGGTCACAGGCACTGAGGTCTAGACTGCAAGAGCCCAGGGTGGTGGTGTGGAAAGCTTGGGGTCTGTCTCCTCCCTGGAATCTTGAAGGCTGTGAATTCTGTTTGTTAATCTGGCAGCCACCTGGTGACAGCTCTGACCACTGGAGAACAGACAAATTTTCTGATCATAGGTGTCAACATCTGACACTTTGAGGTTAAGCACACATTCCTCCTAGAGGCAGGCATTTCAATTGTCGTTTGGGCATTTGAGGCACAGGTGAGGTGCTAAAGAGTTTCCTGAGACCAGAGCATCATTTGGGACTTGAACTTGAGTCATCCCGGTTCCAAATTTAGTGTTTCTCTACCCAGCCCATGGTGCCTCCTGGCTCCAATCACCATTCTTCCTTTGTACCTTTCCAGAGGATTCCAAAGCAGAAGCATCTTGGGCTTCCCTCAGAATGAGCCCACTGAGGAAAAGGTGAGAGGAGCTGTGGTCCTCAGGCAGGTGAGGGTGGCCAGTAGATCCCTGTTGCTCTGGAGATGTGGATCTCTTCATTTGGAGCATCTCCCCCTCCTTAATCCTTGCTTCCTCTCCTTTTCCCTCCTCCCCAGATGTCGACTGACCCAGCTTAGGGACTGATGAGCCTCTTAAACCTGCTTAAAGAGCCAGGCTGTCTTTCAGAGCCTGCCAGACAGCATGTCTGAGTCCCAGCCAGTCCCAGCCAGTCCCAGCCAGTCCCAGCTCTCAGGGGCTCGGCAGCATTTACAATCTAGGCCTGACAGCTTGGAGTTAGCATGTTCTCTCCTGTGCCTCCCAGGAACCCATTCTACCACGTGGGAATGTAGTGAGGATAGAGGACCATTTCATCCTGTGCCCAGGGCATTGCTGCCTGGCCTTCCTGTGGGGCAAGACCAGAAAAGGTCTCAAAACTGCTATGTTTGTGTTGTCTCTTTTGTAAACTGAGTTGGCCAGTTATTCATAGATGGACCCAGTGGATTATGAAGAGGTGACTGCATCATTAGAGAATTTAACCAGAGGCTGGGTGGTTTTTGGTGATGGAATCATCCATTCAGGTGTGAAGCTGAAGGGTCTTCACACTGGGCCCTGTGGACTGAGGCAGAGGATACTATATCTACTTCCAGCAATGCCCAGCGCAAGAGCAGAGATGACCCTGGCCAGTTTGAGTTTGGGTGTTGGGGGCGGGGCTCTGAGTGGAGGTCCCTGAGGGTCTTCAGGGAAAGACAGGGAAGGCAGGCAGCTGTGGAGCAGGCTGGTGGTGACATGTCACAGGTGGTGTGGTGTGGGTCACAGGAGGAGTGGAGGTGTTGGGTGGGCCCTGGATCAAAGCTTACAGTGGCAACTTGGCTTCAGGAAAGAGGCCGATGGGGGCGAGGGGTGGGGATACATTGCCCAAGGGTCTCCCATTGCTGACTCTGAGTCTGAACTTCATAGTGGTTGTAGAACAAGGATACTGACTTGGGGATGGAGCTTGATTGATGAAGCGCTCTCACAGTTTACGGGAAGCCTTGGAGTTGACCCCAGGCCCTTCGTAAACCTGGCATGGGTAGCACACATCTGTACGCCTAGCACTGTGGAGGTGAAGGCAGGAGAATCAGAATTTCAACGTTATCCTACGCAGTAAGGTCAAGGCTAGCCTGGGCTACATGAAACGCTATTTCAAAAAGAACAGATCAAAGATGCTATGGTCTGAGTGCTGGCTTGAAAGCCTGACTCTGTCTTTAGCTTGGGCCATGTCAATCTCTGTGTCCATTGATTCTTTACCTAGAAAGTGGGGGTAGTGACCAGCTAGAGTGGTGCACATTCTGAGAATTAACCCTTATCATTTCTGCTTTGTTAGTTCTGTGAGGGAAGTTCTTTGCTAGGAGAGGTGCAGTGCTGATGGCCACAGGGCTGGCATACTGTTCTTGGGGGAAGTCTCCTGTGGCCTGCTGGAGAGGAAGATTTGTGCCTATTTTCTTTTTCTTTTTCACTCTTTGTTTAGACAGGATCTCATTTTGTAGTCCAGGCTGGCCTTGAGCTCATGGCAGTCCTCCTATCCCAGCCTCCCAAGCACTGGGACTGCAGGCTTGCCAGCACGTCTCACTGAGAACTATGCTTTTGTATTGAGAGTTGACTGTAATTGGAAGCTGTGCACTAAGTGATTGGTGCTGAATACCAAAGAACAGTTACTGATCTCGGAAGAGCTGTCTTGGGGTTCCTGCTTGGATTATCAGACAGAGAGAGCATCTTGCTCATTTGGGGGTAGTAGACAGTAACCTTGGTGTCTGTATTAGACACACTTACTTATTGAGATGCTTGAGCTAAAGCCTCAGTCTAGAATGTCTGGGGGCAGAGCTGGGAACCCACACAGGTGGCACAGGTGATTTTCACGGTGCTGAAAGCGAAACCATGTCTAGCTTCTGCACAGCAGTGGTACTCTTTTCCTCCCAGTGTCATTTGAGAAGGAAAAGTGATAGCCTAGCTGCAGGTCCGTGCCCACTGCTGGGCACATTTTAGGCCTGTGGGCATGTGTCTTTCATGACAATGCATCCCAATCAGACAGAGCTGGATAAAAGGTCTTGGGTGGGGGGAAAAGGTGTGCAGTGCCCACACTTTTGCTCAGAGGAAGTCCTAGGACAGGAATCTGGTTTTGTTCCTCCATGGAGGTGGACTGACTCTCACCTCTGCCCAGATGATGCTGCCACTCTCAGAATGATCTGGTTGATCTTGAGAGTGACCATAGAGTGGGGACTATGTCTTCCTGAGGGTGGTGACTTCTTACTTCAGAAACCATGAGTTTTTAGAGATTCTCTGAGGGCAGAGGAGGCCTGACTTGGAGGTAAGCAGGCTGCAACTCAGAACTAGGGATGACTGTCTTGTGTGGGATACTAAGTGTGCCAGCAGATGGTGGTGATGGGTTAGTGACAGTACTACATTGCTCTCGTCATCTCTGAGCTGGTCCTGGGGGTTCCTGGCAGGAGTAGGGTTGTGACTCTGTGTCCCAAACAGCTCACCAGCTCTCTGTGGTCAGTGTTCAGCCAAACAGATATGTGGGTTTGCTGATTTGACATTTGACCTGTCTCTCCAGAAACAGGCTGATCTACGAGGAGGAGGGTGGGTTTAGAGTTGGGAGTAAGTGAGGCTTTGTGAGCTGAAAAGGAAAGAAGGACCAGAGCACATGGCCAGGCTCAAGGGAAGAGAAATGCCTACCTAGCCTGATCAGGGGAGTGCTCGGAAAATATTTCTCTTAGCATGTTTTGAGCTGGGATTTAGAAAATAATAGAGATGACTGCTGTGAGCTAAATATCTGTAATCACTGTACCCATGGATTCGTTTTTAAATGGAACCGGTGGTACCTAAAATTACATCCATTTATGTAGGCTTTGAATAATTACTTTTTCTCTGTGAGGTGAGTGGGAGCTGGAGAGAGCTCAGCTGGCCTCTCTGAGCTGGCTGCCCTTGGTTCGCCCAGCCCTCCTCACCTGAGACTGCACATGTGTTTCTGTGTTCAGCACCAGATGGGACATTGATTCTTTAGGGGAGAGGAAAGTAATTAGCTTCAAGTACCGGGAATAGATATTTAAATCAGAACCTATAGTGTGCCCTTTATTCTGAAAGCAGCATGGGGGGGTTGCTGCTTAGTGCTGGAAATGGAAGGTGATGATGAGTTGAGGATGCTCTTGGCAGCTGAAGGGAGGGTGGGCTGGGTTGGTACTGGCTACCTCCTAAAATAAGTAGGGAGCTTTCAGGGGTTTTTTGTTTGTTTGTGTTTGTTTTTGTTTTTTCTTTCAGAGACAGGGTTTCTTTGTGTAGCTTTGGAGCCTGACCTAGAACTCGCCTGTAGAGCAGATTGTCACAACCTTCCAAGTGCTAGGATTAAAGGTGAGCACCACCACTGCCTGGTTCAGTTTGTTCTTAAAAATGAACTATAGGATGGGTAGTAGAGCTGGTACCCCAAGAAGACAGTTGTTTTTCTTAAGTCCTGATTTACTTATTTTGTACTTGTGTGGGGTTTTGTTGTTGTTTTTACTTTATTTCGAGACAAAGTCTTACTGTGTATTGTGGCTGGCTTGGAGCTCCCTACATAGACTGATCTGGCTTGGGACTTGTAGCCATTCCTCCTGCCTCTACCTCTTGGGTGTTGGGATTACAGGTTTGCAACACACATCTGCTTATATTTTGCACCGATGCAGGCACCATACTTAACAAAAACAGCTCTTTTAATCATCATCAGACTGGTTGTTGTTTACAGGCGTGAAGACACAAGGGAGCCATGTGCATGGATTAGGTAGCACAGTGAGGGCTGCCTAGCAGCCTTTTATGTGTGTCGCCACAGCCCCTTTCTCTGCTTGGTCCGCCTCCACCAAGATCCCTGACATTTGGTACTGTGGAGGCCAGGGTGATTTATTTCAGAAAAACAAAACAAAACAAAACACTCAAACTGTTCAGATTCACTTAGAGGCCAGGGCCTGTGAAAGAGAGGAGTGTTCCATTTTTATAACAGTAAGTGGAACAAGCTTTGGGGGCCCTCTGTTGAGGAAGATTTTGGGCAGAACATCATTGGTGGCAGGCATTGCTACCTCTCCCCATAGCAGGTGGAAGTAGATGAGTCCCTGAGCTCTATGGGGGCGTGGGGAGGTGGCTGGATTTGTAGAGGCCATCGACTATGCTACACTAGGGGACAGAGACTAGCCAGGCAGGCCTAAGGTCTTGGCCATGTTGCCCTCTGCCTGTCACATGCCAAGTACTAGGTGCAAAGGTTATAGGAAAGCTGCCAGCTGTGTAGGTCACCTCCCTAAGTTGTTCTCCGCCCCATATCTGACAGGCAGAAGGTTCCCACAAGCAGAATTGGGTCCGGGAGAGGAGATAGCCTTCCTAGTACATGTCTGTCACTTTGGCTATCTTTAGAGGTGGAGTCCTTATCCGCAGCCCCACCTGAAGTGGAGTCAGGGTTTTAAAAATAATGGACTCATGAGATGGCTCAGTCGGTAAAGACACTTGCTATATAAGCCTGATGAACCACGTAAGGGTGGAAGGAGAAAACTTTCTCTGTGTCCCCTGGGGTGGGTCTGCCCTCTTGTAGAGCTTTCCTGCTACCTGTGACTGGGCTTCAGGAGTCACTTTGGAGGTTATTGCTCAGCAACTTGTTCACGGACACTTCTTGTGGGAGGAAGGCTGTGGGGTGGGATAGAGAGAAGGTGGTGACTTTCCTGTCCTAACACCTTGTTCTGATGAGAGGCTGGGGATGGAGCAGTGGCCACCTGGGGTAGGAGCAGATGCTGCATTTTATGAGGAAGGGGCTTAGCCGGCCTGGTAACTCGAGCAGAGGCCTAATAGTGCTTGGAACCTGTGTGTAGGCTGGTATGTATGGGTGAGTGTATGCATAGGGTATGTGTTGTTGTTTTGATACAGCTGCTGTGATGCAGCTGCTATGGCCTAAGAAACACAAACACGAGATTGAGCGCCCACGTGGAGTTTATTGAGAGAGGGGAGAGGAAAGCGGGGAGAGAGAGAGATAAAGGGGGCCCCAGAGAGAGCGAGAGAGGGAAGCAAGAGAGAGGGAGATGAGAGGGACAAGAGAGAGCAAGAGAGAGCAAGAGAGAGCAAGAGAGAGCAAGAGAGAGCAAGAGAGAGAGGGACACTTGGCGCGCTTGCTTTAAAAGGGGAGCTTGCGCATGCGTAACCCAGTCTCTGCGGCCAGGTAGCTTGGGCAGTGGGGCTTGCATAACCCAGTCTCCGCCCAGCCAGGTAAGGCCTGACTTAGTGATTATACGTCCCGCCCATCAGAGGCGGGGCCCACAGACTGCCCAGCCTCAACATTCCCACCTCTTATTACTATTAAAAAGGTGGGGGTTGGGCATGGCCCAACAGGGTGAGTCTGCAGGTTTCTAACAGTATGTATGGGTGGTGTATGTGTATGGTAGGTTGTACATGCCTGTGTGTGCACTTGGGTATGGAGGTTCAAGGTCAGCCTTGGGTGTTGTTTTTCAGGAGGGATCACTGTTTTATTTTGAGGCAGGGTTTCACTGGACTTGGTCTTTGGCTGAGATGGCTGGCCAGCAATCCCCAGTGCTGGGTTTACAAGTTTCTTCCACCATATTTAACCTTTTCTGCGGGTGCTGGGTATGGAACTCAGATCCAAATGCCTGCATAGCACACATTTACTGACTTAGCTATGTCCCCAGCACCATTTTGTCTTGTTTGTTTTGACAGGGTCTCACTATTAGTCCTGGCTGGACTAAAACTCACTATGTGGACAGGCTGGCCCCAACGCTCAGTGATCTACCATTGCTGGGATTAAAGGTGTGTGCCACCACTGCCTTGCTCAGTGTGCTTTCTTGTAGAACCTAGGACCACCAGCCCAGGGTTGGCACCCTCCAAAATGGGCTGAGCCTGCCCCATCAATCACTAATTAAGAAAATGCTGTACAGCTGCCTTGTGGAGGCATTTTCTCAATTGAGGTTTTCTCTCTTCAGATAACTCTAGCTTGTGTCAAGTTGACATAGACCAGTCATCATACCTCCTCCCTCCCTTTCTCTTATATGTTGCCCTGGCTGACTTGGAACTGTCTATGGAGACTAGTCTGTACTTGAACTCATAAAGATCTGTCCACTTCTGCCTCTGAGGTTAAGCTTATGCCAGCACAACTGGTTTGACTCAAGTTCTTGACTTTCTTCTTATTGGTGGTTGCCTCAGTCTCCCTTTCCTGTCTTTCTGAGCTGATGTGGTTCTCTGGGCCTCTGTGTGTGCTTCACTGTGGCGTTCCTTCCCAGTGGAAAGTCTGCTGGGCATGCTGTGTGCTCAAATGGGAGAGGAGGGACCACCACTCAGTGCCTGCACTCCCAGTTCTGAGAGCCTCAGCCCCACTTGGCCTTACACCCAGCTTCAGCTGGCTTCCTTTAGAATTCAGGGAGTGTGGCTGTGGGGTCATAAGAGAGCACATGGGCTGTGGAAGTTGGGTGAGTTATTAAGCCTCTGTAAGATGGGGTGAATGCTGGTATCTTTCCCAAGAACGTTTTGCTTTGATTAAACAAGGATAATATAGCCAAGGGTAGTAGTGTCCACCTGTAATCTTGCACTTGGAAGGCTGAATGGGGAGGATTGTGAGTTTAAGACCACCCTGGGTAACGTAGTAACACCTTGTCTCAAGAAAATTAAGCAAAATAAAACAAGCTCCTCCTAAAAAGGGGGGCAACCACAAAAGAATGTGTGTATGAATTCCCAGAACACAGCACTACTGTTTAATATGTTTGGCACGTGTATACACAGGCAGTTTATCCTCTATAGTAGTTATGCTGCCACAGATGTATGTGGGAGACCCTTCAATTCCTTGGCTTGATTCCCACAGTCTTCCTGTACTCTGATGGACAGAGATCACCTGGATGTCTTGTCCAGCCAGCTCAGCATCTTAGTGATAGGCATTTTCTAGACGACAGCATCAGTTGTCCTATGAGGTTTAACCAAGCGGATAAAAAGGTTCATTGGCCAGTGTTGCATTCTAATTGTGACCTTGGCTGTTACCACTTGTAGAGGCAATCTCAGTGTAATTTGTAGCACAAGTCATGTCTCACCTGAGCCCTGCCTTCCTTCCTGAGGCAAGGAGGGAAAGGCTCCAGTAATAACGGAGTAGCTAAGCCAGTCAGTGGTGGTGCATTCCTTTAATCCCAGCACTGGGGAGGCAGAGGATCTCTGTGAGCCAGCCTGGTCTACAGAGCTAGTTCCAGGACAGTTAGAGCTGTTACACAGAGAAACCCTGTCTCAAAAAACCAACTACTACTACTACTACTACTACTACTACTACTACTAGAGGTTTGAACTCAATGTAGCATGTCTTTATTCACCTTTGCTGTGCTTCTAGGGAGTATTAAGTGTCCAGGTAGCTGGTGAATCAAGGTATTTATTCAGCTTCAGGTGAAGGAATGGTTAGAAAGTGTGTGGTGAGGTCTCAAGGTAAAAAGTGTGGGTACTATATGGAGGGAAATGGCCAGGATGGAACAGTGTTGGGGCTGACTAGTTGGGGAAGTTTTGGGTCTCAAGCTGGGGTGGCAGGGAGGATTGATCCAGCATTTGTCATTAAGGGTCTCTTCCTGAGGTGAACTTTCACTGAGCCTTTGATGTGTGTTAGGTGCAGGCCCGGGCACTATGAGCATCCAGAGAAGAGTAAGCAGCATTGGACAGAGTTAGGAACACAGGTTTGGATCTCTGTTGTCAGTGTTTGAGGCCCAGCCCTACCACTTCTGGCTTGTGGTCTGAACAGGTATACAATCTGTAGCCTCAGCTTCTTCTTGTGTGTAATAGGAATAATGATAAATGTGATGGGACTTAAAGGAGCTAAATGTGGGTACCCAGGAGGGTCTTGACTATAGAAACCATTGGTGTGTACTGGCTCTTTATTAGTACTAAAGGTCAGTTCAAGGTAGATGTTTTTCTGGGTTGTTCACTGCTACGTGGGTGCTCCCAGAAACTTCTGGTACATACATAGCAAGCACCAAGTTAATGATTCACAACACCACTCGTGTGCCCAAGGAGCCCCGAGCCTGTGTTAGGAGGGACACAGTTGTGTCACCAACTAGAGAACACCATGCAAGTGATTTGATAAGGGGAACCTGGGAACTTTGGTGGCAGAGGGGTAGGTCAGGGAAAGCTTGAGATGCTGGCCAAGCCCCCAGATTGATCCTGAAAAACATGTAGGGGCTCATTGGGATCTTGGATGTTGGCAGAAAAAGATGAAGGTTGGGCAAGTCACACTGGCGATGCTGGGAGAGTGGAGGCTGCAAAGCTGGTCACTTTTAGAGGAGTTGTGGCTGCATCCTGCAGGTCATGAGGCTCTCTGGAAGGGCTTAGCAGGGGTGTGGCCAGGCCTGTCACTGGAGGACCATGGACTATGGGGGATGTAGGGAGTATGGAAGGTGGTTGTCATTAAGACAGCTCATGTTGACATCTACAGGCTGGGGCTGGTGGAAGTAGGTGGTACATGTGAGACTACCTGGCAGGTGAGGCCTGGCCTCCGCAGCAGACAGCTGTAACACATACCTTGCTTGGCAGCACTTCTGTCTTAAAAATAGAAGGGACAGAGATAGAGAGGGGCAGTGTGCTTGTCCTAGGGGTGGCCTAGTTAAAACCTGACTCCTGGCAATATGACAGCTCTCCTCACCTTCATTCACAGGCCAGTACCTTTCTCTGCCACCTCCTGCCCTTCCCTCCTCCTAGCACTCAGCAGAGGGATGGATTGAGTTCCCATAGAGGCCTCTGTAGTCTGGGGGCCATATAGAACCTTTGTTGAGGTGTGTCTCTGTGTGTGTGTGTGTGTGTGTGTGTGTGTGTGTGTGTGTGTGTGTGTGTTGGGGGTACTGTCTGCAAACAGACATTGCTATTTTGCTTGTGCACAAATGACCAACAACAGGGAAGTAAGACAGGGTGGCTTACTAACTAGCTGTTGGGAGCATCCTGTACTCAGGGAGTTCTAGGGCTCTATGTATTCTTGTAGTCACAGATCTCCCCCAACTGTGCTACTGTGTGTCCCTGTAAATGGCTCTGCACTACTTGTGTGTCTGAGTGATATCATTGTGCATCTAGGGTGTAAGAGACAGAAGGTGCACTCAGACTTCATAAGTAACAAGAATGCTTTATTCAATGCATTGTACAGGTCAGAAAAGAATGTGTCATCGAAGAGAAACGTGGCAGTGGAATGAGAAGCCTGGGGCTTCTTTTATGGGGTCTAGAGGAAGAAAGTGTTTGGTTGCAATGGGTGTAGTGTAGATGGTTTTCTGTCTCTTTTTGCCTCTGTCTCTCTTGAGTTCTAGGTCTGCCAGGGCCATGCATGAGTTCACTATCAGCAGAGCTTATCAAGTATGGGGCGGAGGCTGCAGGTTGTAAATGCCCTCTGATTATTTTCTGTTCAGAGTCCCTGAGTGTCACTGTCCTCTTCCGCTTGGGGTGTGGCTTCTCAAAGGTCCTCTGGAGAGGATTTGGGTCATTTCTTCAAGCGCAGATCTCCAATAGGTTCCCAGAGAAGCCAGATTACATGTGTAGGGAACACGTTGGGCTAGAGCCAGAGTCAGAAGTCTTGGCTTTGAGCCTTGGCATTGCCTCCTGTAGCTTTGTGACCTCTTAGTAAAGTCCATAATGACCGAGAAAGGCTTTGCCAAGGTGAGCAGGCACAGACAGAGGCAGGCCCCAGATGAGGGCCACAGGTCCACTATAAGAGGAAGGAGTTTAACTCATGACCATTATTACCTCAGGGCTTGGTCAGAGACTTTAGGAGTATATTGTGATCATTTTTATTGTTGGTTGGTTTTGGTTTTGTAGACTTGATCTCATACAGCTCAGGCTGGCCTCACACTCACTAGCTGTCCTTGGGTTTGGACTCTTGATCCTTCTTCCTTAATGGTCCCACTGTGATTACTCACTTGTGACTTTTCAGTAGGGAAGGGAATCTGCTCCTGAGGCCAGTTGAGGGAAGGAGGCAAGAGAGACTGGGACTAGGGTTGGAGAGGGAAACCAGGAAGCTTTTACCAAGGAAGTTATGTATGACTGTGTCTCAGAACTGTGTCATGCAGGGAAGGGGACAAAGGTTATCACAGAATCAAAGGTCTGGGAAGTCATGGGGTCACAGGGTAGAATAATCTGGGGGAAAGAAGACATTGGAACTGGCATGGAACCTCCCAAAGGATGAGAAAGGTCCCCTTCTGCTTCCCACCCAGGGCTTGCATCTCTCAGGCATGCATCTAAAGGTCAGATTTACTTAAATGTGCTAGTCAAACCTAGGTCATAAACAGGCAGAGACGTTCCTGGAGGCTGTTTTGCATTCTCTTCATTTTTTTTTTTTTATTTTTTTTTATTTTTTATTCTTTCATGGGAATATGAGGGCCAGAGAGGGGCAGGTGGCTTTCCATCAGGGCTGGATCAGACCTAGTTAGAACCTGAATTCAGCCTCGGGTTTGCACTGAACCCATCCATAAGGGAGCCTCTGTCCAGGCCTGGTTGGCTACAGCCTTTCTTGGTCTACTCCACCATGCCATTCAGTCTTGGGTAGAAAACGTAGAGTAAGCAACAGTCTTGTTTACCAAAGGGCTGGTTGGACTGCAAGGTTAAAGGCCAAAGGGGAGACCAAGTTTCTTTATTGGCTCCTGGTGGTGGGTAGGTGAAGGTGGGTAGAGGCAGGCCTGAGTCAGCCACCAACTGGGGAACTTTTTGTAACTGCCTGGTGGCCCCTGAACACAGAGGGGTGAGCATTTTCTAGCTTTCACATTCTTTTTCTGGGCAGTAGGGCCAGGAGAGATTAGGGCAGACATAGGAGACTGGAGGAGGCCAGTAAGTTTCCCATTTGGGGCAATTAATTTGATGGATTGCAAGCCAGCTCCTACTTCCTCCCTGTCCTCCCTGGGCTGGACAGTAGGACTGGGTGGTAATGTGTATGATAACGCCCTCCCCTCCCCTGGCTCCTGTGTCTGCTGGGGAGTTCAACTTGGTTCAAGTCTGAGCACATAGTAGGTGCTTCCTGAAAGCTTGAGTATCTGGTTGGAGCCTTTCTAGGAAGCTAGTAGCTAGAAGATCTCCCAGTGGCCACACCGTCTGTAGGTACAGCTAAGCCTCAGCAGTGAACTCACCTGCCCAAGGTTACTCTTGTCACTGGTGACAGCTGGGACTGCCGCCAGGTTCCTCCACTGCACTGGCCTAATGTGCTCAAAGGGAAAGTGATGTACACAGTGAAGGACTTGTGATTTTCCTGACTTCCTCCTGGCCCCTGCTTGTCTTGGGGATCTCTGTCAGCATCTCCCCTTGCTGGTTTTGCAGCATCCTACAAGGGTGCTGAGGCCACACTTTGTAGTCCCCTGAACCCCAGCACATGCACCCCCTGGGTACTACAGTAGCGCTAAGAGGACTGGCTTTGTAGCTGCTCCCTTTTAGCCGTGCTTCTCCTTCATCTTCTATTTTTTTTTTTTCCCCATTTCTGGTTCAGTTTTGTATGTTAATATTTCTCCTCTCCCACACACCAGTAAGTGTGAACTGTACTGCATAAGCAGGGTGTAAAGAAATCACAGTGTAAGGATATGCCACATGCCTGGGGCGACTGGCTTATTTGATCCTGTTGTGTGCCAGCATTGGGCAAGATGCTGGTTTTCCATGATGGATGAGGCATCTGCCTGAGGAACCCATTTCTTCTTAGATTTAATCTCTGTCTGAGGCAGTCTCTCTCTCTCTCTCTCTATATATATATATATGTAACCTGGATCTTGGCTATATAGATCATGCTAGTCTCAAACTCACAGAGATCCGCCTGCCTCTTTCTCCTAAATGCTGGGATTAAAGGGGTACACTATTTACCCAGCTAGAATTCTTTTTTGTTTATCATATAAATAAGTAGATTTTACTGTGGCTTTTTTTGGGAGGAGGAGCAAGGTTCTTTGTACCCCAGACTAGCCTTAACATTGAACTTCTTCCTACATCTCAATGGTAGGGTTACATGGTGCTAGGACTCAAATCCAGGGTTTCATGCATGCTAGGCAAGCCAGCTTGACATTTTCACACAGATAGGTCCTCATACTTTGTCCCTGCCTCTTTCTGAGTTTCAGTTTCCATTTGTAATCATCTAGGAAGAATGCCAATACCTTCCTTACTTATCATTGGTTCATTGATAGAGCTTTATTAACTTCTGTGGCTACCAGGCATTGTTGCAGATGTCTGGCTGGGACAGTGCAGGTAATCCACAAACTCTGTGCTTGCTGAGCTTACTTAATGTGGAGAGAAAGATGATAAATCAAATGGTTACAATGTATGGTTGAAAGATTGTAGGTGTGAGGTGGGGGCTGGGGAGTAAGGAGGGCAGTGTGTGGGAGGAGAGGGTTTGAGGGAGGCCTCTCTGAAGAGGTGGCATCTGGGTGCCCGGAATAGAATCCAGGTCCTCTGGAAGAACAGTCCATGCTCTTAACCACCAAGCCATCTCCCCAGCATCCCCTGCTTTTAGTTCTTAAACAGACTCTTTCCATCTTCTTCTGCCCATTTACTCAATCCGCAGTTTCTTAAGGGAAAGATTTTCCAAGAAGCTTTGTTTTCTTCTTCCTGTGTTACTTGGAGCAGTCCCCTGGATGGGAGGTGAAGGAGTCATCTGGGAGCAGAGAGGGCTAAGGGAGGTCCTTGAGCCAGGAGGCAATACCATACCTTTCAGTGATGCAGAATCCTGCAGTTTTAGGTGGTTGAGCATCACTGGGGCTGTCAAGCTTATACTTGTGCCTGTGTGAGTGTTGGGGCAGGGAGGGGTGGGGCTGAGAGGTAACAGGTGGCCCAGAATTCATGGGTTCCCTCTTCAACCCTGTGTGCCTGAGGTCAGCAGGATGCCTGGGAGAGCTGGTTTGTTTGGGCCCTGCCACTGTGGGTCTTACCCATAAAGAGCTCTGTTTGCGTTTGCAAGGCCCTTGTCTTTCCTTCCTACTTTGGATGGCATTACTGATTAAACCTGTCCTTGGACCCTGTACACATAAAGCCAGGATAGACCAGCATGTTGGATGTGGACATTCTGTTTCTGGACTCAGTGTGGGTAAGCCAGCCCTTGCCTCTGCAGCACCCTTTTCGGGGGTTCTGTGGCTCTGTCTGGCTGGTGGGACACACAAGCCTGTCTCTGCCCTGAAGGTTGTTTGATTCAGGCAGGGAGTCTGCATTAATAGGAACCTGGACTTGAGCCCTTGGCCAAACATTCCAAATTCTTTGGACATAAAGATTTTCTAAAAGGACTTGGGGCCTTTCCAAGGCTTCACCATTTTTTGTTTATATCCCATGTAAATTTCTGTTTGGTTCCCCAGAGCCCTTTCCCTGTATCCTGAGGGAGGCCTGGTTGGGTCACTGGGACTCTTCTCTCAGCCTGGCCTCACTCCACTGTCGTATAGAGTGTCTGCCCAGCAGTGCCTGCCCTTCCCCAGTGCCATGACGCTGAAGGGCTGAGGGTGGAGTGGGGCCTTTTGTTTTGTTTTTAAATAAGGGCAACGTGGGTAAACAGAGCGGCATTTTTGGTGTCGTCGGAGAGGGCCAGGACCCCGCATTCCGGCTCCATGACGACAGGCTGTGGGCAGTGGCAGTTGAGATGGACAATGGTGGCTCTGTTGAAAGGCCGAGGCTGGGCTCTGAACAAATGCATTTTAATTGAGCACTTTCCACCCCGAGATCTGTGGGGATCTGGTGGCCCACTCCTCGCCCATTCATTTTCTTTGCAGCTTCAGAGCCAAGTTATTGCAGCCCCCTTGTTCCCTTTCCAGTCTGGGCTGGTTTGTGTTCCACAATGGTAAGAGAAAGGCTGGGGTGAGGGCCAGAGGGGTCTAGTGACATCCCTGTAACCTGGCTGGCTTGAACGTTAAATAGACTAGGTTGGAATCCTGGTGGCAACATTTCTCAGTTAAACACTGTGCCTCAGTTTCCTTATTTGCAAATTATGTGGAATGACATGTCTCCCTTTGGCTGGGGAGATGACTCAGTTAAAGTGAATGCCAGGCAAGCATGAGTGCCCCAGTTTGATCCCTTAGAAGTTTCTGAAAAAGCAGGGTGCCATGGTGTGTATGCTTGTAGTCCCAACACTGAGCAGGTAGGGGCAGGTAAATCTCTGGGTTTGCTAACCAGTAGTCAATCTAGCAGAATTGGTGAACTTCAGGTTCAGTGAGAGACCTTGCCTCAGAAGATAAGGTGGAGCCAGGTAATGGTAGTGCAGGCCTTTAATACCAGCAGTCAGGCAGAGGCAGGCAGATCACTGTGAGTTTCAGGCCAGCCTGGTCTACAGAGTGAGTTCCAGGACAGTCTGAGATGTTACACAGGGAAACCCTGTCTCAAGCAAGCAAACAACAAACAAATTAAAAACAGAGAAAAAGGTAGAGGGTGATTGAAGACACTTGACATTCCACCTTAGCTCCTAGCCTTTGCATGTACATATGCACACAAATACACATCATCCGCCATGCCTAACTCAGGATTATTATGAGGATTAAAGAAATTTAGCAGAAAATTCTGAGGATAATTCCCGGGTTCCAGTAAACTTCATAGCTGCAGTTCTCTTTGCCTGTGCCATTTTAGTTAGTGTTGTGTTGCAATCACCATTGACATTTCATTTACCTCAAGAGCTCTGAGGACCAGCACAACATTCCTACCAGAATGCAAATTTGATTTTATTGTTTCTTTGGCACACACAGTGTCAGTGTGTCACATTGATCTCTCTGCATAAGAACTCCTTTTGTTAAAGGCCTGCTGCATGCTGAATGCTCAACACTTAGATTTATTGAGGACCTACTGCATGCTCAAGAGAGACTGAGGGGGACCCTTCAATCATGTGCCTCTATTTTGCTCATTTTTTCTCCCTTGTTGTCCTAAGTCCAAACATAAGTCTCAAACACAGGTCTCAAAGAACAGCTTTTTTCAGACTCATGCACAACCTGCCATCTGCTAGGCTTGTCCCCTCAACACCATCCCCACTGGACTCATCTATACACAAGTCCACTTGCCAGGCTCTGTCTAAGGAATTAAATCTTTGCATCCGGTCTCCACTGTACTGTGTGGCCCCTAGACATGTTTAACAGCAGTGGCCTCTATGCAGAGCATGGCGACCCCTGTCTAGCTGTAGGGAGAGTCTCACAAACACAATCCTCTTGCCACTGTGGTTCTTCCAAAGACCAAGGAAGTTTCTGTTTGGATTTCTTTCTCTTTTTGGTTTAATTGGACTGAGTTTCTTTAGAGGAGCCAGTAGTTCAAGGTGTGATTGAGGTCATGGTCCTGCTCTTTTGTGGTGATTGGTGTTGCTATATTTCATAGCCACCTTTGTCTCCTTCCACTGTTTATGGCAGGACCTCTTGTTTCTCAGCCTCTGGGTGGCTTCTTATAGTGACAGACACAGGGTGACTCAGGAGATGTGGGGATCTGGCCTGAGTGTGCATCCCTGTTTGCTGCTGGAGGTCTTGCCTGCTGTGAATGGGCTGCCAACTAGCCAAATGGGGGGAAACCCTTCATATGGAATGAAGCCAGGAAAAAGGTGTCTGCTCAGGGCCAGAAAGTGGCCCCTTTACAGGGCCAAATTCTCCAAGATCATCTTGAATGTAGCTTCCATCGAAACAATGACAGTGGCCTTAGGGAGGGAAAGGGGAGTGTGGGAGAATAGCCAGGGAGCTGTGACCGTGAGCATGGTTCTTGCCACCTCAGTTCTGATTATAGGAGAGCTGGGCATCGTCTGTGCTGTTAGGAACTAACTCACTGACCTTGAGCAGATAGGCCTCCTTCTGCACCTGTGAAATGGAGGGCTCCTCTAGCTATATCTGCCTTTCACAGGTGGCTTCAGAATCGTATATTCTGAAAGATTTGTCTTTATGTGGGTCAGCTAACCTTTGTACACACACTGGGTTCCACAGCTGTGTGCCTAAGGATGGATGACTGGAATGTGGTCTCTTCTGTCCCAGAGCCCAGAGATGACAATGGGAGGATGTAGTGTGAATGGACAAGAACACTACAATTTTCTGAGTGCTTTGATAGAGGCATGGAGAGGGGACTGTGGTACTTAGCTCTGAGAGATCAGCACAGCATCCTAGCAGAGAATCAATCTTAAACAGAGTGGGGATGCTCTCACAAAGAGGCTCGGCACTGTGGAAATCTAATGAGGGGTGAGGCATGTGGGAAGAGGCTGCCCTGGGACCAGGCTATGGGCTGAACAGAATGACTCTGGCTCCTGTAGCACATGGTGGGGCATTGAAAATCTTATTCTGATGGCTACAAGGAGGGAGAATCAGACAGTGGCAGAGAGACCTGCTAGACAACTTCTAGGCTGTGTGTGTGTGTGTGTGTGTGTGTGTGTGTGTGTGTGTGTGTGTGTGTGTGTGTTTTATTTTATGTGCATGATTTTGTCTATATGTATATATGTATGTACACATACATACTATGAGTAATCCTGGTGCCTGCAGAGGTCAGAAGAAGCCTCATATCCTCTGGAACTATAGTTACAGGCAGTTGTGAAACAAAATGTGGGTGCTGGGAACTGAAATCAGGTCCCCTGCAAGAGCTGCCTGTGCTTTTAACCATCAACCTATCTTTCTTTCTTTGTGGGGAGGGGTTATTTTAATTTTGGAGATAGGGTCTTACTGTGTAGTCCTGGCTGTTGTGGAACTCACTCCGTAGACCAGGCTGGCCTCAAACTCAGAGGTCCACTTGCCTCTGCCTCCTGAATGCTGGGATCAAAGGCAGGTGCCACCACTGCATAGCCTCAACCCATCTTTCTAATCCCATGGGTTTTGGTTTATTTTTGAGACAGGATTTTGCTAGTCCAGGATAACCCAGAATGTGTAATACCTCTGCCTCAGATTCCCAAATGCTGGGATTATAAATTTTTGTCACCACACACCAGTATCTAAATGAAACACCATGCTGGCCTGCAGTGAGACTAGAGTATGCATAGAAGATGACAGGGTGGGCACAGTTGTGTGTGTGTGTGCACATGTGTGTGGAGGTCAGAGAACAACCTCAGGTGTTAGTCTTCAGGTGTAGTTCACCTTCTTTTTAAAATTTTATTATTTATTTTGATACAGAGTCCCTTATTGCCTTGGGACTTGCCAAATAGACTAGACTGGTTGGCCAATGAACCCCGGGGATCTGCCTGTCTGTACCTCTTTTAATTCTGGGTACGTACCACCTGCCTGTCTTGTTTTTAATGTGAGCTTTGTGGCTCAAACTCAGGTTCTCATGCTTTCAAGACAAGTGCTTCACCGAGTGACTATTTCTCCAGCCTGTGTAACTTTCATGTCACTGGCACTAACTGCTTTATATCTGATCTCTATGAACAGTGTTGAGGCCTCCTTCATGCTGCTCTCCCAAGTTTTCTTCAAGGAACAGGGGTAGGTGGCTGCTAACTAGTGCCAAATTTAATTGAGAGCTGTGAAGGGAAGGCCCGATTCAGCTTTTGGTGATCCTGACCTGTAGGTTGACTTTGCCTCCTCTCTTGCAAACATAGTCAGTATCTGGCTCATAAAGAGCCCTTTAAGCAGCCCCAGCGTTAACAAAGACTTCTTCTGAAGACCTTGCTTGAGTGGGGCAGGAGTAAAGTCAGGCTTTGTTTTCTTCTGCTTTAGGGAGCCAACTGGCAGCCAGGGAATGAGGTATGCCTGCTGTCCAACCGGTTTTCCGTGTGTGTGTGTGTGTGTGTGTGTGTGTGTGTGTGTGTGTGTGTGTGTGTGTGTGTGTGTGTGCTTAAGCCTGGGGGCTTTGGTGCTTTGGTGGGTGACAGAGGGGAAAGGAAGGCTTTCCTTCAGTTATACTGGAGGCTGGCACCTTGCTCTATCTTCATTCGTCTTTGTGAGAGAGATGAAGAAATATGTTGCTCTAAATGGTGGAGCTGAGATCTGCCCTCAGATCTGTATGCTTTACCCTCGCCGGCAGTCATTGTAGAGCATGGACTGGGCCACATCTAGGAGGTAGTACTCCTGCAGTGAAGGTGTGGCCTGGGCATGATGGGTCCTCAGATATCCCTTCATATCTGTTCTATGTACTACGTGATAGCAGGTCCTGAGGGGATACAAAAAAGGGTCAAGATGACACCATGTTTGGGTGTTCGGACAACTGGTTTTAAGTCACTTGTTTTATCTGGAGCAATAGGTCAGGGGGTGAAGTGGTATAAATAAAGACACAAAATATAGGAGAGGGAGGCTGTAAGTGGAATAACTGGTTCCAAGCTGTGTTGGAAAGGCATCATCAAGGTGGGGAGTAAGCAGTGGTATAGAGATGGGGAGCCTTTGTGAAAGCAGGGCTGTTGAAGGTGAAACTTGGATACTGAAGAGCTTCACCAAGTTCTCTGGGAGACAGGGAGCTGCTGGATGCTTTTGATGAGTTGGCACATTAGCAGGCAGTCTCCAGGTGATGTATCTGGAAGGGGAGGGGAGGAGGTGAGCTAGGACATTTATTCAGCTGTGATATTGGAGATGGGGAGATGGGGACACTCTGGCAAGTGTTGTCTTGGGCAAGCAATGGTCCTAACAATAGAAGGGAACAAATAGCCATGTGTATGTTGTATTGTGAGTGTAATGGCATGCTGTTGTGTCCTTATTTTGATGAATACTGGGGTATGTGTGTCTACACTTCCATGTGTTTCTCCATTCACCACCCAGATAATTACTGTCCACCATGACATCGGAGCTAGGTGTATGGCAGACACAAAGCTCCTTCCTGGGGTTCCCTTTGAAAGTCAGTGTGTTATAAGAGAATGAGTGACCAAAAAAAGCTTGTGAACTGCTTGGAGAGAGCATTTTGCTACCCTTAAGTGTAATGTGAGCTGTGCTTCCTAAGATGGGATCTTAGAGGATGCTCTGGATAGATGAGGTGGCCAGAAGCATGGAGTTTAGACATCTACTCCAGCCCACTTTAGGTGCAAGGATAGTGGGTGTTAGACAAGTTGGGGCATTCCTTGCAGCTGTTTGTCATGTTCTTTGATGTCTCCATGCTTCCAACACTCCTGTCCCATGCCATGTTGGCTTTGCTCTGTGGCTGAGCCAGCCTTTCCAGACTGCTTGCTATCTCAGGTAGGAGAAAGGTAGGTGAAAAATGACTCAGCAAGCAGGCATATGGAGCTTAGTTGGAGAGTTCTTGCCCAGCACACACAAAGCCCTGGGTGATTGATCCTAGCACTCAGAAGGTGGAGGCACGGTCATCCTTGCCTGTGTAGTAAGTTTGAAGTCTGTGTCACCTAAGGTCTTGTCTCAAAGTGTGTGGGGGTGGGGTGAGGGGTAGATGGATGAGTAACAAGCCACATGGAGGCACCTGGCAAAGACCCCCACGTGAGCGGTTCAAGGCAGCTTTGACTGGCCTCAGTCCTTTATTGGTTCCTCGGTGGTGGTAGCTTTCTCTTAGGGCTGGTTTCTGAAGACCCAGTTTATGAGGGGCAAGATGTTGCAACTTTTGAAGGCTTTCCTTTGGGTCTCCTGGCTCTGGCTAAGCGGTTCATGATGTGGCTGCAGGTTCTCTTGGCAAGCAGGGACCACAACAACCCATCTGTAGAAGGTGCCTGCTGGGCTGAGCCTTGAATGAAATGGGTCCCAGCGTGGAGACCTAACAGCACTTGCCAGCTGGAGGAAGGCCATGTTTCTGGCTGGAAGCTGGGAGAGTAGAGAAACTGGATCTTTATTCAAAATCTTTTTAAAAGGAGTACTTGTATTGTAAGTTTATTCATGTTCCTTGTAAATTTAGGCAGTGTAGATAAGCAATAAGGAGGGGAAAATGCCTTGTAATCCTGTTAACTCAGAAAAAAATCACTGTGGATTTTTATTTTTTATTTTTGCTTTTGAGGCAGCATTCTCCTGTAGAACCCAGGCTTGCCTGTAGCTCACTATGTAGCTCAAGCTGCCCTCAAACCTGTGATACTTCTACCTTAGCCTACCAAATGCCAGCATTATAGATGTGAACTACCATGACTGGTTTGCTGTTAACATTTTGTTGTGTCTAGATCTGTGTATAAGTAGATATGTTTCAACAAAAATGGGATAACGCATTTAAGTAAATACTGACTTAAGGCAGGTGATCTCAGGACTTGGGAGACTGAGGCAGGAGGATTGCAAAAGTTTGAAAGCTTATCTATGCACGTAATGAGTTCCAGGCTAGCCTGCTCTATAGAGTAAGACCTGTCTCCCTCCCCTCCCTGGTGGAAGGTGAGCCCTGATGTCAGCAGGGGTGTCCCAGGACCTTAGATAATGAGTGAGTATAAAGCTGGGGGTGTGTCTAAGGAGAGGAGAGGAGTTGGAGAAAAGGCTGGAGGGAGGACTTTACTAAGGCTGAGCAGGGCCTTTTTAATACAATGGATGGGAAGACTCATGTCCTGTACAGAGTAGACAGTGGGCCTGGAGTGAATCTGCAAGCCTCCAGCACAAAGCCTGGGTTCCATGGGGAAAGCAGGCGCCCAGTCTCAGTGTCTGTCCCTCACTCTCTATCTGCACGGGATGGATGCTTCCCCTGGGTCCAACACCCTCCAAGCATGATTAGAACCACCTGGTGTTTCTGATGCATGTGATACCTAGGCATCACTCAGTGATTTAACAGGCCCTTGGCTGTGGTTTCTGCTGATTTTTATGTTCAACCAGGGTTGGAAGCTCTGTGCTTATACCCTAAACATGTTAGTTGTGCCCTTTTTTGGGGACTTGGCATGTATAGCACATGCCTTCAGAAGGGACACCAGGAGATATCCCTGTCTTCACCTCTACTGCTGCCATCAGAGGTGTGTGAGAAAGCTACTGATGCTGTGCAGGATGACCTGGTGGTCCCGCTGTGGATCTTTGGTTGGATTCTGGTGCCATGCATGTTGTTACTTAGAACACCTCAGTCAGAGGCTTCCTAGTTCCCTACTGTGACCCATTCAGGAGGAGCAAGGGCTGACAGGCCACTCTGAGAGAGTTGGTAGATTGGAGGGAGACCTTGACATTCCCTAAGTCTCTGGGTACTGTAGATCAAAGGCTGCTTTCAGACAAGGGTATATATATATATACTCCAGCCCCAACAGCCCCCAGAAGCTGGGGTCTGGGATGGGGGCATGCTGCCAGCCTGTAATCCTAGAATTTGGGAGATGGAGGCAAGAAGAAAAAAATGTAGAAGTTGTTCTCAGCTGTGGATGAGTTTGAGATACACTGGGGTCTACGGATCAGAAAAGACTGTGAGTCAGGGAGGCCATGGCACCATTGTGTTTGCACTCCCCTTTCCCAGTGGCAAAGAAATGTCATTCTTAAATAATTAACAGAAAGGAAAGCCCCAAGGAGGAACGCATTTCTAATTCTACAGGAGTGATCACTGCTGTACTTTTTCTTCCTGCCCTTTTCTTATGGCAAGTGTAAATTTCATAAGCTTGGATCATGTCACACATAGGCTTTACTTACATATTTACCTTTTTAGTCTTGAGAGAGGGCCTCACTTTGTAGCCCCTGATCCTGCCTCAGCCTCACAAGTGCTGGGATTATAGCATCTGTTACCATGCCAATTTAATCATACATGCAGTTTTGTTTTTCCTTTTCTTTTTAAGGATTTATTTATTTTTTATTTTATGTGTGTGAGTGTATGTTATGCACTGTGTGCGGTGTCTGGTGCCCACAGAGGCAGGAGGATGGTGTCAGGTCCCCTGGGACTGATGCTAGATAGATGGTTGTGAGCTGCCATGTGGGTGCTGGGAACTGAAGCTGAGTCCCTCTATAAGAGCGGTAAGTACACTTAATTGACAACCATCTCTCCAGCACTTGGGTTTTATCTTGCTCCTTCAATCAGTTGTGATTTCCCCCATTAATCTTTGTTCTACATGACTTCCTGGGCTGTGGAGTGGCACACTTTTCTAATTGATTGGCAGTCCTTGAACAAAGCATTGTTTCTATTGTGTTTTCAGTTTTACCGGTGACAATGTTATTGACATGCTTGTCCTTGTGGCTATCTTAGACTGATTTGCTTAGAAGTTGCTTTCTCAGGACCAGGATATCAGTTTCCAATAAAGCATTACGTTTTTGATCTTTAATGTAATGGAGCTGAGAGTGGGATTATTAGCCTCATGTCATAGGCTTGGAGGCTGGAGTTTATAGAAGTTTCATGTTTTGTTGGGTTCTCTGCCTGTCCCCACTTTCAGAGGCTCAGGGTTAGGTGCTGAGTGCTCCCTGCTCAGGCTTAAACTTCCTTTTCCCTTTGAAACATGATTTTTAGCTTACTCACTGTCTCTGACACCACTCTGGGCACATTCCACTTCACCTGAAGGTCCTCTTAAAGTATGTGTTAGTCAACTCTTGAGGATAGAAGTGATAAATGAGTCAAACTGACAGGTCAGGCTCTCTCTGTTCTCAATATAGCCCTAGAACTCATTATGTACACCTGGCCTGTAACCTATAGAGATCCTCCTGCCTCTGTCTTCTGAGTGATGGGATTAAAGGCACGTGCCACCATACCTGACTACCTAGCTGTACATCATATCTATCTCTCTCTCTCTCTCTCTCTCTCTCTCTCTCTCTCTCTCTCTCTCTCTCTCTCTCTCTCTTTTATGGACATTGGTGTTTTTGTCTGTATGTATGTCTGAGGGAGTCAGAACCCCTGGAACTGTAGTTACAGACAGTTGTGAGCTGCCGTGTGGATGCTGGTGACTGAGAACCTGGGTCCTGGAAGAGCAGCCAGTGTTCTTAGCAACTGAGCCAGCTCTCCAGCCCCTTGTATATCACTTAAAAAAAAAAAAAAAAAGATTTTATTTATTTATTGTGTATACAGTGTTCTGCCTTCGTGCCAGAAGAGGGTACCAGATCTCATTATAGATGGTTGTGAGCTACCCTGTAGCTGCTGGGAATTGAACTCAGAACCTCTGGAAGAGAAGCTAGTGCTCTTTACCTCTGAACCATCTCTCTAGCCCTGTACATCACTTATTAAAAAGAATTTGGTTGGCTTGTGGGCCCACCCTGGGGGTGTGGCATGGTGGCTGATTGGTAGCATGATGACAAGAGATGTGGCTCTGTCCTTTGAGAGATGCAGATAAAGTGTTTTCATGTGTTGTGATGTGCAGAGGTGAACAGTATGCCTAGTAGTGACTGGTCAGCTCAAAAGAATATGAAACCGTCATCTCCATTTCTTAGTATATTATTGTTGTTATTATTATTACCACCACCACCACTACTATGAGATGAGGTCTGATTCTGTTGCCCAGGGTGGCTTTGACTTCCTGTGTTTAAGTGATCCCTCTGTCTCAGCTTCTCATGTAGCTGGCACTACAGATACATGCATCATGCCTGGCAGTGTTATAATCTTATTAGTACTGCTTGAAATCAATGGAGGCTTCCATTACAATCGAATCATAATAAATACTTTGCCCACCTGCTATGTCTGTTGGGAGACCACTGACTGCAACTAAGATTCATGTGGCTGTTTTAAGCCCAGAGAATCAGCTTGTTGAGGTCCTTCCATCTCTTTCTCTTTACTATTTTTCTTTTCAATTTGGTCTCATTGTGTAGGCCAGGGTGGCCTCCAGCTATAGTTGAGTATGACCTCAAACTCCTGGGAGCAGTCTTTAGCCCCAGTCTGTACTCTGTACTCTGCTTCTTATTGACCCCACCAGGTCCTGTGTTTCTGTAGTCTTGTGATAGGCTGCCAATGACCTCGAGGGGACAGGAGATGGGGGAAAGACTGCCCCAGGTGGTGCTGCTTCCAAAGAGCCAGAATCTCTTTCTGTCACCTGCCACCCGCACCTCCACCAAACCCCTATAGTCTTCTTCTGTTGGCCCATGAGTGCAGCATGCTGGGTTTCTGGTATATCAGAGGCTACCAAGAAGGATATCTCTTCTTAAATTCCTTTTTGCTTTTCTCTTCCTCTTTTCTCTCTCCTTTCTCTTTTCTAGTCAGGGTCTGGCCATGTAGCTCAGGCTGGCTTCAATTTTATTATACTCCTGCCATAGCCTTTAGAGTTGATTATAGATGTGTGCCACTGTGTCTGGTCACAGCTTTTCTACTGAGGCCCCAAATGGACAAGCAGGAAAGATTCGCTAGACATTATAGATGTCCAGGCGTAGGTGTCTGTGGGAGGCCTATCATAGCAAGGCATAGTAACTGCATAGCTGGACCTGGCCAGGTGCTGGCACACATGCTTCTGAGAATAGCATGAGTTGTGTGAGGTGTCCAGCAAATGACTGAAAGTCTCTGAGCCTAGAGTTTGCAGGTCAGTCCTGCTGCCTGCACACACAGGCACTCATGATGGAGGGGCCTGGGTGTGCCCAGTGGCTTTGGGCTTTGTGGCTCTTTTAAAGACTGGGAACAGTGTCATTCAGCTGCTAAAACAGTTTTCTTTCTTGGTAAGCAAGAAACACAAAGCAGTCCTTCAGAGAGGGTGGGCAGGAACTTCTGGCCCTGTGTCAAATTAATCTGATGCAACCCTGGGGCAGCTTCCCAGATTGCCTGGCAGAAGCAGAGTTGGACAGCAGTATCCAGAAGTCTCCTAGGGGACAGAGAACAGTGTGAGTCCACAGATGGCCAGGAGGGAAGAAGGCTGGTTCCATCCCTGGCTTGCTGGACTGTGACTGGATCAGCCTTTTACCTATAGCCCATGGGTCTGCTGGAACACCTTCAATGCTGTAGGCTGTCAAGATCTGCTTCGAGCAGTTTCTCTCCTTGTGTCTGGGAGGAGGGAGAGGCAGATCTCTGTCTAATGAGTGTTGTGGGAATGAGGCTACCTCACCCCAAGGCAGGCTTGGGAAACCTGTTGGTATCCTAACCCTTCATCCCTTTAGCACCCAGATGATGTCTTTTGAGTGCAGCCTAGAGGCTCTCCATCCTCTGCCTATACCAGGTCATGGTTAGGGTTTTGGTTTGCTTGGACTAAATAGCATTCTGTACACTCTCTTCCCTCCCTTTCTCCATCCCTTCCTCTCCCTTTTTGCCTTTTTCCTGTGTGTCCCAAGGCCCTAAGAGAGCTGAGTGGTGGTTAGACAGATATTGATTTCCTCAACTTTGCATGGCACCTTTCCTGGGCAGTAGACCCAAGGATGTAGAGTTTGATGCTAAGGTTGGTTGTGTGGGGAGGGTGAGGCAGGAAGTGGCACATCTGAGTATCAGATGGCAATGTCCCAGCCATCCTGGTACAAGTGTCTGTCTTGGGCTAAGCTGAGCTGTGGGCTTATCCATTCGAGGCCCTGATTTAGAGAGTGCCTGTGTTGGGGAACAGGTCTGAGTGGTGGGAAGTGGGCAGAAAGGCTAGTCTTTGGAGTTTTTTCTCTGGGACTTGGGGTGCTTATGGGGGCAGTACTCCCTGAGGCTTGGGGTACTCCCTGGCAAGATTGACACATGCCAGCTTTGAGGACTGGAGGCATGTGGCCCAGCAGAGCTTCATTGTCCACTTCCCACCTGGCCAAGGTTCAGGATGACTGGCAACTGCCAGATCTTGGCCACCCAATTTAGGATTTTTGAATCACCCAAGTTGTTGTTTGTTGTCTTGGCTACAGAAAAAACAAAGCCTGCTTGGGAAAGCCTGATGTCAGCTGCAGTGGGCTGGGGGCTGGCCGGGGCTTGCCCTGGTAGACTGCTGTACAGAGGGTCGCTGGAGAAAGTTTGCTTTAATGAGAGCACTCTTTCTTAAACTTTAACTAGCAAAGCCACCGAAGCATTTGCAGTTAATAATGTACCCAGCAAGTTGCTGAGGTGAAATTTTAACAGCCGGTTTAAAAACACAAGGCAGGGAATTTAACAAATTGGGCATGGAGAGCACGTGTGTCCTGGAGTGATTTCCATCTCTGACTTTGTGGTGGTGGGGTTCTGCTGGCTCTTCTCTGGGAGGTGATTATCCTGACTCCTTGTCTTTGAAAAGTAACAGTGTACAGCCCAAGTGCAGATAAACCCAGGAGCTGTTTCACAACGTGGTGAAGCCACGGAGTGCTGTAGCTCTTCCCAGAGTGGAGCAGTCCAGGGAAGGAGGCTTTGGTGGAGAAGGGAGTCAGGATTCACAATGTCCCTGCTGTGGCAGTCATGGGCAGCAGTACAGTCCTGGGGCCAAAGCATAGGATGTCCTTAGCAGGGTGTGACTGACCCCATGAATAAAGCAGGGAGTGGAGTTACTGCTCAGATATCTGAGATGACAAAGTCCTTCTAAGGAGTTTGCTTTAGAAAAAAAGACAAGATTAAAGAAACAAAATAAAACAACAACAACAACAAAACTGAACAGAAAAGAAAATTTAAGGGAACTGAAACAAAGGCTCCCCTTGGATTCTGAGCCATTCGTGTCAGTCACTGCTGGAGATGCAGTGGGGAAGATCTGGGGGTTCAGTCAGGTCTACTCGAGTTTACACTCTGGGTCTCACGTCACACTCTGGCTAGTGCTCTTCCTGGGACCCTGATGGTTTATTGTGTAAGGTCCCAAGATTGGACTCTGACTCATCTCTCTCTTTCTCAAGATATATATATATATATATATATATATATATATATATATATATATATCACACACACACATATGTATGTATGTATGCTTGTATGTATGCATGTATGCATGTATGATGTATGTATATATATGTATATTAGTAGTGACTTAGTACTATGCAGCATGAGTACACACACATGTATACACTCATTTATGCACCTATACATATGCATACGCACACTCACATATGAAGCACACATGCACTCCTGCTTTTACACACATATTCATACACACATGCATACATATGTACACACATACTCATGTTCCTACACATATGCATATTCATACACACACACACACACACACACACACACACACACACACACACATGCACACACATGCCTTTGTACTGCCATGAGTTGATTTTCACTATCTTCAGGTTTTCCTTCAGCCTTTTTGTATATCTTCTCTCCTATATGCTTGAAAGAATAGCATATGACAAGCGGGCAACACACCCACTGCTTTTGTGTGGACTTTCTCACAACTGCTCTGTGAAGTAACTGTTGTTACATAGTGTCATTGTTTTTCAGGTGGAAAAAAGAGAGGCAGAAAAAGAACTAAAGATGCTGTTGGCTTGTGCCTGCATTCTCAGCACTCTGGAGCTGAGGCAGAAGTATTACTGTAAACTGAAGCTAGCCTAGGCTATGTGGTGCAGTTTGAGGTCACAACAGTTTGTAGATATCCTGGGGTGCAAGAGAAAGGCTGTTTCCTGGGATTTGAGTACACTCAGGGCATGTTTCACTGCAGGATTATAAATAGGGCAGCTGCTATAGAAAACAGCAGGGGTTCCTCAGGTGTCTAAACTGAATCATCATGTGATCCAGCAATTCCACCTCAAATTCTCAAAGGAATTGAGAGCAGGGCCCAGGTAATTGTACACTGGTTCTCTTGCAGCAGTTGCAGTAGCCCAGAGATGAAAAGGGTCCAAGATGAATGGATAAACAAAATGTGACATCTACATACAATTGAATGTTATCCCCGCATCCCCCACACACATAAAAGGAAACATTTCTTTTTTTTCTTTTTGTTTTTGGTTTTTTGAGACCGGGTTTCTCTGTGGCTTTAGAGGCTGGCCTGGACTAGCTCTGTAGACCAGGCTGGCCTCAAACTCACAAAGCTCCACCTGCCTCTGCCTCCTGAGTGCTGGGATTAAAGGCGTGTGCCACCAATGCCCGGCTGGAAAAATTTCACATATGCCACAACATGGATGAATACAAAGACACTATGCTAAGTAAAATAGGCCAGTTACAAAAACATAAATAGCAGACCACTCCGTGTACCTGAGTCATGTAGGACAGTAAAATGTGTAGAGACAGTGGATTATAGGGTCCCAGGGTTGGGTGAGGCAGAAGTGGTAACAGAGCCTGTCTTGTCTAATATAAACTTGGAAATAGTGCTGGGCTGGGGCTGGAGCAATGGCTCTGTGGTAAGTAATTTGCTACTTTGTTCAGAGAGCCCAGGTTCACATCCCTGCACACACATGGTTCCCTGAACTCACACAGGCAAAAGTACACATACATATGAATAAATTAATCTTTCTGAAAGAAGGAATGCTGGGCCGGGGAGGAGGCTCAGTGGGTCAAATGCTTGCTTGTGTTTACAATGTATTGGGTTCAGTCCTGGATGGTATAAACTGGGTGTGCTGTTGCAGGCCTGTGCTTGGGAGGCAGGAGGATCAGAAGTTCAGGGTCATCCTTAGCTACATAGCAAGGCCAGGGACAGTCTAGTCTACACAAGAGCATGTCTTGAAAAACAAACAAATGCTAGGCAATGGTGGCTCACACCTTTAATCCCAGCACTTGTGAGGCAGAGGCAGGTGGATCTCTGGGTTCGAGGATAGCATGGTCTATAGAACAAATTCCAGGAAAGCCAGGGCTATACAGAGAAAGCCTGTCTCAAAAAGACCAAAACCAAACACCAAAAACAACCTGCAGAGCCTTGTAACTGGTAAAGCAGAGCAGTGAGCGGAAGGCCGTGTCATTAATTCTTTTGTTCAAATGTGGAACAGCTGCCAATCAGATGCCACAATGTCCCTATTCCTGTGGACACTTTCTGTCAGACACCAGGGCTCCTAGAATTGGACACCTGTGGCCACACCCTGGACATTCTGGTTGGCTGTACCAACAACTCTCTTGTCTCCCCAAGATTTAGACCACTAAGTGCAGCCATTTGTCCCCCTTCTTGTCCTCAGCTGATTGCAGTGTTGGTGCTGTAACTCGGTGCCCTGTAGCCAAGGACAGTTCCCCAATGCTCCAGGGTAGAGCTCTGATGTTCAGAAACATGTGCTGGGGTCTCTGCAATCCCAAAGTGGGGCAGTTAAGTGTCTTTGGAGTTAAATTTAGTGCTTAGCTTTACATGGTGGGTAAGAAAAACCCTAACTTTACCTCCACTGTCACAGATGAAAGAAGAAGTCCTAAATTAAACAAGGTATGAGGTATCTACAGGTTCCTCACCAAACTGGAACACAAGCCTCTAAAAATAAAAGGTGCTGAACTCTGGGAAATACAAAATATGGCTGCTTGGTTGGGTGCTTGATCCTCGATTTTCTGTGCCTGTCACCCCTTGTTGCACAAGAGGAAGCTGATGGCTCAGTCCCCTCCTGGGAGGCTGGGCTTGGAACAAGGCCTTCAGACCTGGGCAGGCATTGGGGGTGGGGTGAGGTGGGGTAGGAATGCTGCCTCCAGGTGTCTTCAAGGGCTATAGTGGTTTCCCCTGCCTCTCCTCACCCACTTCACAGACTGAGCATTCACTTTGATTGTCCAGGGTGGGGGGCAAGCCAGCCATCTCTCTACCTAGCGCCACTGAGTTTCCACATGCCCATGGCTAGCCCACAGATTTGGTCCCGTGGTTGTTTGGTTTTTACTGCTCCTGGATGTTGTGAAGTCTAGAATGCCAGAAACATCCTCACAAACACAATCCTTAGGCCACAACAAGGTGCCTGTGCTCACTGGCAGAACTTGAGTCTTTGTGGGTATTTGGAGAGATGAGTGCTGTGTGAAAGTGGTAACCACAGTTGGGATCACAGGCACTTCCTGCCCTCCCTATCCATCTCCAGGGGTCTTTCCGAAAACAGCCTCACAATAGCCCTGTGGCAGTGTCCACTTAAGAGTAAAACAAACAGACAGACAAGCAAAAGAAAGCAAAAAGCAATGGTGGCTCACTCCTGCTCAAGGTCACACCCTGCAAAAGGGGTCAGGCTGGGATGCAGGCCTGACATTCTTTCCAGGTCTGTTCAGCCTTGGTGAGGCAGCAGAGTTGGGGCTCAGTCCCACTGCTCCTGTTTGGGAGATAAGATAGAGTACAGGTTAACTTTCTTGCCCCCTCCCCCCTTATTCCTTTGTGTGGTAGGGGTGGTGTTGGGCAGGCTTTCTCCCTGATGTATTCTTTCTGCCTGGTGCTTTTGCCCAACTAGAGCACACTATGAGCACCTGCCACAGTAGACCTTCCTGCTGTGTTTCCGCCGTGGCAGTGAGGTGGATATTACTGTCCTTAATATGTGGCTGGCAAAGCTGACACTGAGAGGTTACTCAACTTAGGCTGCCCAAGTTAAATAGCTAATAATGGCAGAATCTCATTTGGATGTCAGGGCTGACTGAGAAACTTGTAGACTTGCCACCCTGGCCCAGGATGGTGCAGCAGGGAGGCCGTGGCTTTTCCTCCTGGCTCTGCTAAGCAGCTGGTCTTCTGTGATGATGCCAGGGAGGGTCGGAGGACCAAGGCTGAAACAGCACCTGACCCCTTCCAGGGAAGATGCTGTGCTGGGCAGAATAACAGCTGCAGATGTCCCCACCGGGTGTGGCCGGACGTGGGTGTGGGGCCTCTTTTCTGGGCCACTTCTCCGTTCTCCGGTTGCTTGTGGCCGTAACTGTAAACGCTCTGGAGCTCTGGCTGCCTGGTAGGAAGCTGAGGCTCAGTGCCTTTTCAGGGCCAGCACAGGTGTGAGACACGGTGTGCTTCTCCCCTGACACTTGGCATCTGAAGAGCCCCTCACTACGCAGGGACTGCCTTAAGAAGCTGGGGCGACTTCTGCAGCCTTTCCAGCCAAGCAGCTGGGATTCTGTCCTTTTATCTGGATCCTCCTCGGTAGTCCTAGTGAGTGACTTTGGGAATTGGGTAGTTTGGGAACCTCAATGAGAAAGGTTTTCTGTATGACTCAGTTTTCCTAAAACTCCAGTGCTTTATGTTTGGTGGGGGAGGCAACTGTATCCAGAAAATGAGAAGGGGCAGTTCGGAGGATGAAGTCCTTCAGGCCAAGATTCTGAGGGCACAGGGACAGTGAGTGGCCTGTTTGGGGGGATGGAGGGGGAGCTACTGGCTGGGTCTGTCCTCTGGAGGTCAGTTCAGGGCCATGGGGGATGGATCAGTGAAGGGAAGCGGGAAGTTTGAGAATGGGTGTGAGTTCAGGGAGCTGGCAGGGTACTGGAGTTAAGAGCTGCTTCTCCATCCTTGACCAGGCCCTGTGTTCCTCAGTGCCCCCATCTGGATGTTGGAGATTAAGTTGCCCCCAGGCTTTGGGAGGCCTCAGCCCTGGGTGTCACTATTACTGGCCATTGTTGTTGATATTTATTATTTAAGTGCCTCTCCAGTGGCGGGGGTGGGGAGGGAGGGGTGGGGGGGAAGGGGGGTGGGGGGACAGCCTCCTGGTAGGGGGTGGAGTAGCCCCTTGAGCTGTGGGCTCCCTTTGCACCTGCTCCCCTGAGTTTGTAGGTCACACCTGCCTTTGCTGGTGACACTGGGCTCCATGTGACTGAACAGCTTTTCTAGAATCCCCCAGGGAATTCTCCCCTCATCTTCTCACTGATTGTAGCACTCATTTCTTTCTTTTTGGGGTGCATGTCTCCCCCACTCCTACCCCTCACCTCGAGGGTCTAGCTGGCCCTCACCCTCACCCTCACCCTCACTCCCATGGTGCCAGGCACTCACATCTCAGGAAATGAGGATTGGGGCATTTGGAACCTAAGAGTGTTGGTAACTTCTTGGCTCATTTCTAGTTCCTGGGTGCCTGTGCTTACTTTGGTGCCTAATGCTTGGAGTGGGCTTGGGGCTGGTGTGTCTTGAGACTGTGAGCTAGTGAAGGAGACAAGTCAGACCTGGTCAGAAGGAGACAAGTTTCAGACCTTGAGTGAAGGGACTGAAAGCATTGGCTCCAGATAGAGGGAAACCGAGAGAACAGGAGGGCTCGAGAGCAGATGTGGCCGTGAGGGAGTGTGGGTTCTACCCTTGGACAGTGGAGGGGCCTTGTCAATGCTGGTATTCTAGTCTCAGAGGGTTCTGGGGAGAACAGCATGGAGGTTCAAGAACCCACCAGCATCAGCTGGCTCTTTCCCTGGGTGTGGCCAGAGTGTCAGGCTCCACCCCACTACACCTGGGCATCCCCACCTCTCAGAAAGGAGACCACAGCTGGCTCCATCCAGGAGCCAGGTTTGTGGGAGAGCTTGAGCCAGGAACCACAGGCTGATAAAGATGTTTTTCATTCTGGGGGCGTTAATTAACACAGATTAGATTTCAGTTGAGTGGGCCTTTTGTTGCAGGAGCCTTTCTAATCAAGATGGTTTCAGTGGTCTGTGGTTTCTCAGTCAATTCAGGTTCGTTACCTTGGTCTGTTACTGCCCTGGGCATTCAGACCCGATGTTATTACTTATGGCCTTGTTAGGTGCAGTTTTTCAAACTTGGTTTACCCCTGGGCTGACATCTCCCTCAGATACCTATACCCAGGGAGGCTGCCGGGCCTAGAATAAAGCAACTCAGGCATGTAGGCACACTGCTTGGCTGCGGGATTTCATTAAACATTTACAAACATGTTTCTGCAAATTCCTGACATAATCTGGCACAGACATGATGGGATTTGGACTCGCTTCCTCTAGTCATGTTTATTAATAATTCCATCAGTTCCCACTGTGTGGAGAGAAAATGGAAAGTAATCAGAAGTGGTACAGAGAATGGCAGACTGAAAGTGGGAAAGAGGTCAGTGGCTGGAGGCTGGAGGCCTGTCACCAAGAGTGAAGGGTAGAGCTAGCTGGCTGGACTACACAAAGCCCTGACTCATCCATTGTTGCTTGGGTCCCCACGATGTTTCCTTTTCAAGATTTCTCTGTTTTATACCTGTGAGAGTCTATCAGGTTCAGAGAGGACAACAAGTTACCCATCATCTAACCAAAAAGTTGCATTTTTCCTTTTAGATACTCCTCCTCCCCAGGCGGTTAAAGTAGGATTGGGGTCTTTACATTTTCCCTATAAAATCGTATAGAATAGCTAATTCTCTTGCTTATTATAGAATAATGCACATTTGAGTGAGGCATGGTGGTATACATTTATAATCTCAACACTTAGGAGGTTGAGTCTGGGGGATGGCAAGTTTGAGGCTAGCCTGGGCTACACAGCAAGACCTATGTCAACAAAGCAAACAGAAAAGAAATGGTGTGTGAGTGTGGGAAACAGAGAGGAGGAACAGAGAAATGAAGAGTGAAGTTCTGCTGTGTCCCCTGGGACGAGCCCTCTGCTCTACTCACACTCACAGATGCATAGTTTCTCTCCTTACCACTGGGGCCACTCCTGTGCAGACACCCTTTTCCCTCCTCTTATTGTAAAATGTCTGATAAGTGTGTCAAGATGTGAAATTTTCTTCTGAGACATGAGCTTTAAAAAAATAATTTCTTGGGGCTGAAGAGATGGCTCAGTGGTTAAGAGCACTGGATGCTCTTCCAAAGGATCCTTGTTAAGTTACCAGCACATTCATGGCACATCACAACAGTCTGTAACTCCAGTTCCAGGAGATTCTACACCCTCTTCTGGCTTATAAATGCTGTGACGACACACATGCAGGGGAAATACCTAATTGATGATGACAACAACAATGATGATGAGATGTCTCATTAGGTAAAAGTACTTACCACCAAGCCTGCCCTGAGTTCAATCTTTAGGACCCACATGGTGTAAGGAGAGAAATAACTTCTATAAGTTGTCTTTCTGCCTTCATGTGTGCACTGCAGCATGCACATTCATGTACACACACACACACACACACACACACACACACACACACACACACACACACACACAGGGAATAAATAAGCCAGGCAGAGTGGCACACACCTTTAATCCCAGCACTCAGGTAGCAGAGGGAGGTGGATCTCTGTGAGTTTAAGGCCAGGAACTTCCAGACCAGTTGGGGCTACATACGTAGTGAGACCTTATCTCAAAAACAAAAACCAAACACTCAAATAAATAAGCAAGTAAATAACTAAAAATAGTCTATTGAGGTGCTGGAGAGATAGCTTACTGATTAAGAATGCATAGTGTGCTTGTAGAGGACCTGAGTTTAGTTCCCAGCACCCACATGGGGCAGCTCACTACTGCTTGTAACTCTAGCTCTAGGGGATCTGATACCTTCTTCTGGCTTTCGTGGTACTGCATTTAACATACACATATTCTCCTTCCTAACATACACATAATTAAAATATTTTCCAAATCACCAGGCATGGTGGTGGCACACACTTTTAATTCCAGTAGAGCTCAAGGCCAGCCTGACCTCCATATTCAGTTCTAGGACATGGATGGACCCTGTGGCTCCCCAACACAATTTTTTTGTTTTTGTTTTTTTGTTTAAGCAGCTCTGGAATTCACTCTGTAGACCAGGCTGTCCTGCTTCTGCTTCCCACGTGCTGAGATTAGAGGCATGTGCTCCTCCACCACCTGCCTTTAGGGTTTTGTCTGTTTGTTTTCTTTTTAATGCCTGTAAGTTATAATGTGCTTGACACATTTGTGTTCAAATACATTCTTATATCTTAGCTTATTTACCCCGTATACAATTTAGTTTGAAAACGATGGTTGCAAGCTCTTGCACAAATGAACGTGTGCTCACTCTGTCTCTCCCTGTCTCATTCTTTCACTCCTTATTATGATGTGGAGTCTTATCTCTTTTGTCAAAGCACTTCCTCTGCAAGGGTGACTAATGCTGGCTGGAACCAGGAATGTGATAATGCCCACTTTACAAAAGGTAGCGCTTATATCCCACTTCCAGTATTTTGGGAGTGTTTGGACTGTGTTGGCTCTTTGTGTTCTTTAAGTGCAGCATAGCTTTTGTATAGACAGGTGAAAGTGTATGTTTTAGAGACTGGCTGTTCAGCACTGCTTCCTGTCTTTCACCTGGGTGAAATTGAGGCTAGAGTTAGGCTGGCTGTGATGTCCTGTGCAGACAGATTGGGGGATAGAGCTGCAGCCAGGAGGTGACTATGGATCGCCCACGAAAGCCAAGAATGAAGCCTTTACCCTTTCCACTTCACAGACCTGGCGTATATGTAATTAAAACAGAGCCATCTCTGAACCTCACTGAGGCACTGTCCTGTGAGTCAGTAGAGGGAACCACTGAGGTGGCTGATGGGAGAGTGATGAGCTATAAGTCTAATGTTTGTTGTGGAACTTGACCAAGACATTCATTTCCTTTGGGAGACTGCACTATCAGTGGATGCTAACTTGCTGTGCAGGATTGCAGCTCTCTGCAGAACTGCATGTTGGGTCATCACTGATGCCTTTTCCCTACACGCCTAGCACAGAGCATCCTGTGTGTGTGTGTGTGTGTGTGTGTGTGTGTGTGTGTGTGTGTGTGTGTGTGTGTGAGAGAGAGAGAGAGAGAGAGAGAGAGAGAGAGAGAGAGAGAGAGAGGGATGTACATGGTCAACACATTCCTGTGACAAACAGTAACCTATAAGTAATCTATAAGTGAAACCATTTCCTAAAATCACACTCTGCTTTTTGAGTGGCTGTATAGTTCTCAGGATGTTCCATGCATCCAGGTGCTAGAGCCTGTTTCTATTATTGTAGTAAAACACCATAACCTTATTTGGACTTAAGAGTTTTAGATGAGTAAAAGTTCATCATGGCTGGAAACCATGGCAGCAGGCTGCAGGCATGGCAACAGGAGCAGGAAGCTGGGAGCTCACAATTGGAACCACAAGTAAGAAACAGAAGACTGGAAGTAGGCAAGGCTTTTTACTCTCAAATCCTACCCCCCAGTGATATACTTCCTCCAGCAAGGCCACACCACCTCTACCTCCTCAAACAGCACCACTAACTGGAAACCAAGGTTTCAAGTGCCTGAGATTATGGAGGACAGTCTCATTCAAACCACCACAACCTCTAACATCTCTCCTATAATCTCACTGAAGAGACCTTCATCTTACATAGCCAGGAACCTCCCTTAACCCTCTCTCCCTTAATCCCATTCTAGAACGATCAGGAATTATCTTTACCACCCTCTCATTATGTGGCTCATGTTTGACATGATCTGGAGCCCTGAAACCACAAACTCCTGTCTGACTAGGGGTTTTCTTTGAGCTTCATTGATTCTGAGCTCAAGTGTGTGTGTGTGTGTGTGTGTGTGTGTGTGTGAGTGTGTGTGTGTGTGTGAGTGTGTGTGTGTGTGTGTTTTCTGATATGCTGAAAGCAACTGACTTACCCAATTCAATCTCCAGCCAAACTGCTTCTGTTTTCCAGGTCCTGTGGTAGATGCTGAGAAATAAAAACAAACAAACAAATAGTCCTGGTTCCTCGAGATGGACCTATGTTATGAAAAGTGTGAACAACCATAAGACAGCAGTGTCCCCATGAAGATTTGTATAGAATGGGATGAGAAGGGAAGAGGGTGTCCCATGGGGGAAGGAGGAGGGAATGCTGAGCAGGAGACAGTCAGCAGTTGAATGGGCCCCAAGGGTGGAGAGAAAAGTGCCACAGAAAGGGTAGCAGAGGGATGCTCCTCCCTTCCTTTTTCCTTCCCTCCCTCCATCATCTCTCTCCTGTAAGCCTGCTGTAGCCTACACCTCATGGGTCACTATGAGTTTAAATTTTCCTTTATGAAGGGTGCTGTCTTAGGGTTTTCATTGCTGTGAAGAGACACCATGACCACAGCAACTTTTCTAAAGAAAAACATTCAACTGGGGCTGGCTTATGGTTTTAGAGGTTCAGTCCATTATCATCGTGGTGGGCGTCATGCAGGCAGACATGGTGCTGGAGAAGGAGCTGCAAGATCTACATCTTGATCCATGGGCAGCAGAAGCAACTGTGAGCCACACTGGGCATAGCTTGAGACTATGAGACCTCTAAGCCCGCCTCCATAGTGACACACTTCTTCCAACAAGGCCACACCTCCTAATAGTGCCACTCTCTATGGGCCAAGCTCTCAAATGCATGAGTCTAGGGTCAGGACATACCTATTTAAACCACTACAGGTGCCTAGCATAGTGTTTTCTATGTAAACGAGCAATACTTGAATAAAATCTCAAACTCTATCTCTGAGATCGAGGAGATAGACATGTAGACATGGTTTCTATAAAAACAAAGCAGAAGCCAGACCGAGATGTTGCTAGCCTGTAATCCCAACACTCAGGAGGCAGAGGCAGGTGGATCTCTGTGAATTTGAGGCCAGCCTGGCCTACAAAGAGTGTTCCAGGACAGCGAGAGAGCTATTATACAGAGAAACCCTGCCTCAAAACAAACAAACAAACAAACAATAAACCAAATCAAACAAATCAGAAGCCAGCGATAGGATGAGTGGTGGTTAATATGTCTTTTGTTTGTTTTTTATATAAATTACATTGTTTTATTACTTTCTAAATAGTGTTCGGGGTCATTTCTGTTTCATGACTCTTCAAATAGTCTCAGAATTTCATTAATTCTTTTTTTTTTTTTTTTTTGAGACAGGGCTGATATAGCCCAGGCTGGCCTCAAACACTCAAAGCAGCCAAAGATGACCTTGAGCTTCTGCCTGATTGTGAGGGCTGGGATTACAGGTGTACTTCATTGTGCTTAGTTTATATGGTGTTGGGGATGGTACGTGGGGCTTCATTGTACTACATAAGCAACTATAGTTGAGCTCTCTCCCCAGCCCTCATGTTACTAATTCTTTATTCTTCAGGAGTGTCAGGTAAGAAGACAGTTGTGATTATGTTTTTATTTAATAACTCTTGTTATTATTTAATAAACTATGTAAGACCAGTGGCTCCCTGGGTTCCTGTCCTTGGACCCTGCTCTAGCTGAGTGACCTCAGGTGAATGACCTAATGCTTTTAGGCTTTGCTTGTCAAAACCATTATAACCTCTGTGAGGTGGGAAGGTTTAAAGAAGTGATACAGAATTCCCAGCGTTGCATGTGGCAAATAGCAAGTGCTCGGGAGATGTTATTTAAAATAGTGAAGGGATATACTGGGGATAGAAACAGAATACTTTCCAGCTCTTGGGGAGCTGACAGTTGTGTGTGGGAGGCAGGCATGGAAGGGGTGATTTCTCTATGTGTGCTGAGTGCCAAGAAGGATTCACCAAGTGTTGTGAGAATGAAGAGGAGGCAGGGGATAAGTAGCTGGGAAGAAGTGAACATATATATTAGATTTATTTACATGTATGAGCGTTTTTGTCTGCATGTATGTATGTGCACTGCCTGCATGCCTAGTGCCCATGGAGGTCAAAAGAGGCACTGGATCTCCTGGAATTTGAACTATGGATGGTTGTGAACTGCCATGTGGATTCTGGGAACCAAGCCTAGATCTGGAAGAGCAGAAAATGTTCTTAATCACAGAGGCATCTCTCCATCCCCAGGGCAAGAGGTATGTGATCTGGGTTTCAGGACCAGGGAGATTAGCAAGGATGCCAGAGTAGAGGGTGAAGAGGGTTAGGAGAAGGACTTTCTCAGAGGCATTGGCCTGGAGGTGGGAGGCCAAGGAATCTAAGGGTAAGAATGGGCATGCGGGTCTAAGGGCAGATTATGGGTGAGGATAGGCATGCACCGAAGGTGCCTGAGAGACTGATGAAAGCCCAGTTGACTTGAACACCTGATTGTGATGGGCCCTACGGACCATGCTTAGGGATTGGGACTGTTTTACACCACCATATATTCCCCTTCCTTGTCCCCCTCCTTTCTCTGTGTATGTGTACATGTGTGTATGCCGGTGAATATGGAGCCAGAAGTCCACACTGTGTATCTTCTTCTGTACTTTGCGCTCAATCTTTTTTGTTTTGTTTTTTAAGATTTATTTGTTTTATTATTTTATGTATCTGGGTGTTTTGTCTGTATGTATGTTTCTGGGAATTGAACCTGGGTCCTCTTCAAGAGCAACAAGTGGTTTTAACTGCAGAGCCAACTCTTTGGCCCCCTCCATCTTTTTGTTTTTGTTTTTCAAGAGGGGATTTCTCGATATGGCTTTGGAGCCTGTCCTTTAATTTGCTTTGTAGACCAGGCTGGCCTTGGACTCACAGAGATCCTCCTGCCTCTGCCTCCCAAATGCTGGGATTAAAGGTGTGTGCCTCCACTGCCTGGCTCTATCTTGTTTTTTGAAATAGTCTTTTGCTGAACGTGGAGGTCACCAGTTCTGCTAGGCTGGCCTGCCAGCAAGTGCCAGGGATCTGCCTATCTCCAATGTCTCTGCACTAGATTATAGATGCTTGCTCCCCACTTTCTGGGTGGGGATCAAACTTAGGTCCTCATTCTTACAAGGCAACTATTTTACTAACAGCTGCCTTCTCAGCTCCCAAGCTGCCTGTCTGTGAGTCTATCCATCTGTCCGTCTGTCCATTTGTCTATTGTGTGTATGCATGCATGCACACGCAAATGTCTGGGGAGATGGGGTGTGTGTGGAGGGATACATATGTACCATGGTACTTATATGGATGTTAGAATAGCTTTCAGGAGTCAGTTTTCCTTCCACTGTGTAGATTCTGGGGATCAAACTCAGCTTTTGGGCTTGGTGTCAAATGCCTTTGCCTGCAGAGCCATCTTGCTGGCCCTTGTGGCTTTTTTTGTTTGTTTGTTGTTTGTTTTCGAGATAGGGTTTCTCTGTGGCTTTGAAAGCTGTCCTGGAACTAGCTCTTATAGACCAGGCTGGCCTCCAACTCACAGAGATTGGCCTACCTCTGTCTCCCAAGTGCTGGGATTAAAGGTGTGCATCACCAACGCCTGGCACCCTTGTCTTTTTGATAATAGTTTTTATCATGCACTTGTTGAAAATACAGTAACTTTGTCAGTGTTAACCAGAGATGCTTTAAAATACTTCACTCCCCATGTCTGGACTCTATTCTTCTGTGCTCCCATGGATTATTGGCATAGCTGCATCTTGGCCAGGATTACCTAGTCCTCTTACTTTTCACATAGAGTTAAGAGGTCTGCAGTCCCTTGGTTGGGGTAGGGTTTTGACCCATAGGAAGCACCATGGCAGTTTAGGAAGCACATGTGACCCTGTCTCCGCTGTCCCACACACAGCAAGTTGGGACCTGTCAGCAGCGACTTCTCTAATGCTGTTTTCGACAGAAACCTCGCTTCAAAGCCTGGAGCCTCCATACTCCCTGGCTTGCCATTTCCAATAGCAGTGGGGGGGGGGGGGGGGGTAGGGGCTTTGTGGGCAGGTCCATGGCTTCCTTCCCTAAGCATTCAGATTCTAGGCTCCTCTGCAGAGGCCCTTACAGTGTAAGTCCATCAGAACAGGTGCCACAAACAATTCATACCCTGTGCTTTCCAAACCCTCAGTGCAGCCATGTCTAGGGCCGAAGTTCTTTTAGTCTTTGCTTTAAGACCTGTAGTATCCTACTGAATGAATAAGGTAAGGAAAGAAGGCTTCCTACCACCAGGGGAGCTCAGAATGGGGTCTTTCCTCTTTTGGACTGGATTGTCTGGAAGAAGGAACTGGAAGGAAGCCTCAGCTTCCGGGCTGGCTTGACATGCATGGCTACTGTTGGTGCAGCTTCCCAGGCTGCTGTGGCCCGTCCTTTAGTTCTTTAACCTCTGGCAGGATGGGGCCAGGGACGCCCGCTGTCCTCTAGGGAAGAGCTGTGGCCATCACTGTGGGTTCCTGCTGCCCCCATGAGGACATGCTGAGAAGAGAGTGACTTATACACTAAGAGAGGATGGAGGGGAAGGAGGTTGGTGTCAAAGTTCTTATCTGTCTGCTTTGATCTAACTGGGGTTCCTCAGAGGCAAATTGTGCTCCCCCCAAACAAAGTCAGGATACTAGGTGCCTGAACAAGTGGACAAAGCAGTAGCATCTACAAGGCCAAGATTGACAAGGAACCACCTTTCACAGGACTCCTAATCCTGTTCAGGTCCCTACAGAGCCACAGTCCAAACTTCTGAGTCAATATAAGAGTCACCTGGGAAATTCCCTGAAATCTATTCATCTGCCATCCATCTGACCATCTGATCTTTCCCTTCTTCCCTTCCCACTCTAAGCCAAGTTCTTGGGTGTAGGGGTACATGTGATAGATTTGCCTTTTTTTTTTTTTTTTTTTTTTTAATATTTATTATGGGGCTGGAGAGATGGCTCAGAGGTTAAGAGCACTGGCTGCTCTTCAAGAGGTCCTGAGTTCAAATCTCTAAGCCATCTCTCCAAGCCTCAATTTATCATTCTTAAGGGTCTCTTGAGACTGTTGGGGAAAGGGGACAATAGTCAGTTGTGTGTGCTCTAATACCAGAGAAGGGTGTCTATTTAAAGTATGGATGTCAAAAAAAAAAAAAAAAGTATGGGTGTCAGGAAAATAACAACAACAACAACAAACAAAACAAAACAAAAAAACTAGTGATTGTCAGTGCTAGGAGGAGTAATGATGATTAGAGACATATTTCACGTTAAGTTTGATAGAGCCATTGAAAAATGTCAACTGGTTGGGTATGGTAATATACTCCTTTAATTCCATCATTTGGAGGCAGAGGCAACCCTAAAGTCCTCATTTTTTGGGTGTGTCGGGGGTGGAGGGACAACAGAGTCTTAATATGTAGATCAGGCTGGCCAGAAACTCCCTATTTAGACTAGGCTGATCTTCAACTCAGAGATTTGTCTGCCTCTACCATTAAAATTGTGTTATGCTCCCAGCTAGAGTCCTTTGAAAACCAGCTTCAAAGGAGTGCAGATGAAATGTGGTGTCTTAGAATACTTGTGGAAGAAAGTTGGCCTCAACTAATACTGGCTATTGATTGTGGCGATTATTATCAAAGGAGGAGACATTTTCTCCAGGATCCTTGGAGGAGATACTGCAGCTGTGTAGTAAAACTTCTTCAACAGTTTGCTCAGCACGCATCCAGAGAGTTTTACAGTTTTAGCTGTTGTATCACACCTCAGCATGAGCAAAGGGTAATTTCACTTTAGTGAATGGAATCCTGGGTGTGAGGACTCCTAGGGGATAAGGCACTTTGCATTTTAAGTGTTTTCTTTTAATTATTATTATCTTTTATTGGCACATATTCATTGTGGATAGTGATGGGTTTCATAAAGACATTTTCATGCAAATACATCAGGTACCCTGCTTTCCCTTCCCATTTCTTCTTGTAGACGAGTGGTTCTCAACCTTCCTAATGTTGTGGCTCCTCGATACAGTTCCTCATGTTGTGGTGACCCCCAACCATAAAATTATTTTGTTGCTACTTCATAATTGTAATTTGCTACTGTTATGAATTGTAATGTAGATATCTGATATGCAGGACAGCTAATATGGAACCCAAAGCGGTCATGACCCACAGGTGGAGAACTGCTGTTCTAGGCAGTTTTGCTTCTACTCATGTCATATATGTAAATGATTTATGTCTATATAAAATCCAGAATCCACAAATGAGAAAAGACAAATCTGTCCTTAATCTGACTTATTTCACCTTTTTGTTAGTTTTGAGACAGCATACATATATATATACATACACACATACATACACATATATATTATACACACACATATATCCCAGCTTAGTCCAGAACTCACAGTTTTCCTGTGTCGACCTATAAGGTTCTGGGAATTACTCTTTCCCAAAAAAGAGGTATTTGGGGCTGGAGAAGTAGGGGCTGAAGAAGTTGGTTTACCAGTTAAGAGCACTAACCGTTCTTGACCTGGGTTCGATTCTCAGCACCCACATGGCAGCTCACAACTATGTAACTACAGGGGATTCAACACTTTCTTCTGGCCTTCAAAGGCACCAGGCACTAATGTGGTGCATATACATACACATAAAATAAAACAAGGAGATAATTTTAATATTTGCAAGATAGTTTAATGTAGTCTCTTGTCCAAACAGAAGCGGCACCAGAGTGAGCTGGGAAATGCTTTTAGAAACAGCTTCAGTGTGTCTCATTAGGCTGGAGTGTTTGTTTAGAGACAGGATCTCCTGTAGCCAGGTTGGCCTGGAACTTGCTACTCAGGGAAGAATGACCTCTTGACCCTCCAGATCCTCCCAGGCCTGCACCTCCCAAGTTCTGGGATGATAGGCTTGTGCCACCTCCTCCAGCTTATTAGTGTGTATTTTATACGTCTTAGGTAGTTTTGCTTTTGTGGTTGTTTGGGGTCCCTGGACTCTGAGCTGATGGGTCTCCCGTCTGCTGGTGCTCATGGGTGATCTTGTCACTGGTCCTTGCTGTTTAAGAGTCATGTAAGGGTCATTGGCTGTGGGTGTCTGATGGGAACTGGTGTGCAAGCATTCACCCCCTGTGGCCCCTGTACATGATGGGGTTCCCAGTCTTTCTACTTAGTCTAAAACCCATCCTCCTGCCTAGCGGTGGTGGCACATGCCTTTAATCCCAGCACTTGGGAGATACAGGCAGTGTCTCTGTGCGTTCGAAACTAGCCTGGTCGGTCTATAAGAGCTAGTTCCAGCACAGCCTTCAAAGCCACAGAGAAACCCTGTCTAGAAAAACAAAGCAAAAAAAAAAAAAAAAAAAAAAAAACCATCCTCTAGTCTTGTTTCTGCCCCAGAACTTAATCAGAGCCACATCAGAGCTTTTATCTTTTAAGCCTGCAGTTCACCTGACAGGATTTAATGTTGTAAAATAAGGAGTTTGGCTCAGCAGCAAATTCTTGATGTTCAGAAATCCCCTGACTTTGGGGTTTGGGAATGCGGCTCAGTTGGTAGAGTGCTTGCTTGCTTGCTTGGTATGCATGAGAACAAGCCCACACCTATAATCCTAGTACTCAAGACGTGAAAGTAGGAGAATCAGCCAGCCTGGGCTACAAGAAAAAAGAAAAAAGGAAAGGGGAGGGGCCTGGAGAAGTGGTTCGGCAATTAAGAGTGTTCATTGCTCTTGCAGAAGACAAAGGACTGGTTCCTAGCACCCTCATAGGGTTGTTCACAGCCACCTGTAACTACAGCTCCAAGGGATTCCATGCCCTCCTGGCTTCTGGGGACCTCTGTTCACAATCATACAAATACACACACACACACACACACACACACACACACACACACAATAATAAAATGAATCTTAAAAACAAAAGGCAGCTATTACTGTGAGCCATGTCCAGTGTAGGGAGGCGCTACATATGTTTAACAATCAGACTTGAAAGCTGTGCTGGCCAAAATAATCACCACTAGCCTCCAAGTGGCCATGATCACTATCATTCAGCTGGTCTGGATTGAGATGTGCTATCAATTTGAACTAGCACCCTAGACTCCAAAAACTCAATACTGAAAAAATAAAATGAAATAAGGTATTGAAGTTGTATCCTGATCATGTGTTGAAAATGGTAATGTTTTTAATATGTTGGATCAAGTAAAATACATTAAAACTAATTTCATTTTTATGTTGAAAATGTGGCTCCTTGCAAATCGATGACATTCTGTTTTGTCACACGACCAAGTTGGTTACCCCCCACTCCCCCAAACAGGGTTTCTCTCTGTGGCAGCCCTGGCTGTCCTGGAACTTACTCAGTAGGTCAGACTGGTCTTGAGCACACAGAGATCTGCCTGCCTCTGCCTCCCAAGTGCTGGGATTAAAGGCAGGTACCACTACCCCGCCCCATGTCTTAAATCAGTTTGGAGAACCAGATGAAAAAAAATCAACAGTGTAAACAGAGGCAGAGCTTTTCTTTTGTCCAGACCACTTGGTCCCAAATAAACATACAAAAGCTTATATTAATTGCAGATTGCTCGATCTATAGCTCAGGCTTATTAATAACTAGCTCTTATAGCTCAAATTAACCCATTTCTATTAATATATATTTTGCTACATGGCTCATGGCTTTACCTATTCTCTAGCATCTTGCATCCCTAGTGGCTGTTTGCATCTCTGTTTTGTTCCACCCCTCTTTCTGTCTGTATTTTCAGTTTGGTTTTATCTTGCCTAGCCTTATTCTGCCTTGCTATAGGCCAAATCCACTTTATTATCAGCCAATGAGAGTAATACATATTCACAGGTATGGAAGGATTATCCCATAGCACAACAGTAAGGCTGGAAAGAGATGGCTCAGCTGTTCAGTGCACTTGCAACTCTTGCAGAGGATCTGACTTGGGCTCCCATACCCAGGACAGGTGGCTGTTAACTGTCTGTAATTCTAGTTTCAGGGGATCCTATATCTTGTTTCTGTGTGTACCTGCCCTCACATGCCCATCCACACATATACAGACACACACACATATGAATAAAGCTTAAAAATAATCTTTTTGTTTTGAGGTGGCAGGTTCTCTTTGTGTAGTCCTGCTTGTCCTAGAACTTGCTGTGTAGACCAGACAAACCTCCAACTCCCAGAAATCCTCCTGCCTCTGCCTCTGCCTCTGCCTCCCGAGTGCTGGAATTAAAGATGTGCACCACCATGACTGGCAGATGATAGTGTTCCCTTGGTGCTCCTGAGTGATGTTTTGGTCCCAGGCTCTTGGTCTCTAGGATTGCTTTGGAAAGGCAGGTTTTTAAATTGAGGTAGGCATTCTGAGTAGCTATTCTGGGTCATTCAACTTGACCTTGAATGTCTGCTGTGCTATTATCACTGGCACTTTCTTTGATGTGGGAATTTTATGAAGTCTGATTTAAAGGTTAGTTAGTAGTTTCTAGTATTTTAAAGGACTTTAAGAGTCTCTAACTCTCTGGGAGGGACAGGAAGATCACCTAAGTGGAGAAATTGCTTTGCTCAGATTGAAGCTTTATTGCAGTGCTGTAGAGCCTTTTCAGAATTTATTTTTATTTTATGTATTAGCATTTTTCTGCATAAGTGTGTGCACAATGTGCATGCCCAGTGCCCTGAGAGGTCAGAAAAGGGCACTGGAATTGCAGCCAGTTGTGAGCTACTTGTGGGTGCTGTGAACCAGGCTGGGGCTTCTGCCAGAACAGTCAGTCAGTGATCTCGTCTGAAGACCTCTCTTCAGGCCCCAGGCTCATTTGAAAATTGTGGCTTGGGGTAAAACTGAGTTTCTGATGCCCCCACCCCCTTTCTGCAGTCTCTCTGGCATTCGGTTGCCTCTCCCTGTTTTGGGATTATGATGGTGGCACCACCTGAACACTCGCCCAGCAGGATGAGAAGAGTCCATTCAGCGCTGAGTCTCGTGTTTGTGTTTCTTAGGCAATAGTTGTATCAAAAGACCAACACTGCCATTAGGTGTAATTTGTTACAGCAGGTCTCCCCGCCGGCTGCCGCCGGTTCTGCCGCCATTGTCCTGCAACCACGTGTGCCCCAAATAACACTCAGAGACTCTGTATTTGATACAATCCTGTTGGCCAGTTACCATTACTGTTTATGGGCTAGCTCTGTCTTAATTATTAACCCATTTCTACTTATCTAAGTATTTCCACGTGGTCGTCTTATCGGGGAGCTGCGCGGCAGGCTTCCTGCTCCTTCCCTGGCTACATCTTGACTCCCTCCTACTCACTTCCTCTTCCTCCTTGTCTCCTAGCCCCGCCTATCTTGCTATCTCATTGGCCACAGGGCTTTATTAACCAGTATGAGAAACATATATACAGAATAACATCTCCCATCATCTCCTCTTTTCTGTCTAAAGTAAAAGAAGGGGTTTAACCTTAACATAGCAAAATATAACATACAACAGTTATCAAATAAGAATCACAGTTAACAATATTTAGTCCATTAACATTTTGTAAGATTTAAACAAAATATCATCTATCCTATCTTTGTGAGTCTAAAGTCCTATATGTAACTTATCTTTAATCCTAACTAAGGAAAACTATAACCATAACTATCTGTCTTCAACTCCTTCAAAGACCACAGAAGGATAATATATAAATTCTAGAAATGACAGAGACAACTCATTGCCTGGTCAGTCACCAGAAGTTCTTCTGTAATGTTCCATCTTCAGCCCATAGGCCATAGTGTGTGTCCAGACTCCTCAACAAGGCAGGAAACTTTAAACTGTCCACCTGTATTGACAGTTTGTCAGTCACTTTTCTCTGTGTCCTGTAGACTATCTGGCTGTCAGGCAGCCTCTTCCATGAAGCAGGAATCTGTAGCAATGTCCATCTTGCATCAGCAGTCACCTCTTTGTGGGTCCTGCATGTCCAGTTTCTACAACATAAAGTCAAACAGTCTAGACAAGAGAAGTACCTTGCTCAAATGGCTAGTCTTGCCATATTAGAAGCAAACTCCATAATGTGTTTCTTCGATGTCCATCTTCCTTTCTTCTGTAGGTGGTGTTACCAGGAGCAGTTGTGCCTCACTGTCAAGAAAAACCTTAAACCATTTTAAATGCCATATTCTGTAGGTCTTTGAAAGGTTTGAAGAATGCCTAGTCATCTCAAATATATCCATCTCTGCATATCTAGAAATCCTAAATAACTTAACTCCAAGTTTTAACTATCATAGGTAACTCTCTATAATCTGTACTAAATTATACATTACATTTTCCAATGAGCTATATAAACACAATACCTAAACAAGAGGAGAAATATACATATCACAAAATTGACCTTAAATTGTATCAATAAAAGAAAATCCATTTCAAAGCAAAGTATTCATTTCCATACCATAATTCCCCTTTTCCCGTTAAAATGATTGCTTGTGTCATTAACCATTTATAACCAAGCCCATATAAATGAAAACAAACATTTATAAACAATATTTGGGAATTTGGGCGTCGTTCTTTCCAAACTACTTCCTGCTGGTAGAGGGCGCTGTCATGGGGGTCCAAAGAAGATGCAGAAATCTTGGCAGTAGTCTGCAAGGCTTTGTCTCAACTGCTTTGAATGTTGGATCACCTGGGGAGTTGTTTCAGGGGGTCTGGCTTGATCAAACCACATAAGTCTGGAAAGAATCCATAGCTTTTCATTTTCTGTGGAAACAAAAATAGAAATCCTTTTCCCCAGTAGCTTGTCCTTAGGCTTAAATTTTTGAGTCACAGCATTTTTAAAATATATAAATTGAATTAATCCAGCAGCATTTCTTTTATCAGTAGTTATTTTCTCAGCAATCAAACAATTTAAAGACAACAGAAGTGCGTATAGTATCCAAAATTTCTCTGTGTTTTCCATCTTTACGTGGCTTTTTTATTACTCTATTTATTCTACTTCTATTTTTACATATTTTGAGACAGGGTTTCTCTGTGTAACTTTTATCTGTCCTGGAATTCACTCCATACCAGGTTTACTTTGAAATCACAGAGATCTGCTTGCCTCTGTCTACCGAGTACTAGGATTAATTCTACTTCCTTTTTTCTTTTTTAAACCATTGTATCCCCTTTCTTTTTCTCTCCCAAGCCAGCGTATTTTTTAAAACACAGTGTAAACCTTCATTGCAGCTCTTGTACACACCAATGAATTGTTAGCAGAGCTCTTTAAAAACAAGCCGGCTTTTTTGCCGCTTATGCTAATTTTGGAAACCTCCCTTAAAGGAGCCGTGCATATCTGTCTACAGCAAAACAAATCCAACCGAGAAAATGTTGCTACCAATAAGTCTTGCTAGTCTCTGTTCCCTTGTTTCTAAAACATTTCTTAAGCTCTTATTAATTTTAAGTGAAAGTTCTTATAGCCACGTTGGGCGCCATTTGTAGCTTATTGTTTTTCGGCCAGCCCGCCCGCCGCTGGTCTGGCGTGCCGGCCCCCAATAACACGTAGGAGACTCTATATTTGATACAATACTGTTGGCCAGTTACCATTACTGTTTATGGGCTGGTTCTGTCTTAATTATTAACCCATTTCTACTTATCTAAGTATTTCCACGTGGTCGTCTTATCGGCGAGCAGCGCGGCAGGCTTCCTGCTCCTTCCCCGGGCTACATCTTGACTCCACCTTCCCACTTCCTCTTTCCTCCTTGTCTCCTAGCCCCGCCTATCTTGCTATCTCATTGGCCACAGGGCTTTATTAACCAGTATGAGAAACATATATACAGAATAACATCTCCCATCAGTAATTTGTCCTTAAATGAATCCTGTAGCCTCAGGTCTTCCTTGTGAGATCTGGCAAGGAGTGATCAGTTCTATATGGTCAGTAAAATAGTCTAAATCCTGGAGTTTGAATTTTAATTCACCTGTGTGACTTTAGGAAAGCCACTTAAGCATCATGCCTCAATTTTCTTATCTGTAGAATGGGGATAAGGAAAATTAATTGAGCTCATACATAGTTTTGTTGTTCTTTGTTTGTTCTTTGTTTTAGTTTTAGTTTAGTTAGTTTAGTTTAGTTATGCAAAGAGTCTTTGCATAACCTAGACTGTTCTGGAACTTGCTCTGTAGACCAGGCTAGCCTCAAACTCAGAGATCTGTCTGCCTCTCAAATGCTGGAGCTAAAGGCTTGTTTTTGAGACTGATTCTCATGTAGCCCAGGCTGGCCTCTACCTCTCTCTATAGCCAAGGATGACCTTGAACTGAACCATATGCCTCTACCTCCTAAGTGCTAAGTTTATAGGTTTGGGCCATCATGCCTGATTTGTGTGGTTCTTACTTGGCCTCGAACCTAGGGCTTCCAACATGGCGGACAAGCACTTCACCAACTGAGCCACGTCCCTAGCCCCTGAGCTAATACATGTGAGGAATAAGATCCTAGAGGGCAGAAAACCTTCACAAACACTGGGTTCATTCAGCAACACAGTGTATCACGTGTCTTCTTCAAAAGCTGCCAGCACAGCAGTGAGCAAATCTTCTGAGTCCATTAGCAGTGGCTCTCAACCCTTTGGGGTCAGAGACCCTGCATGTCAGATTGTTTACATGATGGTCCACAACAGCGGCAAAATTACAGTTATGGAGTAACAACAAAAGAATTTTATGGTTGGGGTCACCACAGAGTGAGGGACTGTATTAAAGGGTCACAGCATTAGGAAGGTTGAGAATCACTGTGTTTGGGGGGGGTGGTCCTTCTTCAAAGGAATCATAGGTATCGCTTTCAGCCTTTCACTAGAGTGGCTTTGTTTTTTATATGTTAGGCTTTGATATGAGCTTTGATATGAGCTTTTGTTGTTGCTGTTAGATTATGCTCCTAGATAGACCAGCGTAGAAACCTGTTCCTTTTTTTTAAAAATTGTGTGTGTGTGTGTGTGTGTGTGTGTGTGTGTGTGTGTGTGTGTAGTGTGTGTGTGTATATATATGTGTCTGTCTGTCTGTCTGTCTGTCTGTCTGTCTGTCTGTCTGTCTTTCATGTTGCTCTCTGCCTTATTCTCCCCTCAAGCCCAGAGAAGGTTTCTCTGTGTAGCCCTGGCTGTCTTAGAACTCGCTCTGTAGACCAGGCTGGCCTTGAACTCACAGAGACCCACCTACCTGCTCTGCCTCCCAAGTGCTGGGATTAAAGGAGCGTACCACACCAAGTAACTGCCTTATTTTTCTGAGTCAGGGTCTCTCTGAGCTTGGAGTTTGTGGACTGGCTAGACTGGTTGGCCAACAAACCCTGTGATCCTCTTGTCTCCCCCACCCCAGCCCCCAGCAATGGGATTACAGTTGCACACTGTAGTGCCCAGCCTTTGACATGGATGTTGGGGATTCAAGCTCTGGTACTTGTGCATGCACAGCCCCAAACCTTGGGTTTCATGCATAGTTTACCCCCACCTTTCCTGTGCCCCAGAGTGCAGAGGCCTTCTTCCTTTATACATAGAAGGGCAGTCAGTAATAGTGTGCAAAGGAGATCTGAGAGCTGGATGCTGTGTTAAATGAGCCTTGTAAGCCCTTGGCATGTGCTGGGCTTATAGCACACACTCTTAAATACTAGCTGTTTGCATCACTTTCGGTTCCATACATCTCAGGTCAGTGGCTCCAAACTGGAAGCTCCTGGGCTTCTGGAAGAGAAGCCATGGTGTCTCCTCTCTGTGGTCTTATGGTTCCCAAGTGCCTTGGAAAAAGTCTCACCTTGGGAGGGAGACAGTAGAGACCCACACGAGCACTAGGACTGTCAGGAGATGTGGGCTTCCCTGAGGGTCATCAGTGGAGAGTGTCCCAACTGAATCTCACTGTGGGTGTCCTGCAGAGGATGAGCCTTGGTTCTGAAGGTAGTACCCACCTCTGATTTTATGAATATTAGCATTTAATCCAGCTGTGTAAAGAGCACTGTGGTGGGGGCAGGGTACCCATGTCCTATGAGACCATGTGTGTACAGATGTAGATCAGATGCCTGTTTCTGAAGGGCATCTGCAGTCTCAGGAGTATGTGTGTCACTTTGACCTTGCTCTTAAGACACTTTTCCCCTGGGTGTACTTAAAAAACTGTTTCATTTTTAGTTAGTTTACAAAGTAATGGGTTTTATTACGCCATTTTCATACTCGTGTATCGCTAACGTTGTACTTTGTTCACATTTGCCATCACACTCTCTGGGCTCCTTCCTCCCTTTTGTTTTTGAGAGTGTCCCAATGCAGCCTGAGCTGATCTTGAACTCTTCTTGCTCTTCTTGTTTTACCCTCCTGAGTGTTGGGATTACAGGTGCTCACCACTGTGCCCAGCCTTAGTGGACTTGCTTCTTGGAGCCAGGCAGTAGGTAGAGTTGGAAAGAGATATGCCACTTCTTGGTAGAATGCTTTACCCAGAGGACATCTGTCTGCTGCTGCTTCTGAGGGTTAAACTTTCCTGAAGAGATCCCAGGGCCTCCTAGAGGAGCCAGCAACTGCCTACAGTTCTGGGAAGCCACAGGGAGCTTTTAATTCTGCTTAGGTCAATGAGGTCAATGATCACCTTGGACTTGCCAATGGAAAATGAAAAATCCTGGATTTCTTTGTTCTCTCTTGGTCTCTGTCTCTTTCAGTGCTAGGGATCACACTTAGGGCCTGTGTACCCTAGGTCAGCACCCTACCATGGAGCTGTATCTCTGTCTTTTTTGGGGGTGGGGTGGGATGGGGTGGTTCAAGACAGAGTTTCTCTGTGTAGCTTTGGAGCCTATCCTGTAGACCAGGCTGGCCTCAAACTCAAAGAGATCTGACTGCCTCTGCCTGCAGAGTGCTAGGATTAAAGGCGTGGGCCGCCATAGGCCCCATTTGTGGCTCATGCTATCTTAACGATGATAATTATCTTAATTTTAAACACAATCATGTCAGGCAGCTTATTTGCTTGTGAAAGATCATTTGCAGATACAAACCCTCTGATAGCCAGCAGGGGGCAGGAGAGGAGATTCTTCTGTCTAAAGCACCCTCCCCTCCTGTATGCCCCACACACTGGTGAAAGAATCTGGTGTTATGACAAGGGCCAGCAGGGTGACTGCTCAGCCCCACAGAGGAAAGCTCTAAGCTTTGGGACTTTATGAAGGAGACAGACCCACACAGACCATTTTCCTGGTGGCTCCGTCCCCAGTTCTTCCTGTCCAGCTGTTTCTGTATTCTGGTTTCTTTTTCTCCTGCCTTATCTGGGTCACAGCAGATCTGGGTGCTAGTGTAGTCTTTACTGCTCAACACAGTCAGTTACCTCTACTGGGACAGTTCCCTCTGACCTCCTGAGACAGAACCTGTCCTTCCTTCTTTGCTTTATGTGACCCCATGTGACTGTAAGCCCTCGGTGACCGATTCTGGTCCTGTATTCCCAGAAAATCAAGAAAACACACTCCCGCTTGCCTGGAGAACTTTACCTGTGTCTCTCAGCTCACTTCCCCCCCCCTTTCTTAGAGTGTTAATAACAACTCCGGGGGGGGGTGTGCCTGCAGATGGCCCAGTCCTGGGGTGCACTGCACTGGTTGCCACAGGTGGGAGACAGGCACAGAGGAGGAAACCCGCTTGCTGAAGGTTACATCACTGATTGGAGCTGCTCTGAGGCTTGTCTGGCTGTAGCTTGCTTCTCTCCTCACTGCCTACTCCTGGGCCTGGGTCCCTGCTTCTTATTTCTGGGTTATCATAGCAGCTCAGCCTGAGTTTTCCATGGCTGCTCTGACAGCTGCTTCCTTCCAGCCTCCCTCCAGTCTGGCAAGAAGAAAGCCCACACTTGGGGCTGGCAGAGCCCTCAGAACTCATTCTCCCTGGTCTCTCTGCACATAGTGAATGTGTTTATTGCTCTTGTCACACCGTCTCCTGAAGTGCAGGCACATTAAAGATGGATATTATTTTCATAAAAGCCACTGGGGAGAAAGGGAAAGGAAGGGCAGAGTTTGGGTATCTGAAGGAATAATTGGATTTATCCAGTAATTGTGAGAAGTGACAACATGCCAAAAAGTGCATTGGATGGTGCTTATGGGTCTGGATTTGTCAGGCATGTGTTTTTAATTACTTTGTCTCTGTTGTCATTATTTTAATAGAGACCTAATTTTGAGAATAGGGTTCATTATTTAATTAAAGATTATTCATCATGGTTGGCAAATGAGCCACTTTTTTTTTGCTCAATGTTGCCCCCAAGTGAGTACTGCACGAATTGTCAGTCTTCAAAAAACCAGGCAATAAAATACATTTCAAATCACATCAATCATCAATTAATGCTTCTTTCTACAAGGATGCCAGAACTCAGGACAAACATAAGCATCTGTCATCACTGTGTGCTCAAGAAGTGCCAAGACATTGGTTCCAGTGACTTCTAGTGATTCTCAAATGCCAGAAAGAATTGTCCTTTTCCTTTACTCCCTGGAGAATGCGCCTCATCACAAATACATGTGGCCTGCACATGGGATCTGGATAATTGCTGCCTTTGGGTTTGTTAGAGACGATGAGTCCCTGAGGAAGGGCCCTGGTGGTGTTTGTATATAAGACGAGGCGTTTGGTTCTATCTTTGGCCTGCTAGGCTCAGGAAGAGTTTTTGGCTCGAGACAGTATTGAGAAAATGTCATAATTTTTATGTCTGCAAAGTTGTGCTGCCAGGCTGCTGTTTGTATCATACTTGCCAGCTTGTGTCTGTGCTCCAAAAGACTCTTGGGAAGAGCAGCAGGCTCCAGAAGAGGACAGGCGGAGACCAGATTCATCCGAGGGCAGATTCAGATTGAGTCTGTGCTTGCTTCCCCGCAGTGGCTTTTGCCGGTCTCATTGGAAGATGAAGCAGTCAGTGTGGAATCTGTAACCTTGTATGAATAGCAACAACCACAAATTCACCATACACATGTGTGTGTTTACTTTCTTTCCACTTGATTGCTGTTGAGGTCGTTAAGGAGAGGGAAGAAATAAGAACAGAGGTGCTAAATATAAACTGATCTTTTTTGTTGATTGGTTAGTTGTTTTGAGACTCAGTCTCCCTGTATAGGCCAGGCTAGCCTCCAGCTCTCACAGATCTGAGCAGATCCGACTGCCTCGGTCTCCCAAGTGCTAGGACTAAAGGTGTCTCTGCCTCCAGACCTGTTTTTTCTTTTCAGACATAAAGAGATAAAAGTATCAGAGTCTCTTACTTGTTAATTAGGATATTTCCTACTTCTAATCTTTAATTACTCTCTGCATAAACAGCCTTTATTGATGAAGTGGCTCTGACAGTATGACATCCAGGATGGTGGCAGCCGAACACTCTTTGTTCATTTATTTCTTCATCCTGTCCCACCATGGATTCTAAGCAGCTTGTGGGAAGGGACAAAAATGACTTTAAAAAAACCCCACAAGGATGTATATCTATCTAGGAGATATAGCCCTGGGTGGGGGGCAGGACGGTGTGGGAATAGTACCTTAGGCTGAAGCATGCATGGTTCTGGAAGGCTGTGTGAAAACATGGCTGCCTGATGTGCCAGCCAGTCCAGCTGGATCTCAGACATTGTGTTCCCTACAACCCCTTTCCAGCCTCTAGCTCACTCTCTTCCTGAGAGCCCTGGAGGTGTCAAGACAAAAACTGTTTTATCAGGCCTCGTGCTGTGTCCTGGGTGGCAAAAGGCATTTGGAAGGGGCCATTGTGGGGAGTTTATTTTAAGAAACTTTTTGTTGTCATGACACTCAGACCTTGCAAGTATCTTCAGGGCCTCTAATTCTGGTGGGCTGCAGTGATAAGGTGACCAAAAAAAGGAGTGCTGATGTGGAAGGGATGCTGGGTGATAGCCTTGTGACCCAGGGCCATGGCGAACTGTTGCCTTCTGCAGGTCATCCGGAAGCATGTTGCTGCCCAGGCTCCTGGGAAGCTGGCCCAGAGCATGGAGCTGAGATGGAGAGATCTTGCTGGGTCACAAAGGGTAGGCTGGGCAGGTGCTGGGGGTCCTTGCTTGTCGCAGGTCCTTAGCCAGGAGGACCGTTCTGCTCATCTTCCCGCTGTTACCCAGCTCCTGTGCCACTCACCACCTCTCTGATTTCCCTACTTTCACATCCACTAGAGAGGTCCAGCTCGTTTAGATTTGAACTCGCCTTTGCCCTCACCCTGTTCATCCCAGGACATAAAATTGGCCTCCATTTCTCAACCAGAAACCTGGAAGTAGCCTTGGTTCTAGCTTCAGGCTGCTGGGTCAGTTCCTAGTCTCTCCCACTGCACACTGCAGGAGGCCTCCTCACCTCCTCTTGTTTTTCCCCACAGTGGTGGTATCCCTGGCACTGCACTCAGGCTGCTCTCGAAGACTAACAGGGATGGTTAGTTTCTTCATTTCACTATGCCTTGGGTTTGTTGTCGTTAAAATCAGGGCAGCATAGGGCTCATACCAAAATGCTTTCAGGAAGATTAAAGTCTTTTACAAACACAGGGTTCTTAGTACAGCCCAGAGCACACAGCTAAGCACTGAATAAATAGTGGATTCTTATTTGTTGCTATTGATTTCCAGGCTATTCTCTGTAAGAAGCAACTTCGACCTTGTCTCTTATAGTCCATCCCTGGTTTGGTGGGGGGTTTTTTGTTTTGTTTTTTTGAGACAGGGTTTCTCTGAGGCTTTGGAGGCTATCCTGTAACTAGCTTTTGTAGACAAGGCTGGTCTCGAGCTCACAGAGATCCACCTGCCTCTGCCTTCCGAGTGCTGGGACTAAAGGCGTGCACCACCACCACCTGGTCATCCCTGGTTTGGAAGAGAATTGGATTCCCACACGGTATTACATGGCCCTAAGTACCTTCCACTAATGTGCCTTCCCAGTGTTCTATTTTGTGGCCTTTCCCACCAGATTCCCCTGCACATTGTATTTCCTTTCCACAGATACCCGTAGTTTCTTCCCACCTCTTTTCATTGCTCCCACCAATCTTCTTTAGTGCTTGGCTCAAGTGCCACCTCTTAGGCCTTTGCTGATGCTCACCTGATCCCATATCTGGCTGCTTTGTATATAAAGTCTTTACCTACCCTTCTCTGTTCTGTCACTACTGTATCCCTGGCACTCTCTGGGCCTTCCTTGGAGAAGCCCTAATTAGTTCTTACTAATATGACAGCACCACTTCTTTTTCTAGATTTTATTTTGTTACTTTGTGTGCATGAATGTTTTGCCTGTCTATGTTTGTGCCTGGTGCCTGAGGAGGTAGTGAGCCTCTATGTAGGGAACTGAACTCGGGTCCTTTGCAAAAACAAATATTCTGAACTGAGCCAATTCTCCAGCCCCGGTGATGCCATCACTTCCTATTTCCTGTGTCCCATACACTTACCCAGTTCTGTTATCCAGTCCTTACTACCCTACAGCAGGGGTAGCAATTACATTTTGTTGTGTTGTTGTTTTGAGACAGGGTTTCCTTGTAGCTTTGGAGGTTGTCCTGGAACTTGGTCAGTAGATCAGGCTGGCCTTGAACTCACAGAGATCTGCCAGCCTGTGCCTCCCCGGATTAAAGATGTGCACCACCACCTCCTAGCTAGCTATTTAAATCTTGTTTTAGAGTTGAAAAAAATGCCAATGTAAGAAGGAAAAACAACTGATACCAGGTCACCCAATTGTGAAGAGAATGAGCCTAGATTTTACTTAGGCCCTAGTCTGCCGACTTTTTACTTAATAACCACAGTGAGATGAGAATGTTTTTTTCCTGGCTGTGTGTGCTGGCTGAGACCATCACCATTGAAAAGTGAATAGTCTTCCATTCCAGTGTTCGTTGAACACCCATCATGCTACAGTCTTGTTGTGTGGGGTGAGAGCTCATAAGAGTCTGTTTAGCTTTGATTATGAATTGATCCAAGACTACCTGAGTGATCACAGCTAAGGGTGGTCCCTGTGTTAAACTAATTTATTTTTTTTTTTTAAGCTTAGAAAGTCTTATAGTTGGGCTCCAAACTGCAAGCTGTCAGATCTCAGGTAGGGGCTGGGGCAGAGCTAGCCTGCTGTAGACGCCAGTTGGGAATAGAACTAAGTGCTAGAGAGTAGCATGCACAAGGTCCTGGATTTGAGCCCATCGCCACAACACAAACACACAAACAAGCTACTAAACAAATACAGCAAGTGCTCGCTCTAAACTATTTGAGACTCTCTGGGAAAAAGTCTCTGGTCTTATATTTTTAACCCAAAGTTATTCCAATCAAAGTGGAAGGGGTGCTCATTGGTGATGTGTGTTCTCTAGCTGACTGGATGTTATGTGTCTTTTTCCTTCGATTTGAAATATTTATGTGTGTGTTTGTCTCCAGTGTGTGTGTGTGTATGTGTCATGTGAGTGCCTATGGAGCCCAGAAGAGGGTGTCAGGTCCCCTGGAGCTAGAGTTACAGGCAGTGTAGTTATAGCTGGGTGCTGGGAACCAACTTTGAGTTTCCTGCAAGAGTAGTAAGTGCTTTTAAACACTGAAACATCCCCTAGCGCCCTTAATTATTAATTTTATCAGAACCCTATTTGGGTGGCTTTTGCTATCTGGCCATGGAGCAGGTCCCACATCTCATGCATGCTCTTTGCTCACTTCTTTAGTGTGTCTTCTCTGTGCTAGAGTCAGCCCTCTGGCCCACCTGAAGCTACTTTCAAAACTCAGGATTCGTTTGTGTTTTAATACAGGGTCTGTTTGTATTGCAGCTCAGGCTGGCCTGGAGCAGCTCCTGATTGCCCTGCCTCACCTCCCAGCATGCCTGGATCACAGGCTTCAGATCACCAGCCTGATGTTGAGTTTGTTTTTGTTAACTTCCTTCCCAGAAACGGCTCTGGACTAATCAGAGTTCCCAGCATTAATGTCTCTGCTTTCCTCCCCTCTGTTCTCTCTCTAAACAAAGGCTTTGTGTTTTAATAGGCACAATAACAGTAAAATTAACTTGATTAGGCTCCAGGTGGATTTAACCTAATGGCATCTCTGCTTGGCTTGGAAGCCATGCATTTTATTTTGTGCACAGGATGTGAGTGTCACAGTGACTTGGGTATGAAAGGATGATTGAATTAAAGTGGCCATCTTTAGATCCTGCCTCATGGTTTTTAGCCTATTAAATCTGAGAAACCTGGACCCAGTCCACCTGCCTCTGCCCTGGATGTGTGTTATATCACAAATGTTAGCATAGTCACCCTCCACCACTACTCACTCCTCTGGGAACCTTCTGGGTTCTTGGAGATCTCAGAATGGGAGGTGTGGCCTGCGAGATGGCTTAGCAGGCATAGATACCCACTGCCAAGTCTGACAACCAGATGGAGTTCAGTTCCCAGGATGCCCCATGGTGACAGGAGAGAGCCCATTCAGGCAGTTGTCCTTTGGCTTCCTCATACACATCATGACACTTGCCCTTCTCTCAAATAAATAAGTGTAAATTTATGTATTTATTGGTTGAGGCAGGGTTTCTTTATGTAGCCCTGGCTGTTCTGGAACTAGCTCAGTAGACCAGGCTGGCCTTGAACTTACACAGATCTGCCTGCCTCTTTCTCCTGAGTGCTGGGAGTAAAGGTGTGTGCCACCATTGCCAAGCACTTTTTTTTTTTTAAGTGTATTTTTTTCTTTTTTAAAGAGCAATAATTATAACTGGACACCTTTTGCTGAAAACCCACAGCTACCAACTCCCTTCTTTACCCGGAAGCCCCCATGTGTGCCTTCATTAAGTAGCTACTTGTTGGGGGGCTAGCTACTCCGTCTAAGTGCTGTTTAGTCTCCCCCCCAAAGGGAGCCCTGACCACTAGTAGACCATCTAGTAAGAGGAAGCTGAGGTTCAGAGTGCCTGCCTAGTTATCAGCTGAACCTAGTTTAATGTGTGACTTGCTGACTAGTCTTTATCTGTGTGCTTGGTGGCCCCCAAAGGGTTTTTTTTTTTGTTTTTTTTTTTTCTTTGAATCAAGGGTGTAGGCTTTATGTTCCCTGAGCTCACTAGGAACCAGGAATATCACACCTAGTATTTGAATAATATAATAATTAGCATTCAATGGTAGCATTTGGGAGCAGGCACAGAACCAATAACCCCTGGTCATAGCTACTTCAGTTTAGAACCTTTACTAAGTTTCTGGGCATTGTTATAAGCACAGCCCAGGAGGTAAATGTAAAAATAATTTCCTTGCCAGTTTTTTCCTGTATGGTATCCTAGCAACGATGGAATGGCTGTCCTTGGGCATGGGGGCACTGGCTGGGACAGTGTCAGTACTCACCAACAGGAGGGATGTGAAGGGCACAGTCAGAGCTGGCCTTTCAGAAATCAGTGCAGGGGCTGGAGAGATCACTTGGTGATTCAGGGCCTCACCCTGTAGCCCATGCTGATTGTGAACTCGTAGAAATCCTCCTGCCCCCCAAGCCTCCCAAGCACCACCCACACCTGTATTTTTAAAGGTTTCCTAAATTAGTTATTTTTAACCAGCATTTTATGATCTTATCACCAAAGTAATATATGTTTATTGTCAGGCAGGTTAGCCACAGCAGAAAAATCTCAAGAAGATAAAAATCCACATGGTTCTGACATTGTTACATATTGGCTTTCAGCATCTGGTTGTCTGCTCTACTGAACCATACTCTGATTAGGAGTGCATGGCTAAAAACAATCATAAGCTCAGACATCCCCCCCCACACACCTACATGGACAGTAATTTGTGCATACTGAAGTTTGAATACCCGTGAGCTTGAAGGATAACTGACAAAGCTCTACAAGAAGGCTGGGGGCAGATGATTCTCCTTTTAAGACAGGATCCAATCCCCAGTGGCCAGTGTGTTCAGGTGAAGAATTAAGCTGTATTCCTGTTTGCCTGGAAAGTTTGTTCCATTCTGCCTTAATATTAGGGTTTAACAGCTCTAATGTGGGCTAATAGATTTACTTGTGAAGCTCTTGTGTCACGGCAGCAACATGTTTGCCGCAGGGCATGGGTGAAGTCGGTTATTAAGAAAAACGAGCACCAGGCAACTCCATGGAAAGTGCTTCCCATCCCCACCCACCCCCACCAGTCAACACATGCACACAGTTAGGGTCATTTGTCTTAGAATCTGTTGTTTATTCTACAGTAAGTATTATATATATATTTCACTATGTAGACCAGGCTGGCCTTGGGCTCACAGAGCTCTGCTTGCCTCTGCTTCCAGAGTGCTAAGATTAGAGGTGTGTGCTACTATACCTGGCCCAAATAATATTTATTTTATTGTTTTTTTGAGACAGGTATTTTCTGTATTGCTTTGGAGCTTGTCCTGGAAGTAGCTCTGTAGACCAGGCTGGAATCGAATTTACAGAGATCCACCTTCCTCTGCCTCCTGAGTGCTGGGATTAAAGGCATGCGCCAACAATGCTCAGCTTTATTTTATTTTTTTAAAGATTTATTTATTACATATACAGTGTTCTGTCTGTATGTATGCCTGCACATGAGAAGACGGTACCAGATCTCATTGTCGATGGTTGTGAGCCATCATGTGGTTGCTCTGGACCTCTGGAAGAGCAGCCAGTGCTTTCAACCACTGAGCCATTTCTCTAGCCCCTTAAACTTGGACGTATTTTACTGTAAGGCTGTACCATAGTGCATTAGTTAATCTCTTATATGTTTAGGTCATTGTAGTTATGTACTGATAGGCAAATGGTGACATCATTGAGTGCATTTTGTAAATAAATCCTTAATTGTGGAGCTCATGGCTCACAGAAGCTGAGTGGTTTTAAGACTTTTATTTCATATTGCCAAAAAAGTCCCCAGAAACATTACACACATCTTTCAACGGGTCTATTTCTCTGCACTAAACTAGAAATTATTCAAAAGAATCTTTCACAGCATTCTGTTCTTTATTTTTGGATGGCCCAGGGTTTCTGTTCATTTTTGGCCAATTTATCTGGGCAAAGAATTTTTTTTTAAGTGAGGTTAGAGATAAGTGAATGCTGGTTGCTAGCTTTTTGTGGAAGGGCGAGCTTGCTATTCATTTTCATAAAACTGTCCTTGGTAGACATTTAAAGACAGTATAGTGATATTTAAAGGTCACACGCAGTTTTAACAAGTGTATTTGGTATGAATTTTAAGGTTTCTCTTTCTTTTAGATTTACTTTTAATCTTTTTATGTGTATAGGTATTTTGTGTGTATGTACATACACTGCAGGGTTTAGGACTTGAACTCAGGCCCTTTGGGGAAGTAGTTGGTGCTCTCTCCACCCATATCCCCACCCTCCAGGAAAGTATTTTTCTGTATAGCCCTGGCTGTCCTAGCACTAATTTAGCCTCGAACTCAGAGATCCACCTGCCTCTGCTTCCTGAGTCACAGTTGGTGCTCTTAACTATTGTTCCAGCCCCAGTTCTTTATTCTTATTTTGTGTGTGTGTGTGTGTGTGTGTGTGTGTGTGTGTGTGTGTGTGTGTGTTTGTATGTGTGTGGACACATGTTTCTCGTATGTTGAGGAACCTGCTGTATGACCTCCCTGAATTGGGAGGTTACTGATTTAGCTAGTATAGATAGATAGCTTGCTTCCAGAACCTCTCCTTCACCTCCCTAGCCCTGGGATTACAGGCAGGCCTCGACACCCACCCAGCATTACATGGGTGCTGGTGATTGGAAATTAGTTCCCCTGAGCCAAACTTTCAGTATGATTTGTGATTTGGAAAATAGTTTACTGTCTAGTATCATAGAGGTCATGGAATGAAAATGGCATTTGTGTATTTATCCAAAGGAGATAGGCGTTAAACAAATCTTTGGAGAAGCATTGTCCTAACCTATCTCTGCACTGAGACCATAAAGCAAAGGTGTTTCTGACAGACACCGTAGAACAGTGATGACATTGTCACTGGAACCATGTGGGAAGGTTCCCAGCTCTACTCGGTGTTAGACTGTTTTCCAGGGCCCCGAGGGCTGTCTCACACACCCTCTGGACAAAAGCCGATTCTCAGGCATGGAGATCCGCTTCTGCCCAGTCATCTCCACCTGTTGATGGGAGTATATAATTAAATTACCAGTGTACTTCTTCATCAAGCCTCTGCAGCTGGGTCACTTCCTCAGGAAAGACTTTCTTGATTACTGAGTCAGTTTGGGGCCCCTTGCCTACTAGCCTCTGTGCTCCTATACTTTTGTGAATACTGTAACCAGTTTGTTCTGCATAAACTCTCATCATGACTAGACTGTCCAGGCTGTGAGTGCAGGAACTTTATCCTCTATGTGTAGCTACAGGTACATTCTAAGTCTTATTTTTATTTGAATATTTAGAGGCTAATGAATGAATTAGAAGTGTGTGTGGGTTGCTGGGCGGTTCTGTTTCTGCCTGCCTGCAGAAGCAGAAGTCCCTTATTACCAAGGGCATTGGGAGAAGAAAAACACAGTTGGGGCTGCCAAAGCCAATGGGTACGGTCTACTTCTCCGGTGCTTGTCAGTGGACCCCTAGGGTATGGGGGTCAAGAGCCACATCCAACGAAGCATTCTTTCCTGGCTTACCAGAATCAGCTGGGCAATCCCCAAGGTGTTGGTTGTTAAAGCGGAGCTTCCAGAAACATTTTGCGGAAGAAGAATTCAAGGTCAGGGCTCTCAGAGGGTTTTTGGCGGCGCGTGGACATCTTACCACGTAACCTACTGCCTAGTTCTCACAATTGATGGGTGCTTGCTGCAAGGGCTTGGCAGGGCTATTGGTGGCTGGCTGAGCGCCAGAGCGCCGCAGCGGTGAGGCCGTAGGTCCTGCCCTCCCCGCGCGCTTGCCTCGCTCCCCTCCTCCACCTCAGCCTCCTCCAGCTTGCAGCATCCTCTGCAAGGAAAGGAATGTGCAAGTCTGGGACGCGCCGTCCTGGCCGCGCGGCAGCACCTAGGGCGCCCTCTGGACTGCCAGGGGCCCGCGTCTGGCGCTGCGCGGCGCGTTTGGGTCGGTGCTGATGTCAAGTGGGTGTGGGCTCTTCGCAAAGGCCCGGGCGAGGACGAGGAGGGCGCACGATGTGCGGTGGGCGCTTGGAGGCCCAGCCACATTCTGTGGCCCAAAGCTGTTGACCGGTGGCCCACCGGGGCCGGAGCGGGCGCATGGAGCCTTGGCGCTGCTCGCCCCGGGATGCACGCCCCGCCACCCTGGAGTGCTGGGGAGAGCCGCGGGCAGCCTGCAGGTGTGTGCACGCACGAACTTTCTCGGGCAGGACGCGGGGATCGTGGGCTGCGGTCTGGTGCTTTGTGTCTGGGCGCGGTGGGTTAGGAGAGAATTCAGCTGGCCCCTGCCTTCTCTCCTCTTGGGAAGGGCGCGCCGGTAGCCGCCCAGCAGGGTTAAGAATCGCATTTCCAAGTCTTGCCTGTGCTCATGGTAACAGGATTCTCCCTGCAGACAGTACGGTGGCTTTCCAAAATCGCCGGTGGTGCGTGGGAACTGAGAGGCCCCAGAGGTGTGGGAGCTGCAGGTTTGAGGCTGGCTTCGAAGGAGGCGGGAGGTGGCCACCGGTTCTGAACTGGGTGGGCCGATGACCCCACCTTCCCGTCGTACCAGAGCCTTTCCTTGTGCACTTTCTGGAGAGCAAAAGCCTGAAGCTGGCTGTGGAAATGTCAGGGGTCAGTTCCTTGTGAGTGACATCTCAGGTGTCAAAAACATTTTCCTAGGGGAAGGCAGGGCTTTGTTCCAGGCTCCTTTTGCACCCTAAGTCCTGAAGCCCGGGGGGGGGGGGGGGGCTAGGGCTGGCGCTCCAGCGCTGTCACTCATCTTTCTTGGCAACAGCAGCTCCTGGTAGGCTGGTTAATTATTAATATGTATCGGCTGGCGACAGAGACTCTAGAAATGAGATTGGTGGCTCACAATCCCCCACCCACCCCCTTTGCTGTTTCAGTCTATGATACTGCAGTGTATTTCCAGGAGGGGTGTGGGCATTCTCCCAGGAAAGCAGTATTCAGGAGGGAACCCCTTTTCCTGTCTGTGGGACAGCCAGACTCCCTGAGGAGGGCAGTAAGACGATATCCCTTCATTTTTATCTTTTTTTTTTTTTTTTTTTTTTAAACAGTATGCACCTTTTCTCTTTTCCTTTGGAAACTGACTGCACTCTAACACAAACTGAGCTCTTTCAGTGTGCACCTGGAGTTTGAACTGCAAACTCTACCTGCAGTGCCTCACTCAACAAGTGCCTCTGCTATTGCTTTAAGAACTTGGGTCTGCAGGAGGACCTCTGGCAGGACCCTGACAGGCGGCACTCAAGCTGTGCCTCCAGTAGAGAGGAAGACAAACCACAGTTTCAGTTTCCTTTCTGGCCTTGGCAGGAGAGCATGGATTCTGTCTCCAGGCACTAAGTGTGCACCTCCGGTATTTCTACCTGGGCCCCAAGGAACAGAACGGGCAGAGCCCAGGCTGCTGATGGAGGCATGGATTCCAACAGCTCTGGGGATAAATGGAAGCAAGTGTGAGGAGAGGTGACACCTTCAGCCTTCCTGGCAGTTCTGAGTCTTGAGACCTGGGAAGCGGTGATGGATTGCCTTTCTTGCTTAGGATGGAGTACTGGGTCTGGGAAATGAGTGTGGCAAGAAGGAAGACTGTTGGAAGTGGAAGGAGGTGGGCTTATAGAGAGGGGTGGGAGTGGAGGGCACGGAGGCCAGTTTTAACACTGCCTGTCTATCAGGTGACAGAGGCTCTAAAACAGGCCTGGGGTCCTCTACACTCCAGCTTTCTGAAAACATCCTCAGGAACTTGCCCTCCACTCCAGCTCGGTGGGCTGGCTACTCCAATGGCTGCTCACCCATCTTTCATGCAGAATAGAGGGCTTGTCTATAAGGAAACGGCTTTCCCCCAATATCCTGGACAACTGGGGAAACTGTTTCTTGAAGAAATGGGTTTCTTCAGCAGGGAGGGCCTGCTGGTCTATACACCCTGGGTACCACTGTCGGCACCCAGGAGCACTGTGTCCTCCAGTGGTGACTCAAGCTATTGGTGCTTTGTGGAGGGTTTGGAGGCAGCTCTGATTGTGAGCCAGTTTTCCTCTGTTCAGGAAATTGGCCCAAACCTGCCATCTAATAATGCCTGCTCACCTTTTGGCTTGCTGCCTGTGTCTCACTATTCACTGATAATGGCCCCATCTCTGCCTAATGAAGCTATCCAAGGGGATTCCATAAATAGACAGAGAATAGTAGTGTCCTCTAGGCACTATACGTTGAATAGGAAGGGACCAGAGATTGGAGGGTTTCAGGGAAAGCAGAGCAATTTTCAGGGAGGCTTTGGGATTATGGGGTGATTGTAGATGGGTGTGACTGTTTGGAAGTGTCCATGTGTTGTGTCCCTTTCTCCCCTCCTGACCCCCATCTTACTCCTTAATTCTATTCTGAGTAGAACAGGTAGACTTTCTAGCAGCATCTGAGGCCTCTGCTGGGCACTGTCTCTAGAAGCCTCTGACAGCAAGAGAGGAATGCTCTGAAGGTTTGTTCTGAATCAGGAGACTGGGATATAGACTCCAGTAGCCATGTCTGCAAAAACAGAAAGATCCTCTTGGGGACTGCACTGTCTCTGTGGAGGCAAAAGGGGCCCTTATTCCAGGCCTGTGTGCTGTAGGCATGCAGAAACAAAGGGAGAGAGAATAAGGGGTTGGTTGAGTCAGGGTGTGTCATTTTCTCTGTGGACTTGGTTCTGAACTCAGTCTCTGCTATATGTCCTTGAGGCTGAGTCAGTTTCTTTCTTCACCTGTGAAATAGGGATAAGGAAACCCCGCCCTAACCCCACACTGGAGAGGATTGTAGAAGATGTTTAGAAAGTATTTGGCACAGTGCTGACTAATTGGTAGTTAAAGGGTCATTGGGTCATCAGCTTGGGAAGCTGTTTTCGCATAGGATATATGAATGTTAGGAACCTTCTCTGGGCTTCTAGGGATAGGATGTGACAACTGTCCTGGAAGGGTTTAATCAGACTTGACCATCAAACTTGGCTTCCAGCCTCCAGTACTGAAGGAGGCCTTTGGAGGGCTCAAGTGTGTGTGTGTGTGTGTGTGTGGGGGGGGGGGCACTGAAAGTGTCTTAAGACTGACCAGCTAGTGCCTGTCACCCACTCAGAAAAGACACAGCTCTTGTGATCGAATGAGATCCTATGTGTGAATGTGGCATGACATTCCACGTTCCATGGGGCTGTGTGCCTGGTGCTGCTGGACTCACCTTCTTGTGTAGGTGCTTGGCTTCTTGACAGTTTTGCTGTTGTTCACATTTTATTGATGAGGATGTTGAGCTGTTGGGATTTGGTTGTCTCTTGGAAACCATCATTTGAGAGTCCCTGACTTGACGTTTCCTCAAATATGTTTGTGTACCCTTCTTCATTGACCTGTTCTGCTGTTGTAGGCAAAATCAGGCATAAGTTGTAAAATAAGTAAAATGTTCTTATTGGCTCCTTGTTCTTTTGGGGTCTCTCCCTTCCCGTCATCCCACAGGCTTTAGAGCTAATGGGCATAGCATGATCTTCTCTGTAACTTTTCAATGTCTCTTGTGTGGGATTCTTCCCTCTAGCCCTCACTGTTGCCTTTTAAGAAGTTATTCATTGGCTTGGTGGTAAAGTGCCTGCTGCTGAAACCTGAAGACTAGAGTTTAGATTCCCAGCACCCACTTTAAAGCTGGGTGTGGCAGTGGGTATCTGTTACTTCAGCATGGAGGAAGGAGACTGGGGCTCTCTGGCCAGCTTCTGCTTGAAAACAGCCAGCTCTGGGTTCAGTGAGAGATTCTGTCTGAAAAGATAATGTGGAGAATGATGATGGCATCTGACATTGTCCTCTGGTCTGTATACCCACATGTACAGGTGAGTGCGTCTGAACACACAGGTTTACATATCCATAACACACACACACACACACACACACACACACACACACACACACACACACACACACACACACAGGACAAGTCTGGTCCATGTCAGCCATTGGGCTCAGCATTTCCAAAGGTCCCAGCTCTCTGACTCTTCAATGAGCTCTTCTGCCTCATTTTGCTTTTGCTTCCCATGATCTGCCAGCATGCACTTAAGTTTGAAGTTCCCAAAGTATTAGAGGGGAAAAAGTCAGAAAGAAGAAAGGAGCAGAATACCCCAAGAAAGCAAGGGCCACAGCCCATGGTGTTTTCAACTCAGTATTGCTCATTACCAGAGCAATATGCTCAGCATCCTATTTGTTTTTGTTAGCTTGCTAGCTTGCTTGTAAGTAAAGGCTGCAGCCTTGTGGGCTATTCTGTCTTTTAATAACAAAAGCAACATTCTTAAGGTGTGACATGAAGCAATAAATTCTGGTTTGGAAAGAAAAATGAAAGCAACTGGTAGGACTCCAGGACTCTGGAAGTTAAGAGCTCTAGAAGGCAGGGAGATTCCCCAGTGTGTTCCTGCAGCCTCTGCCCCACAGCAGCCTGATGATATGTCACCAGAGCAGGTGGCATGCCCTTCATTACAGCAAAATGCAGTGACTTGCCTGAGGCCAGGTGCCCACATATGTGCTGGTAACACATGGTGCTCTGACCCGGCCCAGTGGCAGCAGTCTTGCTTAATAGTTTTAATATTTTTTCTTTTCCATTATAAATTATAACACTTAAATATTCTAAAAGGAAATCAGAGGGGAGAACTGTGGTTAAGTCTGGAGATAAGCACTTTGCATTTTGGTTTTTCTCTTAAGGAAGTGGGGCATTTGTTTTTTTGTCAGGGAAGATTAGGTCATTATTACCTCTGGGCAGATCCGGTTTGTGCCTTGGAGCAGGTACTCTTTCTATAAGCCTTGTTTCCTTAGAGTCAGGTCACTCTGACTGTCTGCACTGTGAATGGAGAGAAAGATGAGCAAGATGTTCAGAGTGGTGTCTGCGCTCTGCCAGTGACTACAGGCACATGGTGACACCCAGTATCCAGGCGTGCTCCCCCACTGCCAGCCATTCATTCCTTTTTTGTTTGTTTGTTGCCTCCCCCCACCACCTCCCCAGGCTTCTCTATGTAGCTTTAGAGCCTGTCCTGGAACTCGCTTTGTAGACCAGGCTAATCTCTAACTCATAGAGATCTGCCTGCCTCTGCCTCCCAAGTGCTAGAATTAAAGGCATGTGCCACCACCGCCCTGTACCATTCATTTATTTTAAAGAATGAAGTGTTCTTTAATAATTTATTAAATGATTTGGATTGTATTATTTTGCTTGTTTGGCCACTTGATAATATCAGATTATGGAAACTGGAAGGGATGGAAAACTTTTGACTGTTGTCTTTATTAATAGGGGAAACTGAGTCTCACACCTGACTAGAACATATAGAACATTTCTAGTTGATCTAAGACCTTCAAAACTCAGGCTCCCCGCTATCACCTGTGTCTTAAGGTTCAGTGAAATGGAGTCATACAGGGGTGCAAACTTTTAATTTTAACAGTTGCATTATTAGGGTTTTTTGGTATGGATTTGAAAAACAATACAGATAAAACTTTAAATTCATTTGGAAGTTATTATTGCTTTGGATGTGCCTAGAATCTGCAGTCTATTTAAAGAAAAAAGTGGACGTACAGGTTGGACAGGCCTTGGCTGAGTTTTCAGAGGCAGTATGTGGGTGAGGTGTGGTAAACTCTCTTCCAGTGAGGGAGGGGCTCGCCCAGCTGGCTTTAGTATTTAAGGGACTAGAAGAAGGAACTGGCCCGATGAACACATTCTACTTGCTGGGTGGCTTACCTATGAGTCCGTGAGAATAGGCTCATTGGTATTCAGAAAGCTCCAAAGGTCAGAGAGGAAGGGGAATGGAGTTACTCTCAGCCCGCTCCAGTTACTCATCTTAGCATTTAGTTTTCCACAGGCTGTGTGCTGGGGACCGAGCCATCCTCCTGTCTGTGCTCTGACGCCTGTCAGGATCCAACTTCTTCTGTACCAGGCTCAGGTGGCAATGAGTGAGGCTGGGTTGCTAGGTTGCCATCATAGCCTGTTAATTTAAGGCTTCATTTTGATAGAACTTCAAAGACTGGAATTTATCAAATGTGACTCATGCGTTTAAGCGATAAAGCACTTATCCTGCTGCCATTTGGCTTGTGTTCCCATTGTGGTGATGCCACATGTCTCTAGGAAGACAAGTGGTCTGTGCCTGTCAGTTTCTCTAAAGGGCAGTGGTTACATGAGTTTTCAGACTCAAGTCGTATGTCTGTGCTTTCAGCATTCAGGGGACCAACCAGAGCCAATGCACCAAGAGCAGAGGGAGGAGGAGGAAGTTTGAGCTATTGCTTCCTTAGCTGAAGAAACCCAGCACTGTGACTACACAGGGGAGCAACGTTCATGGTCTACTTTGGGATACAGGCTAGAGGTCTATGTTTTGTATCTCCATCCCCCAGCCCAGCCAATTACTGGTGTAGAGTCTCAGTGAATAGAGTACCTTATTACAGTGATTAGTTCTTATCACCAGCATACATTAAAGGTTTTCATTGTGAAGTTTCCATAGTGCCTGCCACTGTGCTTTCATCTTAAACATGAGACAGTCACTGCTCGTGTGCTACACATAGGTGCTGTGACCATGTGGCTCCAGGTTCTAATCCCAGAACCCATGAATTTGCTTGCCTCCCTTGGTAGAGAGAGAGAGAATTACAGGTGTGAGGAAGGGAAGGGCTTTGGATTACCTGGTCCCTAGACAGAGTGGAGAGAAGGAGGCCTGGCAGGTGATGGAAGTTGGAGGAATATAGGCTGAGAGTCTGGGAACATGGGCATCTGGAGGCTGACAGAGGGCAAAGGTGGATTTTGCCCTTGCCCTTTTGATAGCCTACTGCTGATACTTTTGAAGGAGATTTTGTATTTGTGATCACTAGAGCTTTGCATGCACAAGTGTAGGTGTGTTGGGTGTGTTTGGATGAATGTGTTTTAGTAGATCTTTATCTGTACTTTATCCATAGAGGAAATTTTTAAATTTTATTAATTATTATTACTACTATTATTTTGAGATAGAGTCTTAGTGTGTGACCCAGGTTGGCCTCAAATTCACAATCCTGTAGCCCAGTGGGTCTCAACCTGTGGCTCATGACCACTCAGGGGTCAAATGACCCTTTCACAGGGTCATATATCAGATATCCTCCATATCAGATACTTATGTTACTATTCATAACAGTAGCAAAATTATGGTTATGAAGTGACAATGAAAATAATTCTATGGTTGAGAGTCACTATAATCTGAGGAACTGTGTTAAAGGGTTGTAGTACTAGTAAGATTGAGAACCACTATTCTAGCCTTTACTTCCCAAGTACTGAAATTATAAGTGCGTACTTCATGTTCAGTTTATTATCCATTAAAATATTGATTTACTGTTTTGTTCATTTATGGTATGTCTGTGCACACAAGTGTGCAACAGTACTTATGTGTAGGCCAGAAGACAACTTTATCATCTCCTTTGACCCTATAGGTCCCAGGGATCGAATTCAGGTTTCATGCTTGGTGTCAAGTGCCTTTCCCCACTGCCACCTCTCCAGCCAGCCCTTTCTTGTCTGCTTTTTAAGCTTGCCATTTCTTTTAGGGTCCTTTAATGTCAATGTACAGTGTCTAATTTATTTAGTTTAACTTCTTTAGTCATATTTATCCCCTCCTTACAGATATCCAAGTTGTTTTCACTTTTTTTTAAATCACTAAAAGAAGCCACGAATTTCTCTTCCTCTTGAAAAAAATATCCCATACTCTCACTGTAGCCTGGGCAGGCTTGAACTTATGGCTCTTTCATCCTCAGTTTCCTGAGTATGAGATCACAGACATGTATCAGCTACAATCAAATTTTTATAATAAACATTGAATTTTGTTTTGTTTTGAGTTTTGAGACAGGGTTTTTCTGTGGCCTTGGAGACTGTCTTGGAACTAGCTCTTGTAGACCAGGCTGGTCTCGAACTCACAGAGATCCACCTGCCTCTGCCTCCTGAAAACACTTAATTTTTTTAAAAAAACTTCATTGTGTGTGTGTGTGTGTGTGTGTGTGTGTGTGTGTGTGTGTGTGTGTGTGTGTGTGTACACATGCATATGTATATACACATGCATGTGAGAACACCTGTGGAGACCAGAGGCATTGGATCCTCATCAAACTGGGGTTATAGGTACTTTTGAGCCAGCTACCCAGTGTGGGTTGGGTGATAGGTACCAACCAAACTCATGTCCTCTGTAAAAGCAGTGCTAGTCATTAACTTCAGAGCCATCTCTTCAGCCTTTTAAATACATTTTGTCACATGGTGGAACAATGCACCCAACTAGTACAAGATAACTTCTGACCTATACATATAGCCATGTCATACAGAGGCCCATACACTTCTCCAAACACACACACACACCAAATATTTTTTTTTTTCAAGTAGGAAGACTACTTAATCAGAATTTAGAAATCACATTGTTCCACCATGTAGGTTCTGGGTATGGAATTCAAGTTGGGATTGGAGGCAGGTGCTTTTGCCTACTGAACTGACTTCCCAGCCTAGCCCTTTATTTATATATTGCAGACATCTATCCTTCTGTGACATTTAATGCAATTTATGAGATGTATTTATTTGACCTGTGTTTGTGGGGGTTTTATGTTTTGTTTTGGGTTTTGGTTTTGTTTTGACATGGTTGTTCTACATTGCCCTGGCTGGTCTGGGTGGTTCTTGAAATTTCTGCAGTCTACTTGCTTCAGCCAAGTGTGTTGGGATAATGGGTGTATGCCACTGTACCCAGCTTAGATTGGTTTTGTAAGGCTTCCTTCTCACCAGATTGTGCCATTTGTGTTGTCTTCAGTTATTGAAATAATAAAGACAGAACTGAGCACTCAACAGTGAAAGGGTGCAGTCAACCCCTGCTGTCAAGGGGAGACAGATGAGCGGACAGCCTGTTTAGATCGTTGTGAGGCCCTGATTGGACTGTATATCTGAGGTCATAGGAGCCCTGAAGGATGGGTTGGAAAAAGATTGTCAGTAAGACAGGAAGAGCATGCTCAAGGTCCTATAAGAAAGATCTGAAAGCAAGGTAGGGGCTACTGTCCACTCTACAGAGACAAAGCAGTCACTTCCTAAACTGATGTGGCCATCCCTCAACTTCTTGGTCCTGTTTTTAGACAAAACCTGTGGTCCTACATCAGTAGGAGACAGTGGGGCTGAGATTTGAACCCAGGCCCAGAGCCCAAGTTCTTAACATGCCTCTGTGGAAAGATCATGGAGCCCAGTGTAATAGACCTCATCTTGTAGAGTATGGTCCTTGGAGCAAAACAGCCCTCAGCTTCATCAAGAGCAGCTGTGACTACATCTAGAGCTCTCTGAGAGGTCACACCTATTGATGTTGACACTCACTCTTAGAAGAAGAGGGGGAAGCATTACTGGCCCCTCATCTGAGAGTCCAGACCCTCCAGGCAGTTGTATGTGATTCTACTCAAATTGTTAGCCTCGTGTTCTCAGGAAGAGCTTAGTGCAAGACAGTGGATTAGCTGGGGGGTGGGGGGGGAGATCTGTCTTTATAGCAGCTATGGGGATCATGGTCTATGCTGGGGTGGCACTTACATGTGGTGCAGATGCTTTGGGGTTACCTGTGCTCCTGTGGGAACCCCTCACTCATGCCCTCTTAAGTCACTTCATGACTTACAGCCCCTCTAAGGTGGACTTGCTAGACTTGTCTTTGGCTTGCAGTTGGTGCCTTATAGAGTGGGTCAGACACTTGTTTACAACTTTTCAGGGTAACTCCAGTGACACCTCAGTTCAAGCCCCTAGGTCTGCTTCTTTATAGATTCAGAGAAAGCCAGACTCTTCAGCCTCTGTTTCCCCTGTAGGAAAGCTGAGGGGTCTGCCTGCTTCAGATGTGCCATGAGTAGGAGCGGACCCTGTTCATAGGAGCTTGGAACTCCAGGACACAATCTGCTTATATACCTCCAGAGAGGGTGCTCACAGAGAACCATACCTCTTGATGACTCAGAGTCCGTCAGTGTTCTTAAGGATGGTTGGATGACTTGACCACAGTTAGCCATTGAGGTATCCTTGAAGCTACAGAGCTACATCCATGAACAGTAGCAAGAAAGACTTTCCCTGACCTGGGAGAGTGAGTAGGATTTTGTCCTTGCCCTGCCTTTCAATTTTTTTTTTTCTTTTTTTCTTTTTGAGTGAAGCCAACAATTTCTACTTTGCAGACTGTGTGAATGAGGCCTGCCATGGCCTTGGCTACTCTGGGCAAGCAGTTGGCAGGGGCTGACTCTCTCTGGGATGTTCTCTGGGTTGCTCCAGGAGACCCTGCTCCTGCTGATCACCCTCACACTGGGTGAGATGAGCAGAAGGGGCCGGACAGTAACTGGGAACCTTGAACTCTCTTGAGGAGTTCTGTGTCTCCCAGTGGAGCAGCGATGTGTGGTTTCCAGGTACTTCAGTGGGCATGCCAGGCCGTTCTGGAAGGCACATTGTGTTTATCTTGCCAGGTCCGGGATCGAGTGTCAGCATTTTGCTTTCTGGGAATAATAGCTGTGCAGATGAGGTGGACTGACCGGTGGAGCGTTGTCAGGAACCAGGCTCTCCTCTTCCTCTGCCCTTTCCCACCTTGGGCATGTTTTCTGGTTAGTCTTGCTTGACAATATTTGAAAAGTGCCCTCCAAAGAAGAAAATAAGAATGTATACCTCCACACCCAGAGATAGTTACTGCTTAGTACGCCTATATTTCTCCCTGCCTCCTTCCCTTTCCCTTGGTGTGGCTGCTTTGGGGTCACTCACACTCTTATAAGTAACCCGTCACCTATGCTCTGTAAGTCAACCCAGTAAGTCATTGATGCCTCAAGTTAGATTTTAGTGGAAATGTCCACCCCACCTCTGTCCCATGTAGCCCAGGCTGTCCTTGAACTTGCTGTGTTGAGGATGGCCTTGAACTCCATCCTGGTCTTCCTGGGCTGAGTGCCAGGATTTAGGGTGTGTGTAGTATGCCCAGTGCTCTTCTTCCCCCATCACTGGATGGTCTGCCCACGGGCTTGCACTGTAGCACCTCTGTTCTTTTCTGAAATGCACAGGTACACACAGATTGTTTGAGTTTTCCCCTCTGTTTTCTTCAGTTCTTTGAACTTGATTTCCTAGTGTGTGTCAGTGGCGAAGCTGCTCTTGGCAGTCAGGTGAGGCTCCTGCTTCTGACCATTGTGCACTGATGCTGCCTCCTTGTTACTTACCCCTAGTCCTGGCGGACAGTACAATCAGCCTCTTGTGGCTTGCCAGTGAAATTTAAGTAATGGGTCAGCCTTTCCAATGCTTCTCTCTTAGTCAGGAAGTTCAGTCGTGAATCTAACCTAAATCTCATCTGCTGCATTTTAAATCCTCACCTGCTGCTGGTTCCTCTCAGTGAAGTGGAGCAGGGCAGAACTGCACGCCATCTTCGAACAGACCGGCTTAGCTCTGACCACCAGCCTTATGTTGCCCTGGAGGAAACTTGAGGGGCTCTGGCTAATGCTGTCACGACTGGGAGGGCGGTCTCCACATCAAGTTGCCACTGATAAAGCCAGGTAGGGTTTCTGCATCCCAGAGAGGCCATCCTGCAGAGGCCATCGTCCAGAGCACCCCTGCCCTCTACAGAGTGTGTGGGGCAATTATCATGCAGAGCAGTGTATGATGCTGTGGGTCTGTCAGATTCATTCTCTGGGAAAAGATGGGATTGGGTTAGCTGATGGAATTCTCTCCCAAGCTAGCTGACTGTGCTATTGATGTGCATTGCAGAAAGATGCCCCCCGAAGGGAGGGGGCATCAGGTTTATTCTAGTCTCAGAACAGCTCTTGCAAGTACAAAAGCCTGGGTCCAGCCTGGGCCACCCACTCTTGCCAAATAGCAGCTGGGAATAGGCTGGGCCACCTTTCTTAACTAGTGTCCTTTGTTGGAAGACACCAACTTTATATCCAGAGAGGAGTGTGCTAATTAGGAAGGGCGATGACATGCAGAAAGTTGCAACTTTGAGGGCAGCCAGAGTGCCCTTTGTGGCCCACTTGGGCATTTTAGAGTTAGCTGGCAACAGCCCTGTCAGGGTGGAGCCAGTGTCTGAGGATAGAGTCCAGAACTGGAGGCCCCAGCTCCTGGGGGATTACCTGTTGTAGGCGGTGGAACCAGGAACCAATGTCCTCAGGGACCTGACTTAGGCTGACTGGCCTCCTCCAGCTGCATGCTGCCCTTCACTTCCTGGGTACCAGCAGATCCCACCTCCTTGTGAACACATTGATGCTGTGCTCGGGTGACTGTTCCTGAAAGGAGATGCATGGTTCTTACAATGTGCTGTTCCCCGCTTTGGTGGTTGTCACAGTATAATGCTGGGCTGAAATAAAACCAGCACCTCAGAGGCAGACCAGTGTTTTGTGTGCTCCCACCTGACCCAGCCACACTAGACCATCAGTCCTCATTTCAAATGTGTGCCTTTCTGCCTCCTTTCATTGCTAGATTTACGTTGATGCTGATACTGACTATCCCTGGTGCTTAGCTCACCATGTCAGAGCCCAAGATCCCCACTCTGTGCCCACAAATGCTATCTCTGGTTATACTTAGAATCCCTAGAGTAGATGCCTGGGGCCTGGTGCAAAGGTTCTGTTTTTCATTGGGGCATTGGTTTTGTTTTTGTTTTTGTTTTTTTATAAAAACGATATGTTGCACAGGTGGTCCTAATGTCCTCCGATTCTCCTAAAGGTAGGAGTGAGGTGTGCCTGGCACATCCCATCAGCACTGTCCTTCCTTTATGGGAAGATAAGCATCTGAAAACCATGATGCAGCAGAAATTTGTTTCATATCAACTTGGAAAGCAGAAGGGAGAATAGTAGATGGAGCTCCCATCTGTCATTCTCCTGTCCAGACTTTCCTGACTTGGGTCAGCTTGTCGGATGCCTTTATGGAGATCTTGTGCAGGCTATGCTCTAGCTGTTTCACCCTACCTAGTAATGGAACAGGTGATGTGGGCAGGATGAGGGTGCTTAGTTCAGGTCAAAGGATGAAAAGGAAGAAGTAGGATATCCATTTGCCTCTGTGTGGTTCTTCAGCCAGGGCCTGGAATCCCCTCCCTCCCTTTTTCTTTTCTTTTGTAGCTCTTTGGAGGGTGACAATAAAGCTGTAATACCAGACCATAAGGTTTTGATTTGTGCCTTAGAGAAAAGACAAGTCAAAGGATTGAGTGCCTGCACTGTGGCAGTCTTCCTCCCCAGGCTCAGGTCAGCCAGCTTCCTGGTGAATGTTGTGGATACCTTTCCCCAAAGGAGTTAATGGGGGCAAGTCATCGCTGGGGTGGGGAAAAGCCCCTTTCCACGCTTGGGTATGTCCATGGTGTCTTTCTGTGACTCATGGCTATTCTCCATAGCTGGTGCATTTTTTCCCACCCTCTCTGGGTGCTTGTGGCTGGAGCTTTGCTTTGTGAGGGCTGTTTTTGTGGGGCAGCTGTTCCTTTCATCTGTTGGGCTGCCTTCAGCCCTCTCAGCCTTGTAGAAGCTTGCATTCCCTAGAGGAAGACCTTGTCACCTCTAGGCAAGCAGTGGGGTGCCAGTGTTCCCCAGACTTGCAAATCTTCCTTGGAAAGATTAGGAGTCACCTGCTCACCTGTGCCATTCAGATTGCAGTTTGCTGATTACCTGCAACTGATGTCCCGGGTGACAGTGATGACTGCAGAATTTCTAAGAATAGAGTTTATATTTTAGTAAGACTCCAGGCTATTGTTTGGGCACAAGAATGTTTGAGAATTGCTATGTCATGTTGCCCTCCCCCACCCCCATCTTGTTTTATAGTAGAGAGATGTAATGTGGTTAAGTTGCCCAAGAACCTGGAAATTTGCCTAGCATTCTTACCTTAGAAAAGCTTGGTCCATCTTTCTTCTACTCTAGTTTGCTGAGATCATTGTCTAGAATCAGGTTATTCCCTGTTGTGGGAAAACTGTCCTCTACACCAAGGAGTACTTTGTGTATACACACACACACACACACACACACACACACACACACACACACACACACACACACACACAGTAGCCTCTCCTACTTGTAAATATGAAAAATATCTCCAGTGTTGCCAAACATCCTCTGGGTGCAAAATCATCCCAGTCAAGACCACTAGTTTCGTGGGAGAAGCTGTGGTGAGAGCTGCTCCCTGCCTGATAGCTTTATGTTTGGGGATTTTACTTTTATAATTTGTGTAATTGGCTTCTTCCCAGCTTGGCTAATGTGCAGGGTTGCACACATAAATAGAAGTCACACTGCATATGAGCTCTCCTCTCATCTGCATCTTGGCCCGTGGAGGAAGGCATAAATCAATTTGGATTCTAGTCTGTGGCTTCTCTGCCAGCCCTGGGCTTCCCAACTGTGTGATCTTGGGCAAGTCGCTTAACCTTCTCCAGTGCCTTGTCTTAGCTGATTATGATGAAAAGAAATGTTTGTTGTCAATGAGAATGAAGTGACACCTTGCATGTGGAAATGTTTATAAAACATTACTCGTCTATTAAGTAGCAATGATAAAATTCAGGTCTAATTACCAGCACTTGAGATTTCTTATGTTGGAAAGTGCATATTTCAGCACAATGATTCTAGTTGTGAATTGGCCAAGTATATTATTACCCTTCATCTTCTGCCCATGGAGTTTTAATCGTCTCCCTTCTCACATTAAATTTAATCTTCCCTTCCTCCCAGGTGACTATTACAAGGTCCCCTGGGACCCATTGTCTTGCATGACTGGTCAGTTGGTTTTTCCTTTGAGTAACAGAAGCCAGTTTTTGTTTTTTATTTTTTTTTTATTTTTCTTTTTATGGTGAGTTTCTGAAGGGCTGTCAAATGTTTAATGAAAGCCAAACCACTGATGCCTTTTCTTCCCGTGCCTCTGGCACTCATAGAGGGTCAGGTGAGAAGCCAGTGGGAGCCTGCAGAGATGTTCCTAGGTGAATTCAGAGCAGAATCAGAGCTAGTATAGTCTTTCCATTTGCAGATGAGAAAACAGCCGAGAGGTGGGACACATCTGAAGTGTCACAGGGCAGGGTGGGACAAGGGCCCGGTGCGTCAGGTTCTGGACTTCACTGTGACGACCTGTACCTTCCAGCTGCTGCATCAGATGGTGGAGTGGGTCAGGAAAGACACGCAGGCTGCCGTGCTGCTTTTGACCCATTCTAATGTGGCTCTGTAGGTCGTGTGAACCAGCCTTGCTCCCACTAACTTGTGGATGGAATTTTATCATCAGAATACACACGACACATGCATGATTGCCTTTGATTCTTAGAACGTGTTAAGGGGAAAGGCAAGAACATAAAGGGTTCCAGTTCCTGAGAGGATGCCTGGAAAAAATAATGGCCAAAGGAGCTGAAATATTTTCCTTTTTCCATATCCTCAAACCTTGTCCCTTAGTGTCTTAGGGTTATTATTGCTGTAATGAAATACCATGACCAAAAGCAGTGTTGGGAGAAAGAGGTTTATGTGGCTTACATATCTTGAATCACAGTCCACTGAAGGAAGCCAAGGTAGGAATTTAAACCTGGCAGGCACCTGGGGGCAGGAGCTGATGCAGGGGCCTTGGAGGAGTGCTGCTTACTGGCTTGTTCATCATGGCTTGCTCAGCCTGCTTTCTAATCAAATCCAGGACCACATGTCCATTGGATGGCACCACCCACAATGGGTTGGGCCCTGGTGGACCCTCCCACATCAATCACTAATTTAAAAATGCCCTATAGGCTTGCCACATGCTCTATCTTTTGGAGGCATTTAGAGAACCTTGTCAAATAGGCATAAAAACTAGCCAGCACAGTTGGCCAGTTTCTTCTACTGAGAGTTGCTCTGATCATGTGGCTATTCATGAGTAGTATGATCCACACTTATTGTTGAGTGTTTATGCCAATGCACGTGTGGTCAGCCATTATGGCACACCTCATTTCATCCACCCAAACACCTCACAAAGAAAGCACCATGCTCTCTTCCATTTTGTAATCAAGCAAACAGGTTGAATGGCAGCTCAAAGTCATACAGTAGGAGAATTGAGAATTAGGTCCCTTTAGTTCATGAAGTCTGCCTGAAGGCCTCATTTCTGCCCTGCAATGACAGCGCATGCCCCCACCTGCAGCTCAGTCCTGCTCATCAGTAGATACTTACAGGTTCCTATGTTAATGTGCCCAGGCTGCTGTTGCAAAACACTGGGTGGCTTGAGCAACATAGTCAAGGTGTCTGTATGTGTTTCCCCAGAGACCTGTGTCCTTGGCTTGCAGACTAGTATCTTCTAGTTGACAGAGCTTCTTCGTCTCCTAGGAGCCCATTATATGCATTAGGACTTGTTTGAGACATGGTCTCTCTGTGCTATCCAGGCTGGTCTCGACCTTTCCAGCTCAAACAGTCTCCTTGTTCCAGTCTTGTGAGCAGCAGGGACTTCAGGTGCCATTGCCATACCTAGTCCAGGGTTCAAGTTCAAGCTCGGTGACCTTTCAAATGATCTGTCCTCTGAATATGACTGCATTCTAAAATCCTGTGGGGGAGGACTTCAAACATGAAGTTTGCTGGGTGCCATGGGTCAGCCCACAGCAGTCCTGTTTGTCAGGTAGCCATTTTGATGGGTGGCACCCAGCTTGCTGAGCTGCTGTTTGACTGCTGTCAGTGCTAAGAGCCTGAAGGAACTGGTGCTGACACCAGGGTCCTCAAGGTTACCTGCTGTCAGGAGCCACACCTTTATCTACAGGGTCTGCACCTGCCTGGACAGACCTGTAACCTGCTAGAACCTTATCTTTCCTATTGTGGGGTAGAGTCAGGCCTGCCTTGGATAGATGAAATGCTTTCTATTGAAAGTGCTGAGGCCAGAGGATGTTCCCATCATTCCAGCACTTCGGAGGCTGACAGATCTCTGTGAGTTCAAGGTGAGCCTGGGCTACAAAGGCAGGATAGCCAGAACTATGTAGCGAGACCCTGACTTGGGGGATGGGAAAGAAGACAGACTGTAAGATCTGAGCTTGGGGGGGGGTCTGACTTACACCAGTGGTCCCCAGTGTAGAGCAGGAGCCTGGGGAGTAACATAGACCTGGATAAAGCCCACCACTGAGAAATGACCCTCTCAGCTGACTTCTCCAGGGCTATTTCTGCTTCTCTGTCCTTTTGAGGGACATGCTCAAAAGGGCTGCTGGCGGCTGTTTCTTGCAGATGCAGAGGACTGTGTCCTTTTCCCCCTCCAGGCAGCCTGGTGGGGGTGGGATGGAGGCTGATACTGATTAAAGGGAAATTGCCCAGCAGATGCTTGGGTTATGGTGACCTTGAGGAAAGTAACTTAAACACATTTTTCACTAGAATGGAAGTGTTACTTCAGTGTACAGCAAGTTGGAGAATAAAAAATTGGGGGCCGGAGCAGTGGCTCAATGGTCAAGAATGCTTGCTCTCCTGACAGAGGATCCAGGTTCAGTTCCCAGTACCACATGGCAGCTCACAGCTCTCTGTAACTCCAGCTCCAGGGGATCTAACATACTCTTCTGACCTCTGCAGGTACCAGATATGCCAGATATGCAGACAAAATATTCATACACGTAAGACAATAAATTGAGAGAAGAGGGGGAGGGAGGGGTAGGGCACTAGAGAGCTTCGTGATCAGTGGTGAGAAATGTTCTTACAGAGGACCCATGGCAGGTGGTTCATAGCCATCTCTAACTTCACCTCCAGGAATACTACGCCTTCTTCTGGACTCTGCTCTCTCTCTCACACACACACCGTTAAAGAAAATCTTGTTTTTTGTTTTTTAAAGGAGGAAACCAGACTTGGTGATACACACCATACTCTTAGCACTTAGGAGGCTGAGACAGAAGAATTGTTACCAGGTCAGCCAGGGCTACATAGCGAGACACTGCTTCAAAAATATGAAACAAGTAAATAAGTAGGTGAGGCACCCATGTTCACCCTTCTGGAGCTTCGGGAAAAGGCTTGGAGGGCATCCCTGTTCGAGTAGGCATAGTCAATGGGGTGCAGTGTGACAGGGTGCATGTACAGGGAGCAAGCTACCTTCAGCCACCCTGTACACCCAGTCTCCATGTTTCCCCTTTCTTCTACACTTGTGTAAACATTTCACACACTCCCCCATCTTAAAGACCAAACACCTTTGTAAGCAGTAAGTACAAAATGTATTTATGAATTTTAATTCTTACATAAGTAACAGGTGGCAGAACACCAAATTAGTATCACTGGTGGTGGTTATGGGTAATTTACATCTTTATGGTTCCCCATTCTCCTATTCCATTCCTTCCCCTTCTTCTTTTCTTCCCTCCTTCAGGAACCCGGGTATCCCAGACTGGCCCCAAGCCCCAGTGTAGCTGATGATGGCCTTGAACCTCTGATTCTTCTGCCTCTATTTCCCAGATGCTGGGATTACAGGTGTGCATCACACTCCTGGTTTATGTGGTGTTGGGGGTCAAGCCCAATACCTTGCATATGCTAGGCTAGGCAAGCCCTGTGCTAACTGAACCACACCCCCAGCCTGCTTTATTTTCTGAGTTTCCACAATGAGTGGGGTCTTCACAGAAGCAGGTGAAACAGAGCATCCAAGATTTCAGAATTTTAGAATTAATGTTCTTGATCTGCTTTCATTAACTCATTTCTTGTATTTCATAAACATAATGGGGGGCTATGTGTGCACATGCATGTGTGTGCCTGCATGCCTGTGTGCATGCATGTGTATTTTTATTTATTTGACAACTTCATACAGTTACATAATGCATTTTAATTCTTCTCTCTCTCTCTCACACATACACACACACACACACACACACACACACACACACACACACCATTTCCTTCTCTGGTCCTCTCATTCCCTCTGGACCCCTTCTTCCCATCAATCTTTTTCACCACTTTCATGCCTTTTATTTCTTGTGATTCATGGAGTTTAATTAGTGCTGCTCGTGTGAGCCTGAGCAACTCACTGGTGGCTATGACACTTGGAAAAATTATTTCCCATCTCCCAACAGCCAACTGCCATTAGCTCCTCAGTTAGGGGCAGAGCCTTAGATCCTTTCTCTCTCATCCTTGCTGGAATGTTGACAGGCTCGATCCTGGGCAGGAAGCCACAGCTGCCGTGAGTTCAGGAATGTAATGGCCATGTCCAGTTCAGGCAGTGTTTCACGGCACTCATCCCCACCCTCCAGCTCTTACAGTCTTCTTGTCTCCTCTTCCAGGAGATGTGCATGAAAGGAGAGAGGAAGGTGTGCTGTTTAAGGCTGAGCACTCAGCAGTAACTTATTCTCAGTACTTTGACTAGTTGTGAGCCTCCACATTAACCACTGCTCACTCCAAAAAGAAGTTTCTCTGACCAAAGTTGGAAGTGGGAATAATCTTAGGGAATAAACATAAACATTTAGAAGGCAGTTTAACAACATGGCTGTTTAGAAAACAACAGAGGCAGGTTCTCCTATAGCAGTACGGTTTACAGTACTGGGTATAAATTCCTCCTAAGGAGCAGGCCTCAAGTTGAATCAGAAAGTGGTTGGTTTTCCCCATAGCAGTCATGCCACTATTGCGACAGTGGATATCTCTTGCCTGGAAGTTTGTGTGGTATGCAGGATCCACTGTTGGGTAATACGTTGATGACTTCTCTCCACTCAGCAGCCTGCTAGCACATTCCAGCACTATAGAGGCTTGTCCTCAGGGAGGGAGCTTCCATTTCAGTTATAGTTCAGTTTTCTGTGTCTTGCAGTCAAAGTGTGTGGTGTCTTTAGCCATAGGGTTTTGCCATCTAGGAGGTTATATTTTAGACACACTATAGATTTTGTCTGATTCTCATTACACACACATTTAAGCTTGAAATCTGTAGATTATTCAATCAAGTAGAAACTCCGTATTTGGCATAGCTCTTTTGAGGGCCAGACAGGAAGGTAATTTTCATTATTTCTCTATAAAAACAGTATAAAACCATACTGACCAACTTATGAAGCAGGCTATAGAAATGTTGATCTGGGAAAAAAAATTATGGAATTTGAAGTTTTATATTTTGATAAATGGGGATGTAGTAGACACCAGCACTCGCTTGTATCTAGTGATTGAGGGACATAAGTACATCAATGTATTCCTGTAGGATTGTAGGTGACTTCAATAAATGCTAACAGTAAAAAAAATGAGGAATTTTTAAAAATATGAAACACTTCACAAATTTGCATGTTATTCTCGTGCAGCAGCCATACTAACCTCTATATTCTTCCAATTCTAGTATATGTGCCGCTGTATTTTTAAAAAAAAATATTTTATTTTATGTGAATGGATTTTTGCATGCATCTAAATTAACCAAGTGAGTCCAATGCCCATGGATGGCAGAAGAGGGCACCATGTCCCCAGAACTAGAGTTACAGATATTTGTTAACAACTATGTGGCTGCTGGGAACTGAACCCAGGTCCTCTGTGAGAACAAGTATTCTTAACAGCTGAGCTATCACTCCAGCCCCAGGAACAAGGGGGTTATTGTAAGGCAATGACAACCTGTCCAGAGGGACCTCAGAAGACATTGAAAAATGCAAGCGTGTCACACACTGACAGCTTCAAGGGCTTAGGGAAGGGTCTGCTGGTTCATCAGTTAAAAACACCAGTCCGTAATGAGATCTGGTGCCCTCTTCTGGCCTGCAGGTTACATGTAGGCAGAACACTGTCTACATAGTAAATAAATCTTTAAAAAAACAACCAAATAACAACAAAACACCAGGCTACTTAGTGATCCGCACAGTTGTGCAGCAGGGATGTAGCGCTCGCTCTGGCTTTGCACCTTGCTGAACAGTCAAGTGGCAGCAATACATTCTGGGTCTGCAAAGCAGGGGAAGAACAAATGTCAGAAGGGCTGATTGCTCTCTGACTGTGCACTGTCCAAATACATGGCTCCTGAGACCATGCCAATTTGTGGGAGGCCAGAAGGCTTCTCTCTTTCTTTTTGGCTAGACTCTTCTTTGGGCATTGAATGGCAAACAGACTTTCTCTGTGAAGTGTCTCTTGTTATTCTAACCTGCAGCGCTGTACGATCTGGACCCTGTCAAAACAGCCTGTCTTTAATCTGGATTTGGAGCCACCGCTCTCCTTCCCTTTCTGCTCTGAGCTGTTTATATGGCAAGAAGCTTGTATAGAGGACTCCTTCCCCTCCTCACTCAGAACTTGAAAAGGAAAGCAGCATCCTTTAGGACCCATAACAAAGAGATTAAAAAAAAAAAAAAAATTAGCCTAACAGGGATGTCTGTGCCAGGCAGTGGATTCGGAGGGCTGTGAGAAGCTTAGCTAGCCAGCCCTCTGCAGCTCCTGCCTTTTCCAGGAGCCTCTGGGGAAGGGGCTCCTTCTTCCCCCACATGAGATAAATCCCAAACATGCTGTGTTTGTCCACTCATCCTTGTGACTTGTTCAGCCAGTTACTCATCACTTGATGTGATATACAGGATATCTAGCTATCCTGATATCCAGTGAGTAAGACCTGCTTCCTTCCTGGTCAGTAAGGATTCAGTGGGCATAACAGGGTTAACACACATGATTCCAAAATCACTTACTACATGTGGTGTGTGTGTGTTGCCACAGCATGTATGTGAAGGTCAGTGAACCATTTGCAGGAGTCATTTCTCTTTTATCATGTGGATTCCAGGAATTGAGCTCAGGTCATCTTGTCTGGTGGCAAGTGTCCTTACCCACTGAGCCATCTTGCCAGCCTACTCAAGCCATTTCAAACAGAAATCCAGAGCTTAATTCAGCTGTGTTGGTGCTTGAATCAGTATTGATGGAGGAGGGGCAAATTGAAGACTGACTTTGACATGATAGCTAAATGGACGGATGTAACTGCAGGTTCAGCCCCTCCCCGTACCTCTTTTAGCTCTCTTTGCCCTGTGTGTGTTCTCAGCTTCTCTTCTGCCAGTCTTAGCATCACCCTGTGTGTTGAACTGTTTCAAAGGATTCATGGGTTATGAAGTGTTAACATCAAGTCTGTTGTTAGTAACTATGGTGTGCTGGGCATGTGTGACCAACTGTGTGTTAGACACACTGTATCCCAGCATTCCCTCCATGGTAGTTAGATTACTATCTGTATGTAAATCAGAAATATAAAGCTCATAAAAGGTGACTTGCCCAGGAGAGTTTAACTATAAAAGACTTTTGAATTCAGATATTGGCCCTGACTAAAGGACTTGCAGTTAAATTTTTAATATTTATTTGTTTTTTTTTTTATGTGTTTGGCTATTTTGCCTGCATGTGTTATTTGTACAGCATGTGTGTGCAGTGCCTTCAGAGGCCAAAAGAGGGTGTTGGGACTAGAGTTAATAGCTGGTTGTGAGGCACCACATGGTTGCTGGAAATCAGGACCTCTGTAAATAGCCAGTGTGCTATTTACTGCTGAGCCATCTCTCCAGCTCCTAGGACTTGCTCTCTTTATTTAAACCTTAGTTGGGCTAAATAAGATATAAAAATGTCCATTGGGCACATGGGAAGATGCTCAATTAATGCCATAAGCTATTGTTAGGAAAGTGTGATAACTTCACACATAGATATCTCTGCAGTGGTCTTGTTATCTGCTGATATGTTCTCAAGACTCCAATGCTACCATAAATCATAGATGGTACTTACCACCACTATCACCCCATAGGGGTGAGTCCCGCAATCCTGTGCTTCTCCCCTTGAGCTCTGTAGTGCTGCCACATAGCACCAGAGTATAGCTGTCTGCCCTCTCACACCTTGCTGCCTCCTTTCCATCGCTACTCTTGTGTTTCTTTCTAGGACAGGGTCCCTCTTTGTAGTCCAGGTTGACCTAGAGCTTGTGATTCTTCCATCTCAGCCTCCCAGATAGCTGGTGATCTTGAATATTTTTGCATTGCTTTTCTTGATGCTTGTGGCTGTTAATAAGCAAAATATGGATTATTTGAATGTAAAGTATTGTGATACTGAGAACTAAGATGATACCAGGTATTGAATGAGCAGGTCTCATATATGATATGGATGCAATGGACAAAGGGTGGTTCACATCTGGGGTGGAATGAAGCACATACAGTGCATTATTTTATTATGTGATTTAGAACAGCAAACAACTTCAAACTTAGGAATTGTTTATATTTAAAAATTTTCCATTTAACATTTTGGGATCATAGTGAGTGAGTGTCTGAAAACAAGGAAGTGAAAACTCAGGTTGGGGCATTCTATATTTTATTTGTTTGTTTGTTTGTTTGTTTGTGTTTTTGTTTTGTGTTGTTGTTTGTTTTTTGGTTTTCAAGACAGGGTTTCTCTGTGTAATGATCCTGGCTATCCTGAAATTCACTTTGTAGACCAGGCTGGCCTTGAACTCACAGAGATCTGCCTGCCTCTGCCTCCCAAGTGCTGGGATTAAAGGCATACACCACCACCCGAGCCTTCCATGTTCTGCATTTTAAAGATAAGTGGTTCCTGTGAGGAAGCCACTGAGGAAGCCAGTCTGGTGCTTCTCAAAAGTTTAAATGTAGAATTTCCATAAAACAGGTGAATTCCACTTCCAAGAGAAATGAGAACATAAGTTTCAGAAGAAACTTTCATTGTCCACGGCAGCATTATCTGTGATGTCCTAAAAATGAATACAGTCTAACCCAGATGTCTGCCAGCTGAGTGGGGAAAAAAAAGTGGTATATCTCTGTGCAATGGAATATTACTTGACAATGAAAAGGAGAAAAATATTGAGAATGTTATAAGGTTGAACCTTAAGACTTATTTAAGTGATATGCTCCTGCTAATATTCAGAAAAGAAAAAGTTTATGAAGATAGAAAGTAGATTAATTGTTGCCCAGGGATGGAGTGAGGGGTTGAAGGCTGGAAGATTGGGTGGAAGGCCTTTTTAATTTTATTTTTTAAGACAGGGTCTTGTTGTTACCCAGGCTAGTCTTGTATTCAAGTGGTCCTTTGTCTCAGCCCTCCTTAGTTGCACCTACAGACACGAGGCAGGCTGGGATAGGGGCATGTTCTTAGGGGGCAAACTGATTGATGTGATTGATGAGTGTACCACTCTGAGTCTACAGACACGAGGCAAGGTACCAGTGTAAGGGAGGGGTGCGTTCTTGGGGGAGCAAACTGATTGATGTGATGGCTGTACCACTCTGAATGCACTCAAAGCTATTGCATCAGATTTATAAAATGATGACTTGATTGACTATATCTCAATAAAGCTGTCCTCTATGCACTCTCCACCCAGCAAACATGTTGGAAAGAACCTTGTTCATCTAAATGATGAATTGCTAATGCTAGAATTGAGAAGAGAGTGGTTAAGTGAAGATGGAGGTTTCTGTTCCTCCGGGTCTCACCATTCTTAGCACACAGATACTATTTTAATTATAAAATTGTTGGCCAATGGCTAGGACTTCTTACTGGCTAGCTCTGTCTTAATTATTAACCCATTTCTGTTAATCTAAGTATTTCCATGTGGTCTTATCTTAATCTGAGAAGGGTCCGTACCTGTTATTCTTTCCTCTGCTACATGGCATTTCCTCTCTGCCTTCCTCTCCCTAGCTGTCTCCTGGTCTGGTAGCTCCTCCTATTGGCTATTGACCAAACAGTGCTTTATTCATCAACCACTAAGAGGAACATTTATACAGAAGGACATTCCCCATCAGTTAAGTCCCACGCATTAAAAAAAAAACAAAAAAACTTTTGGCTTTTATTAGTTCATCTTCAAAAAAAATCAACCAGGAATAAAAGGGCTTGCTTTAGCACAAAATTAAGTATTTAGCTCTCATATGACCGTGTCAGCAGACCTAGAAGTAATATTACTCCCTCAGCTTTTCTTCATTTCTAGATTCCCCCCCCCAAAGACTGCATATTACTTTTTGCAAATAAGCAAAAAAATAAGCTTTCATGCAATATATATTCCATTGGGTTATGCATGGTTTCCACATGGTGAGCAGCTTAAAAATCAAACTTAGAATTCCTACTCTAGGAAAATAGTTTTCTTAGGGAAAAAAAATGACTGATCTAATAGGTGGTTGTTCACAAACTGGCTTAACAGACTCAGTGACTCAGTGAGGGTCCTACTTTGGAGGCTCCTGCCTTTTATCTCCTCCTTTGTCCCTGCCCTGCCAGACCACTAAGAACTTGACCAGGTCTTCTCATCACTTTGATTTGTATGAATTTGTATGAACTTTGTGACAAGTAGGAGATAAATGATCTTGATGGTGGTGAAGGTTAGTGGTCAGGTCAAGAGGAGGAGATATAACAAGTCACATGAGTCCAGGAAAGAATGTCACAGTGCCTGTGCTCCTAAGACTTTGTTTTATTGTCTTGTCCAAGCATGCTTGTTTAGGTCAGCATTGCACATACAGCATGCTTCAGAGCAGAATGTGTAGTCACATAGCCAGAATCCAGCTGAAGGTTTAAGCTGTGAGAGCTGTAATAATGCACAGTTCCTTCCTATCTCACAGAACCTTGGCAGCATGGAGTATGAGCTGTATTTCTTGGGCTCCCAGGTAGCATCTCTGGGGCTTCAAAGCCTTCCTGTTCAGTTTGTGCAGGGCTGTCTGACTGCATGTAAAGTGCCACGATGGAGGGGAACGGGGGTGGGGAGGTAGCAGCTCAACCGAGTGCCTGCCCCATGTACCTCATCTGCTGAACTATCAACACTTCCCTGCCTGGCCATAGCTCTGTGGCTCCCTGTTCCACCCTGGACCCCAGAGCAAGATTCTGGTCCATTGCTTAGGCTTACTGAGTGAGGTTCTTTGCCTTTGACAAGTCACCCTTCCTGAGATTTTTCCCCATCTCATTAAAAACAGTGTGTATCTGTGTGTATTCAAACATGCATGTATCATGTGGAAGGAGGTAAGAGTTCCAGGAGTTGGTAGTCTCCCTCCGTGAGTCCTGGGGTATCAGGCTTGCCAGTAGCACCTATCAGCTAAATCATCTCACTGCCCAACATTGGTGTTTTCTAGCCCTCCATTTTTTTCAAAGGCCTTTAAAATCCTATTGGAGTTCACATAGAGCAGAGTGAGCAATCTATGTGGGCTGGTGGTCCTGAGGTTTCACAGGAGCTGTTAGCATAATCCAGTAAGAGATACAAGAGCCTGTGTTTAGGGTGGAGGAGGGAGAGGAAGCAGTATATGCTAGACATATTTCATAGGAAGAAAGGACCAGGCCTGCATTGTTACTTGGGGTAGAATAATAATGACTTCCTTCCCTTGTTGTTATTGACAGCTCATATGTATATATATATATGATATATGATATATGATATATGATATATGATATATGATATATGATATGTATATATATATATATCTTCTCACTCACACGGTTTATAGTGCACTCCTACTTGTCTTTCAGGTAGGAAGGATCTAGAGAAAGTGAAAATTACACAGGATGCACCACAGGAGTCCAGATCTGTTCTGTTCAAAGGCCATTGAGCATCAAGCCTAATGAAAGTGGATCAGACCTTATGAATTTATGACTGAAATAAAAATAGCTAGAACCCTGTTCTCAGTCATAACCAGAAAATTAAATTGGAATGTTTATACATGTTTATGATATTGGATCAAATATCCAGGCAAATCTAAATTTATGAGCTCTGTAAAATCTGAGTTGTTGAGAAGGATGGAGACTGGGCTTTGGGGATGTAGGGGTAGGGTCATGTGACTTGGTGAAAATACTTTTGAATTCCTAAACTGTTCCTGGTCATGTATTTCTGGATGACATTATCTGGATGCCCCCCCCCAAAAAAAAAGAATGGCCTTAGTTAAAATTTCTATTGTCTTTGCTACAAAGGAAAGAAGACTTTGGGTGGTTGTCATGGTGATGACTGAATACACCAGGAGTGGGTAGTGATTGCTACCCAGAGCCCTGAAATGAGTATTTGCCATTTTCCTCACTCCCTGTGAGCCTTCTGTACCAAACTGCATATTTCCTTAATCGACTTTTAAATTCACATTTGAGCCACATGTATGCCTGTGGGGCCAGGCCCTTCTACGACAGCCACAGTTGCAGCCATGAAGGCTGAATCCAGTCCTAATTGCTCTCTGTTCCCAAAGCAAAAACAGCAAATGCAAGGTGCTCCTGAGAACTCACAGAAGGCGATTAGCAAGAACAGCCTTTCTGGGTCACTGAGGACAGAGGTGCTCCATCCCCACAGCCCTTCCCTTGCAGGCACTCAGAATGAGGAGATAGATAATGCATGGCAGCTCTGAATGCTGCCACCAGTCTTTGCCACCCCTCAGCACTGGGAAGTCTGTAGCCACCATGCAGCATGTTGACCTGCCTGGCTGACTATGGTGGAAGACGGGGAATGGTAGAGCTTGTTACCTCAGTCATGACACGGCTTTTCCAACGGAAGGGAAACTGAGCCCAGTGAGACCAAGCGTTTCACTTTTGTTTTTCTTTTTTCTCATTCTCCCTATCTTGCACGTGTGTGTGTGCCTCTGTGTGTGTGTGTGTGTGTGTGTGTGTGTGTGTGTGTTTGTGTGTGTGTGTATGTGTGTGTGTTTGTGTGTGTGTGTGTGTGTGTGTGTGTGTGTGTGTGTGTGTGTGTGTGTCCATCCGTCCGTCCGTGCATGAGTGGTCATTAGAGGACAACCTCGGGTGTTAATCCCCAGATACTGTCCTCTTTGCGTTTTGAGGCAGGCTTTTACACTGGGACCTGAGGCTCACTGATTTGCCAAATGGACAGCCAGTGAGCCAGGGATCCCCCACCTTCCCTTCTCTGGCTCTGAGATTACAAGAGCACTACCATACCTGGCTTTTTACATGGATGCTGGGCATAGACTCCTGGACCTCTTACCTATGTAGCAAATATTTTACTGACACTTAGCAACCCTCAGTCCTATCTATTTAGTTTTGAAAGGAGATATCATAATATTTATTCCTCAGACTGACCTCAAACTCCTGGGCCCAAGCAGTCTCTCCCTGCACTCTCACCCCCAAGCAGCTTGGACTATAGCTGTGTACTATTGTACTGACCCACTTTCTCCTTTAGAAAGTTTTTGTAAGTTCTCTTCTTGGCTTGGCCAGTGCCCAGATAAGCCTGGTAAAAGGCAGACTTTTGTGTGTTTGTAGATGGCCTCTTTCATTGTCTTACCTTGTGGCTGGAAGACCCGACTCCTTCATGACCATGACCATCTGTCCCAGAGCATCAGTGAAGATGCCACTCACGATTTGCCTTCTCCTGCACTGGCAGATTTTTCCCTTGGAGCTCTCTGTTCTTGGTTCATTGATTAATAGTCACTTGAGGAATCACAGGGAGGCATTTAACATGCATCAGATACCATCACTCAGCAGAGAAAGCCGTTCACTGAGTAAGCTCTCTGCTGTCTGTGTCCTTCCCTGCCCACACAGTGTGGCACTGGGGAGCGGAACTTGGATTGGGAAAGGCTTGATTTTAATGTGTGATTCAGAGGCAGTGATGTGCAGCTATAAAGTGGGAGGTGCTAGGAAGGATGCTGTGTGCACTCATCTGTTTCCTTTTTTGTGTTTTTTCAAGACAGGGTTTCTTTGTGTAGCAGCCCTGGCTGCCTTGATGCTCGCTTTGTAGACCAGGCTGGCCTTGAACTCATAAAGATCCACCTGCCTCTGCCTCTCAAGTGCTGCGGTTAAAGGCGTGTGTCACCATGGCCAGGCTCATTTCTTTACACAATCCTCTTCAAAAGCAGGGATGCTGGGACTGAGGAGATGGTTCAGCAGTTAGGAGCACAAACTGTTCTTCCAAAGGGCCTGGGCTCAATTCCTAGCACTCACAGGGCAGCTCACAGGTATCTGGAACTCTAACACTAAGCAATCTGATGCCCTCACATAGACATACGTGCAGACAAAACAGCAGTGTACAGAAAATAAAAATAAATAAATCATTAAAAAAACAAAAAACAAAAAAACCCCGCCCGAAACCAGGCAAGAATCCGTGCTTGTGAAATCCATTATCTTCTGGACTCTTATCCACATGCATCCCAGAGTGCTGAGGGTTGTTTCCAGGGGGTGGAGGATCTAGTAATAACAACCTATCCTTCCCTCTTGCCTTAACAATTTTAAAGAACTGATTTTTGCCTTGTTGTCTTTTCACAGTAGTCTCAAACTTGGTATTTTGCTGTGTATGACTTTGAATTCTTGATCCTCCCGCTTTCACCTCCTGAGTGCAAGGACTATGGGATGGGTGCTGAAATTACAAGATGGAGTCCAGTGCATGCTGGGCAGGCACTCTGCAAACCAAACCACATCCTCAGCCCTTGTCTTATTGTCTGATGGAGAATAGTTCAACCTTTGACCTTCCCCCACATTTTTTAGGTCAGAGGGCCTGGCTGCAGCCCTCTTGCTGTGTGACCTTCTACAGATCTCTTTGTGGATTTTTCCTTTGTTTTGTTGTTGTGGTTGGTTTGGTTTGCCTTTTTGGAACAGGGTTTCTCTGTTTAACAGTCTTGTCCTGGCTTGTGAATAAGGCTGCCTTGAATGTATAGAGATCTGCCTGTTTGTGCGTTCTGAATTCTGGGATTAAAGTTGTGCACCACCACTGTCTGGCTCTCTTACTGGTCTTATCATCAGTTTCCTCCATGAAATGAAGAGAACAGTACTAGGATTAATTCAGGTGCGAGATTCCTGGAATAGAAGGTGACACAGAATGTGATAAGGGAGCTGGGGAGAGGGCTCAGTGCTTAAGGGCACTTAGTGCTCTTCCAGGGGACCTGGAGACAGTTTTCAGCACCCACGACTACCTGTATTTCCAACTCCAGGGAAACCTAACACCCTCTTGGCTTCCATGGACACCTGCACTCAGGTGCATATACCCATATGCAGACACACAGAAATATACATGATTTAAAATAATAAAGCTTTAAAATAAAAGGGTGTTCTCACTAGAGTTATTGTTCTGGATGCCCATCTTGCATTGGTACCAATCTCCAGTCTTGACTACCTGTAGAAGTCAGATATACCAGCGTGGTGGGCCCTCTGCTGGGGATGTGGAGAATCTGCAGATTTCCTTTAGAGTGGGGCAGTAGACCCTAGTGGTTCACCTTGCTGGCAGGCTTCACGAGAAGTTTTCAGTGAGTGTGCACACTGCTGGGGGAACTGAAATTGGAGCTTCAAGCTCACTCTCTTGCTGCTGACTTGAGTCCTTTCTTCTGCTCCCTCCTCTCTCCTACCCCATTTAATGTCTTGAAAAATCAAAAGGAAAAAGAAGAAATACTGAAACCAAGATAGAAAATTCTGTCAGGGCGTTGCCTGTGTGCTCACGGTGCATGCAGTGGGAACTCTGGGCACTTGGGGGTCCCTGTGGGTCAGGCCCCTTCTTCCTGCTGTGTTCAAGCAGGACTCCCTTCCTGAATGGGCACAACTTGGAAATAGAGCGGGAAACTGTTTAGGAGGGGGGTTCTGGACTCATCCTATCCCACCCTCTTCTAAAGGGAAGGCATGCAGGGAGCCTCTCCCTGCTTGGGTGATCTGTTTCTTCTGATGCGAGGTAGAGTGGGGTCCTTCAAGGATACTGGACCAGGGAGAAGCACAGTCCCTCGTTCCCTCTGGAGTACCTAGACTGTTAATTCTATTGCTAGAAGTCCTGTGGGATGGATTACTTAGTAAACAACAGGTTTACCAGGCAGGAGGTCCTGGTCCTGGAGGTTAGGTGATACTAGGGATCATCTAGGGTAGAAACAACATTGAAGCTACTACAGGAGGCTCCTCCCATTGGAATTTGGCCAGGCCACTTTATCTCCCACACCTGATAAACAAAGACCCTGTGCTTTAATTCCTGGGGATAACCTCAGGGCTCTGGGCACCCTGAGCCTTCAGATCATTGGTTCTCAATCTGCGGGTTGCGGCCCCTTTGAGGAGGCACCATGGGACCCTTTCACAGTGTTCACCTAAGACCTTCGGAAAACACACATTTACATTACGATTCATAGCAGTAGCAACAGTATAGTTATAAAGTAGCAATAAAAATAATTGTATGGTTGGGGGTTCACCACATTATGAAGAACTGTATTAGAGGGTGACAGTATTAGGAAGGTTGAGTGAGAACCACTGCCTCAGATCTGTGTGCTCATTTCCCCAGCACAGCCTGGGGTTGACAGAACAAAGGGCTGAAGGCCAGGACTTAGTAGTCACCAAGTGAGCACATGTGCCCACTTCGGCCCCTTGTTGGTGTCCTCATTACTATACTGCTCCTACTTTAAAGGACTTGGGTTGTTTCCTAGATTCTGGAGAGGTACCCCTTCCCCTGACAGAAAATTTTCATACCCAACAATGTAGAGGTAATTCTAGGAAAGAAGGGAATAAATAAATCTTTACACTTGTTTACCTTTATTTGTTGAGTGTATGAGTGCTTTGCCTGCAGCGCATGCACCTCTGGTCCCCAAAGATGCCAGAAGAGGGCACTGGCTGTCCTGGAACCAAAGTTAGAGACAATTGTGAGCCGCCTTGCAGGCTGGGAACTGAACCCAGATCCCCTGGAACGGCAAGCACTCTTGACTGTGGAGCTCTCCTTATAGGGCAGCAGCAGGTGTGTGCCAGAGGACCTCCGACGTGGTGGCCCTGACCCCACAGTAGGGTGCAGAAGAGACCTTATGACTCAGAAGAAGCAGGTGGTGCTGGACTGTGTAGCCTTGAGCCAATTATTTCTTGCCTCTCCGTCAAATAAGACCTTATAGCTGGGCAGTGGTGGTGCATGCCTTTAATCCCAGCACTTGAGAGGCAGAGGCAGGTGGATCTCTGTGAGTTCGAGGCCACCCTGGTCTATAAGAGCTAGTTCCAGGACAGGCTCCAAGACCACAGAGAAACTGGAGAGAGAGAGAGAGAGAGAGAGAGAGAGAGAGAGAGAGAGAGAGAGAGAGAGAGAGAGAGAGAGAGAGAGAGAGAGACCTCATAGTGACCAGACAGTCATCTCCAATCACAATGGTCAGTGTGCAGGAAATGGTGACAGGTACAGAAGATAGCTCCCATGGCCTGTTAGTGGATACCGGACACTGAAATGTGAAAGCTGTATGTGAAGAAAATGGATTGGCAGAACCTACACAAATGGGATTAGTGTCCTTTATAAGAGAGGCTCCTTGGGTGGATAAGTAGCTCCCTGTGATTCCAGATTGGGAAGGTAGAGGAATACCCGAAGCAAGCTGACTAGTGAGGCTAACATAGCCACAAACTTACTGTTAGATTGAGAAATCCTGCTTCAAAAAGAATCAGGTGAAGAGAGATGGAGAATGACTCCCTTCACTGATACAGGTGCACATATATGTGACCACACATACATACTTGCACACGTGAAAGGAGAAGAAAGAAAGGCTTCAAAGAACTTGTTTGCCACATCCCACCATTTGAGGAAACAGGAAGATCTGTTCATGAGGCCTGGGTACTCAGCAAGATGGAATCTGTGGGAACGATAATATTAGACTTTCTGGCCTCCAGGAGTATGAGATTGAGGAGATGCCTCAGATGATAGACTTAACAAGGGTGAGGACCCAACTTCAGTCTCCTTGTAACAATTGAGGTGTGGCAGAACTGTCCTGGAACCTGCCTGCCTCTGCCTCCCAAGTGCTGGGATCAAAAGTGTGTACCACATGTGGAGCTGGGATTTGGGGATGTGGTGGTGGTGGATGTTCTAATCCCACCAGTGGAGAGATGGTTTGCAGAGATGAGTGAATCCCTTGAAGCTTATTAGCTGACTAGCTAGCCTACTTGGCCATTGAGAGCCTGTTTCTTAAAAGGAGGAAAACACTTGATGTCCTTTGACCCCACAGCAAACTCACACATGTTCATGCATGTACTTACACACATGTGGACTTCCACAGGAGCACACATAAATAAATATGAACATTTGATGTAGAAACTTTGTGTAAGCTTCCTGTGAAAAAGGACCAGCAAATCCATCACAGCCTCCCTGGGAACTGGCCCAAGTTCTCACTGTAGCTCTGCCCAGGTCCTTGGTTCTGCTTTCCCGAAAGTGCCACCTGATGCTCAGGAAGTCACAGATTGCAGAGATCTCATGATTAGATGATTACTGAACAGTACATTGTCATAGACTCAAAAGTTCCCAGAGCTGGAGAGTAGAAAGTGACCACCTCAGCCCATGGCAGCCTGGGATCTCCATTCTTTCATGATTAATGTGTTTGTTTGGAAGGTGGTTTTTGCCTTGAGCTTGAAAATGCAAAACACCAGTGATGGTCAGAGGCTATTCTGACATTGACACATACCTAATCCACATATCCTAAGGACCTGAATCCAGGACCTTATGATTGCTAGGCAAGTGCTCAACCACTGAGCTATCCCCCAACCCCCTTAAACCAAAGAACATTATGGGGGTAAAAAGTTTGTTTACTTGTCCAGCCCTACTTCCTGATAGTCCTTCTAGCATGGAAGACGATAGCTGTCTTAAAGTCACTATTGCTATGATCAAACATCATGACTAGAAGCAACTTGGGGAGGAAAGGGTTTATTTGGTTTACACTTCTACACCACTGCCATCGTTGAAAGGAATCAGGACAGGAATTCACATAGGGAAGGAATCTGATGTAGGGGCCTTGGCGGAATACTGCTTTACTGGCTTGCTCAGCCTGCTTTCTTATAGAACCCAGGACCACCAGCCCACAATGGGCTGGGCCCTCCTCCATCAATCATTAAGAAAATGTTCTACAAGGTTTGCCTGTAGCCTGATATTATGGATGGAGACATTTTCTCAATTGAGGTTCCTCCCTTTCTGATGACTGTGGCTTGTGTCAAGTTGACCATAAAACTAGCCAGCCCAGTAGCCATGTGTCCAGAGTCTTCTCAGGCCATGGACATCTCTGGCTCTTTTAGTGATGGGGACCTGTTTTAGTCCTTCACAGTCCTGGTCCAACTCCTCTGTGCTTGCTCCAGCTTTCCCATCTGGTTGGTATGTATGGATTCTGAAGTGGACATGATATTTGAGTGGGCTCTGACTAGTTAAAAATGTAAGAGTATTTAATCTTGCTTGTTTTGAACTCTGTTCTAGTGTTGAGTCCAAAGGTCTGTTGATCCTCCTGCAGCTTTTCCTCACTGGACTAATTGGATCTAGAGTTAGTTAAAACCCCCAGAACTAATGCAGGTTATATTCTCTGGGCTGTCAGAACAACGGACCACAAATCCAATGCCTCCAAACAAGAGTTTTATTCTTTTATTATCGTAAGCTTCCAGAGGTCAGAAGTCAGCATGTCAGCAGGCTTGGTTCCATCCCATGCCCCTGCCCCTTCCTGCTTGCCAGCATTCCCTGGCTCTGGGTGTGTCACCCTGGTCTCTGCCTCTGTCCTTGAATGGTGGCTTCTCTACTGTGTGCACTAATGTTATAGGGCCTCAAACCCTAATCTAGCTTCCTCTAGTTCTTATGAAGTCTTGGGCCTAGACACAAGGATTCCCGCTTTGGAAAGGTCTTTTTCATGTTTGGCATGGAAATGAGTCACTGGGAGATGGGTTTTGTTTAAGGCAGGAAATTAATTAAAAACAAAGTAGGATGGGTTTCCCTCCAGCCCTGTTTTCAGGAACTCCTGCTAATTCATGGTTCATAATTACTGTGACCTCCAGCCATTTTCCTAACCTTCCCAGGCCTGCTTCCTCATCCACAGAACAGAGATTGGAGGAGGGCAATCTGAGTAGATTTCAGCCCTAAACTCTTTTGGCCTTTAAAAACTTAAATTATTTTTAAAATTTATTTTGGTGTGTGCTGACTTGCCATGCCAGACCTATATACGGATGCCAGAGAACTCCCTGCAGGAGCCAATTCTTCTTCCCACCGTGTGGGTTCCAGGAGTGTGTTTGCCCACTGAGCCCTCTAAAGTCTGGATATTGTGCTTTCTGGAAAACAAGGTTACCCTACTAAGAAAATGAGCCACCCCAGTTTGACTTCATAAGTGAGGAATATGATGTTCTTTACTAAGACAGGTTATCAGTTGTGAAAATCTAAAAAGCTTTCATGCCATTTACCTTTGGTAGGGTGTAGGGTTTGAGTTGCTCCATACTCCCTCCTCTCTATCACCCACTACTCAGGTGGGAGACACTATGAGGTTGGAAACAGGTGCTTTTCAGATACTTATATGTTGAGTAAATGAGTGAATGGAATGGCTATGCTGAGCTCACAGTCATTGTGGGGGGCAGATGAAGCCGTGTCTTTCAAATCGTGTCACCTAGTAAGAGTTTTTAAAGATTCCTTCTGAACACATGATTAGACGGCAGTGACTTTTTCCCCTGTGGCTTTTTGGAGTAGTTTCTGAATCTGGGACCAAACTGTTAAGGATTACATTCTGACCTGTGGTCTAAATGCTATATTCAGTGTTAGGAGAAGTGTGTGGTCTTCTCCAGGGCAGCACCTGGTCTCATAAATGCTATTCTGTGCCCAGAGCCCCTTCTTGCCATCTGGGATCACTTTTGGCATCTGTCATCAGAGCAGCATTCACTACTGCCTCTTCTTGCACTCTTTAGGGATGATGCCGGTGGCACTTTGCTGGGTGTTCCCCAGTGGGGAAGAGTCTGGTGGTCTGGGTTTAGCTGTGCTTTAGCCCAGGCAGGAAGCTGTAAGGGCAGTCCCATTAGCCACTGGAAGATATGATGGATGTCTTGCTAAAGGAAGGTCCTCTCTAGTTGCCAGTGTTGGTACAAGGTAGAGTCTCCACTCCGGCAGGTGCACCCAGACCGAGGTCCGAGGCATATGGCCAAATACAGCTATGAAGTTGGCCCAACACAGAATTGTAAACGTATTTAAAACACGATTAGATTATTTTCAAAGACTTCATTGTGAACTTTGTAGGTGACAGCCTGTGTCGCAAGGTTATAGGGTGAGGCTCACTGAGCAGTCAAGCTTGTGTGTCTGTGCACTCCAGTTTCTTTCTTAAACACTCATACCAGGGCTTAGTCTTTTGCTTTCCACATTCTGGCTGAGCTTTGGATATGAAGAAGTGAGTATGAGATCAGTGTGCATGTGATGACAGATGGGCTCCCAGGTCAATCCTGGGACAGAGGATGTGGTGGCAACCACAGTGACCACAGGGAGCTGAAAGGTGGCTCTGCTTCCCAGCCTTGCAAAAGTGTTTTCTTTTCCAAGGTGAACTGAAAAAATGTATGTATGAAAACTTTGGCTTTTAAGATTCCATTAGATTTTTCAAATTCTATTTTATTCAAATAAAACTTGTCTTGGGGTCATACTAGGTCATAGTCATCAGTTTGCAATGCCTGCTATGTGTCTGAGTAGGTTGACATATGGGATGGGTTCCAGGGTTGTCTCTGCATAAAGGGTGCAGAGGGCCCTGGGAGCTGTATGTGGAGGTGAGTGCTATGGCCATCCTTGTGGACATGGAGGAGTCTATGCTATGTAAAGTACAAAGCAACTTGGGGAACATGTGCAGTATCGTGTGTGTGTGTGTGTGTGTGTGTGTGTGTGTGTGTGTGTGTGTGTGTTTGTGTGTGTAGTGTGTAGCCTGGTTAGATGATAACTTGTGTCAGTTCTCTTCTTCCACTATGTGAGTCCTAGAGATTAGACTCAGGCAGTCCAGCTCAGTGGTGAGAGCCGATGCCTGTTAGGCTATCTCACTGGCCACCTAAAATTTTAAATGCCTAAGCAATGCATGAATGCAAACAACAGTGATGATACAAGTGTCTATCTAGCACACATATTTGCCACCAGGATTCAGCACTAAGTTGGAGGCAGGAAAAGAAGCTGTGTTTTTTGGTTCATAATCCTGTTGGAATATGTAGTTCTTGAGTTAGTTTTGAAAAGCAAATAAGAATTGGGAAGTGTATACCACTCTTGTCTAAGCCTTCAGGAGTCAGGAGCTGAAGGTGGCCAGGAAGGGCCACTTGGAAGAAAAGAGACCTTGTAGGTTGCACAACATTTAGCAGGGAAGATGACAGTAACACTCAGGTGGGAAAGAAAGTATGCTCAGTGGTAGGAACAACAAAGTGATTGGAGCTGGTGGACAGTTAATCTGGCAGGAATTGGGGGGATATGGAGTGGTGAGATTTTGGCTCTCATATACCTGTCACTGGTCTCTGTCAGGGTGTTGCTGGTGATGGAGGGTTAAGTCTGGTACCTGATGACTAAGCCCAGGGTACTTCCCGTTCCTCCACTGGTTCCATGGCATCTAGCCCACTGGTGCCAGAGGTGGCCTTTGCCTGAAGAATAAGCAGCAAGACTAAGCCCCTTCTTTGTACTAATTTGAACTTGAATTTTGGTCACGTGGTTTTAGAAAGGCTCTAGGCTGCTTTCTGCTCTGATTTCTTCATTTGTGAAATGGAGATAGTACTAAAACATTCAAAGATTGTTGTCCTTACAGCATGATTTCTAATGTAGTCATGCTTCGTGCTTACATTGGACACCTGTTCCAACCTGGGTGCATAGCACAAATGACCACAAACACCGGTTGGATGTGAGTGCTCCTATCATGAGGCAGATAATGCAGTAATCCTTGCGTGTCCCCCAAAGGACACAGTGTTAAAAACACAGCAGAACCAAGTAAGTATTCACTATATGGGGTTTGTGCTTGTAAGCCTGTCTTTTGGGGCAGGGGTTCAAGACAAGGTTTCTCTGTGTAGTCTTGGCTGTCCTGAAACTCACTATGTAGACCAGGCTGGCCTCGGCTTCCTGAGTGTAGGGATTAAAGAAATGCTAACTCAGTCTTTATAGCAATTGATTTGTGATTAATTATAATCTCTTTTGTAGTTAAAAACTATTTTCTCAGGAAAGACAATCATGAGAATGGCTCCTGGTCACTTTTTTTTTTTTTTTGAGAGTTTCATATGTGTGTACAATGAAATATCCTATCTATTTCCTATTTCTGTTTTCAAACTCCTTTTATTCCCTGCATTATGTACCCTCCCAACTTAATGTCTTTGTTGTTGTTTGTTTGGATAACCCACTTAGTCCAGTTAGTGCTGCCAGTATGGGGATGGGTCTGGGGCCATCCACTGGAGCAAACTCAGAAAGGAATGTTCTTCCTCCCCTAGCAGCCGGTAGTAGCAACTTGTATAAACTGATGACATGACCACTTCATGGAAGGCTTATACTGTAGGAGAGAGAGACAGACAGACAGAGAGAGAGAGAGAGAGAGAGAGAGAGAGAGAGAGAGAGAGAGAGAGAGAGAGAGAGACAGGCAGAGTTCTTGGTTACAGAGCAGAGAGAGAAAGAAGTAGACTGGGCATGGTCAGGCTATCTGTGAGAGACGGGAGGACAGCAGGGGATAGAGAATTGAGAAAGCCTGGAGGAACAGGGCAGAGAGAGAGAGAGAGAGAGAGAGAGAGAGAGAGAGAGAGAGAGAGAGAGAGAGAGAGAGACAGAGAGACAGAGAGAGACAGACAGAGACAGAGAGAGAGACAGAGAGAGAGAACACACAAATAGGCAGAGCTGAAATAGTGGGGGGGGGTTATAGGGAGATTGAGTAGCTGGAGGGAGGGAAGGCAGTTAACTGGGAGAGGTGAGAAGAGCTAGGTCCTGGTGATGCTGAGGGAGCCTGGACACCAGTTTGTGCTTTGGTATGCTGATAGGCAGCACAGGTAACCATTTCTCCCTCCTGCCAGTAGGAAGGAAGGGAAATGACTCCTTTTGGAAGAGGGGAACTGGCTTCACAAGTTCCTAAGGGATGCTGGTTCTTAATCTAACCTCCAGAAATCCTCCTGTAGTCCAGGCTGAACCCATCTGTGCATATTTGGACTGCTTTTTGGAGTTTGGGGAACTGGAGTTTCCTTTGGACCTGACATTTCTTTGACTGGTCACTTACTCATTCATTTTGCTGTGGCAGACTCACATTGTTTTACAATTTTAAACTACAAATAACAACAATAACAACAACAAAAAGCTAAAACAAAAAACGGGGCATCAACTCAGGTTTCACTACCAATATGTTGAAAATAGTAACAGATACAAAGTTTAGAAAATCTGCCAAACTGTCATCCTCAATAGTCTGAGAACAAAATACCTCTCCCTTTCAACCTCGTGGAGCTATGTCACACGTCACCCACCTTGTGAGCCATAGACCTGTGTGTAGGTTACAATGAAAAGGCCACTGTTGTTCTGTGACTTCAGTGTCTTAATTTCCTGGTTAAAATTTGTCCTGAAAGAGCCGTAGCCATTCCCAGGCAGTTCTGGAAGAGTTTTCCCAGGCAGGTAGGGGGGTATGGTAGCAGTGTTTCTCCACCAAGAATAAGCTTGGTTTCAGGGCTAATTTTAACCCAGTGCAGGATGGAAGAAACTGACTGGATGATTCTTTCTGACATCAGGGCTAGACGGCAGGCTATATCCAAATGCTAGAGGGAGCCAAACTCACAGGCTCCAAGAACAACACGTTGGGTCCTATAGCCTATAGTGCTGTCCTGGTTGTTGCAGCCAGTCATCTTCATTCCCTTGGGCCACCAGGGGTGGTGACTCAGAGCTGGATCTATGTTCCTGCCTGGTGCTTGATTTTGCTTGGGGTGTGGAGAGGAAGGAGAATGAATGAGCAGGAACAGAGAGTGGCTGCTGGATTGTAACACCTGGGAGCAGTTGTGGAGAACTGAAATTGAGAAAGAGAGAGCAGGCAGCTGGGAGCCTTCCTCTCCGAGGAAGCCCTGAGCTGAGTGCAGATTTTATCAGAGCACCAGAAAAGACGCAGTTCTGAGCATGGGGCTCAAAGCGAGTGTGAACCTGTCTGCAAGAAGTGAACAGGTGAGTCTTGTATGGTCTGTAAGGATTCAGTGTGTGATGTTTTAGTTCCCGAAGTTTCAAATGGCCAGAAGTGCCATTACTCAGCAAGAATGCTATTTAATTAGGAAAAAGTAAGACAAAAGTGTTCTTTCTCAACTCCTGCCTCCCTCATGTTCTTAGGAATGTTTGGCAGGTGAGGAGGAAGGTCCTTTGTGTTTTAAGTTACCTGTAGTGTCTGGACTAATGACCAGGGTAGGATGGGGGAGGGAGGGAGGAGGGGGAGAAAAATGAGAAGGTGGGGGTGCGGGGGAGGGGTGGTGGCGGCTGGATATTCAGTCATCTAAAAAACGTCCTCACTGCCTGGGAGGTTCTTGTAACACATGGCCCTGTCTTCTCAAGTGGCTGCTGAGACACCGGCTTAGGGAAGCACTGAATGGAATTATAAATGGGTTGAAAATGTCTCCCCTGTAATTTCAGTACTCCCATAGGCTCTGTGTTCCTGGCTGAGCCCAGCCTGTGGGGGAGATGGGCTTTCTTGTTCTGTACTTTCCTTACCATGGAGACAGACCCTCCGAGGGACAAGGGTGTGGTTGGGGGACTGTGCCTGCTGCTGATCTGAAACCACTTTGCCTGGCAGGCGAGTTCTTTAAATAGATGTTAACAGGGAGCTGGGGTTTCTATGTACCTTAACTCAAAGGGGGGAAAGTATGTGCTTGAGTCTCTATCTTTGCCGGCTTGCTCTGCCGGAGGAGTAGGGATGCAGAGCAGTTCTAGAGCGAGCAAAGGGAACGCTCAGCAGGCCCTGAATGCGGAAGTGCTTCCCGACCCGGGCTCCTCATAACCCCGCTGAGGTAGTTTATCTCCTCTGTTTACAGCTAAGACCAGCACTCTCAGGCTCATTCAGGGCCAGGTTTGAACTTCAGGCTGTGTCCAAACTAATCTGCCTGGGTGGCCTCTACTGTTGGGGGCCCAGGATGAAGAAACCAGAGCCCTGAGAGGTTGAGAAGTCACTGTAACAAGACTGATAGCGGCTTCTTTTGCCTTGTTTCTCTGAAAACTTCCTTCACAAAGGGGGAAGGGCTGTCTGCATTTGATTTTCACATTCTAGTAGGAGTGTGCCTTTAATCTTTTCATTCATGATCACAGGAGGCCAAAATTAAAACTCCCTATTCAGCAGGTGGAATTCTAGGTATGTGACCCCCCCTGTGGATCTGGGCTGCAGGCAGCCTTCCTTTGGCCAGTTTTCTTGCTTGGAAGAGATATTTTACCCATAGACTAGCTACCGGGTGGGTCTGTAAAACCTGTGACCTGTGTGAGAGAGCTTTTTAGATTGTGCTGGAAGTCATCAGTCCACTCTCTCCAGGGACCAGAAGGAAAGAGGTACCTCTTTCTAAGATGGGCAGTCATGCTGTGACCCTCTCAGATCCCATTCTTTCTGTTCCTCTTGCCACAGAAAAGGCAGCACCTGAGCACTCCTCAGGTGGTGGCTCCAGGGTTTGGCTGGTCTCAGGTTGCTGTCTAGTGTGGGTGGGTGTAAAGCAGATGCGGGTAGTATGGGTACCAGTAGCCCTGCACTGCTGTCTGTCTGGCTCCTGGGGATAGGGGCTGCTTCCAGCACTGCATACATAGGATCCTTTTTCAGGGTCTGGGAGCCCTGACCCACTCCATTCACCCATCTGGGGCTCTGTGATGGGTTGATAGGCTCTGCACAACCTCTTGCTGAAGGTGGCCCATGCTCATTCCCAAGGTAACAGTTTGGGTGCTTCCCACGTGAGCACCCTTGTTCCCATGCTCTAAATAAAACAGGAGAAATATAGGAGCCAGTCCCTACGGAACCGAGGAGTGGCAGGTGGTAAAGACTGGAGGATAGGTAAGTACTAGTTGGGGGAGCCTTCATATCTATGCCTGAACTATGAGCCTAACCCCACATTCTGTCTAGTTCATAATAGAGAGACAGAGTTGATGGGTGTTTATACTCCTACCCCACCCTGTATATATTCTTAATCATTCGGAAGTTTCCTCTCAGGCATTTGATTCATTACTTTCTATATTGAAGGTATTAACCGTCTCTTGTGGGCCTGAAGAACCTTCTGGTGTGCTAATGCTTCTTGCTTCTGTCAGTAGCAAAAGGCAGCTACATCTTGATGGCCAATGACTGTTGGGCTCTTGTCTCTGTTACCGGAGTTCTGTTTTCTGCAGGCTTAGGCAGCTAGTTCATTAGAAGGCTCACTGGAAGGTCAGGGTCCCCTTAGTTTTTTCTCACTCATCCAGTCAAGAGGGACTTCTGAGCACCTTCCGGGTGCCAGACACCTCTACAAACTGATACAGTAGTAAAGAGGCAGGCCAGATCTGCATGCCAGTCAAAGAAATCCACAGTAATCACACATGCACATGGGTGAGAAGCATTGCAGCTGTTAATAACTAAAATAGGCTGATGTGGTATGAAGTGACGGTGGGAAGGGCTGAGGTGATGATAGCCATGCCCAGGTCTAAAGGACAAGGGCCAGCCCCATGAACACAGGCAAGGAGCGTGCAGACTTCAAGGACAGAGGGTGCCAAGTAGGAAATGAGGTGGGTGGGGACAGAGTAATGTATGAAGAGGCTGCTGTTCGGTAGGGGTCATGTCACCTGAGGTTTCGGTTTGCTTTTTGAGATACATTTGTATAGCTCAGGGTAGTCTGGGACTCACTTTGTAGTTGAGGATGACTGTGAGCTTGTGCATCTCCTGCCCCTCCTGGTGTGGACCGCAATTCCAGCCTATGTGGCAGTGGATACTGAACCCAAGGCTTTGTGTGTGCTGGGCAAGCACTGTGCTGAGGGGGCTACAGCCCTAGTCCCTCTTCTAGGCTTTTCCTAAGCCACGCCAGGGAGCTTATTTTCAACCTGGATGGTGTCATGCTTCTAGTGTTTAATGGGGGAGGCTGTCATGATCTTACTTATCTTAAAAGACCCATGAGAGCCTCCAGTGCAGTCAGAGAAGCTGAGATAGAAGCAAAGGCTGTGCTTAGGAGCTGCTGCAGAGGATAATACAGAGACAAAAGCGAAGCCTGGTGGTTGCAAGGCTGCAACCTTGGGAAGCTGAGGCAGGAGGATCACAACTGCAAGGTCTCCCTGGCCACAGAGTGAATTCAGGCCAACCTTGGCAACTTAGTGAGACCCTGTCTCAAAGTAAAAAGTTAAAAAAAAAAAAAAAAAGGGTTAGTGGTATAGTTTTGTGATAGAACACTTGCCTCACATTCCCAAGGCCCTAGGTTCAATTCCTAGCATGGGGTGGGTGGCATGGGGTGGTATGTGGGCCAGAGGCAAGCAGGTGGAGATGGTGGAGAACCGAGGGTGAATGCAGGACATCTTTGAGAAGAAGCTAATAGACCGCAGGGGCATATCACAAGTGGAAGTTAGGGTACAGAGTGTTTGAGGACACTGTTACTGGAAAAGCTTGGTTTGGGGCAAAGACTGCTTATTCTCCTTTTGTTAAAACTTAGATGTTTGTTGTTGCCATAGTCAAGGCTCAGTCAGGCTAAACAAACATTGAGTGCCTTCTGTATGCTAAGTGTATGTACCCCTTTATTTTGACCCCTCCTTAAATGTCTGGGAACATTTTAAAATTCCACTTGTAATGGTGGAGCCAAAGCTTGCTTTTGTTTGAACCTAGCCCAGATCCAAAGCTCTGGGCTGTCAGGTTGGTTGCTCAGGGCACAGGTTAGTGCTGAGTGGAGAGCTTTCCCTTGGGGACAGGATGGGAACATAGGGTGGCTGGCTTATCCAGGCCTGATTCCCAGGCTACAGGAAGAAGGGCTGGTGGGGGATGGGGAGAGTGACTATGTGGAGAGAGCTGTTGTCAACTGTCTTCAAAACTCTGCAAACTTGAAAAACCACTCTCATAAAGTTGTCAGCCTCCTTAGAAGTGCCACATGATGGTGACACTTCCTGTTCAGCGAACAAATTAGTAAATGTGCTAGGTAAAATAAACCAAAAGGAGCTTAGGAACTGTTGCCAATTTGTACATGCTGCTTGTTTTTATTTTTTGAAAGTCTCATCTAGCCCAGGCTGGCTTGGAACTTATCGTGGTATGTAGCGGAGGATCACTTTGAACTGCTGACCATGTCTGCATCTCCTCAGTGCTGGGATGCTGAGAGTGGGCCACTGTAGTCTGTTTATGGTACTGGGAATTAAACGGACAGCCCCATGCATGCTCTACCAACCGAGCTGCATCCCCAGCCCTTGAAGAGAGTTCCTGCTCTGTTACAGCCTCTCTATTGAGAAGCCCAGATGAGAGCTGATGTAGGTAATGTGTTTTCTTCTTATTTGTAGAGTTTCAAATTTCATTTTTGAGCATTTTCTGAGTCAGTGTTAGGTGACCCACAATCCTTACTTCAGTTGAGACAGAGGACAAAGATGAAATGTGCCTTAAGAAGCCTGGAGGCGATGCTGAAGGTGGCCTTAGCCTGAGGGTGACTGTTCCACAGTGTTCTGGGAGGCTCTGCAAGGGTTGGAAGGTTGGGGACGGGACTGTCACAGGCTCTGCTTAGTATGCTGCTGACTTTGGCCAGATACTTTCCTTACATTTTAAGCTGTTTCTTCTTTTTATAGCTGGGACCAGATAAGAGCTGGTGTTGACAGGTATCTGTCACACTTCACATACCAATGCCACAACCATCAGAGAGCCACACTCACCAACGTGCTCTTACCTCCTGTCAAGCCTCGTTCACAGCTTTCCAGAGCTCCCTGCATTTTAAAAAAACAATAAAAAATTAATTTGCTAGATTAATTTGGAACTTTTTATTTAACTAATCAAAGTTACTGCCCCCTCCCTCTTTCGTTTTGTTTGTTTTCTTTTGGTTTTGGTTTTTCAAGACAGGGTTTCTCTGTGTAGTCTTGGATGCCTTAGAACTACCAATACAGAGCATGCTGGCCTCCAACTTAGGGATCCTTCTGTCTCTACCTCCTGAGTGTTGGAATTAAAGGTGTACACCACCACACCTGACCATGCTCATCCTTTATGAATGAAAATTTTACAAAACTTTGCAAGAAACTGTCAGGCCCTGACATTCTAACCAGCCCCATGTGTTGTGGTGCAGGTGAGTTCTCTATTTTCCATGGTCCTCTGTATTCTGTTATCAAGGCTCTTGTGTTTGCTGCCATCCCTCTGTGGGGCAATTGTGGTCCTTCCCCACCCAGGGCTCTTGTGAAGGTGTGCTTATTTACCCAAGCGCCTCCTCCCCTCAATGCTTCCTGGTACTATCTAGCTCACACTGGCTGCCAGGCCTTTTTGAGAGGCTGCTTCTGGGAGGAAGAGTGGGATTTGAAAGAAGGTAGATAGATGGTGCTTAAATCGCTTGGCAGATTGCTTTCTCAGTAACCCAAAGAGAAACAGAAACTCCTGTGTGAGGAGTTTCTATTTCCTTGAATCCAGCAGCCTGGCTCGCAGCCAGGCCATGGGTGCCACACGGAAGATGGAAGTGGGAAGTCAGGTTTCAGGACAGGTCTTTCAGGGATGTGTTCATACAGGCCTGCAGAATGCTTCTTGAGTCAGGGTGATGGGACATGCGACTCTGTGGTTTTTAGGATCAGGGAACAGACTGGAGTTTTAGGCACAACAAATGAAGCATGACTGGACTTGCAGTCTCCAAGCTTATGTAACAGGCATCCTTCATCGGGCAGTGGTGGGCCTGGAGCTGTAGGAAGCACCGTAGTTGACTGTCTGCAGACAAGTTGTCTACCTGTTGTGGGTCACGCTTTTCTCCATAATGGCCTGGTGATAACAGGTAACTTGTCCTGCCAGTATTAGGTTGAATATCATAGCCTAGGGACCTTACTCATGTCTTTTTGTTCAAAGAGTTATGAGCCTTCTAGAATCTCTGCCAGGAGCAAGCTGAGTACATTCAATCAAAAGTGAAGTTTCAGGACCCCAGTATTCAGGATTCATTCACCCCTGTGGGTCCATCTCCTCTCCCAATGGTTATGTTCTTTTTTTAAAAATTATGATAATGCCTCATAATCTGGAGTCTTATTTCTCTTATTTCTATCATGGAAATAGCATGATCTGTGTCTCTGGCCTCCTTGGTTACCTGAGAGTGTTGGATGATGAATGTGAGCAGTTGAAAACTGATAGGACTGATGCTGAGGTTGACAGGACGAATATTAGGGAAGGGAGCTTGGGGAGCTGCTCTAGATGTGACCAAGTCACATCAATGTAACTCATCTTCCTTCTAATGATAGAGCGTTTACACTGTGTTTCTGTCTACCAGAGGCTGCTTGGGGTATACTGATTGCCATACAAGTGTCATTCAGAACTTTGGCCCTGGGCACAGGGAGACAAGGGGGTAGGTGAAGGTGACATTGGATTTCTGAAGCACTGCCCACAGGGCTGGAAGCTGCCAGTCTCTAATTTCTGAGAGAATGGGACAACACATGCTCATGTAGAAGGCATGGGATTCAGAAACAGAATCTAGGTTCAGGCCCTATCCTAACACTCTTCCCTGAAGTTGCCTTGTGCACATCCCTCATCTTCCCAGCCCAGTGTTCTCACTTACAAAATGTGGAACTGATGTGTTGATAGCTGAATGTGTGAGTAAATGTTTTGTAGACTCTAAAGAGCTTCTGAGGTTTAGAGGTGAGTGGTTACTGCTTGATTGTTCTCTCTTCTCGGGGTCATTTCCCACCAGATTGCAAATGGGACTGACCCAGAGTCTATATTCTCAAGCTTTCTGGAGATGGCTCTGTAAAAAAGCCAGGTGCAGTAAGGCCCAGCCCTTGAATGTGATGCAAGGCTGTCTGAAACAGGTGTTGCAGGGGGCTGCTCCCATCCCAACTGGAAAGCTGCTTTTTTGGGAAGCCCAGGCTGCTGCCTACTAGATGAGGTCATAGGATTCTGTGGGCTGGCCCTTGAATAGGAATGTGAAGTGAGAGGCCAGCTGTGCTGAGATGAGTGAAGGTTTGGTAGGGGTGATCCTCCATGGCTGGGTCAGTTAGCAAGCAGCCTGGCAGCCTGGTCTGATGGCTTGTTAGGATCTGGGCTGCTCTAGCTGCCAGTGCAATGGTTACATCACCAGTTCAGAGAAAGGAAAGTCTGGGGCTTTTAGAGACATTCTCAACCTGTGTGTTGTGTGGATTTAGATCCACTAATTTCCAGAGTGGCTCAGTGCTCATTTAAGGGGTGAAGCTAACATCTTAACATCACCAAACTGTGAGGATCTACTGGCTGGGACAGCAGCCAGTGGATCGACTGTCTATAGATGATCTACTGCCTGTGTTAAGAGCTTTTAAAGAGGGCCCATACCCTTTGATTTAATAATTTTACTTTAGCGGCTTTAACTCAAAGAAATAATTTGAATTGGGGCAAGGGCATCTATGCTCAAAGATGCTGATTATGATGGGAGGTGACCCCTAAAATATCCAGCGTTAGAAGAATATGAGTCCAAACTGAAGCGCCATGGAGTCGGGGTGTAGGGGTGCTTTTGTTCGGCTGTACCCCTGCATCCACAGCAATGCCACACACATAGGCTATGTATTTTGAAGTTGTATGAAAAAGATTATGTCTATATGTCAAACTGTTTCTCAGTAATTCAAATGAAGGAATTGGAAGGAAAGTGTTTCTCCTGTGTGAGTTAGATGTAGTTAAAAAAAAAAAAAATCACACACACACACACACACACACAGGAAACTTTTATTTTGTATGTTGACTTGAAGAACTTTTTAAAAAGAAAGTTAACATCATATATAAAACTGAAAAAGCAATATTTGTGTTTTTTAAAGATTTATTTTTATTTGTGTATGAGCACTACAGCAGCATGTATACCTTTATACCAGAAGAGGGCATCAGATCTCACTGTGGATGGTTGTGAGCCTCCATGTGGTTGGTGGGAATTGAACTCAGAACTAATGAAGTGCAGCCAGTGTTCTTAACTGCTGAGCCATCTTTCCAGCCCGTAACATGTTTGTGTATGTAGGAAAATCTCTGCCAACTTGGGTTCAGCAGGTAAGGGCACTTGCCCCGATGACTTGAGTTCAGTCTCTAGGACCCATCCACATTGCAGGAGAGAACTTCCCAAAGTTGCCCTCTGACCTTCACTTAATGTTCCCTGGCACATGTACTCCCACCTGCCCACTTACAAACAAACAAATGTAGTCCCCCAAATTTTTTTGTCTTTTTTTTTTTCTTTACAAAATTACTATTTTTAAAAATAGAAGGCAATAAATAGATAAATACCAAATTACCTTATAAGGAGATTTTCACACATACAATGATGCCACAGGTGCTTTTTGTTAGTTTGTTTCTTGATTTTATAAAAATCTGAAAGCAACTACGACTTTGTACTTGGGAAATTCTTTTTCAATCCATCACATTCTCTTTTGAGAAAGGAGATTTCCTTTATTTGCTTATTTGTGAAACAAACTAGCAGCCTCCAGAGCCAGCTCTGCATCTTTTGAAGCTCCAGGCAGTCTTTGTCAACACACAAAACACCTACACACAGGCCGAGTCTGTCAGCTTGGCATGGAAGCAGCCGCTCCTGTCTTCAAAAGGGTGGTAGAAGGCTTGGGAGTTGGAACCAGCAGGTCGTGTTGCAAGGACATGCCCATATGTTTATTATCCCTTCAGTGAACTGAAGACATTTGGGAGCAGCCAGAAGAATTTTAAGAAGATAGGATTTGCTGGGTGGGTGGTTAATTCTTAGGATTCTTTCCCTGGCATACAGATTGGGAAAGCAGTGAGAGTGTCGCCTATTTTCCTTCATTCTTGTATCAGCTTGTGCTATCTGAAAGATTTTTTTTCCTTAGTGTTTCAGTGAAGTAAGCCTTTAAGATATGGTGACATGGTGACACATAACTGTGACCCCACTATGTCTGAGGCACAAATAGGAGGATTGTCCAGAATTTGAGGCCAGCCTAGTCTATACAAAAACTCCAGGGTACTCAAAGATATGTAGCTAGACCCAGTTTCAAAAAACAAAACCAGCTGGACACTTAGGAGTCAGAGGCAGGGGATCTGTATGAGTTTGAGACCAGCTTGGGCTATATGTATAGTGACTTCCAGGCCAGCCATGTTCCTCCTTCCCTGAGGAATGTTTGATGACCTGAGACCCTAGGCATACTGATCCCTTAGTATACTTGTCCCCTCATTCATATGACTTCTCCATCTCTCTTTGTCTCTAGCCACAACCAGCAGACCACAACCTTCAGGCATCCTGTGACTGGACAGTTTTCTCCAGAAAACACTGAATTCATTCTTCAGGAGGAGTAAGTATTGCTTTATGTTCTAACTCAGGTAGAGCTTGAGAGCTTGGAGACATGAACTCCAAACACAACTTGCTAGAATGTTTCTGCTGTTTTGGTTTGTTTGTTTTGTAGTCAGGCAGAGGGTCTTGGAGAGGATTGGTTGATGCAAAGTGAGAGGAGTTTTATTTTTCAGTCTGCACATGTCTGGTGAGAGGATGTAGTGTGGAGAGATGCTGCTGAATGTGCTATGGTGGTACAATCAGAGCCTCTTAAAATTGCCTTCCTGCTGAGCCATCACCTTGCATACTGGTTATTCTCTCACAAGACTCCTCTGCTGGTGGGAAGGTGTCAGAGGTGAGATTTGGTGCTGAGGCTACCTGCAGGAATTCCCAGGTTCTTGTCCCTGAACAAGGATTTGAACAGAGATAGTGGATTATAACAAGAAAGTTTACCAAGGGAAAAAAAGCTTTTCCAAGTGTGGAAACAGGCCAGAGCTGGGAAAAAGTCAAAGATTCCATGGCAGATGCTGTACGAAAGATTGGGCTAGTTTATTCCAGTATGGTGGGCTGATGGATAGCCCACATTTTTTGTTACATGCTCTTTTACATGTCAGCCTTGGTGGAAAGGATTTACATTCTTTCATATGCCAATTATGACTTAATTTCCATCCTACTGTCTTGCTACAATTGCCCATAAACATAATCTAAAGGCATCCAAAAGGAATAATCTAAAGGAATCCAAAGCTGAGGGTCTAGAGAGGAAGCAGATTTTTGCTCATCTCAGTGATTTTCAGGAAGAAAACCCTCATCAATGGCTATACTTACTCATTGTGCTGAGTGGGCTACTATTGCTGTTGCATAGAGATTCTAATTGTAGTTGACCTGTAGCAACATTAGGCTTGCTTGAAAGACACTATGCTTCCTCTGCCACCTCTTCTGTAGGATCCGTTCTCCAGCCCTGTGTTGTAGGACCTCATTGCTCGTGATCAGATCATCATCTATGCTGCTCCTCTGAAGCCTCTTCCTGATGCTCACTCAGTTTCTTCAACTATTGCAGGTGTCTGGCCCTTAGTGACTGTCCTAGTTTTATTTCTGTTGCTGTGATAAGATATCTTGACAAAAAAGCAATTTAGTGGGGAGAAGGGTTTATTTCAGCTTATAGTTCCAGGTTACAGCTTGTCATTATGGGGAATTTCAAGTCAAATAGCTAGTCACCGCATATACAGTCAAGAGCAGAGATAAATTAATGTGTGCATGATTGGTTGCTTGCTTGCTTGTACTCAGCTTGATTTCTCCAGCCTTAATATGGTTCAGGGCCTCCTGCCTAGAGGATAGTGCTGCCCATGGTGGGCTGGGTCTTGCTATATTAGTTAACTTAATTAGACAGTCCCCAATAGACATGCCCACAGGCTAACCCAATGTAGACAACTCTTCATCTAGACTCTCATCTAGACTCTTCCTTGCAGCTGATTCTCAGTTGTGTCAGGTTGACAATTAAAGCTAGCTATCACAGTAGCTAACTGGTCTACCCACACACAAGGGACTTGGAAGGTCTAGGAATGTGATTCCCATATCTGATCCTCAAGCACAGGCACATGCTTTCTTCTCCTCAGGGCTGTGGTGCCTCTACAGCTTTGGGGAAGAGGAGAGATGCATTCCTGAACAGTGACTGCAGCTGACTGGCAGCTAGCTATGTGCACCAATTCCAAGACTCCGCAAAGCATTTCATGTGGAGGTGGGGCCTGGGCTGAGAGAGAGTGCACTTGCTTTGGAAGTTCTGAAATCCACTATTGTACTGAGCAACTAACTGCAAGGCATGTGGACTCCCTTGGGGGTCCTCACCAAGGGGACCCTTTCTTGGCCTGCCCTTCCCTGTGCTCAGTGAGTTTCATCTGTTCTCCCATTCCTACTTGTGTATTTGGAAAGAAACACTGGTTGGAGTTGAGCTAATGTTGTGAGTGGTGTTTGAAGACAGCTCTGAGAGAGAGAGAGAGAGAGAGAGAGAGAGAGAGAGAGAGAGAGAGAGAGAGAGAGAGAGAGAGAGAGAGAGATCTGAGCTTGCTTAATGAAGGTAGGTGGTCTCTTACTGAGATTGGGACCCTTTGCAGAAGAGGCTTTATTTTACGGGTTTCAGGGCAAAACTCTCCTGAAGCTGGTATAGATTGTGGGCTTAGGTGGGAGTCTCCTACTGCTAGGCAATTCTGCATCCTGCTCTTTCTGCAGCTACATGTTGTTTAAAGCTGGCAGCCAAAGATAAGAGCAGGTGAGCATGGGGAGAAGGCACTCCAGCTCCAGGAGGAGTCCAGCCCACACTCATCCTCTGGGTTCTGGGCTATGGGAGACTCATACATTGCAATCAATGGCTGGTAGAAACAGCACCTTGTCTCTAGACACTGATAGACTGGGGCTAGCTTTGTCTGTTGCATTTGGTTGCCATGGCAGCAGAAAAGATGAGGAGAAATGCAAACACCTGGCAAGCAGCTGCAGAAACTTGACTGGTTTTCCTTTCCAGATTATCAGACAGCATTTGTGACAGTCACAGGTAAGGGGAGACATAGGGATGGGGCCCTTAGTTCACTCAGGACCTAGTGGCAGGTTTTGGTATGGGCGTTTCGAGGGGCATTGTCAATTGGGAAGGCAGTCATTGCCACATGACACCCACGTCTTTGACTCCTCTCTGCTGGTCAAATATGCATTCCTGGTGACTTTGCTGTGTGGAAGGGAAGCAGCTGCTCAAAAACAGAAGTCTTGTATCTTCCTGTGACTTCTCTAGTCCCTTTCTTTCCCCTCCCCACAAGCTGGGGATTGCTCTGAATGCCATTTAACAAATGCTGTGGTCTGCTGCTTGGTGGAACAGGCAGGAGAAGCAGGCAGGCCAGAAGGGGGAAGGTTAGAATGGGAGCGTCTCATCCTGCACAGACAGTCATGGAGTCTGCAGAGGGGAAGAGACTAGCCCAAGGCTGTCCAGCTTGGGGATTCTGATGCCAAGTTCGGGACAATGCTCTGATTGAGGTGTAGGGGCACAACTGTCTGGGCTGTCTTCATGCCAGGTGAGGGGGTGCTGTTGGGCTCTTTTCCAGCCTGTGTTTAAGGAATTGAGGGGGACTGGGAAAGCTCACAGTGAGCTGTGGTGGAATGAGGCTGCAGTTGCTGCATGAAACTCGTGTCAGACAGCCTCCCCCGGGGTGTTGAAAGTTGACAGTAAGTGTCTGCAGCCTGTCTATATCTTTTTACTTAGGAAGAAGGTTATGAAGGTGTGTCTGCCTGCTTGGACAACAGATAATTTTCTTCCCTCCCTCCCTCCCTCCCTCCCTCCCTCCCTCCCTCCCTCCCTCCCTCCCTCCCTCCCTCCCTCCCTCTCTCCTTCCCTCCCTCCCTTCCTCCCTCTCTCCTTCCCTCCCTCCCTCCTCCCCTCTCCTCCTCCCCCCCTCTTCCCCTCCCCCTTTCTTTCTTACCTTCCCTGTCATCGTCATTGTAGATTGTGCTTATTAAAGGTGTGCTTGTGTTTGCAGTCGTGCCCAGTCTTGCATGTAGTCCTCCATTCATAGCCATCACTCAGCTGAGTTTTCTTGTCTCTGGAATCCTTTAGGACAGACCCTGAAGTTGGAGCCCATTCATCTAGAAATTCATGGGATAACATTAAATGAGGGTTTTCTTGTTTTGGTTTTGTTTTGTTTCAGTGCTGGGGATCAAATTGAGGGTCTTGTCCACAGTAGACAAGTACACTACCACCCAGCCATATCTCCAGCCCAATAAGGTCTTTTTAGTAGTAGAGTTCTGTTTCCCCATAACCATCTGACTTGCAGCCATTGCCTGGACCACTAGAAGGGAAGCCTGCCATAGTCTCTAAACTTGGCCTAAAAAAGTCTCAGGTAAGGTGTTGCTTAGGAACAAACCATTGTGGTCTGAGCTAACCTTTTGTCATCTTGAGCTTTCTGGAGACAAGTGGCTTGGTAGTAAAAATAAACTGTAAATGGGATTTAGGCTCTGGGGCCTCCAGTGGTGATGCAGGAATGGTGCTGATCTTACAGCGCCCCAGGATCTCAGAAGTTGTCTTAATGCACACTCTGCCTTGGGAAGAGAAGTCGTTTTCACTCCATGTAAAATGGAAACTGAGGCCCAGAGAGCTGACTTGTGGAAGAGTCAAAACATGTCAACACGGCTGAAATCTCTGCTCTTGCTCTTTCCACCATCCCAGGTCCCCTGGTTTGGGGGTTGGCCTTGGGGCTGTTATAGCCAAGGTCTATATCTCACAGACCTTGGGACTTGGCTCTTGGAATTTGGGATCTCTTTATGGCAGACCCACAAGTTCATTGTTTTTTAATTTAATTTAAGATTTTACAGTACTAGGGATTGAAACTAGGTTTTCATGCTTGCCAGGCAAGCACTCTACCACTGAGCTATATCCAATCTCGCCTTTTATGTTTTAAGATGGACTCTCACTAAGTTGCCCAGGCTTGTCCTGAACTTTGAATTTCCCTGCCTCTCACTCCCAGGGTTTTAGAACATAGCTGATGTCTTAGACAAGTCATTGATTTGTTTGGGGCTCAGTGTTCACATCTATAAAGTGGGGGTGATAAAACTGACTGCATAACTGAGGGAATTCAGGGGAAGCACCTGACACTTAGCTGTTCAAAGCACTGCCTCATCCTATCCCCTCCCTGCCCGCCTTTCCCTCGGAGCGGAGCAGCGAGTGAGGTGGTTGAACTGTTTGCAGTGACTTGCAAAAGGGAAGGGAAGGGTCCTGCTGTGATGACATGCTGGTGCTCAGAGAAAATGGCTTCTATATTTATAAGGGTTCTTACTCTGCCTGTCAGGTTATGTGCACTTCGTCTTGAGGCAGAGACGGTCACTTCTTGTCTGTGTTTGGGGTAGAAACCAGCTCTTTTCCAGTGGGGCTTCTCCCAGCTGATTTTGTCTACTCTTCATTTCTTTTGTTTGGTTCTGACAGGAGGCAGCTGAGCTCAAAGTTTAGCTCACTTGTTTTGAACTTCAGCCCACACCCCTGAAGCAAAATAATCTGCATTCATGTAGCTTAAGTGAAGGAAAGGGAGGTCTTTGTCTCAGCCATCCCACTGTACTGGGAATCCAGACAGCACAGAAACCCAACAAGCAGGCTTCCAGTGAATAGACCTCCTTTAAGGACACTAAGTGTCTGAGCATGTAGGTTCTGTGGTCTCCTCTGTTGGATGAGTGTGCCTGAGGGCATGCTGATGGGGGGGCTGCATGTCTTCTGGGGACATTTCTTATTAGTGGAGCACATCCAGGCTGAGGACTTGAGGACAGATCAGTATGTCTGCCCAGCCACACTCTTCAATGGGGATCTTGCTGTCCAGTGAGCCTACCTGAAGCAAATGGACCAGAGCTCCCTCTGTTGAATAGTGCCTCTTCATTCACTGGGTTTCCTGGCTTATCTGTTCAGGAAGCTTCATGCATACACCATGGTGCTCCCATGCTTAAGTCAGTGGGATTAAACCATCCTGGAAGCTCTCATGAATGCCAGGTTTTCATCCAACTCAGAAATTATTTTGATACTTTCTCATATCTATTTTTGATATAAAATGGGTTACTAGTTGTGATTCTAGTAAATACCTTGTGGTCATTTCCAAAGTCCTCGTTCAGTGTGACCCATGGTCTAGCAAGCATCCTCTGAAGACTAGCCTTGCCTTGGATGGGTGGGCTACATGTGTGTGTCTCATTCTTCAGAGAGCTGGGATAGGCTGCCGCGTAACACTGAACACTGTTGACTGAATGGGAATCTTTCTTGCAGGATTAACAGATAACACAGTCCCTTCCCTAGGGCAGATATGGGGTTTTCCTTCCCTCCCCTGCCTCCCACTACTTCTTAGACGTCACTGTTGGGGCCATAACCAGCCTTTCTCTAACCAAATCTCTTCTGTAGCTGGCTCCTTCAGCAGGAGCTCTGTCCTCTTCTCATCCAAACCTGTGGCTGAGCTTTATCTTTCTCCTCATGCATCAGCTGAGAGAACTCCATCCCTCTAGCACTCATGGCCACAGGTAAATTTAGGATGACCAGACTAAGGCGAAGAAATGGTAAGGTGCTTACTCATTCTGGGTTTCCTGAGCCAGCCACAAATCCAGATAGTCTTTATCTTTGTCCTGTAGAGAAGGCATGAGGGAGCTGTCAATAAACAGCATCATGTTTATTTAAGATGACTTGAATAATTTAAAAGGGCAGTTATATAGAGAAACCCTACCTCAACTTCATCCACCCCCCCCAAAGTGATGGGAGAAATGTTTATAGTAAAGTGTGTGAGTGTGTGTGTGTGTGTGTGTGTGTGTGTGTGTGTGTGTGTGTGTGTGTGTGGCGCATGTACATGGTTTTTGTTTTGTTTTTTTTAGAGACAGGGTTTTACTATGTGGCTCTGGCTGTCCTGGAACTCACTATATAGAGCCTGCTGGCCTTGAACTTACAGAGATCCACCAGCCTCTGCCTCCCAGGTGCTGGGACTAAAAGTATGTGTTACCGTACCTTACATGTTAAAATAGTTTAAAACATTAGGTTAAATAAGATCATGAACACATCACAGTTTGCAGAGGAAAACAACAAACAAACAAAAAACAATGCCCCAAAAATCAAAGCAGGCATATCAGAAAGGACAGGCATAAATGAATGTTAAAATGTTTTCGCTTTGGGTAGCAAGAATATGGGGGATTCCCTCCTCCCTTCACCATTCAGCCTTTTCTTGTATTTTCTTAAATACAACGTATTGTTTCTATTAGTATCTCAAAGGAAATCCAATTAAACTTGATAAAGTCACAGATAAACCTTTTGTGAGATTGGCTCTATGTCTTGAATTTGTGTGTGTGTGTGTGTGTGTGTGTGTGTGTGTGTGTGTGTGTGTGTTCTGTATATCTGTGCAGGTCAGAGGACAGCTGTAGGAATTAATTTTTCTTTTTTACCATGTTGGTCCCAGGTACTAAACTCAGGTCCTCAGACTTGGAGGCAAGCACCTTTATCCTGTTTCACCCACCCACTGTGTCTTAGATTTCAGTGAAGTATAACCAACCACCCTAATAGGCTACACAAGAGTGCTCCTTTCTTGTCCCTCCCTCTGGAAAGCTGGGCAGCACCAGTCCTGGAAAGATGGTTGGTTGTCCTGTGTAGAGGCAGAGCTAGGACAAGGCAGCCTCACAGAGCCTCTTCCCACCCACAAACTGTGATTTTGCTCTCACAGCCTCTACCAAGGGAAAGGTTGAGCCTGGTGACATTCCCTATCTGAGTAGGGAGCAGTAACAACATTTTGGCTGAGATGGAAGCTGTGGGCTGGGATTCTGGATGAGCCTAGCTGATACAGTCAGCCAGCTTTCTGCTCGGTGGGTAGTTCAGCTGCCACTGCTGAGCATCTCATGGGGCTGGCCCATTGGAACTCTGATGTCTGCCTGCTACAGGGGAAGCATAGTGGCCACACACTTCTGCAAAGAAGTCCTCTCCTAGGGCAGTGCTGTGACTCAGAGCATTACAAGGATCCTATCCTTTGAGCAATGTGGTACCTACCTGAAAGGCGCCTGGTATCTCTAGGTGAAGACTAGAGTTACTACTCCATCACATCCTATAAAAGTAAGTGATGCGGGAAATTTGAGCACTTTTCTTTCAGCTCCATCTGGCCTGGATCCTCCAGCCCTGTCTTTTCAAGGTCCCTGCTAAGTCCTCTGAAGTAATTTTTCTCAACTCCCAAAGCAATATATTGTATGTAGTCTGCCTGCTAATCACCTGTCTTGATCCTGTTGCCCATTGGAGCAGCAGACAAAATGCAGACAAGGAACGCCGTGTTTTCTGCCTTCTGCTCAGGGACAGCCTACACGTTGTGGAGCTGGCAGGATCTTGCCGTCATGCACCATGCTTTTCAAGGATAGGTGTTGAGCTTGGGTGAAGGCATTGACAATCCTGTGTGGGAAAGACTGGTACAGATGTGGGCTCCTGGGAAGGCAAGTGAGAAGGATGTTCTTCCACATCTCTTTAGAGTAGTACTCTGATATCTGGCTCTCCCAGAGCCTCTCAGCAGGAAGTCCATGAGGCTGGGATGCTGATGAAGGAAGCCCTAGGGTTCTTTACTGTGGCCTAATGTATACTTCATGACTTCCTGCTGTCCAGGCATGACACAGGGGGTTAATATCTCCAGTGGCTCTATTTTGGGGCAAATGGAGTGTTCCCAGAATAGTATTCTTTGTTGAGTAGTCTATTTTGGGAGGCAAGCCCCACTGGCGTTTATGTAAGCATTCTCTGTGTATATCTGGGGGTGTGGATGTGTGCTCAAGTGATTTCTTGTTACTAATTATAAACAGCTTCTTTGGGGAGATGGGGAAGTGGAGGTGTATGTGTGTAAGGGTATGATGACTCTCTCCTTCTGTGAGGAGTATTATGCGCCTTGAGCAGTCACCAGTAGGAGAGTGAGTGTGGGCACCTTAGGACCACAGACAGGGAGTATGGTGTGTACACTTTTCTGAAATGTCTGGCTGTGGTGGTGTGTCCATCTGCCATCTTATTGGTCTGCTGAAGCACAGGGACAGGTGGACTTTGTGGCCTCTGTCTACAGTCTGGGACAGATGGCCTCCAAAATTGGGACCTGGGTTGTTCTGAGGCCAAACAACCAGCTCCAGTCTGCAGCAGATATAGACTGGGCTTCCTACTCTGCAGCTGGGCACATACTCACTGGATTCCCCTACACCTCCCTGCAGGCCACACCCACATATGTCGAAGCAAGAGAGAAACCAAAGACCATCCAGCATGGTCAGTGAGACATCTACAGCTGGGACCACGTCCACCCTGGAGGCCAAGCCTGGACCCAAGGTGAGCCCCCGGTCATGGGTCTTCCTGTCCCTTCTGTATTTTTCCCAAGCCCTTTTGTAACCAGAAGTCCATTTGATTAACATAGTTTTGTGGGGTACACCCATAAAAAATGCTCCCCCAAAATTACAGATCAGGAAATAAAAACCAAGAGAGATTGTGGCCCTTGTCCAAGAAAACAGGTGGTTGGTGGTAGACCAAGGCTGGTGTCTGGTTCCTTGAGTGCATTCTTCACTGTCCTCTGTTTGCATGTGCATGGTATGGGATCCTGGCACGTGATAGGTAGGCTTGAGGAAGGGAAATGCATAGAAGTTTTTGTTCAAAATATAGGATCACTGACTTAGAGAGGTGAACCAGACTGGGGGACCAAGTACTGAATACTGAGAAAGTGAAGGACTGAAAAGCTGCTTCATTGCAGAATGCCACAGCAGCAGCTCTTAATGTCAATGGAAAAGTCCCTTAACTTCTCTGTGTGAACCACTTGAGAAGTTTGCTGTGTCTGGGAGGGAGGGATGCTGTGACCAAGGGCACACAGTGATAGAAGATGTTGCCTCTTAAGAGGGTGGCAGAGACTGCCATCAGCCCTCCTAACACACAAGCGTGTGTGTGTGTGTGTGTGTGTGTGTGTGTGTGTGTGTGTGTGCCCCTCTAAGTCCCTGCTGCTAGAACTGAGGTCTGCTTTTCCTAGATCACCAAGTCCAGCAGTAAAGTGCACAGCTTTGGGAAGCGAGACCAGGCCATTCGGAGGAACCCCAATGTCCCGGTGGTGGTGAGGGGCTGGCTGCACAAACAGGTGAGGAGGAGGCTGAGGTGGGAGTGAGGAGGAGGCTGAGGTGGGAGTGAGGAGGAAGAGTAGATCTTGCTTGTTTCTCGCTCCTTTGACCTTGGGAGCAGAGAATAGCTAGAGAAGCTTCTTGTCCAGAATTTGTTTGGGGCAGATGGGTTCTGCCCACTGTGCCCTATGACCTGTTCATTGTTTATGAGCGAGCTATTTGCTCAAGCGTTGCTCCTTCTCTCCCCAAACCCACTTAACCACTTTGGCCCCTGGTGTTCTTGGTGGCCAGGGTCTGGTCAATGGGGTGGGTCGTGATGGAGATAAAGGAGAGAGGGATGCATATTGGAGCCCAGGCCACAGTGTGAATAGATGAGTCAGCCAGAACCCAGTCCCATGTTCACCCTCTGCTAGCACCTGTCTTGCTAGTGCTTGTGCCTTTGTTATTATTTGGCTACAAATGCTATCTTCCCCTTGCCTGGGATGTATGGCTAGCACTTGGAAGTCCAAATCTGCCAACACCACCACCTACTCCTCCTTTTCCTACATCTGTTTAGCCAGGAACCATGGCAGTCCTGTCTCTTGAGGCTATCCTTCATCTTCATTACCCCCTTAACTGCCCTCATTGCTTTGTCTCTGATCTTCCAGCCAGCTCCAAACTCCCGAGTGCAGAACTATGTCTCCTTGCCCCCTTCCTTTTCTCCTGGTCCTCTCTTCATTCATTTGCTCCCCATGTCTGTGCCATGTTTTGTGGGGCTCATATAGCATTTGTGAAGAGGTAAATAAAGTTTCCTCAGGAACTCATCATCTGCAGTGGGAAACAAGGAAGGCGTCTTTCACATCACACTGTCACCCGTCCCTAATCTGTCACCTACCAGCATCTACAAAAGCCAGTCAAACTCTAAGAGCAATGATGCCCACTTGAGGAAAGCATTTGTGAGAAGGGCTTTGCTTTGTACATTGAATAGGAGGGTTCCAGAGGCCCCTTCCCATGGAAGAGGAGTCCCAGACCTCTTCATCTGTCTCTCGTCATATGTCTCCTTTCATACTTCAGGGCTTGTCTCTTTTCTGAGTAACTATCCTATTTGACTTGTCCTGTTAAATATAGGGCACTGGTTGGAAACGTGGCAAGAGAGGGAAAGGACTGTAGATAGTTCTCCCACCTCCCACCCCTTTTTGCTGCCCTGCTGCTATAATGGGTCTGTTCAGAGTATTGCATACTCACTCTGTTCTGGAAGCCCAGGAAATGACATTTGAACCATGTATGGAGGATGGATTAACACTCTGCCAGTAAAAAGGAGGCAAATGCTGTCTAAACTGTAGAAACCATTTGGCCAGTCTGCAGGCCATAGACTGACCATTGGTTGACATCATTAAGTTAATTTGGTTTGGATACTTTAGTATGTGTTGGGGGGTGGGGAGTGCATGACAAACAAGCCTCATAATTGTATTTATAGTTGAAAACTGTTCTTCTATTTTAATTCAAGCCCATTAAAAACTTCTGACCAGGAAAGGGCTTTATTTTTATGTGCATGAATATTTTGCCTGCATGTATGTATGTGTACCATGCTTATGCCTGGTGACCATGGCAACCAGAAAAGGGCCTCTCATCCCTTGAAACTGGAGTTAAGACAGTTGTGAGCTGTCATGTGATTCTGAGAACTGAACTCAGGTCCCCTGCAAGAGCAACAAGTGCTCTGAACCACTGAGCTGTATCTCAAGCTTTAAGGAAAGATTTTTTTGTTTTTGTTTCTGTTTTTGTTTTTTGAGACACAGTTTCTCTGTATAATTGCCCTGGCTGTAGAACTCACAGAGATCCCACTGCCTCTGCCTTCGGAGTGCTGGTATTACAAGCATGTATTACTACCACCCGGCAGGGGAAAGAAAGATGTTTAATCATCTAAACACAACTCTAATTTTTTTAGTCATTGGAGAAAACTGGTGTATAATACTGCTATTTTCCTTGTAACCAAGTTTTTTGTTTGTTTGTTTGTTTGTTTTAGACTTTTGTAATGAGAAAATTTGATTACAAAGAAAATTCAGAACTCTACCCTGAATAGAAAGAAAATAACAAAATCATTTCTGTGGTAGAGAATAGAGTTGATTAGCTGAGAGCTTTATCTCTATTACCTAACTTAAAATTATTCAATACTATGTAGATTCACTTTCTAATCAGAATTAATGAAGATATTTTATAGCCTAGATCCTAAAACAAAACCAAAATACTTCATTTTTAATAAGAATTTATTACCAGTAGTTAGCTTCTATTTTTGAACTTTCCTTTCTAGGAGTAAATGGGTTATAATTTGTTCCTAGGAGACCAGAAAATCTTACTTCCTGCAATAAAATATCAGTGACTCTAAGATAATGTCTATTTAAAGGGTAGCTATTCAATAAGACATTCATTGAAAAAGGGAAGGAATATAAGCCATCAGTTAGTCTACGTTTAACATCCTGTTCAAAGAGTAGCTACTCAAAAGGATGTTCATTGGTTTTTTTTGAAAGTGGGGGAGAATATGGGGGTCAGAGACGTGGCTCATTTGGTAGAGTGCATTCAGGGCAAGCACAAGTCCCAGAATGGATCACTAGACCATATAAACCAGGCATGGTGTTGCACACCTGTAATCCCAACACTCAAGAGGTGGAAGTGGAGGATTAGAAATTCAAGGTCATCCTTACCTCCATAGTGAGTTTGAAGCCATCTTGGGCTACACAAGACCATCTCATTAAAAAATAAAGGAAGATAAAAGAGAGCAAAGTAAAAGTAAAAAAGGCTGTGGTGGCTCATGTCTTTAGTCTCAGCACTCAGGAGGCAGAGGCAAGTGGATCTCTGAGTTGAAGGCCAGCCTGGTCTACAGAGTGAGTTCTAGGACAGCCAGGATTACACAAGGAAACCCTGCCTCAATCAATCAATCAGTCAATCAATCAATCAATCAATCAATCAATCAATCAATCAATCAATCAAACACCCCCGGGTGGGTGGGTGAATGGATGGATGGATGGATGGATGGATGGATGGATGGATGGATGGATGGATAAAAGAGAGCCGGGCGTCTGTGGTGCACGCCTTTAATCCTCCCACTTGGGAGGCAGAGGCAGGCAGATCTCTGTGAGTTCGAGGCCAGCCTGGTCTACAGAGTGAGTTCCAGGTTAGGCTCCAAAGCAATACAGAGAAACCCTGTCTCAGAAAAACCAAAAAAGAAAAAGAAAAAGAAAAAAAAAAGAGAGAGAAGTGCGAAAAGTTGGCTCCCTGGATGAGCCACACCACTCTTGCAGAGGACCCAAGGTCAGTTCTTTGCACCAATGCACCAACCAACATCAGTGACTCACAAATCACAAAGGCTATAACTCTAGCTCCAGGGAATATAACACCCTCTTCTGTTTCCTGTGAGTAGACACACACACACACATAGATGGGGGTGTTAGAATACATTTAAATGTTTAAACTTATTTTGAGTGTCTGGGAATCTTCCTGCATGTATATTTGTGTACCATGTGCATGTCTGGTACCTGTGGAGGCCAGGTGTTAGATTCCCTGGGACTCCAATTATAGGTGGTTGTGAGTTGCCAGCTAGGTTCTAGAAATTGGGCCTAGGCCCTCTGGAAGAGAAATTAGAGTGGCTATGGACAGGTCTTGGCTCTGGAATCAGCTTTACATGGTGGAGGGGTGGAGTGTAATAGGTTGCCCTGACTGCTTTTCTGTGCTTTGCAGGACAGCTCTGGCATGAGACTGTGGAAAAGACGGTGGTTCGTGCTCGCCGATTACTGTTTGTTTTATTATAAAGGTGAGATGGAGTCTCAGAACACCAGGGCTTCTGTGTGCTAGAGAGACTGGTGAGAGAGTCCAAATGGGACCTTTCTCAAATACTGTTGTTAGAGCAGTGGCCTGAGCTACTTAGCCTGTTGCCCTGCAAAAATGTTCATTGGTGTATATGGTCAGTGGCTTCAGCTTTACCCATCCAGGCCCCAGAAGTTCAGGTTGTTGAATTCAAGTAAGTAAGATTCAGTTATATCTCAAGTTCTCCACTTGAAAAGTAGGTTACCTAGCAGGCCCCTGGAGAGCTGGGGAACAGTGGAATCACCCTGTCTGTGTGTCTCCTGTGGCATTGGACAGGACACTTGAGTTGAACTGCCCTTTCAAGCATTTATGGAGCACTCTATACTGTCAGGGACTGGGCAGTATAGAATCTCAAAATATGAAAGGGAAAAACAAGTGTAGATTCTGCTGAGTGCCTTTCAAGAACCCAAAGCCTATAGGTTCTTCAGGAGAAATAACAAGTGATTGTCATTGGGAAATCTGGGAAGACATTTTAGAAGGATTAGGATTTGCTTTTGGCTTTTAAGGGTGGGTAGTGTTTTTTTGTCTTCGTGGGAGGAGATAAACATCACACGAACACACTTGAGGAGAGTTCTAGATGCAGAAGAAGATGGAAGGACAGACGCATGTGTGTGGTCCCGATGATGAGATGGGGCTGAAGAGGTGGATGAGGGCCAAATGCAAGGACTGTCACATAAGGGTGGGGGCATTGGGCTCGGTGTTGGCCTGTGGAGAGGCCTGTGTGTCTTTGAGTTGAAAGGCAGCAGGGCTAACTGTCATTCTGCAGTGATGGATGACCGGCGAGTGAAGATGGTTGGAGGAAGGGAAGAACAGAGGTGCCACTCTGTCTCTGCTCCACAGCACGTGGCATACTGTGCTTTTACTGGCAGGGTGAGCAGAGAGTGCTCTTTACCCTCTCTCTGCCCTCAGGCAAAGTGCCCTGTGGGCCTCACTCCTGTAGTTCTGTTAGTGCACGGGTATTGGAAAGCTTTTTGGTGTAAAGGAAGCCTGGACAGGATTCCCAGAATGCTGTTGTGATGCATTTTTCCATCCAAAGACAGCCGAGAAGAAGCAGTTCTTGGGAGCATCCCTCTGCCCAGCTACGTCATCTCCCCGGTGGCCCCCGAGGATCGCATAAGCCGCAAGTACTCCTTTAAGGTATTGTTCTTCTCCAGTCATTATCATTCAGTCCATTTCAAGAAGCAGTGTTCTCAGGAACACCTTCATGGATGCAGCTCCTTTTGTGGAATGGGAAAGGAAGTTAGGAGGCTAGAGAGTCCCAGACTCAGGCTAGCAAGGTGTGCGTGACTTAAGAATAAAATCATGGCCTTGCATGGTGGGCCCACACCTGTAATCCTAGTATCTGGGACACAGAGGCAGGCAGAGCTCTGTAGGTCAAGGCCATCCTGATGTGATCTATATAGCCTATTGGTCTATTCTAGCCTAGCCAAGTCTACAAGTGAGATGTTCTCTTTATGTTTTATTTTATTTTTTAAAGGTCATCACCCCAGCTACAAAGTGCAGTCCCTTCTATTCTGTAGCTCAGGAGCAGCTCTGAAGTCATTTTGTTCAGTGGCTTCTAGAATTATCTTTGGTGGCTGACTCTTCTTCAGAAAGTCTTCTCTTTCTGGTATAGTAGTTCCTTTTCTGTTGCTGTGATATGGGGGAGAGGGTTAATTTAGGGTTATCATTCTGTAGGAATGAGTTCATCACATCAGGGAGGTGTGGCAGACAGGGAAGCAGATGTGGGAGCTAAATTCACATTTTAAACTGTAAGTGCAAACCAGCGAGAGGAACTGGAAGTAGCTTGAAGCTTTTAATCTCAAAGCCTATCTCCAGTAGCTTTCTCCTCCAGCGAGGCTGTAACACCTTAACCTCATCAGCCAGTGCCACTTTGGAGCTAAGTGTTCAAATACCAGAACCTATGGGGGACCCTTTTCATTCAAACTACCACTGAGGGTTAATAATTGGGGACTAGGAGAGACAGTCTTTGCAGTGGCATCATGGTGGTTTCTCATGGCTATGTACAGTTTATTTTCACACTTGATTGTGGGGTGTGAGATGCTGAGAAAACATCTTTTTTGTATCCTCACTCCTCCCTTCCATACTTCAGCCAGTGATCTGATCACATCCTTTTGCAGCCCCAGCTTGGCTTTCTGTGGGTTCTAGGTATTCAGACTCAGGTCCTCATGCCTGCAGAACAAGTATTTTTACTCACTGAGCCATCTCTGCAGGCCCTGAACTTGTTGAAAGCACCTATCAATGTAATAATGATAGTTACATTTTAGTACTCATCCATAGGTGGTTTTTTAGAAGTGTTGTGAGTGGTGGTGGCCTTGTGAATGGCTGTCACTCTGCCTTCTAGTGCAGTGCTTCCCACATGGTAAACACTCAATAGATGGTGAATTATTGTGTGGGAAGTAAACTTGAGAATCTATCAGTTAGTTGGTAGCCTTTGCATGCTCCTTTATTACCCATGTAAGTTCTTGCTGTTCTGGAATCTGAGCTTGGGATTTGAGGAGGGAGGATCTGGGCTTTCTTCTTGGTATCATGTTAGCACAGCCGTGTCTGGAGGCAGATTGTTTCTGAGGTAGATGCTCCCTTACTCTCATCCTAGTTTCCTTTCAGTGTAGCCTGGCTTCTATTCAGTCATTCAGAGTTGCCTCGTAGGGCTGTGCTAGCTAAGGATCCTAGAGCTGAGAGGAAGGGACCATCTCCAGGGCCTCTTGCTGGACCTTGGATGCCTCCTCAGGCATGGAGCACTTGGAGCATTGGTGAGCAGCTAGACACAAGCCTGCTGGCAGCAACTAGAGAACAAGGCTGTGTGTGCATGCATGGCTCCTGTGGTGGCTGCATGCTTGAAGTGTGCCCTAGGCTAATTGCTGGACAAGGCTGGCTCTCAGGGTGCTTGTAGTGCAAGGACTTGATCTTTTGAAAGACTGCACTGGAGACTTCCCTGTGTTTGCATTGATGGGCCAGTGACTGCCCCAGAACCCTCTGTGGTGAGCAGAGAATCTTGGGCCTCATGGAGAACCTGTCTAAGGATTTCCGCTGGCACGTGGTAAGGAATGCACTCTTCTTGTTCTTATTGCTAAAGCTCCTGCTTCCTAAACCAGAGGAGACTTAAAGATCACCTAAGATATATTAAGTGGGGATATGAGGTTTCTTATGCTGACATGGGGACTTTGGCTGCCTACTCTCGCTAGGCACTGGGTTGGGCAGATTCAGACATATAAACAGGAGAAATAAGCCCATACTTAATGTGTACTATGGGACTTGGATAACTAGTGTGGGGAGAAGTAAAAGCTAAAGGCTTCTCTGAGAGGTTTGTCCATCTTTACTAAAGGCATGCCACTCTCCAGCTTATAACTGTTTTCTCTGACTGGTCACTGGTAGGGCCTGCTGTTTGTTCTAGATTCACATTGCAAATTACCCTCATTCTTGCATAGGACCTGTGAGCATTACACAGAGAAGCCTGGGCTGGGAGACAGACCAAGGTTCTAACTCTTCACTCACATTCACTCATTCAACAAATAGTGAGCACGTACCATATGCTGGTCACTATTCCTGGATATATAGTGGTGAGCAAAGTAGGAAAGTTTCCTTTTCATGTGAAGTTTGTAAAATGAGCAGTATCTGGTGATGGTAAGTGCGCTAAGAACTGTTCCAGATGTGGTGTATGGGAGAATTACCAAGCCTTTCAGATTCATTACCTCATCTGCAGAACAGTTCTATCCCAATCTCTTTAGGCTCTTGTGGTTAAAAAGAGACTAAAATTGTGGACATAACCCAGGAGCACAGGGTGGACATTTTCACAAAAATTTTTCTTTTTCCACACCATCTTTCTGTGTAGATGGGGTGAGGTTTGAACTGCAAGGCTAAGAGGCAAACCTTCACCATCTCAGGTAGTTGATTTTGATGTTGTTTCCAGCTGGAACCCATTGAAGTCACTGATCTTTCTAGGCTTCCCACCAGGAGGCATGTATAGCCTTGGGGGACAAATGCAACAGGTACTGCAGAATTCCCAGTCAGATGTTGGTCAGCTCTGCCCAGATCCACGGTGTCTTCTGAGAAGACAATAGCTGCTTCTTTAGACACCATCTCCTTTCATGCCAGTGGAAGCCCAGGAGTCTCTAGGTTGTGACATTTTTCAGATGTGAAGACAAGTCGACCAACACTGGGGCTTCATCTATCGGGAACACAGCCAGAGAACTCCCTTATGCATGCTAACCTGTCTGTCCTCGTGCTACAGGCTGTGCACACGGGAATGAGGGCACTCATCCACAGCTGCGCCACAGTGGGCTCCCAGGCTGAGTACTCGGGCATGAGGACCTATTTCTTCAGTGCTGACACCTTGGAGGACATGAACGTCTGGGTCAGGGCCATGAACCAGGCTGCACAGGTGCTGTCTCGATCATCACTGAAGAGGTCAGTCCTGATGGAGGGCTCCCAGGGTAGTAGCTAGAAAAATTCCCTGGGGCTGCTGTTCCCCTGTTCATACTGGGTTCAACATGGCCGTCTCTCTCAAGTACATTCTAGAACAAGTGCTTCTAGGAAAATGTGCAAAGGCTAGCACATGCAGCTCGCCAGGATGGAAGCTTCTCTAGACAGCGTCTAATGCCCTGCTGCCAAGGGCATGGATGCAAAGCCTTGGAATTTGACATATGTATCTTCTCAGATTTTCTTATTTGTGGTAGAAGGGACAGAGATATTCCAAGTCACATTCCCAAGGTAACCTGTCTTAGGTTAATTGATATCCTTTAAAATAACTTTCTGTTTATAGAATAGATATGTACAGGTATATGCGGATTTCTTTCGTACCTTAAAAGAAATCATTCTATTTATTTACTTACCTACTCTGTGTGTGTGTGTGTGTGTGTGTGTGTGTGTGTGTGTGTGTGTGTGTGTGTACTTATGCCATAGCTACTTTGGAGGTCAGAGATCAGCTTTTGGAAGTTTGTTCTTTCCTTCCATGACGTGCATCCCAGGAATTGAACTCAGGTTGTCAGAATTGGTAGCAAGCACCTTACCCATTAGACCTTCTTCTGTGTCATTTTTAAAGCATAAATATGAACATCCACACTATTTAATACTAGTAGACATATCACTGCATCAGTCTGTATTCTGCTGCTATGTAAGAAAATATCCAAGTCTAGGTAATATATAAAGAAAAGAGGTTTACTCACTCACAGTTTTGGAGGCTGAAGTCTAAACAGTGTGGTTTGGAATCTATTATGAGCACCCATACGCACACCAGTTATAATGTGTCAAAGGCAAGTGCCACCCTGATGGGAGCTCCTGCAAGAGGGCCAGCATCAGTCACTTTTGCTGCAGCATCTGCAATGGCCTACTTGCCTTGACCTGGCATTAAGCCCCGTGTCTTATGCCTATCACATTTGAGACCAGACTTCCAACCCATGAGCTTCTGGGATAAAAACCTCATCCAAACCCTGGTGACTGTTTAATTTGTCACCAGTTGTGGTATCCACTGTGTGGCTGTGTTGTTTTGTCTTCAGACATGTGCAAAGGCTTGGTCAGCTCTGAAGCACGTTTCCTAATGATGTTCTTATAAATAGTCCTATATCAAAACCCCTTACCAGCTCTTCACATGTGAGCTCTTCAGATTGCTGGGTCAAAATATCACCCCTTTTTATTTTATGTAATCACCAAACTGTCTCTAAGTAGCAAGGTATGTTCCATTTGTGTTGGCTCACACGTCTTCACTGGTGGTCATCTTATCAGTCTTTCGAATTTGCTCACATACTGTGTAGAGTCTGGTTATCTGTTGCTTTTTGATTTTGGGTTTTTTGTTGTTGTTTGTTTGTTTGTTTTTAACACAACATATCTCACTTTGTAACCCAGGCTGCTTTGAACTCACAGTAGTTCTCCTGCCTCAGTCTCCAAAGTAGACATGAGCCACTGGACTCAGCAATATCTGGTTATGTTAATGCTTATGTCCCCAGGCTCTGGCCATGCTGTTTGAAGCCCAGCAACAGAGCCAGGAGGGTCTTGCCTTAGAAGCACTGAGATGCACCCTCAGGCTGACCTCAGCCACACTGAGGCTCTCCACTATCCACAGTGGCCAGAGAAGGCACTCACTGATGCCGCTGGCCCTTCAAAACATATGCCTTACTCCCCAGGACAAAAGTGGAGTCCTGTGGGCCACAGGGACTGAAAGCAGAAATAAGGACTTGTTTCATGGGAAGGCTGAGTGCATCAGACTAAGGACCTGGAAATGGCTTATTGGGATGAGTGGCAGAACACCAGTAGCCATCACCCAGGCTGGCCAATGCACCCCTTGCCTCCTGCTGTAGCATTGTCTTTTATTTTTATTTTATTTTGTGTGTATGGATGTTTTGCCTGTATGTACATCTGTTTGTACCTGGTGCCCACTGGAGTTAGAAGAGGGTATTAGATTCCCTGAAACTCTTGAGCTATAAATGGTCATGAGCTGCAGTGTGGGTGCTGGGCATTGAACTCACATCCTCTGGAAAAGCAGCCAGCGCCCCTAACTTCTGAGTCATCTCTCCAGGCCACCCCCCCCCCCATTCCAGAGACTGCCAGAGCTTAGTCTCTGCAGTCTTTCAGATGTGGGTTCAGATTCTAGCTCCCCTGCTGTCATGGTGTAAGAATTACTTGTATTTTTCACATGCCAGTTTCTCACAGTTCTTAAGACCCTCCCAAGGATTAAACACGGTTACTTAGCTGGTAGCCTGAGATGCAGTCACTATTCCCTGCCAGGCATGCTGGCTTTTGTAGCTCCTGGCATAGTAACACCATCCCCTCTTTTTTTTTTTTCTCCCCCTGTGCATCCTTCCAGTTTTATCTATGAGTATTTGAGAGAATCACACTCTCTTCTTTGCTGGTGTATCTCTAGCAGTGTGCATAATTCAGCTCCAGCTCCCCGAAGCCATCCCTCTTCCTCTAGCCTTGTCCCAGGGAATTCCTTTTTGCACCTCCTCAGCTGCACCTGATTTCCATTATCTTGTTTACTACACAAGTTTCAGATCCCCATGATACCCACCCCACTTCCTGGGTTGGAAGAGGGATGAGGTCCCAACCCTCCTCCTCTTGGTGGTGTGTGCGTGCGTGCGTGCGTGCGTGCGTGTGTTTGTCTCCATTTCCAAATTCTCATCATCACATATGGACCTTGTCTGATTCCCTGGGGTTATCTTGATGTCCATCTTCCCAGTTTGTCTAAGGATACATTGTCTTTCCCAGAAAGCTAAGGCACTGAGCAAGGAGACCCATTTGCATTAGCAGCTCAAAAAAACTGACAGGTGAGAGCCTATCAGAGGATACCTCAAGTCTCCTCAGCTTCCAAGCCTTTCTTCCAATCCTGTCTTAGAACTGAAGAAACTTACATTCTAGTCACCTTTTTTCTTGATAGGGCTTTTGAAGGTGGCATGTGTGTCTGGTCCCTACAACATATCTCTTACCTTCCCTGTTCTCTGTGTCCCAACCACCAGGATCTTCATGAACTTAGACCTGCACATTTGTTCATCCATCTTTTATTCTGCAAATATTCATTGAAGGCAATTGATATTGGAATTGTAGCAGTAGGAGAGGTAGTGTCTGATGGCACCTGCATTTGGGAGAAGACATACCATAGTCACTAAGATGACTTTCACCGTGATCTAAGCATGGGGGCAGTGAGACAGGGTGATGGAAAGGGTGGATGGGGTGCAGCCACTTTTGAGTGATCAGGAAAAGCCTCTTTAGGGGAAGGCTGTGGAGAGGAGGCCTCGTAGTATAAGACCGTAAGATGCACACAGCTGAGGAAAAGCATATATGGAATATGGAACTAGTGGATGATGTGGTGTGTAAAAGAACTTGCTGGGCAAGCCTGACTGGAGTTGGTTCCCGAAACCCACATTAAAGGGGAATGGGATAGCCAGATGCTGTGGCATGCATCCATCCTCCTCCTCATCATCTTGAAAGCAGTCCATTTGGTACCGGGAACAGGAGAGGCAGTGAAGTGCTTTGCTCAGGGCTCTGCCTTTGAGCAGTGAGCCTACAGTTAGCACTCCCATTGTCACTGTCACTCCCTTCCATTGGAGACAGTAACCCCAGCTGGGGGTGTCCTCAGCCTCTCTTGGCTTGGCAGAGCTGACTTGGCAGTGTTATTGCAGGGATGAGAGATGAGCCTTGTCAAATTCCTAGCACAGGTTAGACCTTGCATGCATGGCAACGATAGCATCAGCTTTAAAATGTATACCGCCCTGGCTGAGCCTGCCGTGAAGTTTTCACCTTCACTAGGGATTTTGTCACATGCCACTCTGATGCAAGAGCTGGGTTGTTGCATGTGTTTTGTGACTCATTGGGGAGACAGCTGAAGGCAGCAGAGTGTCCTTAGCACAGGTCAGATTTGCAGTTGCTAATTCAGGTAAAGTAGAGCGAGCTGAAGACAGGTAAGAGATTTTCCATGGGGCAAGGGAAGGGGAGATACGGCTGTTTAACTCCAAGAGGAAGGAATAAAATGATTCCTGTCTCCACACTGCTCCTTCCTCCATGCTAAGCACCAACCAGGGTGAAGGAACCTTCCTGCCGGCCTTCCAGGTCCTGTGAGGCCCCATCTCTGCAGTCTTTTGTACAAAGCTATGGATGGTGCTGTGTGTGTGTGTGTGTGTGTGTGTGTGTGTGTGTGTGTGTGTGTGTGTGTGTGTGCATGCGCGTGCACACTCACTTTGTACCCACCCTCTTGTGAGGTTGGGGATCAGTGATCAGGACTCCAAGCAACAACCCATCTGGGAAGGGTTTATGCTGTCAGCTGTAGACACCTGTGCTCTGGTGGCTAGCCCTCCAAATGACATGGTCATCAGGTATGAGGGGGTGCTTGTGCTAAACTGAGCAGTGCAGATTTCTTTTGTGACAGGTTTTTGGATTTGAGAAGTCATGTGATAAATTGTTGAGATTATAGAGAGACTAGGAAAAACATGTTTTGGGGGGTGGGGGTTTAAAGTCCTTGAGATAGTAAGTTGTTAAAAGTTGAAGTCAGGCAAGGCTAGGAAGCAGGAAACTGCTTTCCTACCTGAGCCACAGACTGAACATTTTGAGCATAAAGGTATCTTTTTAAATCCTGGAAGCCATGAGGACAAGGAGCTTTGTAACCCCAAAGTCTTAGGGGTGAGAAGAGTGTCAGGTGGCGGGCAGACACTGCTCTTTCAACCACTCCCTAGAGGTTTATTCTGCAGGAAATTCTGGTGTTAATCCAAATCATAGATGCAACTGTCCCCCATCAAATGATTTCCAGGAAATATCAGCACATGTGGGAGGGTGTTGTACGTATCCTCCTTTGTACGTGTTCGATAAAAAAAACAAGATTTACTGTTATAGACTGTTATAGTTAGCTCTGAGATGAGAGATCAGCAAGCTCTATGACTTTGGAGTCAGCATAATTTCCTTCAGCTCTGATTCGTACGTGATAATGGAGTGTTTGTCTGACTGCCTATCTTTAGTGTGCAGAGTAAGAAGACAGAGCTGCTTGGAGATGGAGATAAACCCCAGTTGGTAGAATGCTTGAAACCATGGGTTCAAGCCCTACCAAAGCATGCACCAATCTGTAATCACAGAACCTGGGAGGTTAGGCAGGCAGGCCTTCCTCAGCTACAGAAAGAGTTGAGGATAGCTTGGAACTCATGAGATTCCTACCCACCCTCCCCCAAAAAAAGATGCAGCTCTTTGGGTTTCCAAGCTGGGGTGACTACTTGGCAAAGTGGGGACACATGAAAGCGTAGAGCCACTATGACTCTCCCTGGGGTGGCCCAGAAGGCAGCTGGGCTTTCTTCAGCTCAGAGGCAGCTGTAGAGCATGGCCTATAAGTATGAGAGACAGTGATGAAGACAGAGGCCAAGGTCAACAGCTCAAAGGCTGCTGGTGGTGTCCACTGACAGAGAGGAGAGAAATAGAAGGCTGGTCAAACCACTCAAGTGTCCAGTGAAACAGAACTTCTATGTGAGCTTACGCTAAGACTTATTTTTAAAATACGTATTGTGTGTGTGTGTGTGTGTGTGTGTGTGTGTGTGTGTGTGTGTGTGTGTGGTGTGTATACGAATGGAGGTGTGCTTGTGACACTCATAAGGCAGCTTGCTGGAGTTGATTCTCTCCCTCCACCATGTGGGTTCTGGGGATGGGACTCAGGTTGCTGGTGTTGTTGGCAAGTATCTGTACCTGCTGAGCCCTCTTACCAGCCCCAAAATTGCTTTTTTTAAGCAGGTCTCTGTAGCATGTATGTTTCCGCCAGCCCGCCAGCCCGCCAGCCCGCCAGTCTGGGCCCATAGCCGCGCCAACCCCAAATAACACTCTGAGACTCTGTATTTGATATAATCCTGTTGGCCAATTACCATTATTGTTTATGGGCTAGCTCTGCCTTAATTATTAACCCATTTCTACTTATCTAAGTATTTCCACGTGGTCATCTTATCGGGAAGCTGCGGCAGGCGTCCTGCTTCTTCCCTGGGCTACATCTCGACTCCTCCCCCCTACTTCCTCTTTCCTCCTCCTGGTCTCCTAGCCCCGCCTATCTTGCTATCTCATTGGCCACAGAGCTTTATTAACCAGTATGAGAAACATGTATACAGAGTAACATCTCCCAACAAGTCTCAGTACTTTCCTGTTACCAGGGCTTATAGACCACTGGGTTGGAGTGGACAGTCCCTCAGATCACTCCTAATCCATCATTATACTGAGATGTAACAGCCTCTGCAGTGTAACATGAACCAGTTTCTACCATGTACGTGGGAAGGGGTGTTTATTGGGTCACAATGAGGAAGATCAGTGATACATCTGGTTTGGGTGTGACTGCATGTGAGACTTCAGGCTAAGTCCTCAGAACTTGCTCTTGGCTTTCTTTAAACAGCACCTTATACAAAGGCAGCATGAGCCCAAACCCACTCAAGCCAGGGTCAGAGGACCAAGTCTGACTAGCCTGGATTGGGCCATTGGCCTCCCTCTTAACTAGTCCTGAGATTTTGGAGCTTTGTCAGAAAAAGAAATACTAAAATCAGCAGCACCCAAAACAAAGGGTGAACCCAAATGAAGGCAAATGTTGTCCGAGAGGCAGTGGGCAGAAATATATGCTGGGGAGGTAAGGTGTCTCTCAGATATGAACAAAATGAGATACGAACCAGGGGAGGCAGTGTAATCCTATAAAAAGAGGCATAGGGCTGGCAAGGTGGTTCAGCAGGTGATATACTTGCCACCAAGGCTGACAACCTGAATTCTATTCCCTGGAGCTACATGGTAAAAGGAGAGATCCTACTATTGCAAGTTGTGCTCTCACCTCCACACATGCATCATGACACATAGGCATACACAGACACACAAAAAAATAGGTAAACAAATAATAAAAAAATGTAGAGTGAAGACAGAGGTTTCTGTTCTAGCTGGCCCCACAGCTGTTTAGACCCAAGTAAATATACTGAAGCTTATATTAATTATAAACTGTTTGGCTGATGGCTTAGGCTTCTTACTGGCTAGCTCTGTCTTAATTATTAGACCATTTCTAGCAATCTATATTTCCACCTGGTCTTGTCTTACTGGAGATTGCCCAGGTGTCCTATCTTCCCGGTATATATGGTGTCTCTACAGAAATTCACTTCCCAGAATTCTCCTAGCCTGGTGGTCCCGCCTATATTTCCTGCCTGGCTACTGGCCAATCAGCATTTATTCATCAACTGTTAGAGAAACATATATTCACAGCACACAGAAGAAAATCCCCCATCAATAGAGAAGCCAGGAAGTGGTAGTGCATGTCTTTAATCCCAGCACTTGGGAGGTGGAGGTGGGTAGATCTCTGAGTTCAAGGTGAGCCTGGTCTACAGAGCAGGGCTACACAGAGAAACCCTGTCTTGGAAGAACAAAACAAAAAATTATAGAGAAGTACAGAGCAGCTTTATTTCCACATAACTTGGAGCGCCTATGGAGAAAGCATCAAACACTGCGTGGTGAGCATGGCCACTTTGCTTAGATCTGCATGCCCACAGTTAGACCAGTACACAAGAAGCAGCCCGTCTGCTGGGAATTGCATTTCTCCTGACCCCTAGACTAGCTTGAATCTGCACTCACCCTGGAAAGCTGAGGTTCTGGGTAGTCACAGGGTTCTGATCACACCAGTGTTCTGCTGTGTGCTCCCAGGTCAAAGTGGAGATAGATAGTCATGGCTGAGCCATCATTAGAGCCATGAGTCTGAAGAGTGGGACATTTTCATCATGGAGCACAGCTAGACTGATGCCCCATCTGAGATCCTGCTCACATTTCCATCTGTGCGAAGTGAGTCCGTCTGACTCCAGCAAGCCCTTGGAGGCTTTCAGTGTGGGCAAGCCTTGACTGAAGAGCCCTGCCCAATATCACAGAGCCCCTCATCTAGCCTCGGTCCACACCTTTAGTTGTCACCCAGTTCCTTTCCTCACACTTGTCAGGTTTGTGTGTATGTGGGAGGGGGGATGAAGGTGGAAAGACAGAAGGAGGCGGAAACTGAAGTGGTGGCTCTGGAGTGGCAGTTTTGGTGTGGTGATAGTGTGTCAGGGTGGCTTTCTGGGGGAGGTGGTATTTAAGCCAGGTTCCCATAGCAATACAAAGGCCTGGGCATGGGGGAATGGGGGAGTGGGGCAGGGGTCCAGGGGAAAGGAGTGTTTTAGAGATGAGCATGGCGGAAGGGGGGGTGAGGGGTCAGAGGCGTTCCAGAGATGAGTATAAAATGCTACTGGGGAGTCATGGCTGTGGTGTGGGCTGAATGTGCTCCTGCCATTACAGGGACATGGACAAGGTGGAGCGGCAGGCCATGCCACAGGCCAACCACACCGAGGCCTGTCAAGAATGTGGCCATGTGGGACCTGGGCACTCCAGAGATTGTCCTCATCGAGGCTATGAAGACTCCTTTGGCTTCGAAAGGAGGGAGCCCGAGGAGGAACGTTTCCATCCTCAAAGGGACCCACTGGAAGGCAGGCGGGACAGGAGCAAGGCCAGGTCTCCATACTTGCCAGCTGAGGAGGATGCCTTGTTTGTGGATCTACCTGGTGGGCCCCGAGGCCAGCAAGCACAGCCACAGCGGGCTGAGAAGAACGGTGTGCCACCTGTCTTTTATGGCCCAGGAGAACAAAATGGGACCAGTGGGTACCAGCGGACTGCTCCTCCCAGGGCCAACCCAGAGAAACACAGCCAGAGGAAGACCAACCTGGCCCAGGCAGAGCACTGGGCAAAGACTCAGAAGGGGGATAGCAGGAGGTCAGTCATGGTGTTGAGGTGCTGCTAATTAACGTGATTGTGTGTGTGTGTGTGTGTGTGTGTGTGTGTGTGTGTGTGTGTGTGTAGCTGTCAGTTCCCCACTACATGCTCAGCTAATTCTCTACCTCTATGAGAATATCCTTAACAGTCCTCCAAGGAGGGGTGATAGCTCTAATTTACAGACCAGAAAAATGGGCTTGAGGAAGGGAAGCATCCTGCCTAGGACACACAAATTAGTGGCACGGCCAGAGTTTAAAGTGTGGTCTGAGCCTCTGCCCACCAAGAGGACACAGAGATGGCCAGCCAGTGGTGTCAGTAACTGATCGACTCTTACACTACTTCGGGCTCCTCTGCTTCTTGAGGACACTGAAATCCAGCTGTGAACCCCAGATGCCTAGAGGAGTCCAGGGAGGAGCCTAGGCACTACAGACACTTATCCTATCAGGGAGCACAGAAGAGCTGCATCCTGTTGTCAGAGGTGGGCAGGGTGTCATGTATGTCTGACCCATGCGGTGAGGGAGAGTGGCTGGTGAAGAAACCAAGGAAGAACCTCATTCAGAGACATGGCTGTGGGACTGACCAGAAGGGGGTTATAACTTCTGGGTTATAACTAAAATAAATACTTGCCCCTTCTCCCTAGGAAAGAGCAGGTGTCAGCTCTATTTAAATGTTGTGTCTTACTGGAAACAAATAGCTGTGGCCCAGAACAAAGGGGAGTGACGCTGTTCTTGGTGCTGAGCTGATGGTGTGTAGTTAAGACTGTGCTGACCTCATTGTCACTGGACAGAACACATAGGAGCAGTGGAAGGAAGGCGATTAGACTGCTTTGGTCCACATGGAGAACTATTTCTAACTTATCCCTGCATTTTGAGATACATCTATATTGCAGTTCTTCGTTTAACTCTGTTGAATGGGGTTAGCAAGAGTCTCACATACCCTGAGTCCTGGCATGTTCTGTGAGCTTGTTTTTGAAATTCTGGCTTTCTATCTTTACCCACACCCAGTGTTTAAAGTAAAGTGTACTTGTAAAATAAAAGGTGGGGTGGGACCAGGGATTAAAGTAGATTTGAGGGAACACAGTAGGAAATGAAAGACCTGCATGATTGGTGTGGAAGCTAGGGTGAAGGATTTCTGCAGTGAGCATGAGTGGTCACACAAGTTGAACTTAGGCTTTGGCGTGACTGTATCTGGAGCAACTTTTCTCAGGATATCCTTTTCTGTTCTTAGAGCCGCGGAGCAGGTAAGAGACCAGGAGCTCCTGATCCCTGTCTGTGTAAGGCCAGGCTGGACACACATCTGTTGTCAGGGCAGAGCTATCCCAGGAGCTGTTCCTGGGACCTGCCATGTCCCCCTTCCATCAGCCAGTTAATATAGCCTGGCTGCAGGAGCCAGTGGCCACCATTATACTCGTATCTGAGGTCACCCCAAATGGCAGACAGTGCATAAATGGAAGGCATGGACTGGAGGGTGGGCTCAGGATTTGGGACACTGCTGGCTGGGGGAGGAGAGCAGACTGTGACCCTCTAAACATGGTAGACAGGCACTGCAGAGACAGGAGGAGCTTGGCAGAGACATACTTTGCATACTTTTGCCTCAGGCAGAATGAACAATGGTTACAAAGTCTTGCCCTCCAGGGGAAGCCCCATGCCTGGTTTCTGTGGGTGCTGCCACAATCGGATATGGGCTTTGGGAAATTGAATGAAAAATCTCTGCCACCTAGTGGCAAGCAAACACACTTGCAGGCTCGACAGGTTTGGGTTGAAGAGATCCTTAAATTCCCTCAGCTGAGTGAAAAGAAACTGTCGAAGGGAAGCTACCATATTTGGTGGTACCTATTTCCACTCCTCACAATGACCTAGTCAGAGGCTCTTATCATCCACATTTTATAGGAAGGGAAGTGAAACTCAGAAAAGACACAGACCTGAGGTCAGACAGATACAAGTAGTTTAATGGACCCTTAGATAGCACTTTTCAACCTTAGGGGCCTGTTTAAACAGGGTCAATGCACTCTGCCTGGAAGTTAGCAGGTCTAGTGGGGCTGAAAAAAATCTACATTTCAAAATTATATTTTAGAGAGGGTCTTGAACCCAGGGCTTTGTGCATGCTTGGCATGACTCTTAGCAACTGAACTGTATTTCTAAACCTGTATTTAAAAGACTTTTTAGATTTATTTTGTATGTATGAATGTTTTGCCTGCATGTATGTGTACCATGTATGTTCTTGCTGTCTGCAGTAATACACCTCACATACAGGCAGGGAAACTGAGGCTCAGAGCACTCAGTAAGTCTCCTGAGGTCACATAGCCCATGTATGGTAAAATTCAGATTAGAGCCTAGGGCAGGCTACTCCCTACTTTTGCTTTTTGTAGGGAGAAGTTACTGAAGTGGGGGAGCTCCCTGATGGGCAATGAGATGCTCATGGGGTGGGATGTCCTTTCATCAATTGCATTCTAGACCACTGGCCCACCTCAACCTGATCTCAGCCCTGGAAGGAGCAGTGAGAAGACAGCAGGATTTCAGAGTAGTAGGTGATCATTGATGTTAGAAAGCCATGCGTGGGGCTGGAGAGATGGCTCAGTGATTAGGAGTACCAGCTGCTCTTCCAGAGAGCTTGGGTTGGATTCCCAACACCCACATGGCAGCTCGCACCTGTCTGTGACTCCATTTCCAGTCTATGTGGTACCTTCACATACATACACATGCAGGCAAAACACCAATGCACATAAAAATAAAATCTTAAAAAAAAAAAATAGCCATGAGCACCAAGCCAAGGGAACTGAGGGGTTTTGGGGGCATACTAGAGAGATCAGATCAGGTAACCATGCACAGGAAACACATTAGGAGGCTGTCGGTTGTCTTCAGGGAAGGAACCAGTCTCTGGGTTAGAAGGGTAGTAAAGGGAAGACTCCCGCTCCAGCATTTTCTTTGTGAGTTTCCAGGGTTGGTGCTAGGCTCCCAGGCAGGAGAGAACTGTGAGGCCTTCCCAGATCCACGTTGTTTGTCATTGACAGCTGGCGGGAGAGGAGAGGCAACTTAATCACACTATGGGAGTGACAGGCAAGGGAGCTTCAATCACTGTTTGGGGTCCTCACAGTCTCCCCAGCAAGCTGACTTTGTGGATTTCCTGAGCTACGTTGCCTTGCGTGATGGCCTGACATGCTCTCTCTCTTTCTCAGTTTGCCCTTAGACCAGACGCTTCCTCGCCAGGGTCCCAGTCAGCCCTTGTCCTTCCCAGAAAACTACCAGACTCTTCCCAAGAGCACCAGATTTCCTCCTGGGAGCTCTTCACCCCCTCCCCGGAACCTGCCCAGTGACTACAAGTATGCACAGGACCGAGCCAGCCACCTGAAGATGTCCAGCGAGGAGCGTCGGGCACACAGGGATGGCACTGTGTGGCAGCTGTATGAGTGGCAACAGAGGCAGCAGTTTCGGCATGGCAGCCCTACAGCACCCATGGGAGCTGGCTCCCCAGAGTTCCCTGAGCAGGGCCGCAGCCGGAGCATGCTGGAGGTGCCCCGCTCCATCTCCGTGCCTCCGTCCCCTTCTGACATCCCTCCTTTAGGGCCTCCCAGGCCCTTCCCACCCCGGCGGCCACACACACCAGCAGAAAGGGTCACAGTGAAGCCGCCTGACCAGAGGAGGAGTGTGGACATCTCACTGGGGGCTTCTCCCAGGAAGGCACGGGGTCATGCTATGAAGGTGAGGCCCCGGGAACGTATGCCAAGTGACTGGGTTGTGGCATTGAGAGACAGAGTCACTCAGTGGCTTTCTGGCAGCCTACAAGGCAGGAACAACCCAACTGATGTTTAACTCCCCAGGGACCAGTGAGGAAGGTGGTATGCCCATTTTGGAGACCAGGCACCCAGGGTTAAGACGGGTGGAAGGGCACGTGGTAGGTGGGCCTGGAGGTGAGTGACTGATGTTTGCTTGCCTGACCTCAGTCTGGCTTCTCCTCTCCTGTTACAGAACTCCTCTCATGTGGACCGGCGTTCCATGCCGTCCATGGGCTACATGACGCACACAGTCAGTGCTCCCAGCTTACACGGGAAATCGGTAAGCAGCCCCTCACTTCCCTCTTCAGATGATTGACACGCTGTGGCATATGATACCCTAACCCATGGTATTTCCTCCCTCAGAGCCCATCAATTGTAGCCCACGGGGCAGCTTTAACCCCTTCTTAGTGATGAGGAGACAGAGAGGTCCCATGGCTCACTCAGGCTTCGTAGTAGGCCTTTAAAGACTGAGGAAAAGTGGAGAATATTGGGCTGGTCCCTCTTTGGATTTTACTGGAAGTATATTCTAGCTACCTGCTTTCTCCTTTAGCATCCCCCCTTTCTTCCCTGGCTTTCACCGTGGTTGGTTAACAACTCTCCCTTGAAAGCTCTCATCCTCCTGGTGAAGCTGAACCGGTGGCTTCTGAGAAAGCAGCTTCTGGTACCCTATGCTGGCGGTGCCTTTATTTGCCCTAGTGACAGAGCCAATGCGATCATTGCCTAGTGGTGTCACATCAGTGTTGTCCTGGCACGGGGTGAAGAGTATAATTGCAGCGGTGTACCCTGCGGTGGCTGACTCCCTCCCGATGTGTCTACACGCCCGCAGCTGGAAGAGCTCTCGCTGCTGCTCACCCGGTTGCAGCGGCACCAGGCCAAGTTGGCCAGCGTGCGCAATTTCGCCGTGGGCCAGTTACTGCACCACTACTTGACCTTTCCTGCCTGCCAGGTCAGCGCCGGTGGGCTCTCCTGGGCCCAGGCAGGGATGGCCTGCCACCCATGTTCCCCCGTGCCGTGTGCTATGGTCTGTCCTGCTGGCTGACTCTCTCCCTCTTCCCTTGCCTGTTTGCTTCTGGGTGCTATAGCCAGTCATTGTGAGCAATGGTAGAGCACCCCCACCCCCACCCACTCTGGCACAGGGGAGGGGCTGCATGGGGTGGGACAGACCTGAACCTTGCTTCTCGAGCTGTGCAAAGTGATTGCCAGGCTGGCACATAGTCATCTTGTCTAAGACCTGTGCCCTGTCACTCATTGTCACTCAGCCTTGTCACTCATTGAAGACATGTGGGTCAGCCTGGAAGGAAATGTAGGGCACCTCCTCTTGCAGAACAGCCCTCATCTCTTGCCCTGTTTAGCTTTATAGGAACCTGCATAGGTAAGGTGGGACTAGTTGTTATTATGGGACCAAAGGGTCCTGAAGAGGCAGTGACTCACTGCTGTGTCACTAAGAGTTTGCAGGCTAGAGCCAGAATCCCTGTTTTGGTGCTAAATAGCATCATGGCCTTGGGCTTAGAATTGAGGGTGTTGTTCCCTTGAGCTCCAGGAGCAGCTAAAGAAAATAAATTCCTTCTTGTCTGTAGAGTTGTCCTTGGGCAGTGGTGGTTCAGCCACATACACCCAGTCTCTCCATGCATCACAGAGCCAAGCAGAGGACAAATGAGGGTGTTTGGATTGTCAGTTTCCTTCCCTGACCTCTTTTAGTAAGACTTGAAGGACCTAGGAAATGTAATTTAAAAATTGAGTGTAAGCATGAACATGTTAAAAACAAACTTAAATTCAAAGTCATCACTGAGTTGATGACTTAGTGGTTAAAGAGCTTGCCATGAAAGTGTGTGAAACCTATAAAAGCTGGGTAGTTGTGGCTGCCCTCCTGTGATTCCAGCCCCAGAGCAAGCTCCATAGTAAGACTAGCTGTATCAGTGAGCTCTGGGTGATTGGGGGACATTGCCTTATAAATAAGATGGAAGAAGAATGGAGTGCTCACACATATGTGTGTGCCCCACACGCTCAAAAACATGCACACACGCATAACACAAAGGGGGGAGGGGGGAGACGTCCTAAGTCATGACAGCTTCAGCTGTCTTTTCTCCTCCTGTTCAAAGTGTGTAGGGACAGTGACTTGGGGAAGCTGGGTGTTAAGAGAGGCAGTATAGGGAAAGCCTATGCAAGCCATGAGCATCCCTTAACAGACAGGGCTTTCATACCTAAAGCACTATGTGAGCTTCTCATGTGTATGTGGGTGATGGTTTCACTGTCTATCTTCCTCATCCTTGGCTCGCTCAGCTGAGGCCCTCCATCCACTAAGAACATGGTATCTGGACTATTCTTAAGCTCTTGTAACTCTTCTGCCTCAATTAGCTTCTGTGACCTATTGAATGGGAGTGTGACTTGTGGGCAGCCTTATTCTCAATAGTTAACACCGAAGAGCTTGATAGACCATGAGAGACACCATAGACAGTCTTATCCTGGAACCCCTTCACTAGTTCCTAGAGTGGCTGCTTTGAATTCTTGCTAAACAAAAAGAGCAATGTTTCCAGGCTATGTAGCAGCTGCTACTTATCCTCCTGGAACCTAAGGTCTTACTGATACAGCTGGATCACCCAAGCTGTTTTTCTTTGCCTTTTCCGCCATCCATCCACATCATTTGGAGTCATATTACTTCATGCATGTGAGACAGCCCAGCCCAAAGGTTTGATGCCAAGAATTAGAGCAGTGGTATCAATGGGATTCTAGCTTTGGGTGTGGCAAGTGCTCTTCCAGGCAGATCTCCTGGTTCTACTTCCTGAGCCCAGCATCTGCCTCATCTGCTCTATGGCCCTAGTCCTCTTGTTGGTTCCTCCCCATCAAACCACAATGGGTGCAGGGATAAGCTGGCTTTTCCCATAGTGACCCACAAGCTCTGCCATGCTGTAAGAGGGCTCTGAGTTGCAGCAAGACATCTGTGCTTCCTCCATGGCCCATTGTGTTGGTCTGCTGTGGCCCCATGTCTCCAGAGTTGTGTATTGTGAATGATCTACTTGTGAAGAACCAAGTGTTTTAACTCCTAGTGTTCGTAATTGTTTTTCTCTTTATTTTTCCCTCTCTGCTTCCTTGGAAGGCTGATGACACCTACCTCCAGCTGAAGAAGGACCTGGAGTACTTGGATCTAAAGGTGGGTGATAGGGCTGGAGAGATGCCTCAGGGGTTAGGAGTACTTGCTACTCTTTCAGAGGACCCAGGTTCAGTTCCCAGCACCCACCACAAACAGTTCACCATCACCTATTATTCCGTTCTAGAGCATCCAATTCCCTCTGGCCTCCACCTGCACCCTCATGCACATGGGACAGTCACCTCACACAGGCACACACTTCTAAATAAAGATAATCTTTGAAGGTGAGTGGTATCAGGATCTCACCTCCCATGGACACTCATATTTCTGAGAGTATTAGCTATTGGAGCCCAACACTCATGCTCCAGACCCTACGTGAAAACTCGTGCCTGTATCAAAACTTCATTGCTTACAGTCTGATTCAACTTCATTGCTTACAGTCTGATCCTTGTGACAATGCTTGTGAGCCCTAGTGGGAGGTCTCTGGCTTAGAGAATAAAGGTCATAATTTTGATCTTTTCCTTCTCTTGGTTAGATCCAGAGGTTCCTGGGAAATAGTCATTGGCTTCCTCAGAACCTTTGCTACTGGTGGGAGTGTGTTTGGTTCATAGGCAGTGTCTGATGCGTGTTTTCAGCCGCAAGTGGCTTGGTGGGTTCTTTGGGTTTGTTGATGAGAAAGCAAGTTCCACATAGAGCCATGGGGTTCTGAGGCCCATACCTAGGCTCTCCCTGTTAAACTGAGCTCTAGGAGCCTGTACATACTTAAAGCTCAGGCTCTGGTTCAGCCTTCACAACAGACCTGAAGGGCTCTTGGGGAATTGGGATGCATTCTTCCATGGAGAAAGCTGCTACCAACTTGCCACTACCCTGAAAATCCCCTCTGAGGACAGTGTTCCTCATGTTGGGGCTTGGAACAGACTGGAGGAGAATAATCTTAGCTAGCCCAGGGAGGGAAGGGGCCTGTAGACCATGCTTATCTCCACTACACTGTATACCTGGCTTGAGATATTTCTAAATAGGGGTCTTCTTCCAGCCACATGGGGCTATAAGTACTAGCACCTAAGGCAGCAGATGAAGTTTTTCTAAGCCAACAGCCCACCAAGACCTTTGGTTAGATATCTCCAAGTTCACTTATGCATTTGTTAAACACTTGCTGAATGCCCAGCTCTACAGAAGACAAGAACAGTTGCAAAAGAAAAACTGAGGCCCTAGTCATAAGAAATTTCCATGTAGTATTGCTGGGGAAAGAAAATATTACCAAGTGATAGTATATACAATGATCATACAAAGATTTATTTGAGCCAGGCATTGGTGGTGCACATCTTTAATCTCAGCGTTCAGGAGGCAGAGACAGGAGGATTTCTGTGAGAAAGGCCAGTCTGGTCTACAGAGCTAGTTCCAGGACAGGCTCCAAAGCTACAGAGAAACTCTGTCTTAAAAACCACAAAAGGGGGGGGGATTTGTTTGTTTGTTTGTTTGTTTGTTTGTTTTTAGCTCAATTCTGAGTTGCAGTCATGAGAATCCCTATGGGCCATGAGAAAGGATTCCAAGGAAGCAGGAAGAATGTGAACAAAACTCTGAGGAATCATGGCTCAGAGTAGTCATTAGGAAGTTGGTGGGGACAGGACAAGAGTGAATCAAAGAGAGTCAGGGCACAGAGCTGAGATTAGAGCTATGAGGTGAGGTAGAAACATCATGCTGACTCCTGATTCTGTAATAGGCCTAGGTCGGAAGGTTCAGTGAGCACAGAGATTAAAAGAGGAGAAACCGAGGCACAGGCTTCAGAGCAAGAGTTCCTGTTTGTGCAGACTCCAACAAAAGCTTGAGTAGTGGTGGCTCATGTAATGTGTTTTACTTTGTTGCATTAGCTTGCACAGTAGCCCTATAAGGGAAGTAAATTACTTTCTCAAGGCCACACTGGAGACAGAGATAAAATTGGGTCCAGTGCTTACTCTGAAGCTCACATTCGCCTTGCTATCAGCCTTTAATAACATGTCATTTGTGCTGCTGTGTTCCCAAAGGCATTAAACTTTTGGGGTAAGCCAAGCTTGGGTTCCAATGGCAGGGAATGGATTTGATAGGCTGGAGAGGCAAGTTGTATCCAGGGGCGCTTTTCTAGCTAAGAGTGATGTCACCTGAGGAGGTATTCTGGATACTGACATTGTCACGAGAACAGCTGGGCTTGTAGCCAGATTTTCCTGGTTGTGTATCTGCTACTGTAATTATTGAGCTCTTCTCAGGGAGCAGGTCCTCAGATGAACCTCTCGCAGCTGGAAGAGGCTCGACTCTCCCACTACCCATGTGAGAGAAGATACTAGACTGTGTGTACACTGTTGATCAGAAAGGCTCGTGTGCCTCCATGGCTCCCACCAGAGAGCGGGGACCTGCTCTGCCCTGCACAGACCCTGCTGAGATGTTGGATTCTAAGAGGAGTGGCCAACTAGAGGACCCAGAGCCTAGGGTTGAGGGCCTGCAGATGAAAATGTTTACAGATGTTCAAAGCCTAAATCAGTCTGCTAAGTCTAAAAGTGTTCCAATTTCCATTGTCTGGGGTAGTGGTCCAGGGGGCTAACCACACATCACTGCTCTGCTTACCTTGAATGCTGATGTCCTCTTCCCCAGGGAGGATTTCCATGGTGGGAAGTTCACCTGTGAAAGACTCACAGCAGCAGCTGCACGGCTGACATGTGATGGGAGATGTGATTCTGTATATATGTTTCTCATACTGTTAATAAAGCCCTGTGGCCAATAGAAAACTGATAGGTGGGGCTAGGAGACTAGGAGGAGGAAGAGGAAGTAGTAGGGGGGGTCGAGATGTAGCCCGGGAAGAAGCAGGAAGCCTGCCGCGCGGCTCCCCGATAAGACGACCACGTGGAAATACTTAGATAAGTAGAAATGGGTTAATGATTAAGGCAGAGCTAGCCCATTAACAATAATGGTAACTGGCCAACAGGATTGTATCAAATACAGAGTCTCTGAGTGTTATTTGGGGCACACGTGGTTGCAGGACAATGGCGGCAGAACCAGCGGCAGCCGGCGGGGAAACCTGCTGTAACAGACATGCAGTGATAGGGAGTTAGGGACAGCTTGGGAGAAATGGAGACAGGCTGTAGAGCTCTAGTGGGTCACCCTGTGTTGTCTGTGACTCTAAAGAGGATTGAGCCCAGTAGATGGCAGCTACAGGAAGACAGGGTTCAGTTGGTAGAAATGCTTTTCTGAAAGGGCCTTCTCATAGTGGTGAATGTCCTGTCACTGGGCTATATAGAAGGGAACTCCAAGACCTATTGGTTCATTGATGCTATGACAGGCTAGGCAGAATGAATGTCCTTGAAATAAAAGGGATGCCATTGTGGTACTGTAGGAAGAGACAGAACAAGAAGAGGTCACACACCTAGGAAAGAGGGTGTACTTGAGTAAGCCCCAAGACCGTTCTGGCGTGGGAGACAAGTGCTGCCTCTCTAGTATCAACTTCCTGTTTCTGTGCATGTGTGGCAAGCACTGTACCACTGAGCCATACTCAACTATGTCACCAACTCTCTTCTTACTTTTTGTTTTAAGACAAGGTCTTACTATTAATAAATTCCCAGGCTAGCATTGAGTTCATTTTATAGCCCAGGCTGGCTTTGAACTTGCACCAGCCACTCAGGTAGCTGGGATAACTGGCCTGTGTCACTAAACTAAAGTCAGGTGTGTGTGTGTGTGTGTGTGTGTGTGTGTGTGTGTGTGTGTACAACCCAGGGTTGTGTTCTTGCTGGGCAGGTACATTACCACTGTTCTTTCCCAGCCCTAGAATGAGTTTCTCTAGAGGCTTCTCCTTCTCACATCTGATCTGTGGATCCCCTCATGCTGCTGTGTTGACTTAGGCTCTTTTATGTTTTTGTTCCAAGAGCCAGGGATCCAGGGCACATCCACCCCTCTGATCAGCTAACACCCCAGTTTCCTGGTGGTGGTTTCTCCCTAGCACCTTGGGTTGTTTTTCCTCCCTCAGGTGATCAGATGAAGGTACCTCTTAGAAGATGCTCTTAGCTAGTGTGTTTTGGGGAGTGTTTGCTTCTCTGGCCTTGTTTTCCTTGGTGATGCCAGGGTAGAAAGGACTGAGCAGTGATGAAACTTCTGTTCTGCCTGGCAGTGTGGGCACTTGATTCATTTGTATTTTAATTCTCTCAGTAGCCCTGAATAACGGGAATTGCTGTCCCTACCTTGTTAACCAAGGACCTGTGTCTCAGAGGCGTTAAGGGACTTCTTCAAAGTCCCTTAACTGGCACTGCTTTCAGCCCTGAGTTTGTCATCTTTGGGCTGGGTTTCCATCATGGAAATTCTGCTTCTCAGAACCTGCACTCCATTGGTTGGCTTCAAAGAGTGGGCTGTGTGGTAGGGTCACTGTTATCCATAGTATCTGAAAAAATTATTCTTTCAGAGAGTCTAATGGTGTTGCCAAATTTGTTCTCAAGTACCTGGACTCCTGAACTATGGATGTGTGCCTGTGCTCCTGACTTGGAGTTATTTTTATACAGCTGTGAAACACATTCACGCAAGGCTGAGCAGGGTATGTTTGGCTGCCCAGGCGATGTCTTTGTAGATACAAAGGGTTGCCTTCAACCCCAGGGAGTTCCCAGGGAGTGTACCATTGTTGGCTTCACATCTGGGCTCTCTCTGACAGTTTGAGCCTGAGATCAGGGCTTGTCTATTTACAAAGTCAGCTTTTGGGATAGAATTTTTTTAGGTTGTTATCTGGGACATCAGCTATTTCTAGGACACTTAGGAACTTGATTTTTAAAAATATAGAACTGAGTCAAGTATGATACACACCTGTTATCCCGGCTTCTTAGGGGACTGAGACAGGAGGATCATTTGAGCCTACAAATTAGAGGCCGCAGATCATAGTGACTCCCTCCCTTAAAAAATTTTTCCACCTTTAATTCCAGAACTTGGGAGGCAGAGGCAGGAGGAACTCTGTGAGTTCCAGACCAGCCTGATCTACAGAGTGGGTTCCAGGACAGCCAGGACTACATAAAGAAGCTCTTTTAAATTTTTTTAAAAAAGCTAGACATGGTGGCTCACACCTTGAATCCCAGCACTGAGATGCACAGGAGGGTGGATCTCTGACCTTGAGGCCAGCCTGGTTCTACATAGGGAGTTTCAAGACAGCTACCAAAGCTTCCCATAGGGAGTTTGCCTCAAAGAACAAATAAACTTCAGAGCCTGGCATAATCCATGCCTATAGTTCCAGTATTCAGTAGGGCAGAGACAGAAGGATTGCCTCGAGTTCAATGCCAACCTAGGCTACATAGTTCCAGACTAGCCAAGGATACATAGACCTTAACTCAAAAATAAATAAATAAAAGTAAAAGCAGAGGTTGGAGGTAAAAGAGCTAAAGGCGCTTGCTGCCAGGCCTCATGACCTGAATTTGATCCCCAGGACCCATGTAGTAGGAGGAAAGAACCGGCTTCACAAGCTGACCTCTGACCTTCACACATGCTTTACAGGGTGGACACACAGATAAATAAATGTTTTGTTTTGTTTAAGGCAAATCTGGAGGTCTCTACTGAGTTAGCACTCTTGAGCAAAGAATCCTGGGCTCAAGCGCTGATGTGACTTTTGTACACACTAAAATTTGAGGTGTGCCATTCAGCAACAGAGATTACTAACCCCAGCTGTGAGCTAAACCATTGGAGAACTTGGAAAATACACATAATTGCATGAGTCCCATGCTTAGAGATTCTGACTTAATTGGAATACTCAAGCATTCCTCTTTAAAAACCAACCAAACAAACAAACAATTCCTTAGGTGTTTTTAAAGTACAGCCAGGGTTGAGAAAGATTGCCTCAAAGTGGTTGTTTTGTATGTTTTTCTTTTTGTTTTTGTTTTGAGACAGGGTCTTGTCTGTCCTAGTTGTTCTTAGATGCCCAGTGACCTTGGATTTGTATCTCCCAGCCTCTGGGATTGTAAATGCATCTGTGTCTGGTTTGTGTGGTGCTGGCCAGAGCCCGGGGCTTTGTGAAGGCTACACAAACACTATACCACCTGAGCTACACCTCCCTCAGAAGTGGTGGTTCTCAAAGTGTGGTCTCCAACCAGCTACTGCAGCAATACCTGGGAACTTGTTATGAGTGCAAAAGCTTGAGTCCTACTCCAGACCTGCCTCTGGCATGGAGCCTGAACCTTCAAGGTGATTGTGCACACTCAAGTTGGAGAGCCACTGTAGGAATCCTGATGTCAGTCCAGGGGTATAATTTGGAGTAAAATAGCTGTGTACTATACATGAGGCCCTGGATTCAATTGTCAACCCTGTTAGCCTGGGATCTACCCACCTGGAGGGTAGGGACAGTGGTTCCTTCTCTCTTTGCATTTCTTTATTGTGTCTGTGTGTGTGCACATGTGGTATGTGTGCATATGGTAAGGCTGGAGTTGTGTGTGTGTGTGTGTGTGTGTGTGTGTGTGTGTGTGTGTGTGTGAAAGTCAGAGGACAACCTGCAGGAGCTGGTTCTTTCCTTCCATGATGTGGCTTGCGGGGATTAAGCTAAGGTTCGGTGGCAGCATTGCCCACTGCTGGGTCTCAAGGGCCTGATAGACTTTTCAGCACCAGCTGTAAGCATTTGGGACCATTGGTTGGTTAGTCCTGGACGTTTAGCTGCTCCACATGCATAGAGGTGAAATTCAAGGACTTTCTGTGGAAAATAATTGTTGTAAATGAAACGAGGCATGGAGCCACTCTAAACCAAGCTTCCAGGTGTTATAGAATGTGTTGAGGGGGGCAGGAAGATGCTGACTTCTTCTGTCAGGCTTCCCCTCACCTTCCTCAGCAGATCTAGAAAGGAAGTGAGCCTGGAAGTCGACCTTGTGCATGGTCAGCCCACATAGACTCCCCTCCCCACAAGTAAGCAAAGCTGATTAGGCCTGTTCTTCAGAGGCAGGTGCCAGGGAAGTCCCTAGCTGGGAGTTCACACACCGAGGCTGTCTTAACTGTCTGCACACCTCACCTCTGAGGTTCCCCTTTGCCAGCCCCCAGACTGTGGCTGCTTCAAGTGTCGTTGGATGTCTCACCTGTTACGTTTTGTTGTATTTGCCTTTCTGTTCGGAACAGATTAAAAATAATGAACCTTTGATCAACGTGCTTTACAAAGTGCTGAAGAAGTCAGCACGGGGCTGTCGGCCCGGGAGAAGCGTAAGATGATCGGATCCGTGTCTCCAGGCGGGGCCATTCCATTGCTTCTGGCTCAGGGCCAGCATCATCACTTGCTTAAGCAGTTGCTCTCCTGACGCCCCTCGCTTCCTGCAAGTCATTTCAGTTGATTTTCTGTAACTCCAAGCTCTCTTCAGCATTATGGCCAATGCATTGGCTGAGCTGCTCATCTGTGTCCTGTGGCTCCATCTTTTGTGTTGCAGAGGGATGGGGAGCTTGCCTGGCTTGCCATCAGCTTGTGTTGTCTCCATCTTCATGTCTGTGTCTGCCTCCACACAGATAGGCCTGAGCATGAGTTTCTTGGGAGGGAGCAGCAGTTCCTAGCACTTTAGAGAAGCCATAGGTTCCACTGTTTCTGCCTTCGCTGGGGCAGAGTGTTGACATGCAGGTACCAGTCTGGAACTGGGTGGCCACCCTTTAGATGGTCTCTTTTGCAATGTCGCCAGCTCTTGGAACATTCTGAGGAAGGCTACAGACTGGGGGAGAAAGGTGTCATGTCCCGATGTGGTAAAGGAGAAGTGGGAGGGTCCATGGACCCTGAGGCTCTTCCCATGGATAGATCTCTAAGAAAAATGAGGACCCAAGGCTTTTGACTTTTCTGGTGACAGATAATGGGGGCACCTGTTGACATTTTAAGTGGATATAAATACTGTTATCACAGAGCACAATTTAAAAAGGGAAACTTAGCTGCCACAAAAACCTGTGGTTGTAACTGACATTAGAGCATCCTTTCTCTGGAACAGAGCTAAACTGAAGGACCTCTGAGCTGTAGAAGAACTTTCAGGAAGCTGATGTCCTATGGCCTGTGACCTTTGCTCTATTGGAAGTCAAACCAACCAGTCTGATTTTGACATGTTCATGAACTCACCCAACAAACATTCTCTGTATCTCCTCCATATGCCAGGTCCTAGCTGGGCTTCAAAGATAGAAAATACTTAGTCTCCATAGTAACCCCTGTGGTTAATATGTCTGGAGAGAACTGAGCAAATGTCATTGTAATCCAATACTCCAAGCACCACAGTGGCACCCTGAGAGGGGCACCCTGAGGGACACTAGACCCACTCAAAGGGAAGAAAGGAAGGCAAGCACTTTGAATTCCTAGCTCCCAACAGCTTATAAACAACACATTAAAGAGGACAAAAGAGGCCTATTTCTTAGAAAAGAGGCGATGTGACTATCCCTGGGGCAGAGAGTTGGGGAGGAGAGAGAAAGTCGAAAGGTTGGATCTAGAGTTACTGAGGACAGCACCGAAGGGCACACTTTCAGAGGGGATGCCACCAGAAAGCTTAATTTAGATTTCACTTTCTCAGAATGCCTTTGTGTGTAGACACCTCATTTCTTCCCTGATGGTGCTAGATAAATGAGGCGTTGCTCAGTTAGATCCTCTGCCTTATTTAAGCATCAGAGGCATCCTCAATAAAAAGTTTTAGAGGAAAAGGGGGAAGAGTTTGCTGGGGGAAATCCCCAGAGTGTGCCTCAATTTGAAAGTGATTTCTAGCTGGTTAATGAGCCCAGGCCAGCTTCTTCAGAGAAGAAATCAACTTACAGCTCTCCCTTTGGGAGGGATCGTTGCAGGACTCCATATATTCTAACTGTGCACATACATGTACACATACTCTTACACAGACACCAAGAAGTTCCATGAATGCTTGCTGAGCGCCAGGCCTTATATTTGGGTAATACCACAAAATAAGCAAGGCCAGGGTCCCTGCCCTCTGCTGTGTGGCCAAATGGAATCAGTCCTCAGCTCAAAGCAAGAAGTCATTTGATGGGAGTAGTGAGATGGCCTAGTGGTTAAGAGCACTAGTTGCTCTTCTAAAAGACTTGGTTTCCATTTCAAAACCCTCTCTGACCTCCATGAGTACACAGACCCATAAATATGGTACACACATGCATATGCCTACATACATGCAGACAAAACACCCATAATGTAAAATAAATAATATATTTTTAAAAGAAGTCATTTGATATTGGCTTGGACTTGCTAAGGTAGAGTGTAAGACAGTTGGGCACGTGGATGTGGTTAATCTGAAGGGAATGATTGCCAATAAATTTTGACTCCTGATATACACTAGTAAACTTCTTGGTCCTTCCAGATGGAATGGGGAGAAAAACACAGGCTAGCTCTCTAGCAACTGTCTGTCTATCCATCCTGGGGCCTTCTGCCTAGCACATACACACTACCCATCTCTGCTATGGTTACCCTATTTTCCATGTCCATTCATCTGAGCTTCAAAACAGAATAGAGATGGGCTCACGATTTGAGATGCATTAAACCTGACTTTGTCTTGGCTGTGGGAGCCTATATCTAGACAGCCATGGCAGGAATGTGCCTCGGGCAATGGATAGAGTGTTAGAATCAGCTTCTTGGGTCTCAATGAAGCAGGAAGGGAGCAAGCTCCTGCTTACAGCTGACTGGGGATGTGAAATGGGATGTTTCGGTGGCCTGGGATTGTGGGTGATTTGTCCATTGCTTTGTTGAAATGGTAAGGCAGCTTGTGACTTATGAGTACAGCCAAGCCTTGTTGTCTAAGCGTGCATCTAAAATCACTAGCTGGACCTGTCCTTTGCCTGGATCTTTTAGCAGTGTGGGGTGAGGAAGGCTGGCCTTGTCCATGGGGAAGGGGGTTTCTCTGAGACTGGAAACAGGTGGAGCAGTTTGTCCCTAGGTACAGTAGCAGGCCTCTCTTGTCCTTGGCAAACCAACAAAGACCCATAGAAATGTGTCATGCTCATTTTGGGCAAACATCTTTAAAACTGATAACCCTATAACTTGAGCACCTGCATCTTCTTTAATTTGCTAAATTTAGTAGTGCTATTAGGATCAGCAAAAGGTCTTAGTTTTTCCATTAAATGAAGTAGGCAATAAAACAATGCAGATAATACTTAAGTTTTTGCCCATTTTGTGCCATGAGCCTCTGGCCTTTGCTGAGACTTCCATCTTCATCCACCATAGGACTAACCTTCCTTCCTGAATTTTGGCTCCACACACCAAGTTAATCATTAAATTATTCACCTCCCAGATGACAGGCCGAGATCTTCTTAAGGATCGAAGTCTGAAGCCGATGAAGATCGCTGAGAGTGACATTGATGTGAGTTACCAGTGACAGGCTGGCTCCTCGGTCATCCTGACTGGACCTGGGCAGTTTCCCGCAGGGTTCAGGTGGTGCTCTGGCCAGAGGCTTTCTGCTCTTATTCCTGAGCCCTGTTCTCACTCCCCACTCCTACCCCACCCCATCTTCTCCAACTGGTTCTTGCTTATAGGTCAAGTTGAGTGTTTTCTGTGAACAAGACAGGATCCTCCAGGACTTGGAAGACAAGATCCGAGCTCTCAAGGAGAATAAAGTATGCATCATCTTTGCATTGTAGTGGGGCTGGTGGAGGGACATGCAGTCACTCTTGTGTTAGTATTAGTCAACAGAAGGAAGGGGGTGGGAGTGTAGCTCAGGTTATAGAGCACTTGCCTAACATGTGCAGCCCCAGCTTTCATCCTCAACACCATATATAAAACAGGTGTGGTCAGTGCACACCTATAACCCTAGCGCTTGGAAGGCAGACTCCAGGGGGAGTTGGGATTTTAAGGTTATCCTCAGCTATGCAGTGCTTGGTCCTGTTTTAAAACCACAAGGAATAAATAAACAACAGGTGTTAGTTCATTCAGCCTTTTTTGTCTAAGGGTGTTTCTCAAAGACTCTCATCTGGGCCTGCCCTCCTTTTAGGGAGGACCCCAGACTGCTGGGTTCAAGCGCCCCTCATTCTGTTCTGGCCCTTGTCTCAGCCTGGGAGTCTGAAGCACTGTCAGGTCTGATGGCTTGACATGTGAAACTCAAAGGTCTGCCTTGGAGAGGATGGCCTTGTCACAATGGGTCAATCCTTTCACTTCCCCAGGTTCCTTTTCCCCAGGATCTAGGCTGTAAGGCAGCAAGTCTAGATGGGAGGAGAGGAGTGAGCTGGGACCACGGGGCCACAGTCGGAATCTGAGTGACTTTCTTCCCTTTTGTATTTTAATAAGATATATTCGTGGTATTGAAGATCTGTGACATGCCTTTTTTCACAAGAGCTTGCAAGGTTTTTCTGTCATTTCTTTCATTTGTTTCCATATAATCTATAGGGAACTGGAAGGTTCTGCACCCACCTTGTAGATGAGAAAACTGGAATATTCGGAGAATTGCCTCCTGGGCCAGTCTGAGCTGCTGTCTACAGCTCTGTAGACAGCTCAGCTCAGCTCAGTTCTGGCCTCTTTGGCCTCAGTTGTTTGGTTCCTTGGTTGGGGACAGACCTTCCATCCTGTTGCTCTTGACTCTTTCTGGCACAGGACCAGCTGGAATCCGTGTTGGAGGTGCTGCACAGGCAGACTGAGCAGTACCGAGACCAGCCGCAGCACTTGGAAAAGATCACTTGCCAGCAGAGGCTCCTCCAGGAGGACCTCGTCCACATCCGGGCAGAGCTCTGCAGAGAGTCCACAGTATGTAAAGGGTGAAGAGGTGGCAGGGACCTCCCCTGGGGGCTGGCATGGCTGTTTTCCCATCACTCCTGCTGTTGAGAACTCGTCTCTGCCTCCTGGTGGCAGGTTATCCAGGGGCAGCATATCTGCCTCCTCCCCGTAGGCTTCTTTCCATCAGGGTAGTTGAGGGAGACCAGTTTTGTGGAGGCTGTACTCTAGGCTGTGCAGTGTCAGAATTTCTGCTGCTGCAGCCGTCAACCCAGTGTGGTGCTGACATTTCTACTGGGGCAGGGAGGGAAACCATGTTGGGGTGGGGAGTGAGCAGCACAGTGTCATCTTCTCCCATCTCCTTTCCACCAGGCTGCCTAAGTCCTCCACTTCCTGTTTACCTGCTGGGCAGCAGGGTAGGGGTGGATGTCCTCAAGGGGATTGGACTGGGAAGGGTCAGGGTGAGGGGCATCTGGGAACCAGGAGTGTTTTCTTGGCCAATAGGAGATGGAAAATGCCTGGAATGAGTACCTGAAGTTGGAGAGGGACGTGGGACAGCTGAAGCAGACTCTGCAGGAGCAACACAGAAGAGCTTTTTTCTTCCAGGTGACCAAGAAGGAGGGTTGTCACCTCCCTCTGTTTGCCAGCCTCCTGTTAGGCTGTGACCGCTGCCAAACAGCCACCCCAAGCTCTCCCTTGGGGATTCCTTCTGCCATGATGAGAAGGCTCACCTCAGTTCCCCTACTTCATGGCCAGCCCTCAGTGTCTGGGGAAGAGCTGGTCCTTTAACAGAGCAGAGCCAAGAGGAGCCCAGCTTAGCACCCATTCCCACCTGCAGGGCAGTGTGGAGGCCAGGGCACATTTCTCCTGGATTCCCTGGACAGTAGTAGGAAGCTCAGTCTCTGTCTTCTTCCAGCAGTCCTTGCTTGGCCTGAGGAGAGAGTGTGAATTCAGTCCCTGGAGGCCAGGCTGGGTGACCCCCCCCATTCCATCTCTGTGGCCCCTGGCCAATTTGGAAAAAGTGAGTTTAGCTCAAAGGTCAGGCCATTCTAGCTGGCCTGTGTTCTCCTGTTGTGGTAGACACCAGGATTCTATCCCACTCTCAAAACTTTAAAAATGGAAAGTGGTCTGCTTTCCAACTCCACTTCAGAGCTTTCTTCTTCTTGGGGCTCTGACAGAGATTCAGAGTATTTTAGGCAGCAAGTGTTCCTGGAGGCTTCTTGTGCACAAGGCAGCATGTTGTGCCACCCTGGGAGCTGGGCTTGTTAAATAACAATGGAGCTCTGATCCAGATGCTGCCCTAACCCTGGGAAACCAAGGAAAATTTTTGGTTTCCCCACCCCAGGCCTAATGTTCTCCACTCACTCAGGTGGTTCTGGGAGGCCAGCCCAGGACACTGGAGACCCTTGCATGTGGTTCATGGATGACCTTACAGAATCCCCAGAATGTGCCTTTCTCCTACTGTTATTTTTCCCCATAATCCTCTTCATTGAAGGCATCTACAGTACTTAGTGTAAGGCTTGAATACACTAATTGATTGCCATTGGTAAAATCTTCCCAATGGTTGTTTCTAATTGTTGCTGAGATATATCTGTAGCCTACAGTTTTTGAGAAAGTTTTCACTATAAAACCAGGCTGTCCTTGAACTTGAAAGTTTTCTTGAGCTGTCTTAAGTCCAGTCACATGTTATGCAGCCATATTCCAGAATTTTCCATCTTGTGAAACTGAACATCTGTTTTCTTCTTCTCCCCTGGTCCTGGCTTCCCCTGTTTCCTTTCCTGTCTCTGTGAGGTGACTAGGGGTTGCATACATCATTTAAGTTGAGTCCTGTGATGTTCAAGGCAGTCTATTTTAATAGTTGGATGAAGTAGGCCAGTTGAGCTGGTGAACATGGCTCCCAGCATTGCTCACTGGTCTGCTTCACAAGGAGACTTTGAGTAGGCTTGGCGCTTGTCCTAGCAGCGCCACCTCTATGGTGAGGTACCCCGACTTAAGAGGTATCACAAGCCCTTAGAAGAAAGTTCTAATGAGGAACCAAGAAGGTTCTGAACCAACCCCCTGTCTTTCCCAGGAGAAGTCACAGATACAGAAGGATCTGTGGAGGATTGAAGACGTCATGGCAGGCTTGAGTGCGAATAAAGAGAACTATAGAGTCCTGGTGGGATCTGTCAAAAATCCAGGTAAGACAGCAACTGTCTTTCTGAATGTATGGGCAGGGTGGGTCTTGGCTCCACGCTCTTGGTTCTACACTATTGTTTGTGTCCATACCCTCAGAAAGAAAAACGGTGCCTTTGTTCCCCCACCCATCCGTGCCTTCACTCTCTCCAACTGAGAGCAAGCCAGCCCTGCAGCCTAGTCCTCCCACCAGTCCTGTGCGGACACCTCTGGAGGTCCGACTCTTCCCACAGCTGCAGACCTACGTGCCATACAGACCTCACCCCCCGCAGCTGAGGAAAGTGATGTCCCCTCTTCAGTCGCCAACCAAGGCAAAGCCTCAGGTGGTAAGCTATGGCAGCTAGAGGCTGAGGGGGTGCTGTGTGACTGTCTGCAGAGAGATAAACAAATGTCTGTTGACCTCACATAAGTCACAGCAGCAGACCAAAGAAATGATCCCACCCAAGGACCAGGTGACTGATGAGTTTACTGGGCTTCCTTAAGTAGGGGCGAAGTGTGACTTATAACAACATAAGTGACACCCCAACACCCGCACCCTTGCAGAGTGCACTCCATCCTAGGTAATGACACACAAAAGCTGCACTGGCCAAATCACTGTTTTCAATCCATCTTGGGATTTCCTTCCCCAGCCCGATGTGAAGGGCAGACTGGAGCAGCAGCCTTACTGGACAGGAGGCTGCCAATGTGCTGCAAGGTGCCCGGCAGCCAGGGATGGGCACAGAGGTGAAAGTTCTAGTCTGTCCTCAACTTTTCACTGGGTCCTTGGGCAAGTCCATCATTTTTCTGACCTACCTCAGTTTCCTCTTGCGCACATGATGGAACCTGGGTCCTCTGGAAGAACAGTCAGTGCTTTTAACACTTGACTATTTTGTATGGTTGTTTACTTGTTTTAGACATTTATATTTATGTAACAGAAGTATCTATCCTGGGACTAGAGAGATGGCTCAGAAGTTGAGCACTGACTGCTCTTCCAAAGGACCAGGGCTCAATTCCCAGCACCCATACAGCTGCTCACACTGACTGTAACCCTAGTTCTAGGAGATTTGATGCTCTCTTCTGGCCTCCATGGGCACGAAGCACTTGTACACAGACATACCTGCACATAAGATAACAATAAACATAGTCTTTTAAAGGAAGGCACTGGAAAGATGGATCAGTGATTGAAAGTACTTGCTGTTCTTCCAGAGGATTGAAATTTTGTTCCCAGCACAGATGGTTCACAACCATCTGTGACTACAGTTCCAGGAGATCTGAAGTCTCTGGCTTTCAAGGATACTTACACTCATTTGCACATACCCACATGTGGATATGTGAATTTACATATAATGTAAATTTTTTATTAAAACATCCATTTTGAAAATGACATTAAAATGTGACAATGAGCTGGGCAGTGGTGGCACACACCTTTAATCCCAGTTCTTAAGAGGCAGAAGCAGGCAAATCTCTGTGAATTCAAGGCTATCCAGGACTACACAGAGTAACCCTATCTTGCAAAACAAAAACCAAAACAAAAGAAAACGTGTCAGTGACCAGTCATCAGGGCATCCTTGATATGCAAGCACTCAGGCAGTGAGCAACCACAGAAGGCCTGCAGCCTCACATCCACTCTCCTGCCTGCAGTGGTCTTGGCTTCCATATGATCCCCTTATCCTTTTCTTTCCTGTGTCTGTATCCCTAAGCACTGAACTATGCTAGCATAGAACACAGCTCTTCTGTGTGTTCCACACTGCGTGCTTCATCCTGTTATACACAGGGACCCCATATTGTTGCTTGGTTTATTTCTTTAATTTACTATCAGTTTTAAAAACTAGTAATGAGGGGCCGGAGAGATGGTTCAGTGGTTAAAAGCACTGGCTGTCCTTCCAGAGTTCCCGGATTTAATTTCCAGCACCCACACATGGCAGTTCACAACTCTCTGTAATTCCAGTTCCAGGGGATCTGACACATTCACACAGACATGTAGGCAGGCAAAATACCAATGTAAATAAAATAAAAAATAAATCATTTAAAAGATTTAAAAGAGAAAAACTATTAAAAAAAAGAAAAAATGAAAACTAGTAATGGTCTTGGCATGTGGCACATAACTTTAATGTTGGCAGAGGTGTGTGAATCTGAGTTCCAGGCCAACGAGGGCTATACAGAGAAACCCTATCTCCAAATACTTACATAAATAAATAAAAGCTGGGACTGGGTGATTTCAAAGAACACAGAAACACAAAGAAAGTGTCTAAGAAAATGCCCCCTCCCACCCTGTCTGCAGCCACTTTCTTCAGTCACAGACTGTGGGTATTGGGTTTATCTTTCTGGACACTGGTGATCCTGTTCTCTTGTTGGGGTTGCTGAGTCTAGGGAGCCTGTGCCTGTCTTAGGCAGGCTGCTTACCTTTTGCCCACTGGTGAAGTCTGTCGCTTTCAAAGGATGCTGATAGGGGATCAGTGACAGCTCAGCTGATAAAGGTGCTCACTCCCAAGCCTGACCTGTGTTAGATCCCCCAGAACCCACATGGTAGAAGGAGAGAATCGATTCCCACATGTTGTCTCTGACCTACATTTGCACACCAAAGCATGTATGTGCAAAACACACATGTATACACAGATACACATATTCAATTAAACTAAATGTGAAAAAAAAAATTTTCAAAGAATGCTGGTGACTGCTTGCAAAACCAGCTTGAACTCTTTCCTGAATTCTGTGAAATCTTGAAATACAAGGTCATGGTGGAGAAATGAAGGGAGAGTTAAGGAGGAGGCATGGGGTGGTGGCACAAGCCCTTAATCCCAGTGCTTAGGAGACAGAGGCAGGTGGATCTCTGAGGTCAGCCTGGTCTATATAGCGAGTTCCAGGATAGTCAGGTCTGTCTCCAAAAACAAAAACAAACAAACAACAAAAGGAGGACAAAGGTACAGCTGTCATCCGAATGAGTTTTCCTGGTAATCAGGCTTGGTCTCCTGGCATGGAGGAGCCTCAGCCCCTAAGAACCAGCCAAACACATTGAGTTCCAAGGAGACTGGTCTTGTTCCCTGTCTCCCAGGAAGTGAGCAGCAGTTCAGCCACCTCTCCTGCCCTTCTGTCAGTCAGAGCAGGAAGAAGGGGCAGGAGGGTGCATGCAGACTAATGAGCAGATCCCCAGATCCATGAGCTGAGCCATTGAGTCCGCTCAGGCTAAGCACAGATACCTGTCCATTCCCCAGGGTGGGTGCCATCATCATCTCAGAAGAGACAGTCGGGCTCCTACCTCCCCTGTAGCTTATAGCTTAGGAAGCAGGTGTCAGTCATTTAACACTGCCAAGAGTGTAGATCCAGGACACCAAGTGTTGGAGCTGGGGACACACTGTCACTGGGTAACACTTTAAACTAGAAAGCATAGTAGATCAAAGAGAAGAGTTGGGATGGAGGTCCCTAGCTTCCGTGGCTGGGGTGGTTAAGTGGCTCTGAAGTGGCCAACTCTATGGCAGTGCACAGTAACAGCCCTCCTCCCCGCTTCAATTCCATCCCACTGGACACTATTCTCCTTCTGAACAGGAAGACGAGGCACCTCCCAGGCCACCGCTTCCCGAACTCTACAGCCCAGAGGACCAGCCCCCAGCTGTGCCACCTCTGCCGAGAGAAGCCACCGTCATACGGCACACATCTGTGCGGGGTCTCAAGCGACAGTCAGATGAAAGGAAGAGGGACCGGGAGCAGGGCCAGTGTGTGAATGGGGACTCAAAGGTGAGCTGAAAAAGCTCCAAGCATGCCCCCTGAGTGTGGGAAGGGTGGTGTGACACTAGGGACTTCATAGCCTCACGCTCTGCCCACAGATAGAGCTCCGGTCCTACGTGAGCGAGCCAGAGCTGGCCAGCCTCAGTGGGGACGTGCCTCAGCCCTCCCTGGGCCTCGTGGGTTCTGAGAGCGGGTACCAGACACTGCCAGGCAGAGGTAAGGCACGACTCTCCGAGGAGTCCTTCAGGGGTCTCACACTCCACTCTACCACTCAAAGCCTCTACCTGGGCCTCAGATCCCGATCTGCAGCTTGGGCCTGACTCTGACAGCTGAGAGGGAGGACTGGCCCAACATCCTCTCACCCACAACCTAATTCCCTCCCTCTTTTCTCTTTGAGTAGTCTGTCTTTCCACCCATTTCTGTCTCCAGGAGTAATGACAGTGATTGCCTTAAAGTCTAACACTGTTGAAGTGTTTTATATGAGCCTCATATTCAGCAGTGCTGGTAGGCATGTGCTGTTACAGCTCCCATTTTAGAGATCAAGAAACTGAGTCAGGGGCTGAAGAGATGGCATGGTGGTTAAGAGTGCTGATTGCTCTTCTACAGAACCCCAGTTCAATTCCCAGTATCCACGTGGTGGTTCACAATTGTCTGTAATTCATGCATGTGGCATACAGATACATATGCAGGCAAAACAATGATGTACATAAAATAAGAGAAAGAAAGAAAGAAAGAAAGAAAGAAAGAAAGAAAGAAAGAAAGAAAGAAAGGGAGAAAGAGAGAAAGGAAGAAACTGAGGGTAAGAGAAATTAAACAAGTACCAGTTAGCTGATCACAGAGCAAACCAACAATCCCAGAGCTCTAGCTGCAGATCACTCCACAGTGATTTGGCCAGCACTGAGGCCATACCAGATCTGTGTCAGCCTGAGACTCGGGAGTCCTTTCTTAAGCCCATGATCTTAACGGGGCTCCTTGCTTATCCCTAGCTGGATTCCCCATGAAGCAGAGGGATGAATGTTCTTGTATCCCTTCCCACCTGCCCCAGCCCAGCATTTGTGTATGGAAGCAGAGCTTTCCACAGCTCTGCAGTGGCAGAGGCCACCCCCAGGCCAGCCTTCCTCTTCCTGGGGCCTCTCTCATCTAGGCTCAAGGAGAAAAGAGCAAGCAAGTGGGTTGTTAGTGGAGCTCTGCTGGCCCTCAAGAGAGTGGGGGTGATTAGGGAGGGCTTGGGGAGTGTCCAGCCACACCACACATACACCTGATTCTTCCTTCCGTGCTCAGGGCTCTCGGGCTCCATGTCCAGGCTCCAGCAGTCATCCACCATTGCTCCCTATGTCACACTCCGGAGGGGTCTGAATGCCGAAAACAGCAGTGTCGCCTTCTCCGTAAGTGGCCTTGGGATGTGGAGGGACTCACACTCAGTAGGAGGGGCCCTGGGATGGGCAGTGACCAGTGAGCCTTAGGGAATTTAGGGTTCTCTCACCCCCTGCTCACCAAGAAGGCCATGACCCTGCCACCTCTGTTTTCTGATGACTCCCAAGCCTGTCAGGGTCATGAGAAGTCCAAGAAGCCTGTACCCCAGGTCCACCCTGGAGTGCAGATTGTTGGTTTGTCTGGATAGGCCCTACCTCAGTGTCTGCCTCTGCCCAGAAAACCCATTAGGATGATGGACTCTGGGTACTTAGAGGAAGTGATTTTCTGTGGCTAAAATGAACCATATAGCACATTACAAAGAGACTAAGCAGGGAGAGGGCAGGGGTATAGTTAATTGGTAGAGTGCTTGCCTAGCACATACAAGACCCTGGGTTTGTTCGATCCCCAGCATATCAAAAATCAGGTTTGATTGCCAACATCTGTAATCCCAGCCCATGTGAGTACAGGTGGGAGGATCAGGAGTTTAAGATTATCCTGGACTACATAGTGAATTTAAGGCCAGCCTGGGCTACCCAAGACCACTTGTTGAAAGGAGGAAGCAGCCGTGCTTCTAGCCCTGTGTTTCATCTCTTCCTCAGAGACCCAAGAGTGCCTTGGAGCGCTTGTACTCAGGGGACCACCAGCGGGGCAAGATGAGTGCGGAGGAACAGCTGGAGCGGATGAAGCGACACCAGAAGGCCCTGGTTCGGGAGCGCAAGAAGACACTGAGCCAAGGAGAGAGAGCGGGCCTGTTCTCAGCCCGATACCTCAGCCAGCCACTGCCTGGAGATCTTGGCTCAGTATGTTAGATGGGGCTGGGAGAGAGGCCAGAGTTTCCCCCAAAGTCCCCCAAGCCTACACCTGTCACTTCCCAGGGTGACCTACATGGTTGAGAGAACATCCTGAGGGGTGGTTTGTCCACATCCCAGCTGCACGTGTGAGCTGGCCAGAGGATGATGCGGGCCGAAACAGAATACTAGGGAAGATCTAGCAGCAGAGGCCTCACCCATCTGCCAAGCTAAGTGGGAGGGGCTTCTCAGCTGAATTGAGGACTTAAGAATGTAGAGTTCAAGGAGGAGAGGAAGATGGTGAGGAAAGAGACAATGTGCAAGTCAACTGCACAGTCTCCCAAACTCCCAAGCAGATACTGGAGTCAGGGGAGGCAACTGAATCAGGAAGGATTGGTGCCCCCAACCCTGAGGTGCTGGTGGTCTCCCAGTGCCTGCGGTACTGAGGCCTCAGGTACTCAGGAGGGCTGGGGAAATCAGTGTTGTCCCCAATGACTGGCGCTGCACCTGCCCACGGTTGCCTTAGGCCCATTGGGGAGACATTCCATTTGGCTCTTGGGTTTGGAGCCCCTAGTTCCCCAGCTCTCTAGCCTGACTGCTCTCCCTAATTCATTGCACAAGCTCTTTCACTTCTAGTGTAACCGCTCATTGCCTCTAACCCTGCCTGATTGTCTTTACAGACGCTCTGATTGGCACTGGGCCTTCTCTAACCTGCCAGTGCTGTCTCTGACCAGGCTTGTGTTAGCAGCTCTGTCTTTCCAGCCTAGCAAGCATCCTAGGTATGGCTTACCTTTCCACTGCCCTGCTTTGTGTAGGCCAACTACTGATAATGCATCCATCCCAAAAGCTGCTCTCTGAGGACCGTAATCATTAGCAGAGGTCTGGGCATTTGGAATTTTTCAGATTCCATGCCTTACACCAAACAGTAGACATGAACATTAGAGAGTGCACATGTAAGTTTGGTTTCAATTCCTCCTATCCCATTACACAGTTTCTTATGGAAAAGCTTCTGCCATTCAGATGTAGTAAGTTGAATAGATAGCAAAATAAACTGTATGCAGATGGCCTCTCTGCATCTGTCTGTCACCAAAGGACTGGAATAATGTCTTTAAAAGCTATAAACCCATTAACTTTTAAGCTTTATAAGTAAGTATCATATGGGGTAACCCTGACTTTCTATAACCTGCTGTATGAAGTGCAGAGGGTATCTCAGAACCATAACTCCAATACCTTGTGATTTTTCTTTGAAAAAAAAAAAAAAAGGCTTGTGTAAGTCTCATCAACGCCAATAAACATATTGCTTCCTATGACGGATTGGCGTGGTTCTTCCCCAGGGCCCTTTGCAGAGTGTGGTGAACTTCTGCTGTTTGTTGAAGCAATCAGGCTGGGTTTAAATGAGGACTTGTCTCTATTTGAGCACTTGTGAGCGTGTAAGAAAAATGTGTGTTTTCTTTGTGAACCATTAAATTTACCCGTGAACTTTAATTGCCTAACTCTTCCCAACTATAATTGGAAAACCATCCCAAACACAATTCTATTGGTTTGACATGGAGAATTTGGGCTTGTGCATGAATGTGTGGAATGTGCAGATGTGGCTATGGGCTTGGGGAGGGGCTAGTGAAGCATCTATGGCTGCTGGGTGTTGTGAGTTGAATGGAGTGAGACCCAGGAGATGACTTGATGCATAGTATCCTTTTATCTTTATACAAGCAGCCCTTTGTTCTCTTAAGGCCAGAGGCCTAGCATGAACCGGAAGCCATCTTGGAGTTGGGTAGACAAGTTTGGGTAGATTTTTCCCTCCTGTGAAGGGACCATTGATACAAAGTTACCTCTGTAAAATAGCCTTGGAGCAATTGCATCTGACCCCACATTTAGTTTTAGTTTGTTTTCTAGTTTAAGGAAAATGTCTTATCTCATATGGTTACCATTTTCCTCAGCGGTTGGCTACAATGGCCACCAGCCAACTCCTTGGAACTGATTGGAACTCTGCAGCCCTGCTGGGATGCAGGCCCCCACTTGCACCAGCCCTGCTGAGAACGCCCTGTAGAGAGATCATCCCCAAGCACTTGAAGGCTGTGAAGGACTTGTTGGTTTTTGTTTTTCTCTATTGTGCTCCTGGAGTATATGGCTTCTAAACCAGAAAGCCTTGGGGTGGGGAGTTTGGATGGGGCAGGACCACTGTGAGTGTAAAGTCATGTGTCTTCCGCCAGTATCCTAAGGATGCACATTTGAACACTCTGAGGTCTTAGATCAGAACACAGCCAGCAGCGTGGAAGAGGCTGCAGGATGGAGCAGAGGCCTTGTTTTCAGTTAACACACAGAACTCCAGCATTTGCCTAATGTGTCAAAGGTGTGTCTTCTCATGGACACCAGGCCTCAGGGCCCTGTGTGACTCGTTGATGGGTTGGGAAGTGAGGTTAACCCTCTCCTCTGTTGCCAGTGGAAACGAGAACAAGATTTTGACCTGCAGCTGCTGGAGCGGGCTGCTCAGGGGGACAGAAAAGACAAAGAAGATGGCTGGCTGAAAGTGCAAGCCACACCCGTCATGGAATTGGACCTAGAGCCACAAGACTATGACTTGGACATCAACAGAGAGGTGAGGATAGGGCCTTCTTTCATGTTTTTGAGAAGCCATGGACTTAAGGTTCCTGGCCTGACATGCAGTATCACCCAGTCAGGGTTCGGCTCCACTGTGGACCAAGAAAGTGGATACATGAACAGTGTTGTTTTTTGCTGCAGCTATTGCCTAAGAAACACAAACACGAGACTCAGTGCCCACGCGGAGTTTATTGAGAGAGGGGAGAGAAAGGGAGTAGCTGGTGGCCAACCGAAAGCAGGGTGGGGGGGGGTAAGAGAGCAAAGAGCAAGAGAGAGGTGTGCTTGGAGCGCTTGCTTTAAAAGGGGGGCTTGCGCATGCGTAACCGGGTCCCCTGCGCAGCCAGGCAGCCAGGTAAAAGCTTGAACAGCTAGGTAAAGCCTGATGTAGTGATGAGTAGCCATAGAGGCGGGGTCCACAGACTGCTGAGTCTCAACAAACAGTGGCTTCAGATCACAAAGTCATCAGTGTTTCTATTAATGTTTAAGCCTATTTCTGTAATTGGGAGCAATTGTGCTCCTGTTCCCTTGATGGTGATGTGGGGAGGCTTAGAAAATGTTTCCAGAATCATTAGTGGTGGCCTTTGCAGATGGCCTGTTAGGCAGACTGTAGTTTTCATACCTGGTGTGAAATACATGACAGGTTTGAAAAGTCCCAGGCATTTCCAGCCAAGACTAGAGCCAATTTTAGTTTGAATTCTTCTGGTGCCCTCTGGTGGCTCATTTGCCTCATGACATGGCAGGCCTGGGAAAATAAGACAAGGGAAATGAAAGTGGGCAAGTGCTAGATATCCCTGTTCACCTTTGGTTTGTGGGCAGTGTCTGCAGCTGCTTTGGTCCTTTGCCTTCTTAACTCTGGGATGGCACATGTAGCCAGATGGAAGACTGCTTTATGAATTTTCAGTGTCCCCAAACCTTTATACACGTCTGTATGATGCCTTTGGGTGGGACTCTTACACAAGACAGGCCTCAAGTGCCTTCTTTCGGGGAGGGGGTAAGGGGGGAATGCCACTATTGTAGTGTGTGTGTGTGTGTGTGTGTGTGTGTGTGTGTGTTTAAAACCTGGGTCTCACACATGCCCAGCACACAGCACTACATACCCAGGCTTCCTGTTTCCAAGAGACAGAGCAGATCCCTTTACAAGCTGGTTCTGCCAATGGTTAGGGTTTCATGAGGGAGAGGAGCTCTAAGAACAAGAACAGTATGGGTAAGTTGATGCTTGAAACTCCATTCTATTCTTGCTTCAGCAGCCAACAAGGCTAGCCCCATGCCCCCAAGCCTTTTTTTCTGACAACCAAAACAGTGGGAGCCAACCATCTGGGCTTTTCTCATTCACAAAGAACCTCCGTGTGCTTGCTACCTTGGCAATGCAAGGATGCCCTCTGGTGTCCTAATTGGCCTGCCAGCAGAGGGAAAATGTCCTTCTTTATCTCTAACCTAAATCTTGCTACAATGTAATCCACTTCCTTCCTCTAGATCTGTCCCGGTTGGGGATAACAGATATTTCTTGTCACCTTTTAATAAAGCAAAGGGCCACATGGGTTCAGTCCTGTTACTGAGACCAGTCAAGAACAAAGAAAACTACTTTGAAGCAAATTAAGATCACATTTTTGAAAATCACAGGTTTAAACAGTCCTAGAAGTGTGGTCAGAGGTTTTCAGAGCTCTAGGCTACTGACGGTTTAAAAGGGAGACTCTGACTGGTTGATGCTGGCAAGATTACCTTTAGTTTTTTTTATTAGTAGTATTTAATTTTCTTTACATTTAAAATGTAGTGTGTATGTGTGAATGCACACATACACCTGTGCTTGTGCACCGTCTAGGTATAGGGGGCAGAAAACAACCATGTGGGTCCCCACGATCACACTTGGGTCATCAGGCTTGGCAGCAGGCACCCTTAGCTATGGAGCCGTCTCTCTGGCACGTATTGAGCATCCTTGTAAGAAAGGTGCTGTGCCAGCTGAGTGTAGATAGTGTGAGGGGAGGGCCCTTGTCGCCTGGGAACCAGAGGATCACTTCCATACTTGGGTGAGGTTCCCCTAGAGCACTCTGCCAGAGGAAAGGGATGAGACAGCTTTTATAGTAAAGGTGGCATAGATATACCTTGCAGAGTCAGGCTGAGCAGGGAGGAGGTAGAGAACTAAAAAGAGGGCCACTAGTCTTCATCCACTGAGGCTTTTATTGAGGTGAGTGTAAAAATCTGCTGTGCCCAACAGTGTGAAGACAGCCTTGGTTATTAAGCAGTTGCATGCCATTATTGTTGGCTTAAACTTTTCAGTCCGTCTAGTCTGATCTGTATGCTCCCAAACTCAGAAGTATGTTTGAGACAGGAAATGCTTCACTACGATTAGGTCCTCAGTTTACCCATCAGCTCAGGGTGCTCTCTAAGCTGCCAGGCTGTGGTTCATCTTGTTTTGTTTGCTTGCTTGTTTGTTGTTTTCTCTTTGGAGATAGGATCTTTCTAGATAGCCCCAGTGGGCCTGGAACTCACTATGTAGACTAGAGATCCACTTGTCTCTGCCTGGAAAGTGCTGAGATTAAATGCTTGTGCTACACCCCAGCCCTGAAGCTCTTTTGTAGGACAAGGAGGACTCTCCCTTCCTCCCTCCACCCATTGATCCATTAATCTCTATTATGGAGGGTTTTCTGGAGGGCTATTCATTGTCCCTGAATTAGATAGGGCAGAAGAAAAGCCCTTAGGTGTGAAGGACACTAGAGCTCCCGCTGAGTGAGCATGGCTGGAGAGTCAGATCCCCAGGGCCTTGAGTATATCACTAAGTGCTCCCTGTGAAATGCTCAGTGTGTTGCTGGTCTTGCTGTTTCCCTTGGCCTCTGGAAAGCTGCCTAGCATAGCAGGAAGAGTGTGTGTTTTGGTGTGAGACCCAGGTTTAAGTCGCTGGTCCACAGCTGCTTCATTTGATGATCTTAGCAAGTTTCTTCACCCTTGTGCACTTAGTTTGCTTCCTCACAGGGTAGGAAGGGTGGATAAACAGGTCTCAAATTAGAGCACCCAAGCTTACCCTCCATCCTACCATTGGATCCTCTCCCCAGCTCTCCAAACCAGAGAAGGTCTCCATCCCTGAGCGGTATGTGGAACTGGATCCTGAGGAGCCACCCAGCCTTGAAGAGCTGCAGGCACGGTACCAGAAGGCTGAGAAGATACGGAATATTCTCGCCCGATCAAGGTCAACCCTTGCTAGCTCAAGTCTAGAAGTCTCTCAAACCCAATGTCAGGTGATAGCTCAGCCAAGGGAGACCCAGGCCAGGCTGACTGGCCAATATTTTTCTAGGCCTTATTTCACATGATTTCCAAAGATTGAAGGGGTTATAGGCAGGTACGCAGATGAGAAAGCTTGCCTCAGTCACCTAAAAGGCTCTGGAGAATTGTAAATGGTCCCTGCCCAAGGTCCATGCCCTCAGATCTGTCCCCAGTGATTGGCAAGTGTGAGCCATCAAACCAGATGTTAGTAAAGTAGACTCAGTTGAGGTCACCTCCAATGGTGGTCCTCTTAATATCCAGGCCAATCCAGAAGGTGCTAGACTAAGCTTTGGGCCTGTGTTCCTCACACAGGCTCTCTAGATGGGGCTTAGTTTTGTCCCAGAGGTGCTAGGGGCTTTACCTGCTTCCTGGACACTGAGCTTGGATCCAAGGAAGTGAATTTTTTTCTGGCCGATGAACTTCCCTACCAGACTTACATTACCCATTTCACATCTAGATTTATCAGAAATCTCCAGTTGGAGCCCTTAACTTGAGGTCTACGGGAGGAATGAAGCTATATTCACTATAGGTTTGAGGAGAAATAGGCATTCTTGTCATGGAAGAAAACAGGCAGTGCACATCCGATGCCCCCGAAGTGTTGAAGACTCCCCTCCCCACATGTGAGGCTGAAGGCCAGGGTGGTGAGACTCACAGCCTCCTCTCTGGTTCCCACAGCATGTGCAACCTGCAGCCCCCAGGCCAGGACCGCAACAGCCTGACAGACCTGGACTCGCAGCTGCAGGAGCAGGAGCGGATCATCAACATCTCCTATGCCCTGGCCTCGGAGGCCTCTCAGCGCAGCAAGCAGGTAGCAGGTAAGGCTGTGGGTGCCAACCTCCAAGGTCCCGTTCCCGTCAGTATCCAGTGTGGCTTGTCCTAGAGCAAGGATGTTAGCAGACGTTGGCAGGTCAGAGTATATTCTGTGTCCCACCTGACCCAGGCAGAAGAGCTGACACTCAACTCCAGGTTGGCCAGCTCTGAACCAAGTGGATAGGGCTCAAGTTTCTTTCCCTAGGAAGGAGGAGGCAGAAGTGATGCTGGATTTCTTGGTGGGGCAAAGCAAAGGGGCTCCTCTGATCTCTGCCTAGAAACCCTTCCTTGGTCCTCAAGCCAAAGCCACTCACCTTGTCGGTGTCCCTGTGGCAGAAAGTAGGAATTGGGAATAGAGGCTTTGCCAGCCCAGCCAAAAGAATATCACAGTGTTATAGAAGCAACACATGGCTGTGTTGTGTATGAAGGCTGCTTTAAGCCCATGCCTGTAAACCCAGCTGCCAGGAGCTGAGGCAGGAGAATTGTGGCATGTATGCTATGGGCTAGGCTAGCCTGGACTACAGAGTAAGACCCTGTCACAAAGAAAACAAGAGACTCTGTCAGGCAAAGAGCCCTGGGCTCCTCCCTCCACCCGCATCTCCCTCCCTGTGGTAGCCTCACAGTCCACCTCGTGTAGATTGTCCCTGGATACAATAGAGGCTATTGTGTATAAATGTGGTGGCCCTGGCCAGGTGCAATTCAGGGATGGACGGTAAGAGGTTCAAAGTGGTGCCATTCTCTCTACTGGTCCTCTAATTGACCAAGGATGAGGCCTGCAGGTCCTGTGGCTGCTGGCATTGGGGAGTTTGGTGTGGGGAGCAGCTTTGACATCACTTCAGGGGACCCTGTGAGTGATTAATGACCAGGACAGATGCCAGATTCTGAGGAGAGACCTGTTCTGTCCCCATACCCTGACCCTCCAGAGTTCCTAGAAATCCAGCCTTTGTGTTGGCTTACACCATAATCCCAACTAGGGAAGTGCAGGCAGGAGGATCAGGGTTTCAAAGTTATTCTTGATTATACAGCAAGTTCAAGCCCAGCATTGGCTACACTGAGGCCCTGTCTCAAAACAAAACCAGACTAAACCAGATTCTGAGATCTCTGCTGTCATTGCTCTGTGTGAGACATGTAGAGGGGCTCAAAGTGGTCTGTGTTGCTCTGTGGCTGGGACTCAGGCAGCCCTTCTTCCTGATGACCCCAGAGTCCATCTCAGCAGCCTCTGCCCCTCCCTGTGAGGCTGCCCCTCCTCTCCAAACACTCTCTCACAGCTGTGCTTGCTCTCACTGCCTCCACCATGTCTTGGGTGGTGCTAGAGATTGAACCAGGACCTCTGGTATGCCAGGCTGATCTACCAGTCACGGCGCTACATTCCCAGCTTGCTCTCACTGTGATCAGTCCCCTTAGCTTCCTCCCACACAACTGGTGACTGCAGACCTGACACCCTTCTGTCCTACACCCCCACCCCCGTCTACACCTTTCTTCATTCTTGCTCTCTCTCCTGAATCAGAAACTACAGGCAAGCTAGGCCCTGTGGAACTGCCCCCAGGATCAGGCCATCAGTTGGGGACAGAGGGCCAGGCCACACAGTCCCGCCAGGCAGGGCATATGGTGGTGTGGGTGGACAGATCACTCTAACACACTGCCTGATTCCTGTGTGCTCTGTCTAGTGCAGCAGCTGGCCCTTCTCCCGCCTAAAGTCCCCCTGTCCTCCAGGACGGTGCCACCTTACCCCCCCTTAAGCAACGGACTGCACTACACCTTTGTCTAACACCTTCCAAGTAAGAGCCCCTGCCTGGCTGCCCTGCTGCTATTTACCCCATAGTCTGAGCATGCCCCTCCTGCCTTCCCGCTGCTGCTGATCTGACTGCAATGCCATCTGCTATTGCTTCTTTCCATTGGTACCACGGCCGCTGTGGGGTGACCTGCCTAGACTGTAGGTGTTTGGAGATTTGCTTTTTAGGGACTCTGACCTTAGTCCTCAGCAGGGCTGCCATCACAGGTGCTATTGTGCTGAAGTACCTCGGGGAAGTTTCCAGCCCTTTGACTTCATAATATGTTGTTGCCAAATATAGCGTTTAGGCTATGGAACTGCACAGTTGAGGTACAAGAAAAAAGATTGCAAAAAAAAAATACTTCTCATGTTTCAAGTAAGTTTAGGATCGTGTGTTGGGCTGTCCTGCATCACATGTAGTCTGTGGGCCATGGGTTGGAATTCTCTCCTAGGGCCCTAGCTGCACCTGCCCATTTCTCTTTCCCAAGGCAGCTTGATGCCCCAAAGACCACATAGGCACTCTGCCAGTCTCCAGGCACAAGAGTCAAGAAAGGCTACTCTTTTGTAGCCTGTCTACAGAGTCTGAAGAACTGTTAAGGCCAGAGTTACAGATGATAAGCTGAAACCCTGAGGGGTCCCCTCACACAGTAAGGCCTGAAACTGTATCAGTCACTGAGTGCCTTAGAGAAGAGACAGAGGCAAGTCCAGGACCACGACCCATCAGAATGCTTGGTTTGACACTGGACAGGCAGGTGGTAAAGGAAGGTGCCCTCCAGGGGTCAGCTGCCCCTATCTGTATCCTCACCTGGTTCACAGAGGTCACACTAGATGTCCCTAGCAGTCTGCCTTACTGTCAATTTGCAGAGTTGCCTTCTCTTTCCTTAAATGGGGTATGGTTAACCATGTTGAGGGACTACTGCATGCTAGACATTTGTGCTGAGGTCTCCTGGTCCCCACAAGAAGCCTATGAAGCTGTTTCCTCCACTGTATAGATAAAGAAATGGAGCTCAGACACCCCAGGGACTTACTTAAGGAGTTGAAGCATGTGTCAGGATGCAAAGCCTTTTGATGTGAGCCAACTTTTATTCTCCATGTCTGCTTGTCTGCTGGCTAGTGGGCTCATCTGGGCCAACCCCGGAAGCTCCAGGAGTCTGCAGAAGAGAGTGAAGGGGACATCACTTTGCACTGGGACCCTCCAGCTTTGGACTACTCCCGCTTCAGAGCCAGTAGGCCCCAGCCAGTCTGAGCAGGGGGAGGTCAGCTGGCTTGGACCTAACCTGGCCCTCTAGAGGACTGAAGCTGCAGAACTCCACAGAAAGCTCCAGCCATGGCCTTTGTAAAGTCCTACAGGACTTGCCAGGACCACAGTTGTATGTATGCTTTCTTCTTAGACATCTGAGCAGGCAGAGGTGCCAAGGAGAGGCTCCATTCACTCTCCTTTTTCAAGTCCCCTTGTGTCAGGACTTAGATATGCTCTCCAGGGCTCATCTTCCTCTCATGGTACTACAGGCAAGTTAGAACCATTTTGTTCTTAAGTTAGAAATATGAGAGAAGAATTCAAACAAACAAGCAAGCAAATAAATACATGAAGCAAGTAAGGTCACAGAGGCTGGGCTGTTTAGTCTTCCAGAGAATGAAGAGCAGAGCAAGTAAGTAGTCCAGTGGCTTGCCCAGGTCTTGGCCTACTGCAGAGGACACATTCATGAGCTAGCACGAATGCAGTATGATTCCTAGAGGTAGAAGAAAAATAAAACCCAGTGTTCTGGGTCCTAGAACCAAAGGTCCCTTGACAGCGGCCACTTTGCCCATGCCCCTTGCTCTCCTACTCTGTCTGCCAGCCCGTCATGTGTGTGCACAAACATGCCCACTCTGAAGACAGGAACAAAGTGTTGCCAGCCTCTCACTGTCTCCTGTGCTTTTTGCCAGCCCAGGCAGTAACAGACCCATGATCCAGTGTGCAGAGGAGAAGTCTGGAGCCAGGGGCCCAGCTCAACCAGCATCTTCCTGAGACACTGTCTTCTTTGCCCCAGTGGAAACCCTTCCAGCTGAATGGGGGCTGTGGCTGGAGGAGAGAGCCGCCCACCCACCGTGGCGGGTTCAGCATGGAGCAAGGACTCCATCCTAACACATGCCCATTTGTTCCAGTCCAGATTCATTTTTACAGATGACAGAAGCACTTTTGATACACGATGTGAAATATACTGTATTTTAGAATCAGAATATATTTTGTAATGCTCACCTCAAGGGCTGAGTGCCTGGAAGGTGAGCCTGCAGGGTTTTGTAGTCACACATAGGGATTCAGGTACTACAGGGGTGGCCTAGTGGGTAGGGAGAGGGCAGGACAGGCAGGGGCCCCACAGAGCGGCTGGATTTGGGGATGGGATTCCAGTGGGTTACCATGCTCACGAGGAAATGGGATGCAATTGACTGTGGAGGTCAGCATGCCTGGCCAATGGCCAGCCCTGGAAACTCCATCTCGATGGCCCATGGAGCCTGTCTGTGCCTTGGTTCTGACTGAGGAACAACCGTGTGTGTTCAAAAGCTGTGGCTTCTTCATCCTGACTGTGAAGCAGTGAAGTTCTCTCAGCAAAGGGAAGAAGCAAGAGTGGAAATGAGAGATGTGCCGTAGCAATAAATTCCACATGGGGTGGTATCTGCACACAAAGGCCTAAACTAACGCCATCCCTCCAGCCAGGCAGGACTGAAGGACCTCTGCTGCCCGCTATGGGGAAACCCAGGACAGCTTCCCTGGGACTGGTGACAAGGGCTGGCAGGGCCAGGGCACAGGACTTTGACCTGACTCCAGCCCAGCTCAGGAGGAGGTAATCGTGCCAGACACAGTGTTCTTGGCCCCTTATTTAACTTGTCTCATGATATTCTACATACATGAATTAATGACTAAAAGAAAAAGAACAAAAACAAAACACCTCCATTGGGTGGAGTCACATTTTAAATGAAAATTTGTCTTTGACTATGCTTAAAAGAAAAAAAAAAAATCCTTGAATATATTTAGAAGTTGCTGTCTATTTTTAACTAACTCCATATGCTGCCAGTATCAACTTCATGACATTTGCCAAAATAAGATTTTATTTTTGCCTTTATAAGATTTTGTTGGAAAAAGGAAATGAATATTTTGCAAGAAAAAGGTTAATTTAAATAAAAGTGTAATGGTTTGCAAAAAAAGAAGTAATGTACAGATTAAAATTTTAACGTGATCTGTGTCCTGTTTCTTGCTGGTTGAGTTCATCTACTATGGCCTGCGTGTATTCTTACCCTGTGTCAGCTCTCTGTCTCCTACTTACTCTGTTCACTTATGAAACATCCCTCTCACTGAGAGCTCCTTGATACTTGAGTGACCTTGGAGGCCTAAGAGGTGAGGATCCTTGTCCTACCTCCAGGCAAGAAGCCACGGGGCTGTGGACCCCCATGTGGGACTGGTTTGGGCTGGCCAGCCCCAATCTAATCCAAGATAGCACCAGGGGTACAATGGGCCCCATCCAACCCACACACTGCCCATTCCAATTAGGCCTGTTTGTGATGGACCATTGCAAACTGGATTTGTATTTAATTCATCTTGACTGGTGTGGTTTCCAAGCTTCTGCGTGGCCAAAGAGTGTGTTGGAGGCTTGAAGAAGCCGTCCAAGTATTTAAACTGGGGAAAGTGGATTCCAAGGCATTCTGGATGGGCAGAGGGGCTAACTGCTATTTAAGTCACTGATCCTTTGAATTTAAAAATAAAAAATACTCTTCTAGTTTTAAACATTAGCTGGAAATGTCACATAACAGATTAAAGCAGGGAGGAGACCATTCTGCAACTGAATGCAGACATCTGAGAAAGCAAAATCCTACAGTGATGCCCACCCCACAGGGGAGCCATCTGTAGGTGGTTTCTCAGCACAGTTTGCATTTTCAAGTTGTTGGTCTTGGTTTGTGTTTCACAGCTGCAGACCTGTGTATGAGAGAACGTGGCTTCTGTTCCTAAGGCTTTCCATCAGGGAGGGAGGTATACACTGTTCCAGGAGAGTTGTGGCTTCAATTTTAATCCTCAGAGAGAGTGAATGGGCTTCAGTCAAACTCAGTGCAAAGCACTACAAAAAAAAAAAAAAAAAAAAAAAAAGTCACAGGATGGTGGTGTCTGTGTAGGATGCAATATGGCCTGATGCTGCTTCCCAACCCCTTGAGAGGACTGGCTGAAGTCATCTTGGGGCTGAGGAGATGGCCCAGTCAGGAGAATATTTTCTACAGAAGCATAGACCCTAAATGGGAGCTTTCTGAGTATGAGTCCAGCATAGCCACAGGACATCAATGTCAGCTCTTCTGTGGAGGAGGCTGTGTTCAGTTGCTAGAAACCAAGAGAATAGCAAGCTTGGAGGTATACATCTGTAATCCCAGCCCTTGGAAGGTGGAGCCAGGAGCAGCCTTGGAGCTCACTGACTAACCAGCCTAGCTCCAGACTCAATGAGGGAGGCTGTCTCAAATAGGGTAGAAGGAGCAAGAAAAATGGTTTAGTGGTCAAGAAGACTTGCTCTTGCAGAGGTCCTGGTTTGCTTCCCAGAACCCTGTGTGGCTCACAAAGCTATATAACTCCAATTCCAGGGTATCTGATGCCCTTTTCTAACCTCCATGGGCACTATGCACACAAGCAGTACATATATGTGCACATAATAGGCAAAACACTCATACACGTAAGTAAGTCTAATCAAAGTTAGAGCATCTAACTTTCACACATGCATGTGTGCCTCCACTCTTGTACATATAAACACTACTTGCGCAAAGTTAAAAACAAGATGGGAGCATTTATAGACTAAGTTAGTGCATTCCACAAGTAAGAACTGTGTGGCCTGGCATTTCAGAATGTGTATCCTTACAGACCCCAGGGCCTTGGCAGAGTGGTAAACAGTGTGTGTGTTGTGTGTGTGTGTGTGTGTGTGTGTGTGTGTGTGTGTGTGTGTGTGAATGTACTCCTGTGTCTATTCACTAATCACCTTTTCTCTTATTCGTTTGATGTGTGTGAATGTAGGTGCTGCATTTTCTAGACTTGTATGTGGAGATCAGAGGTCAATTTGAGAACAGCATTCCTACAGTGTAGGTCCTGGGGAATCAAACTCAGGTCATCAGCCTTGGCAGCAAGAGCCTTTACCCATTAACCCGTTTCAGCAGCCCTGCTCCCCTCTTAATTCTGACTGTAACTTGGGCCCCTGCTGAGGCCCAAGCGGTCTTGTCTGATCATGGCCAGAACCAACAAGAGAATGTTAAGATCAGCTGTTAATCAGGAACTGGTAATAAAATCTCCTAATCCTCACTTGACCTTCCAGAATTCCCTGCATTTTTACCATACCCAAGATGCCATCTAAATAAAAACACTTCATATATACAGTTTGTGAAGTAGATATGCTGGACTGCTTGAATGCCGTGGATACCTTCACACGATCAGAGTTCTTACTGTTTTCCTGGCTGCTTTAGGTGGTAGTCAAAGGTCAGAGCATCTTCTACCTCTTCTCTGGGGACCTGCAGGTTCCCCTGGGTAGTGTGTATGAAAGAGGATGACAGTAATGGATAGAGACCCTGGCCCAGCCAACCAGGAGCCTGCTGTGGGCTCCAGGAGTTTCCCTACAGTAGCAGCACAGTACCCTGTGCTAAGTCCTTTGGTGTTCTCACCAAGGGTGGGAATGAAACAGCAAATTATTTGTCTAATCCACAAAATCACATTTCTGAGACATAGCAGGCCAATGCTGGGAGCCCTCTACTTCAGGACCAGTACCGCACCGGGGATGGGGGGGGGGGTGAGGGGGTGGGGGGGAGGCTTTGCAAGGGACTTCTCAGGTTGTTCTGAAAAGAACAAAAGGACTAGGCTGGGGAAGACATGAAAAATGGCAGCCCCTCCTAGCACGGTAAACATGCCATCACTTTGCAGCCTGTACTCAAAAGGCAACCACTTTCATTGGTTCTCTAGCAAAAGAAACCTTTCTTCAGAGCGAGTGGCAGTGTACAAAGGCAGAGCACAAAATGTACGCACATCAGAGTCTCTGCAATTCTGTTTGAACAAGCATATTGATTGGGCCTGACCCTGTTACATTTTTTCCCTATTATTTGAAAAGGTGCATCTAAGTGTAGTGAATTGAATCAACAGGATTGAACTTTCCACGAGAACTTCTCGAGGTATTTCTTTAGTTCAAAGCTTTTGAATTTTAAAGGGCATTTTTAATATGAATCTGTTGAGTATTCTTTGCCACAGCCCAACAAGGCATGTTAAATGCAGATGAGGCTAGAGGAGGAGGCTGGGAGTGGTAGGTAGAGCCAGAGGCTGCAGGGCATGGACCAGCCCTGCCTTGTGGGAGAGTCAGGCTTTGCAGAGAGGGTAAACCCTAGGTTGGGGAATAGCATAGACCCTAAATGGGAGCTTTCTGAGTATGAGTCCAGCATAGCCACAGGACAGCAGTATCAGCTCTTCTGTGGAGGAGGCTGTGTGCCACTCAGCTGCCCACTGTCCCACATTCTTATGAAGCCCAGAAGGAATTAGGCAGGCAAAGTCCCTCAGCTGAGGTCCCAGTGTGAGTCACTACACTTGCCAATGTCTCCCAGCCCTAGGCAGACCTCTTCAGTCTGTCACAGGTCTTGGGCATTTTGTTATTTGTGTGAGTCCCTGGAACCATCTAGAGGCCTCATTCTTCTCAAACATAGTTTAAAAACTCTCAGTCCACTTAAGGCTCATGCTTCCCTTTTAAATTAATAATAATAACTATTATTATTTTGTGTATATGGTTGTTTTGCATGTATATATGTGTGAACCATGTGTGTGCAGTGCTAGGAGAGGCCAGAAGAGGACATTGATCCCCTGGAGTTACAGACAGTGATGAGCTGTTGTGTGTGTGCTGGGAGTCAAACCCAGGATCTTTGGCAGAGCAGCTGCTGCTCTTACCCTGTACCATCTCTCCAGCCCCCTCGTAGCTCCTTGTAGGTCTGAGCTTCTGTTTGCTTCTGGAGGCTTTGACTCTCAGAAATATTTTCTTCCTAGACCCAGTGTTTAGACTCAGAGGCAGAGTCACCCCAGAGCAGCTCAAAAAGTCAGCGTCCCCTGCACCCAAAGAATGTAGGGTATGGACATCTCCGCAAAGTTCTCTGGACAAAATTACTGCCTCAAAGATAGTGGCCAGGGGGAGATGCTGTAAGGTCAAAATCACTGCAGAAATTGGCTCTTTGTGCCTGTCTCTGCCCACACATGCAGAAGCCACACCCACTTCAGTCCAGTGCCCGCCCCCAAATGCATGCCTGCTAGCCTCTTGAAATTCATCCACATACTTGTTTTCTTGGCTTTCACTTTCAGGCCTCCCACCATGATGAGTGATTTCTAGGACCACAGTAGCCAGTAAGAACAACTGTAACAAGCCTAGGACTCCATTGCCTATCTTTGACTGAGTGCACTGCAGTTCTCTCCAGCTTGAGTTTTCCAACTCAACTGCTGGCTGGGAAAGTGCTCCAAGGTAGCCTCACATCCCTGCACTCCAGGAAAGTGGTCCCTTCCCATCTTGTGGTCATCTCCCCAAGCTGCAAGGATGCTTTGGAGGCACCAGAGCATCTTTTTCTTTATGAATATTATCTCCACCCCAGCCAAGCTCATGGTACACACACAAGGAAGAAGTTTTGATGCTCTGGTTTCTATCTCTTGACCCCAAAGCAAGGCTGGGAGTTCATAGAGGACTTCCTCAGCACTGCCCAGGTCCTCTCTGTGAGCTTAGCAACTGCCTCAGTATCTCTCCCTGCTCAGGGATCACACCCCCTGAGTAGCTACTGCTGTGTGGTCAAGCATCCCAAACCTAATGTTTTGTTGTGTTTGTTTATTTTTTTTTGTTTGTTTTTCAAGACAGGGTTTCTCTGTATTGCTTTGAAGCCTGCCCTGGAACTTAATCTGTAGACCAGGCTGGCCTTGAACTCACAGAGATCCGCCTGCCTCTGTCTCTTGAGTGCTGGGCGTAAAGGTGTGCACCATCAATGCCTGGCCAAAATTAGTGGATTAACACCATAATTGATTATCTGTCATGATTGTGCCATTGTCAATCCAGGATTATCATCTGGGCAGATTTTCAGCTCCATATAGTAGAGGCAGGCAATGGGCTGTCTGAGGTGGCTTTTTCACTTTGGTGGCATGGCAACAGGGTTGTCTGGATAAACTGGGATGGCTTAGTACCTCTAGCCAAGACTCCTCACTGCTTCATGACTGCTTAGACTCCTACAACATAAGGTCTTGAGAGACATGAACCCCTCCCTTAGCTGGTTCTGGGATTAAAGGTGTGCACCACCACTGCCTGTCAGTCCAAGGACCATTTTCAATATGCTCTCCTTTAATCCTTATAATAAATTGACTGTGGAACAAATCAGCAATCACCTTATTTTATGAGCAGATGAAGAATAACAGGCTCCAAGAGCCAGGGCTGGCAAAGCCTTTAGAAATCAGGCCTGTGCCAGGCATGGTAGCATGTACCTATAATCCCAGCACTTGAGAGGTTGAGGTAGGAGGATTGCGAGTTTGATGTCAGACCGGGCTATGTAGGGAAACTGTCTCAGGGGCGTGGGAGGTGGTCTGGAAACTGTGTTCTGTTATTTGGTTGGGAGAGTGTGTCCTGCGGGCTCCTGTGTTGAATGCTTGCTTACCAGCAGGTGGTGCTGTTTGCAGAGTTGGAAGCCTTAGAAGGTGTAACCCAGCAGGAAGCAGGCCATGATGTATATGCTTTTGGGTAACTAGTTCCAAGTCCTTTCTTCTCTGTCTCCTGGCTGGCACGAGCTGAATAGCCTCTGCCACGTGCTCCCACTGCCACATGTTCTGCTCCAATGTCCAGGATCTTAGTATCTGTGGAGTCAAAAGCAGTAGACTAAGACCTTTGAAACAGTGAGCCAAAAGAAATCCCTTGTGTCTTAAGCTGTCTTCCTTAGGCATTTGGTCACAGTGACACAAAAGACTACTGCACACCTGCCAACCAGAGAACTTATGCTGTGTATGCTCCCATCTCCCTCCAACCCCACCTGTCCCTCTAGTCAGCCTTTGGGGGTCTGGAGGACTGATCTTTGCTTGGTGCTGGACTGATTACAGTGTTTGCTGACTGCTCCTGTAGCAAGAGGGAAACAAGCAGGCAGGTGATGGCATCGGCTCTGCCTCCTGCTTCCAGGAGGGCTGGTCTTGGGACAGACACCTTTCAGAGACTGAGAAGGGTTAGGGTGAGCCCCTGCAGAGCTGGGAAGTGAAGAGGAAGTGAACAAAGGACTTCACTTATGGAACTTTGGTCTGGAGCAGGGCATGTGAGAGGGAGCCAAGAAACTTGCCTATCTCTGATGTTCCAAGGTCACGTTTCCTCCCACTAGCATCCAGTTAGACTCGTTTGCTAGATTTTTATTACTCATGATGTTTGCTGCCATTTAAAAAAAATGATATTCATTTATTTATTTTGGGGGGTAGGGAGGCACTCATACCAGAGCCTGTGTGTAGATGTCAGAAGATACCTTTAGATGTTAGCTCTCTCCTTCTATTATGTGGGTCCCGGGGATCAAACTGAGATGGTCATGCTTGGTGGGAAGTGCCTTTACCTGCTAAGCCATCTCACTGGTTCTGCCTGTTACCATTCATTATGTCAGATACTTTGTGGCAGATGTGATTATAGCAATATTGGAACTGATTCAGAGATTAAAGAGGTTTCTAGACAAGCCTGACTACTGACCCAAGTTAGATTCCTAGGACCCATGTCGTGGAAGGAAGGAGCAGTCTGACCCCCTTAAGTTGTTCACCACCCTCCACACACATGTGTACTCACACACTTTTTGCAAGGTTTATTTTATATGGATATATATGAGCCTACATGTATGTATATGAACCATGTGCATGCCTGGTGCCTGCAGAGGCCAGATAAAGGCATCAGATTCCTGGGAACCTGGATAGGTACTGGGAATTGAACCTAGATTCCTTTAGGTAAATGCTCAAAATTATTAAGACATCTCTTAAGCCCCCAAAGGTTTCAATGAAAACAAATATAGCAAGGTGTTCTTCCAATTCTAATCACCAAGAGTTGGCCCAGCACAGGCTGGTGGGCTGCAGGCCTGTTGTTTTTAACAAATTTTCTATTTTACCAAAAAGGACTTGGGAGTCAGATGCTGAGGTGAAAGCCTGCTAGCTCAGAGAGGCAGGAAAAGCACCCAGAAGCCTTCTCCTCCTCCTAAGCCATCTCCAACTAGCCTCCTCAAACTGAATGTCACTTCCTTCTCCTCACTGTGTGTCTCTCTCCCCTCATGACTCCTTCTTATTCTATGGGTTTTTTTCTTAATAATCCTATCAATTGGTTGCTTGTTCTGCCTCTTGACCTATGGTTGACTTCATTTAATCCTGTTTACTGTAACGTGCCTACCCTTGACCAGCAAGGAAGACGCAACTCCGGGAAGATCTTCTACATGCAGTTTATTCAGGATCATTGAACAAGATTCTTCTGCCCCCCGGGGAAACACCCATACGGGCTTAAATCCCCTTGTGCTGACCAACCCCAGTGAGCCATGTGGACCCTGCAGATAGGCTGCTCTAATGCGCGGAAGCAAACAGGCTGAACAGGCTTAACCAAATAAGGACTTGTTTACGCCCGAGAGCTCTCACCATCCGGAAGGTGGAAGGTGGAAGCCAGTGCCATCTTTAAGGCGCGGCACATCGCAGCTCTCTACAGTTTACAAATTCAGGCAGAAAGCTCTTGGGTTTGTGTGTGGTAGAGGTGAGCCACACCACAGCTAGCAATGGCTTTTTCCAGTGAATAATGCCATCTCTGGGTTTACGGTGTGATCAAATATCCTGCAACACAGGCTTACCTGGCAGTTCTGGGACCAGGGTATCCTTGGGGTGTTTGGCTATGCTATGTCTGAGCTATGTCAAGCAGAGGCATTTTCTCCAAGTAGTATCTCACCATGTCCCCTGCCTACTGCCCACACTTGGGCCCTGGTTGGTCAACTCCCATCCAAGGTGGGAAGGGCCCCAAAGGGGAAAGTACCATGGGAGCCAGCCTATCCAGAACCCAATTCTGCTTTGCCATCCCTGGCTCTTGGAGCCTGTTATTCCTCATCTGCTCATAAAATAAGATGATTGCTGATTTGTCTCACAGTCAATTTATTATAAGGATTAAATGAGAGCATATTGAAAATGGTCCTTGGACTGACAGGCAGTTGTGGTACATACCTTTAATCCCAGAACCCAGAGAGGCAGAGGTGGGTAGATCTCTGTGAGTTTGAGATCAGGCTGGTCTACAAAGTAAGTTTCCAGGACAGCCAGAGCTATTACTCAGAGAAAATCTGGTCTTGAAAAAGAAAAAAACAAAACAAAAACAAGGTTCTTGGTTGGTTTGAAACAGTGTCTGTGTGTGTGTGTGTGTGTGTGTGTGTGTGTGTGTGTGTGTGTGTGTGTGTTTAATTTTATTTCTGTGATTTGTAGGGGACATTAATTTCCTGGAACTGAAGTGATATAGTTGTAGCTGCCTTGTGGGTACTGGGAATTGAACCTTGTCTTCTGCAAGAATAGCCAGTGTGCTTAACTGCCGAGTCATCTCTCCAGCCCCAAGATAGTGTCTTAATATATATCCTTGGCTGGCCTAGAGTTTACTATGTAGACCAGGCTAGCCTCTTCCTCCAGAGTGCTGGAATTAAAGATGGGCAAGACTACACCGAGCTGAAAATGGCTTTGGGGGGGGGGGGGGGGGGGGGGTGTGTGCTCAAAATAGGGTTTCTCTGTGTAACAGCCCTGGCTGTCCTGGAACTCACTTTGTAGACCAGGCTAGCCTCAAACTCAGAAGAGATCCACCTTCCTGTCTCCCAAGTGCTGGGATGAAAGGCATGCACCACCAGCATCACCACTAGCACCAGCTTGAAAATGGTTCTTGATCTCATAGGAAACACTAAGAAATAAAAATATGGTTGGAGAGATGGTAGACTGGTTAAGATCACTGGCTGTTCTTCCAAAGGATTGGAGTCCAGTTTCCAGCATCCACATGGTGGCTAACAACTGTCTATAACACACATTTCAGATGAAATGCCTTCCCATGGGCACTGAATCTCATACACAAGGCAAAAAACACCCATATATATAATATATATAAATAAAAGCAAATAAAATCTCAAAAATTTAAATATATGTGTACATACATACATATTTATAATTGTCTACACCTAAGTTATAGTAATATACCATGTATCAAACATCTAGTCTTTTTCTTTGTAAGAACATAAGCTGTGGGCCAATGAGGTGGCTTAGCAGGTACAGGCATTCGCCACACAAGCCTGAAGGCCTGAGTTCAATCCCTGGATTTCATAAAGGTGGAAGGAAAGAACCAACTCCACATAGATGTACTCTGTCCTTCACATGTACACTGTGGCACACATGTACATGCACACACACAAACAATAACAATAAGATTTCAAATATATAAGCTTATGAGAGTGGGGATATTGACTTATTTCCTTATTATCCTAGTGTCCACAGCAATCACTAAAAATCATTGTTCCATGAATGAATGATGGCATGCCATTGCTAGGGACACTTGTCTTGGAAGACTTTGCCTGCCTCAGTTGTATGGCTTAGATCCCAGGAAGTGTCCTTCATTCCCTGAGCAGTGGCAAAGCAGCAAGTATGGAGTCCTGCAAGCCACCCATTCCTCCCCAAGCTTCAGTTCCCTCATTTGAAAATTGGCACTAGCAGTGTCTGCTCCACCTGGGTCATCAGGGGGTCCACACCAGGTCACTGTTGTGCACAGCTCCTGGGTGGAGAGTTCAGTAGTCACTTGCCACTTTTGCCCTTGTGTCTGATCCCTTCTGTGAACAGCAGGCTTGAGGTGGTTCGCCCAGGTTTATGCCCTTCCTCTCTTAAGGGCTGGCCAAGGAGCACCGGTTTGGGGGTCCTCCACTACCCCTCTGCCCTGGCCTTCTACTCACCCTCTGCCCTCTCAGGCAGTCACCTGCAGCAGCCCAAGGCTTTTGAAACTAGGATTCAAGGAACCTGGCTGCGATGGAGCTGCCTCCCTGAGCCCTCCAGGTGCATAGGACAGACGGGTCCTTGGAGGACCGCTCCTGCAGCCCTGCGGCTGTCCACTTGACAACACATCATCCTGTGTAGTCCCTTTGATGTCAGTCCCCAAACTGGAGCCTGGCGCCCTGCTCTGAGGACCCAGGCTTTGAAGTTGGCCTATAAATTGAGCTTTCAGGAAGAAAGTTGTCTGTTGTGCCTCAGAGCTACCAGCCGGGCCCTGTAAAGGCACGCAGAGTATCGTGAGCCCCTGATAAATAATTCTTTCTGGGCCCAAGAAAGAGTCATTGCATTTAAAGGGAAGGAAAATTCCCTTGACCTTTTCATTGAAGTCGGGGGTGGGGGCATTGGAGACTGTTCTTGTGTCTTCTCATGAAAGCCACATGGGGAAGGCTGGTGGTTTCTGAGAGTGAGCCCCAGTAACTACCCTGCAAACAAGCACTCTTGACACCAGATACTCAGCCCACCCCTGCCCCTCCTCTCCCTGATCTGCCACAGTGTGACCAGTGAGAGGTTGAACCTCTTACAGGAAGTGAGGCCTCAGCCCCTCAAAGCAAACCCTGCTGGAAATGGTGGGGTTTGTGAGCCTGCTTTGTCTTCTTTTCCTTCCCGTGTCTGACTGTGGATTCCTACCTGAAGGAGGCCCCCAAACACAAACACTGGCCACAGCTCACTGCATTTGCTTTGTGTGCCATTATATGTTGTGTAGGCAAAGCACAGTGCACACACAGAAGGTACACAGATACCAGGTATGTGCCAGGACACCAGCTGCCCCCAGCTGGACTGTTCAGGAGGTCACTGCCCCAGCGAGCATCCTCCCCACTTATGTGCTAGCCACACACCAGCTTTTCTTTATGGTTTACCTAACCCAGTGAAGAAATGACAAAGGCCATATCTTTGCTGCTGTTGGTTGGTTGGTTTGGGTTGTCTCACTATGAGATAGTGTCTCACTATGTACCTCTGGCTGGCTTGGACCTCACTATGTAGACTAGGCTGGCCTCAAACTCACAGAGATCTTCCTGCCTCTGTCTCTAAAGTGCTGGGATTAAAGGCGTGCACCACCCTATTCAGCTCATGTTAGCTTGACTTGTTTTGTGGAGTTATTTTTATCATTACTATGACACATTACTGCATAGTCCAGCCCAACCTCAAGTCTGTTCCTCAGTGTTGGGATTTTACATGTACCAGCATGCCTGGCTCAGAAATGTTAATAAATATGATTTTCCATTGACTTAGTCAAACCTGAAAGAATAAGATTCCTATCAAAGGTTCTCAAGTGGGGCTGGAGCATAAGCCTGTGAAGTTCTGGAGAGAAGTCCAGCTGGGTATGGTGGCATACATCTGATCTCAGTACTTGGGAGACTAAGGCAGGGGGGTTACGTGGAGATAAAAGCCAGCTTAGGCTATCTAGTGAGTTTAAGGCCACTATGTATCATGAAATTAAATAATGAGACTATCTTAAAAATATGTGCATATATACACATAATTATATAGTATATATTATATACAATATATATACATATATATAATTCTTTAACTTTGAATTTGAAGAATTGTTTCTTCCTTGATAAAAAGAAAACAAGATTACAGGAATAAAGAAAATTTCAACAAATGATGTACATTGTTATACAGCATGTCTTTTTTGTTTGTTTGCTAGCTCTTCTTTTTTAAACAAACAAAAAAAAAATTGATCTTATGTGTATGTGTCTGCCTGTATGTGTACCATGCTTGTGTAGGTAACCATAGAGATGGGAGGAGAGCAGAAAAAGAAGAATGCTGACACACAGCTCACTTTCTCCTTTCTATTCAGCCCAGGACTGCAGCCTGTGGGGACCTACATTTGGGGTAAGTGTTTGCTCCTCAGTTGATGTTCTCTGGAAGAGCCCTCCCAGAAGTGCTCTGGAGTGTCTCCTGGACAGACCTGAAGCTGGTTAAAATAGTGGAGATTAGCCATAGAATGTGTTTGTTTGTTTCTTTCCTACTGAAAACCAACCAGTCAGGTTGCATGTAATTCCCCTCACTTCTGCTCTGATATCATACATACTGTATGAACACCTACCTATCCCTTTTATTCTGAACTGCTGAAGGACAGCTGGGTGCCTCATGCTCACAGCTGCTGCATGTAATATTGCAGACACCTAGGTTGTAAGTATGTCTTCAACTTAGAAAGCACCAGACTGAGGCTGGGCCTCATGGCCCATGCCTGTAATTCCAGCACTCTGGAGGCTGAGACAGGAGGACTGTAAATCTAAATCTATCCTGAATTACAGAGATCTGAAAAAAAAATAAAAAATAAAAAGCAAGCAAGCAAATCCCCAAGTGTTGCCCACAATAGTAGTGTTCCTTTGGGTTGGGTTACTACTTTGGGTTTCTCCGCATCTGGTTACTACCCAATTTCACTGTGGTAGGCAGCTCCTGAGATACGCCTGACTCTCCCCACTTGGAATACACACCGTGCACTCTCTTCCCCTTAAATATGGGCTAAGGATATAACAAGATGATAAGATGCCACTTCTGTTGCTCAGGAGTCTGCTCCTGAGTGTTAGGATTGAATACATGTGCCACCACACCTGGCTTCAATGCGATTTTTGTCTTCATCCTAATTGGGATTTGTAGTGATTCTCAGCCTATGGGTAAATGTCTTCAGCCCATTTGAGAAGATCCCATCTACTCTCTCTCTTTCTAAGAAATATTTTTAAATTACATGTATATGTGTATGTAGTAGAGGTACATGCACATGCTCGAGGAGACCATAAAAAAGAGGGCAGCAGACACCCTGGAGCTGGAGTTACAGAAGTTGTGAGCCACCTGATGAGGGTGCTGAGAACTGAACCAAAGCCCTGTGCAAGACCAGCAAGTGCTCTTAGCCACAGAGCATCTCTGCAGCCTGGTATTATCTCTTAAAAATTTGTCTTCTCTGTTCTCTCCAGTTGTCCTTTTCAGGCACTGCTCCATGTGCTGGAATCTATGACCCATCAGGGTGAGATGGGCCCACACAGAATGGAAGGCTTTTGCTGCTCTCCTGGAATCTTGCAGTAGTGTTTCTCTCTAACACATGTGGTGGTGCAGGGCACAGACCTCCGTAACATTTACTCATACTATTTCAAGGACATAGAACAAAAGATGTGGGGCTTCCCTGGTCACAGAAGCACGTGTACAAGTTGATTGGCTGCACAGTGGCAGGCCTTAGAGCTGGATTCTGAATGATAAGAGGTACCTATACACTCTGATAAATATGTATTTGTAACATTTGGGACTCCTGGGACAGGCTCTTACCTTCCCTAGGCCTATGGCTGGCTTCTCGGGCCGCACAGGAGTGATGTCCAGGACCAGGTCGCACTGTTGTGAGTCTCTTGGGTGTGGAATTGTGTTCATCAGTGGCATCTGCCTCTGCCCATTGTATTCCAACAGCACCTCTCAACCATGACCAACCAAAAATGTCCCCAGACATTGTCAAATGTTCCCAGGGGAAGTAGCCAAAGCCATTCCTGGTTGAGAAGCAATGGTCCAAGGACAACATTCCAGACAAGAAAGCCTCACTGTGTTTGTGATACTAAGAAAGAGTCTGTGTAATGAAAGAGGACCAGTCACCAGTGTAACCAGAGCTGTGGGTTGTGAGATGTTTGTCTTTGGTTTTAGCTGTGTGGATGCTCATGGCTAAGTCCCATGTGTTCCACTTTAGTTAGGTGAACTCAATTTTCAGGCCTGATCTTTAATTTCTAATATAGCAATTCCTTTGGAAATGGCTCCGTGTAGTTTGAGGATTGGCAGGCAAAATGACAGTGAGGAATTCAGTCTTGGAGGTAAGGCCTTGGTAGTGGTGGTAGCCCTCTCTGAGTACAAGTGAGAATCTGTAAGGCAACTCCCCATAGTGAGCAGCACTTGTGGGTACCAGGGAGGATAAGGACAGCCTTACTTGGTAGTGGGGGACTTAATTTGTGGGAAGCATGCAGCAGGTATTCCTTCATTTTTCCTGAGCCAGAAGTAATTGAGGGGTGCCTTGTGAGAGTAAGGTGGGGTCTGACATTTGGAAATCAGGCCAGCAAAAGCTCATGCCCCAACTATGTGGTGTTCAAGTTAATGTGGGCTTCAGTTTGGAGATGGAAAAGTGAAGTCACTTCGCTCTCTTCTTTTGGTAATCACCCAAAGCAGCAAGAAGGAGAAGCAGAAGTGAAGACACTGGCTTCCATGGAACTCAGAGGCACTGAAGCAAACTTGAAAACTCATGGAAGGGAAGAAAGGGGAGTGGACAATGTCAAGTGAGCACAGAAAGATGTCTGCCGTGAAAGACTGAGTCAGACAGCTAGTGTCTGCCCAAGGTGGGGCTGTTTGCCAGTGCCACCTATCGGGTGACAGGAACAACACACAGGTACACAGCATCTGCTTCTCTGTTTTATTTGTAAAAGTGTGTGTGTGTGTGTGTGTGTGTGTGTGTGTGTGTGTGTGCATGTGCACATGCGTGCATGGGTCAAAGGAGGATGTTTTGATCTCCTAGGGCTGTAGTTACAGCATGTTGTAAGCTGTCTGGTATGGGTGCTGAGAAACAAACTTAGGTGCTCTGCAAGAGTGCCTGGTACACAACAGGTTCTCAGTAAAGATCTGTAGCTGGTCAAAGTAAAAGGAGAAGAGGAAGGAGGGAGAAGTCAGAGGAAGGGGGAGGAGGGGGAGGAAGAGAAAGAGAAGGTGGGAGGGGGAGGAGGGAGAGAGGGAGGGGGAGAAGGAGAAGGGGGAAGAAGACCGGCAGGGACAGAAGCTGCAGCACCTAAGCTTGTGAGGAAACGACCATGCAGAGGGCAGGAATACATGCTCCAGATTCACTCTTAGAAGAACAATAGCACATAGCACAAATATAAGAAGATAGGACAAAACAGGGAAGAATGAGCGTGAGCTGGAAGAACTAAGGAGATTTTTAATTTTTATTTAGATTTTTTAATTGTTATTTAAAAATTTCCCCCTACATATGTGTACCATGTGTGAGCTTGGTACCCACTGAAGCCAGAAGAGGGCATCAGACCCTTGGAACTGGAGTTACAGATGATTATGAGTCATTATGTGAATGCTGGGAATTGAACCTGAGTCCTCTGTAAGAGCAGAAAGCATTCTTAACTGATTAGCCATTTCTCTAGCCTCATGTTCTCTCCGAGTTTCACTGAGGACACGTAACTGGACATCCTCTGTTAGTCTGTTTTATATCACCATGATGGGTTACCACAGAGTGGTTAATTTATAAAGAAAAGATTGGAGTGCAGCTGAGTGGTAGAGTTTTCCCCAGTGAGTACAAAATGCTGGTGCAGTCTCTAGCAACACACACACCCACCCACCCCCTCACCCCCCCACACACAGAAGCTGAGCATGGTGGGGGGCATGCAAATAGCCTTTAGCTCAGGAGTTCAAGACCATCCTGGGGAAGAAAGTAACCCCCCCACCTTTAAAAAAAAGCTGGGCAGTTGTGGTGCACACCTTTAATCCCAGCACTCAGGAGGCAGAGTCAGGCAGATATCTATGAGTTTGAGGCCAGTCTGGTCTACAAGTGAGTTCTAGTACAACTAGAACTGTTACACAGAGAAACACAACCTACAAAAACTAACAAAGAAAGACAAAAAAAATTAGGGGTTGAACTATATATAACTCAGTGGTGGTGCACATATCTAGTAAGTTGAGGCCCTGAGTTCTACCAGTTTCAACTCAAGAAGAAACAGAAAACAATTTTCTTCTAGTTCTGAGGTTGGGACACTTAAGAACATTATACCAAGTATCAAGGGCTCTGTATTGTGTCATCCATGGCAGGAGAGCAGAGGGCAAGAAAGGTCTGTGGACAGGTACATGGTGCTGCTTACTTTGTAGTCATCTGCTCTTGCACTAAGTAGCTCAGTAGGCCAGTGTCCTCAGGACCTGATCAATCTCATCATGTGGGGCTGTGGGGTGTGGTTAAGGGGTAGAGTGCTACCTTCACATGGTAAGGCCCTAGACTGCATCTCCAGCACCTCAGAAAACTAGACTCTCTGGCCAACTGCTCCAGAGGGGACATTCAAGCACATACCATCTGAATTTTAAGGAGTCAGCAAATTCTTCCAACTTTACTTTTGTTAGAAGCCTTGAAAGACTGTATTCCTGGGAACTATTAAACAAGTGGGCTATGGGAGGGCTGGAAAGCAATGTCTTTCCCTCCAGGGATATCTTCTAGGGGGATAAAGTTAGGAAGAAATACCTCCATGTGCTCAGTGATGGGAAGTTCTCAGCAGAACTACTTCAACATAGGGGCAGGCATATCCCTATGTTCATTAGGTTGGGTCATAACAACAGATACTGCTAATAAGGCAAGGAAGAAATGAGCTAAGACAAGGTTTATGAAGATAGGAATCTGATATAATCAAAGTTTTGCACTATAGTGTCAATGGTTGGTAGAAACCATGTCAGAGTGGATTGCAGGAGAGAATGGAAGTAGGTAATAATAGAAACCGTTAATAAAATTAATTATAGGAGGGGCAGTAAAGTCAGTAGTTAAGAGCGCTTGTTCTTGTGGAGGACCTGGATTTGAATCCTATCATCCACATGGTAGCTCATATTGTGGTTTAATAAGGGTCAGGATGAACAAATAGGTGGAAAGATGTTTATTCAGGGAAAAACAACTCACAACACAGACAGATTAACACAGCAGTTGGAACCGGATGCTCCTCTCTCCGTGGACCGCCAGAAAAGAAAGCGTTCCCCGCTTCCACTCAGACCTAGTTCCAAAGGTCACTTCTGCCCCTGGCTCCACCCCTCAATGTGTGTGGTCAGTGCCACAGAAGCAGACAAAGTGAATATCCCACTACAATTCCCCTTTTAGTCTAAAGAAAAGATTTAAGCTTGATACAAAACTATATACAAAACAATGAATAACAAATGTGCTCTAAGAAGAGGAAAATCGAGAACTTGTGATAGTTTAATCTACAACCTCATCAAGACCTGAGAAGGAAAATAACGATACTAGGGTAGACAGGAAGTGCGGATGGGCAACTTCCAAAAGGGGCAGCGAGGACAGAAACAGCAAGCTACCTGGACAGTCACCCAAGGTCTCACAGCAATGTTGGTACAGCCAGTTTTGGCTAAGGCCAGAAGTATTTGACAGACTACAACAAAAGCAGGGAGGTAGAAACGCTGTCTTACCCTTACTTGGCAAAGTTCAGCAGTCTTCTTTGTTTGTTTCCTGCAAGCACATAGGACTGCATGTCCAAATCAGTGGTCAAGGTTGAGGCAGTTTCTTGCCCAAGAGGCCATTAGCCGAAGAGAGGATGAACTCCAGAAGGAGCAACAACAGTGTCCAACATATTTTCAGAAAAGTGCATGGTGCTGTCAGGAGCAACAGTATCTCATGTCAACAGAGTACTAATATAAAAACATTAAAATGCCATGTTCTGCAGGTCTATGAAGTGATTGAAGATTAAGCATCTGTGTCTGACTAATCTCATAGGCAAAGGAAACATGGATGAAGATAATCTGTAATATTCAGGAACTTAGCTAAAAAACCTGAATAAAACTTCCTTGAGTAAAGCAAGGATAAATACCTAAACAATATAACTATGTACACACACACACACACACACACACACACACACACACACACACACACACACACTAAAATATATATATATATATATATATATATATATATGTAAATTCCTAAAGTAGAGGTAGAGTAGAAATGTCTAAACAAGAGGTAGAGCTCTAAAGGGCAGCAAGATAAATATCCCAAATTGTATCAATATACAAAATGTCTTGAATACAAGCAAAAGTATACATACATAGAATATGACAAGAATAATGTGCATAAAACATCATAAATGGAAAGATTTCACACAATATAATAAAATATAATATACAATTCTTCCAGGAAGGGAATAGACATAATTTTACGTAGGTTACCACAGATAAGAATATATAACAATGTAAGCTGTAATACTAATGTCTCACTCTTACTAAATAATTCACAAGAAGATAGGCTAATCTACCTATATCCATTCTGAACCATACCTTTCCCAACCATACCCTATTCCTGTCTAAAAGAGGTAACCGAGTATCACCTTCCATACCCAACTCCAAGTAACTAAGACCAACCCTATGAAGATGAATATTAGCCCTAAATTCCAAGAGTGGGGAAAGGGGGCATCATTATCTTAAGATTACTTCCTGCTGAAATGGGATCATGATTTATCCATGGGATCCTGTAGGAAGAAAATTTTAAGCAACCTAATTTCTCAACAGAACTGGCTGTAACATATGTAGGTAGTCACTGTGTGGCAGAAAATGCTTGACTGGAGTTCTATTTGAAACTCTGGCAAGGTTGTAATAAGAAGGTGCACCATTACAGCTAACTAGTCATGAGCTGTCTTGAGCAAAGAAGTCTCAAACCGGTTTTAGGGTGAAGTTTGTAGTTCAGATGCATCAGGTTGAGTCAAGTAGAAATGTCCAATTGGGGCCCCATCTTCTTTCCAGAGTGTTCAAAGATTGCTGTTGGGAGCTGTTATTATTCCTAGTGGAAAACTTAAATATCAATATCAAAGTAAAAATTTTAATTTTTATGGTATGCATTAGGGAAAGGCAACAATAAGCATTAAAAAGTATATGAGACAATTAGGATTTCAGAGAGAAAATTGTGAATAAGTGAGTGAGTCCTTAGATTTTGTTTTCTTCTGCCTTACACCAATTGGCTTCTTGATACAAGGCAGAAAATGTGAGTTTAATCTTAACAACATGCTTGGATTTAGAGAAGGAAAGCCAAATCCAACTCCAAAGCCAGCATTGGTTTACATGAATCGGGACTACAGAAATACTAGATAGTAAAGAGAAATAGATTTCAGTATAGAAACAGTTTACTAGACTTAAATATTTTTACCATAAATCAGATTCTTTTTCATTAAGTGATTCTTTCTGGAGAGCTATCTTCTCTTCTGTAGGTACCTACATGTTCATTGTCTCTTGGCTGTTTGAAGATAGGTGTTCTCTTTTTTGCTGTAAGGACAAGAACAGAACACTTCCCCTACCTTTGAGAAGTCTCTGCACATCTCATGGAACCTAATTTATTGGATTACTTGTCATTTCTCTTCATTAAGATGTTTCTCTTGTTCAACTCGGATCTTAATTAACTTAGATGGTATCCATAGCTTTTCTTCTCCTGTAGATACAAATGCAAAACCCCTACCCCAACGTAATACATATTCTGGTTTCCATTCTGTGGTCAATACATCCTTGAAGTACATTGGCTGATTTAGTTCAGAAGTTTTTTCTATTGTCCAGTGTCTTTCTGCTGTTGTTTTTCCTTTTTCATCATCATTAAGAAAGTTTAATGGTAATAAAGCATTACATAATCTGTGTTTGGGTGTCTTGGTCCCTCCTGCCTGTTTATGGAGTATTTCCTTTAAAGTACGATTGGATCTCTCAACTACTGCTTGTCCTGTAGGATTGTGTGGTATACAAGTTATGTGTTTTATGTTATAATACTCAAAAAACTGTTTCAATTTGCTGGAAATATATGTCGGAGCATTATCAGATTTCATTTGTGCAGGTATGCCCATAATGGCCATTACCTCTAAAAGGTGTGTGATAACAGAATCAGCCTTTTCAGAGCTCAGAGCGGTAGCCCATTGAAACCCTAAAAATGTATCAATAGTGTGATGTATGTATTTTAATTTTCCAAATTCTGCAAAATGAAACACATCCATTTGCCATATTTCATTTCTATTTATACCTTTAGGGTTACTGCCTGGTGGTAAAGGAGTTTGGTTATAGAATGAGCAAGTAGGACATTTCCTTACTATTTCCTTGGCTTGTTGCCAAGTGATAGAACAATCCTTTTTAAAACCTTTGCTGTTCACATGGTTTTTCTTATGAAACTCTGAGGCTTCTAGCACACTTCCTATTAATAACCGATCAATTTCATCATTGCCTTGTGCTAGAGGACCTGGCAGACCCATATGGGATCTGATGTGGGATATATATATAGGATGAATCCTCTTTCTGATAGTATATTGTAACTGTATAAACAATGAAGTTAATTCTGTATCATCAGGAATAAATTCTGCAGTCTCGATGCGTAAGACTACTCTCTCTGCATATTAAGAGTCAGTAACTATATTGAGGGGTTCTGTAAAATCCATAAGTACCATGAGAATGGCATACAATTCTGCCTTTTGTACAGAATTGTAAGGGCTTTGAACTACTTTGCTTATTTCTCTTGATTTATATCCTGCCTTACCAGATTTGTTTGCGTCAGTGTAGAATGTAGGAACTCCAGAGATAGGTGTTTGTCTTACAATGCATGGAAAGATCCAAATCGTCTTCTTTATGAATTTGATTCTTTCACTTTTGGGATAGTTGTTGCTAATTATTCCCAAAAAATTACTGCATGCTCTCTGCCAATATTCATTATCTTTCCATAAGGAGGAAATTTCCTCATTAGTTAAAGGTACTATAATGTCTGCTGGATCCCTTCCTGTTAGTTGACGAAGTCTTAATTTACCTTTTAAAATCAAGTCAGAGATCTTTTCTATATATGTTTTTAGTTTTTTATTCTGTTTATGTGGTAAGAATATCCATTCTAATATGATGTCTTCTCTCTGCATCAAAATCCCTGAAGGATATTCTCTAGATGGTAATATAACCAGAATACAGTCTAGATTTGGATCCACACAGTCCACATGTGCTTCTAATATCCTCTTTTCTACCCATTCTAATTCCTTTTTCACTTCAGCTGATAGTATTCGTGGACTATTCAAATCCTTGTCCCCTTTCAGGGCCATTTTCAAGTTTTTCAAATCATGCCCTTCAACTCCAATAATGGTTTGCAGTTGAGAAATTTCTCTTAGTAATTTTTGAAGATCATTAAGAGTCTGGTAGAGATCTCTCCTGATCTGTACTTTTTGTGGTCTAATTTCTGTAGACCTATTTTATATCCTAAGTAGTTGATAGACTCTCCTTTTTGTATTTTTTTTTCAGGTGCAATTTGTAATCCCCAGTGAGGTAAAACTTCCTTTACTTTCTCAAACATTTTTTCTAATATTTCTGCTTTAGAGTCAGCTAACAATATATCATCCATGTAATGATAGATTATGGATAGTGGAAACTTTACAAATTATTTCCAGTGTTTTTTGTACAAAATATTGGCACAGGGTGGGGCTATTTAGCATTCCCTGTGGCAAAACCTTCCATTGATATCTCTTCACTGGTTGAGAATTATTGTAATTAGGTACCATGAAGGCAAATTTCTCTTTATCTTGTTCTTGTAATGGTATAGTGAAGAAGCACTCCTTTAAATCAATCACTATAATAGGCCATTCTTTAGGTATCAAAGACGGCAAGGGCATTCCAGGCTGTAAAGAGCCCATTGCCTGGATAACTTTATTAATGGCTCTCAGGTCTGTAAGCATTTTCCATTTATCAGATTTCTTTTTGATAACAAATACAGGAAAAATCCAAGGGCTTGTTGATTCTTCGATATGCCCAGCATTTAGCTGTTCCTGAACCAGGTTTTCTAAAGTTTCTAACTTCTCAGAGGTCATAGGCCATTGCCCTACCCAGACAGGTTCCTCTGTTAACCATTTTAAGGGTAGGGCTTTTGGTTCCTCTATTTGTTCAGCACTTGCATTCTTTGTACAGCCTGGATATTTGGTGTCTGTCTTGTACAGTATTTTATAGCATTTTTTTCACAATAATGAGGTCGTTTATGGTTCCTATCTAATACTGGAGGAATGTTAATCTGTGTATTCCATTGCTGTAATAGATCACAACCTCATAAATTTATCACTAAGTCAGCCACATATGGTCTCAACCTTCCTCGCTGTCCTTCTGGTTCTACACATTCAATCCATCTTGTGCTTTGTTTTACCAGAGACAGGGTTCCAATCCCTAAGAATTGAACATTAACCTCTCGCAGGGGCCATTTTCGAAGCCAGGATTTATTAGTTATGATAATTACGTCCGCCCCTGTGTTCAGTAAACCTTCAAACAGTCTGTTAGTCATTTTAACTATCAATCTAGGCCTTTGACTGTTTATAGAGGTTTGCCAAAATATACGTTTTTTATTTCCTTCTGTCATGTCTGATTCAACTTTTGTCACTAGTTTGTCATCCAGAGCGGTATGAGTTTTTACAATAGGAGAAGGATTTTCTAATTGTCCTGTGGGAGATTTTCCTCCACTGTGACTGGGAATGTTCGGACCTCCTTTGACATGGGGGCCTTCGAGAGGTCCCCCCAAGGAGTTTCCCGGTGGTAAAGGGTTTCCTTGCTTGTCTCTAGTCGATGTACACACATTTGTCCAGTTCTGCCTTTGCCACACCTTCTACATAACCCAGGAGGCTGAAGCCTTCTGTTCGATTCATTCCTGGGAGTATTATTTCTAGAGATGCTTTGACTACAATTTCTTTTTAGATGTCCTATCTTACCACAGTTATAACATCTGACATGTTGATATCTCTTCAAACCTTTGGAGATGGCTTCTCCTATCCAAGCTTCTATGTCACCATAGTTAAGACTTCTGTTATCTTGATGTCTTTTCAACCCTTTAGATATAGTTTCTCCTACCTATGCTTCAGTGTTATTGCCATTATACTCAATGTTGACTGTATATAGGACCCATTCATCCAAAGGTGCTGATTAAATTTTTAAGGACCAAAACACTTGTTTGCATTGAGGATTTACATTCTCATAGGCTAACAATTCTATGAGTATTTGCCTAGAATCTATGTCAGCTACCTCTAATTGTACTGCTCTAGACAACCTTTCTAGAAATACACTGAAGCGTTCTCTTGGTCCTTGGCTTATTTTGATATAAGATTCTATCCTCTCCCCTAGTTCATGAACCTTATCCTGAGCATTCAGAGCTGCTGTACTGCATAGAGACAAGATATGTTCATCATAGGCAACTTGGGTTTCTGGGTCAGCATAAATACCCTCACCAAGAATTTTATCTTGGGGAGCTTCATAACCTTTCTTTAAGTCCTGAAGTTCAAGAGCCTTTGCTTCCTCTCTCCATAAAGCCCTCCATTCTAATTGAGAGGAGTTTTCAAGGACAGCTGATATTAATTGATCCCAATCCTTAGGGGTTACCTTGTTTTTCCTTGCCCATGATTCTATTAATTGCTTCACATATGGTGAGTGCATGCCATAAGAGACTACTGCCTCCTTTATACTTTTTAAATCTTTCATACATATTGGTTCCCACTGATAAGCAACACCACCTTTTGGGTGTTTTTTCGTTGCTGATTTTTCATTAATAGATACAGGGAAAGCTCCCCTAACCCTAAATGGTGTAGAAAATTTTAACTTTTTTTCATGCCCTGTTACCTGGAGCTCTTTTTCTGATGTATCAGATTGAAGGTCTTCTAAGGCCTGAAGTCTATTAACCATTGCTTCTTTGAGTGTCTGAACTTCTTGAAGCATATCCCTTTCTAGAGCTTTCATTGCATCTGTCAGTTTCTTACTTTCTCCAACTACGAATGATTCCATGTTTTTGATATTCTCATCCTTAGATATTATGTGAATGGCATGTAAACTGCCTTCCAGAAACAATGTTCTATCTGCTAGCTTGCCATTATCCTCAGAAATGGAAGAGATTCTACCTACTACTCTTTCCATCTGATGTCCAAGTTTTTTAACCTTATTAGTAGTTTCATCCAACCAGGGACGAGCTGTTTCTGCTAGTGTGTTAATGCATCGCATTGTTCTGTTTTGGTTATTGAGGCAACATCAGACATGGAACAAATTTTGTTTTCTATTTGGTCATTTTTATGTTCCATGTTTTGTAGTCTACCTGTCAGCTCTCTGTTGCCATCTTCAATATTCTGAACCTTTTTTCCTAAGCATTCTATGTTTTGCGTTCTGGCATTTTCAATGTTTTGAATCCTTGTTATTAAGTCTCCTATGGTTTGTACAAGTTCCTTATTGTTTGCACTAATCTCAAACCATTTCTTTAAGAATATCATATTAATGATAAAACCCATTACTATTATGAAAAAAGTGTATATATTGATCCAGTCATAATTTTCTTCTGCTAAGATTCCTTCTACATATAAAGTAAAAAAAATTCCTAAAGTCCTGCATTGTAAAATTATCTGCCATAGCTATGGAACAATTGATCTCAGTTATTATATCAGCTTAAATTGCAAAAGATGTTACAATTACCTCAGGTGTAATTCCGCTGTCCTGGAGCTTTGATGCTTTTAGTTGTAGATCTCAACTTGCTGTAGTTACACTTGGAGGTGTACCACCAAATAGCTTCCGGCAGCAGATGATCCTTCTGATCATGGTCCCTGTAGAATAGCTCTTAACAAACTAAGGCAAGCAAAATTTTGTTAAATGAAGGAGTGAAATGAGCCTTGTACAAATTGTTGAGACCACAGGGATAACAGGAGCTGCCTGCAACTGTAGCGTGTATATTTCCTGCCAGCCTGCCCGCTGCTGCCGCTGGAGCCCGCAAGCACACAAACAGGGCAGGCCGAGTCCGGACCTTGTGCGGCAACACAAAAGCAGGGCTGGTGCCACAGGGCTCTGTGCAAACGCAATCTGAGGGAATGGGCAGAAGATGAGCAGTGGTCTCAGGGCCACGATGGAGATAAAAGGAGTTCTAGAGCAGGGTGTGTCTGCCTGTTAGGCAAGGGACCCTGTCCGTTAGGGGAAGGTGGGGGAAGGGTTGCGGCTTCCACTGCCTGGGTGAAACCCAGGTGCCGTGAAAATCCTGATCTCAGATATTGTGGTTTAATAAGAGTCAGGATAAACAAATAGGTGGAAAGATTTTTATTCAGGGAGAAACAACTTAGATGAACACAGCAGTTGGAACCGGATGCTCCTCTCTCCACGTACCACCAAAAAAGAGAGTGTTCCCCGCTTCCACTCAGACCTAGTTCCACAGGTCACTTCTGCCCCTGGCTCCACCCCTCAATGTGTGTGGTCAGTGCCACAGAAGCAGACAAAGTGAATATCCCACTACAGGCTCACAATCATCTAAAAACATTCAGGACCAAGGTGGTTGTGAGTAACCATGTGAGAGCTAGGAATAAAACTTGCATCCTCTTTAAGAGCAACAGGTGACCTTAAATGCCAGGCCATTTTCTAGCTCTGCACTGGTTCTTATGGTGCTGATATTTCTTAGCCACTTGCTGCCTGTCTGGAACTAGAGATTTTTACTCTATCACAGTGACTAATAATGATGAATAAAACATTGTGTGGCCAATGAGGTAGGAAGATAGGTGGGACTAGGAGATGAGGAGAATTCTGGGAAAGGTAGGCAGGAGAACCTGCCAGAGATCAGACACCATGTAGACCACAAAGGAGTAACAAGTCTGGACATTCTCTGGTAAGTCAAGACCACATGGAAATACATAGATTAGTAGAAATGTGTTAATAATTAAAAGAGAACTACACAATAAGAATCCCTAGCCACCAGCCAACAGTTCAATAATTAATGTAAGTCTTTGTGTGTCTATTTGGGGCAAGGAGGCTCTGAATCAGGTGGGCAAGAGAAGCTCCAGTAACAGTGGCTTTAATAGGCAGAAGTTCATGAAATTAAATGTGTGTGTGTGTGTGTGTGTGTGTGTGTGTGTGTGTGTGTGTATTAATGGGGTATGTATAGTATAGTGCATGATGTGGGAGGGTCGGGGGCAACTTGTGGTACTTGACTCTCAATGTCTATGTCAGATCTGGGAATTGATTTTCTGGCTTAGTGGTTAGTATCTGTACTTGGAAGCTATCTAGACAGCTGAATTCAGGAAAGACAAAAGGAAAAGATACCACAGATGTAGGAAGATAAAAGACAGTCACAACATGCAGAGTGTTTTTATACGTTAAGAATATGAAGTCAGGTGAGGCAAGATGGTACCATCCTTGGTACTGTCTGATTTTGTCGCTGGTGGTTCCCTGCTCTGTTCCTGAGCCGCTCTTGAACATGGTCAAAGTTTCACATCTGGGAGCAGCCCAATGTCAAACCTAACTGGCTGAAATTTGGGCTGACCTTGGAAACCATGGTTTTCCTGTGGATTTATCTCATCAAACAGAATAATGAAGATGCTTTGGAGTATAAAAGGAATGAGTTGGAATAAATCTTGGAGATATTAATATAGTCAGCTTTATATGATGATCATGATTATTCCTCTGGATTCACCCACTGTTGTTATGGGTATGAGAAAGTAGTTATATGTGAGTATGTATTAGTCAAGTCAACACATGCATTTTGCATTATTATTAAATTCAAGAAACAAAAAGATGGTGCTCAACAAGGGGCCCAAATTTCCACATAAGGCCCGAGAAGCTGGAAAAAACAAAACAGAACAAAACAACAAAAAACAGATACTGCTCCTTTAGGAGGCACTGCTGTAGAGCAGAGCACTAGAGCAGACAGCATGCTAAGTAGAAACAGCAAGCTAAGCAAAAACACCTGTCACAGTGTTTAATGTGGTTTAGGGACTATAGATTGCAGAGCTTCATGGTTCAGTGCTTCAAAAACCTATTCGAACTCTGAATTTTGTTAGTGTTTAATTGTTATACATGGGTTAGCTTGAAAACCTTATAGTACTACATATTTAATAATAAATTGATGGGAATACTTTAAAAACCCTCCGATCTTATATTCTTTGGTGGTTCTGAGGATGAAGCCTCATATATATATATATATATATATATATATATATATGCAAAGTGCTCTCCTAGGCAGCTAGGAACTCTAGCTTCCCTTATGATGAGATAGTCCTTCTATGCAGCCCAGGCTTTCCATAACTCAAGGCAGTCCTTGTCTCTGCCTCCTGTAGGATTATAAGCCAGCACTCTGGCATTTCTTACTGTGCATAGGTGTTTTGCCTGTATGTGTAGCACTTGCGTGCCTAATGCCTGCTGAAGTGAGAAGGGGGTGTTGGATTCTATGGAATTAGAGTTGTAAGCTACCATGTAGGTGCTGGAATAGAAACCAGATCCTCTTAAGTACAGAGTGCTCTTAACTTCTAAGCAATCTCTACAGCCCCTCATCTATTCTTTTTTAAAGTTATTTATATATACAGTGTTTATATTCCATATATGCCTGCAGGCCAGAAGAGGGCACCAGATCTCACTACAGATGGTTGTGAGCCACCATGTGGTTGCTGGGAATTGAACTCAGGATCCCTGAAAGAGCTGCCAGTGCTCTTAACTTCTGAGCCATCTCTCCAGCTTACCTCATCTAAAAACATGAATCAGTTTTCAGTTTCTACTTAAATTAATTGTAATGTACAATCCCAGAAGCTGGATTTGAAAATCAGTGTTCAAACTAAAACCAAACTTCTTCAAAGTGTTTTATATAAATGTTGATCATCCAGACAGTAATTTTAACATATGTAGTGTGAGAAATGAAAAAAAAAAAAAAACAAAAAACAAAAAAAAACCCAACACTCTTTGGGTAAAAATACAATACCCTATAAATCAGAAATCACCTGCTCCATGCGCTACTTCCCATATTTGAACTTTCAAAAGGGCAGTTTTACAAAGTGTAGCCCATCAGGCACTCACCGTAGTCTAGACACGTAACAGATCAGTTCTTACACAGGTTGGATTCTCATCTGTAAGCCTATTAAAATGTTGACAATTATTCAATGTTCTATCCACTAACCCATAACGCACCTGTGTGAAGGCAGGATTCATCTGGCTGTTCTCTGCTTGCTTTGTACAGTGGATTAACACAGGTGAAGCACAATTACCTGATAATGCTTGCTTTCAGCTGTCAGTCTAGGGAAAAGTGTAAGGTGAACACGTTTTCCAGTTTCTTACTCAATAAGCCTGGTCCCCATTTACAGACAATGAGGATAAAGGCAGCACAACCAAATATGGGAAACTGCTTTCTCTTTATTTAGACCTTAGGAGGAAAAAACCGAACTTTGGTCACATAGTACCTTAAAAAAAAATCCAGTTTTACATGTCTAAATACACAGGACTAAATGAGCAGAGAAATAAAACCTTCTGTAAAAACTGGCCAAATTTTATCAAAACTTTACTATACAATGAGATCAAATTATATAAAGACATTTTGGGTTCACCACCTTCAGAAAGATGTGACAGCTGCACCTCTGCCCACCAGTGTCCTGTGCTTGCTCCTGTGCTGCTCTGGTCTGGGAGCAAAGACTTAACAAGCATGGACTGTCAACAATGGTCTGCAGTGTTGCATCGTGGCCCGCGGCACATATCCATGATGGACAGGTCTACTTTAACAAAGTATAATCAAGGGAACATTTCTCATGAACACGTCACAGTATCAAATGAATCATATAAGAGAAAAATAGGAATAAACCTAAAACACAAAGCTGAAAGATATCACAAGCAAAGTAAGTGTCCCCCATAATGCATCCGCAGGGGTGAAAAGGTGGTAAGAGGGCTGACGATGCTAATATGACAGGAAGCTGAGTACAGTATTTATTTCTCATTTTATACAACTCTGACTCTTTACAAAAATGGTTATAGTCATGCCCGGAAAAGTGTAACCCATGGCATTTGAAAGCAAACACTCTTTGTAGTTATTTAAAAGGGCCTTTTTAAAAATTATAATACAAAGGTCTGTGCTCTATAAGCAGTCCTCCACTGTGCATTATAACAATAAGGCTTACTTTTAATACAAAGACTAAATGTTTAATAGTTATGAGCCGCTGGACTTGACAAACATCATCTTATAATTGCTCTTTGCATCTTTTTTGCTCTTCGGGTCCTCTGCATCATCAGGATGCTCAGCAGCATGGAGTTCTTCTGCAGATTCCTCCTTCTCAGACTCAGAATCACTGTCCGAGTCATCTGGACTCTCAGCATCCGGCGAGTCGTCGTCATCATCATCTCCAGCCACATCCCCTTCCCCATCATGATCTTCTACCTAAAACACCAAACAAAGGCCTATTAAGAAAAAATAAGCACCACTGACCAGTGCAGAAACTGGGAGACTAAGCCTGATCCTATTTTTGTCTGTCTTAAAAACATCCCACTTAGCTGGACATAGTGGTGCACACCTTTAATCCCAGTGCCTGGGGGGGCAGAGGCAGGTGGGTCTCTGTGAGTTTGAGTTCCAGCTGGGGCTACATAGTGAGATCCTGTCTCAACAAAAACCATTTGATGGCATTAGGTCACTATTTTACCAACAGACTAAAATTCCTGGCTGCTGAGGAGAGACTGAGGACAGCTACCTCAGACTTTAAGGAAAACTTCTCAGGGCACTTCCTTGTCTTCCTCCCCTAGTTTGAAAATAACTATTTTTTCTTCCTGAAATAGCATCTATTAGTAAATTAACACTGTACCAGTCATTACACATCAGCATGTATTACAGAGACCACTCAGAAAACAGCTAAGAAACCTAAGCCAGGATTTTAAACTTATATGAAATATTTTATGTTCTCTTATAAGGTTTTATTCCTAGCTATTAAAGATGCACCTAGAGGTTAAGCAGAATTTACACTAAGCCAACATTAGAAAACTCATTTTAGGGCTGGAAAGATGGCTCAGAAGTTAAGAGCACTGGCTGCTCTTCCAGAGGTCCTGAGTTCAATTCCCAGCAACCATATGGTGACTCACAACCACCTGTAATGAGATATGGTGATATAGTGCCCTCTTCTGCATGCAGGCAGAACACTGCATATACAATAAACAAACAAATAAATAAGAAAACTCATAAACTCATTTTAAATCCTTAAGGACATCATTCTGATTATATAGTGACAGAGATGTGCTTTTAGAGTATTTTAAGTATTTGACACAAGCTTTCGTGTCTATTCTTGTTTCCCCCTCCCTCCCCTTTCTCTATTAGCATTCTTGGCCATTCTGGAAACCCAAATATCAAAGTAAAACTGATTATGTCCCAGTCAATGAAAACACATTACTACCTCACTGAAGCCAAGTCCACAGTGCCGCCGGTATCGGCCTGATAGTTTACTGTCCATGCTCTGCTGGTACTGAGACTCCAGTTCTTCATTAATTTTCTTGTCTTCTTCCCCTGCGTGTCCATTGTACTTTGGTTATGTTTCAGTCAAATTAACAAAAACATTTGATTACACAAAAAGACCCACAACACAGATGCTATTCTATTCAGGCCTGAGTTCTCTAACTGTGACTAACTTTTGCATTCTACAGCACAGTGTCCACCTAATAAACACAGTAGCTGACCGACATATTTATGGTGACTTTTAGAAGCCAACCTTCTGAATTAAGTCCAATGACCATTCTGAAGGTTCTCTCCAAGTCACCTAAAGCCTCTGATAACCAAGAGCATCTGTTTTTAAACAAAGAATGAAAATATGAGTATCCTGCTTAGACAATTCAAGTTCACCTCAAAGTGGCCTGGTAATAGTTCTTTTGCTTGTCTTTGCTTACCAGCTAGTAGAAACAAATAAACTAAAAACCCACATTATTTAATGATTTAACATTTTTGTGTTAAATCATTGTACTTACTTCACACTATGAAAGCAGAACACTAAAACCCTAGCAAACCCCACTTAAAACTGATGGTCCCCAACAGTGCACACTCAAGACTTTGGGTGCAGTTTTAGTGTACAAACATGAAAGCAATTTTAGGTTCCAATTACAAATATTTGTAGTTTGGGTTATTTTTTTCTTCACAGATCTTTCAATGTTTTTATTGAAACATTGTTATTATTTATTGAAACAATGTTATTATACCACGTGCTGGATTTTGTTATGGCATTTTCATGCATATATATATATATAATTTCATTTTGCTACAATTCTCAATTTTAAAAGAGGAAGTGTTAAATGCTAAAATGCTTTTCCATTTTGCAAAGCTGATGTTCTGCCTTATGGAACAACGCAAATCATTCTGAAATAACTAATGTCAAAGCCAGGCAGTGGTGGGGTACACCTTTAATCCCAGCATTTGGGAGACAGAAGCAGACAGATCTCTGTGCGTTCGAGACCAACCTAGTCTACAAAGCTACACAGAGAAACCCTGTCTTGAATGAATAAATAAATAAAGTAAAACAGAGAGATCAATTAATTTCTGAAATATATTATATAAGATAGATGGTATAAAGTTAAATAATTCAGTTAAAATGTTACATTTAACTTATATTATGCTGTTAATAGCAACCAAGACTAATGTTTACTTTCCAGCAGACTGAATTAAAATCAAATTCATTTTCAGTATTTATTAAAACTATTTTCCCCCCATTTTCTTTTCTTTTCTGGTGCTGGGAAGCCAGGGCCCTGTATATGCTAGACTACTGCTTATACCAATAGGATATATTTCCAGTCTCCCTTAAAATGCTTTAATTAACAGAACTATGCCAGAAAAGCATAAAATAATACAGATTTAGCTTCTCTATTTCAATGTTTTACTTTCTTACCTGTTCGGAAGTGAGATGTTGATTTGTGATCTCCTATAACAAGACGACCAGTGTGTTCTTTCTGTAAGAAGATGGAAAATGTATTAAAACTTGAAATTGCTCACTCAATGTAATTCCTGGATGCCTTTTACTATCTCAGGCTTCTGGAATATTCTGAAGACCAAGGCATAAATCAAGATCCTTGTCTTTATGGAATTACATCCTAGCAAGGGATGTAATCAGTAAGTATATCATACTGTGCTAGAAGGTAGTGCAATCAAAACAAAATAGAGACTAAGGGAACAGAAAAGTCAAAGGCTAGAGATCAGGCTGGATTTTTGGTTTTCGGTTTTATTTTTGGAGACAAGGTCTCACTATGTAGACCAGGATGACCTCAAATTCACAAGAGATCTGCCTGCTTCTGCCTCCTAAGTGCTAGGTTTAAAGGTAAGAACCACCATGTCCCGCCCAGGCTAGAATTTTAAATGAGATAAAATTAGCGAGAAAATTAACCCAACCCAAGCATTTTCTTTGCTGCTGAGTGTCCTCCCACCCTCCATCCTTGTCTCTCTGTATACTTACTGTCCTGGAACTTGCTCTGTATACCAGGCTGGCCTGCAACTCCGAAATCTACCTGCCTTCTAAGGGCTGGGATTAAAAGCGTGTGCTATCAGCATGCCTGGGCCTACTGATTTTCTTAAAAACCTTTCTACCATCTCTTTGTGATGCCGCAAGAATATCTTAGAAAGAAAGCAATTATTTATGTAGACTGAAAGCAAAATAACAGACTTATAATGTACCAAAAATAGAAAATGAAAGTGAGCATTACTCTTTACAATATATTACAATTAACTAGCTAGTTCTTAAATCAGATTACAATAAACCCTCAACCTCAACCTATCAAAACACACCTTACAATACAAAACATAAAAATAATTTGACTCAAAATAACTATATAACTAGTTTCATTTTGTTAGTTCAGTCTACTACTTCATTTCTGAAGTAAAGAAAGGGTCCACGCAAAGAGGGAAAGGTTAAATATGATCCAAAGCAGCATTCAGAAGCACATGCACGGACTCCTGTATGTCTCCCCGTGTCTCCCACTTAAGGACACATCCTATGTCTGAGCTCTACCTCCAGCCCTTTAGGCAAAGATCTACATGATTGTAGAGAGCCCATTTATTAGTCACAACATTTTACAGATCTTGTTAGGATGTTTTAGTACTTTCAGAGTTTTCATTCAACAAATTTTATTTGCAGAAGCCAAGAGAAATCGTGTACCATCAAAAACTGAAACTCATTAGGAAGCAAGGATCATGGATTCATTGCACAAATGTTCCCTGAAGGCTCTGTGGGGGTCTGACTTCCTCAGTCCCTCTCCACTCGGAACCCTCTGCTCTGGTATCTGGGAAACTCAGCTTGCAGATTTACCTACATCTATTTCTGGAAAGCTTTATTGTGCAGCAAAGACAAAGAGAATTGGCCATCACTGTATGTTCTCTCACAGTGATGATTCTGTATTAGTTTTAGTTTCTTAAAATACACAACAGCTCTCAACCCAGGACCCCAGGGTGGTATTAGCATGTAGCTCCTTCTGAAACACACTAGGGTTTCCAGGTACAAAAAGAAAAAAAAAAAAAAAAAAAAAAACCAAAAACCAAAAACCAAAAACCAAAACTCAAACCAACAAAAACACACAAACACAAAACAAAAGGTGGGTTTCATTTTGAGTGCTGAAAAGAAGAAAATGCTCTCCTAATGTTTTCAAATGTAGTTTGTAAAACAAGACTACTAAGAAAGGGTTTCAAAGAGTGCTTTCTTAGTACCTGTTAACTACACCTTCAATTGAACTGGGATGTACTACAAAACACATACAACATTTCTAAAATTAGACCTCTGGCTGCTACTTTTAAGGGCTATGAAATCCAGACTTCTGACTTTGGGCAGAGACTTCTACAAAATAACACGCTTAGAAATGTCTTCTATGAAAACCATCAGGTAACAAGCAATTAGCTGAGTCTACACAAATCCAATTTTCTCCATACAGTCTCTAATCACACAGTTGAAGGTGCAGAAAAGCCCAGAACTGGCTCAGAAATAGTATAAACTCAAAGTGTTTGGTTAGGCTAGCGTATTTCCCAAAGTCAAAAATAAACCAAGCAGGAGAAAATGTAACCTTAGGTGCCCCATTCTCCTCACTTAACTCCTACAAACATGGCATTGTTTTTTAAAAAGATAAAACCATAAACATATAATGCTTACCTTTCCTGCACCCATAAGTCTCAAGAACTTTTGTTTTCTCTCTTCATTGCCTAAGTCCGCTGCTTCCCAATTGCTAGATCCAAGCTGCAAAAGATTATTTTGTGTTTTTGCATTTACAAATATCAAAATACTTAAAGTCCATCTGTAATTCCAATTTTTCTTCTGTCAGTTTTAATTAACTGGGACTCGTGGCTCTTAGGAAGTTAACCAATATGTCACTCTGAATGAATTCAGGTAGGCTCCCTCTCTTACCTCACAGCAGAACCTTTTGTTACAGAACAGCTCTGTCTATAAAGTCTGCAAATGCCAGAATTGCATGGAGTGGTCATATATTACTGTATATACATTCCTTCAAAGTCTTTGGGTCCTGGGCTCCAGGATGCAAATTGTGACACCCACTGTGATGCACTTTAAAACCTACTGCCTTAGATTAAACCTTGAAAAGGACTAGAGCACCTAGTACCAGAAGACAGCCAGGACTGTTAACCAGAGCTTTAAAAATTCTGGGTTTTGGGTTTGGGCGAGTTGACTCAATGGGAAAAGGTGTTTGCATTCAAGCCTGACAACCTAGGCTGGGATTCACAAGGTGGAAGGAACTAATTCCCACCATCTGTCCTCTGACCTTCATGTGTGTGACACATGATGCTGAGTGTGCATGTATGCACCTACCCACACATACAAATAAAATGTAATAAAATCTACTTTGCATGTCATCATCTTTCAGGGGTTTTTTTGGGGGGGGGATTCCAAATATTTATTAGAATCAAAACGTTGTAATTTTTATCTTTTCTTAGAGATCCTCCAAAGAACAAGAAGAAATTTTACTTTTAAGAAGACTAAGAAAATACTCCCAGCACTAGGGAGACAGAGGTAGGCAGATACCTGAGTTCAAGGTCAGCCTGGTCTATGGAGTGAGTTTCAGGACAGCTAGGGCTACACAGAGAAACCCTGTCTCAAAAAATAAAGAGCAGACAAAAAGACCAAAAAAATCACTGTATTTTGCAAAAATCATTGTATCTTTCAAGTTACAATGGGTTCACTGGACTGTTTTGTCAATGTAAGTACTATAGAATCCTAGTAACTGTATTTTTCTCTTCATTTTGAAACAAATGTAAGACTTCATTATACTCTACCAATCACTTCCAGTCATACTCAATAGGACTAAAAGGAAACAGTGAAATTTTTTTTTTTTTTGCACTATATTGTGTCAAAATGTCAAGTCATCATGGCTCTGTTGTGCAGAATAATTTTCCACTCAAAAAGAAAACAGAAAGCATCGCAGAATCAAGATTTTAAAATAAAGAAGAGGGCCAGAGAGTTGGCTTATTGGTTAAGAACAACGGATACTCTTCTAGGGACCTGGGTTTGATTCCCAGCACTCACATGGCTATTCACAACTGTCTGTTAACCCCAGTGCCAATAAATCAACACCCTCTTCTGGCCTGTATAGGCACCAGTCCCACACATGGTGCACAGACACATATGTAGGCAATACGTACCCCCACACAAAAGCTAACAAACAACAACAATAAAGAATGTAAAATAGCATGTAGTATAGAATTATAGGCTAAAAATGAGGATGAAGCTACATACAAATAACTCAGACTGACTCTTTGTATTATAAAGTACTAGGTGAATTCTTTTCCAACCAATGAATCAATGTGAGACAAAAACAAGAATAAAAGAATATGGTACCCTCATCCAGAAAGCCACTCAACGGGAAGGGTTCCATTTTGCAGTAAGAGTTTCATTTTGCAAGAAGAGCTGGGGCCATCTCATTTTTCTAAAAGGATGCTTGACTTTTACTTCATCTTTTATTATATGTGTGCAACATTTACTTGATTTGTAATGGGCAAAGGCTGAAGGCAGATGTGGATACAAAGGTGACTAAAAGAAAAAGATGATATAGAAATGAAGACATTCATTGGATTGCTCATTCTAACTAAATTTATAATAAAAAATGAAAATGTTTTACAATTATGGAGCAAAGGTGAAAAACCTCCAAAACAAACTGGTAAGTACTTAGTTTTCAAAGAATCCAAGTATTACATTTTGACTATGAAAATGCGAGTAGAGGTAATGATAAAGCTAAAACCTATTAGAAATGAATAAACAATCTTTAACCATATGTTCTACTTCAGATATGATACCAATGAGAAAACAGGTATATCGACAAGAGACTAACTCTCTGGGTTTACAGACTGTTAAAATCTGAAACCATAGAGTAAAAGTTTGGATTTGTTATTGTTAAATTTATGCTAAAATTCCTAGTAGTCACTGATATTTTCCTCTTCTCTGAAAATTACAATATGTAAAGAATTTTTAAAATTCCAAATAAAATTTTATTTAGAATAAAAATATAAAAAAATTAAAACAATGAGAAATACTCTTCCTTGGCATATGAGAGTTAAAAGCATTTGTACCATGTCAGACCCTCTTATTCTAAATTATATTTGGTGGAGATTTTATGATCTCATAATTCTGGCTGCCTAAGTTATAAATCTCTATTCCTTTCCATGTGACTTCACAGACCTTTTTATAGGTCAATTAGTCTTAAGTATTTCTAGCTCAATATGATAATAAAGTACCACTACTCCCTCAATTCTTATTCTCACTAAACCACTTGCTCTGTGAGCCAATAATGACATTTACCTTAGTTTTAATTCCTTATTTACGAAGACTTTCCAGAAGTCTATTTTACACCTGGTGTGGTGGTGCATGCCTATGATCATGAGATGAAGGTAGCAATGTCCTGAATCTAATTATCTTGGTGCTACACAGAAAATGTAATACCAGCCTCAGCTACACAGTAGCCTTGCTTCAAAAATCCCAAGGGCTGGGGATCACTTGCTTAGCATGTATGAGGTCCTGTGTTTGATTACTAGCACCAAAAACCAAACCAACACCAGAAGCAAAAGGAACAGTCTCAATAATACACCAAGAGTAGCACATATGTTAAGAATCTATTCTGAAAAAAAGCTCTGACTCCAAAGTTCTTCTGAATGCCAACATGGAACAAATTATTCATTTGACCTCACAAGGTAACTGATAATAAAGGAAACCAAGCAAGCTGCTCCCACAACTTCTGCCTATTTCACAGCATACTGCATGGGACCAAATTATCTAGTGTTCTGTGAGTCACAGTTGCAAAACTGTAAACAGTGAAAACTACAATATCTAAAACCTAACTTTTCCAATTTCCCCTTCTATTACAAGAACATATTTAGGCTGGGGTTGTAGCTTATACATAAGGCCCAGGTTTCAATGACCAACACACACACACACACATCCACAAACATCCTGACAATGTTTTATCTGAGTTACCTTATCTTTTACAATCTCTAATCTTAAATTTTTAAAAACATATATATATTTGGTTCTTCCTTTCTAAGAACAGCAAGCACATTTCAAAAATGCTACATTCTGAAACAGCCTGACAGTGCTGTGTGATTCTTTACCTCCCACACTGCTAAAACAAACCAAATGAAATCCTAACAAACTCTTTTCACTATTCCTTACTGTAGACTGCAATCAACTCTACTCCTCACATACATATCCCACTGACTATACTTGAGATTACTTCTATCTCGTTCTTTTCCTAATATTGTATCTGTTGTATCTACTTTCAGTATCTTTTTAAAGTGTTTTGTTGCCCTCAAATTATACATGAAGTCATTGAATCACAATAACATATCTTTTACATTAAGTGGATACTAACACATTTCTGTTGATTTTCTACAATTTCAAGGTGTATTTTAAAAATACAGATGAGATAAAAAAAAAAAAAAAAACCAAAAACAAGGAAGATAACATCCAATTAGTAGTAAAAATAATAAACACAGAAAGAAGACTGACATAAGAAAACCACTGATAAGGGACAAGTTATTGTATAATACCATAACGTTAACAACAAAACCTTCTTTTTATGATAGTATTATAGGCAAAGTGTCAAGTCCCAATCTTGAAATGCAACTATAATCACCTTTAAAGACAATATAATTTATAAGATTGTAAATGGATCAAAGCTCATCTACTTTAAATTGATTTCATCAAAGACCTTCTGTTAAACTCCTAATGTCAACTAGATTTTTTCAATCCAACTAGAAGTTGTTTTATTTTTGAGTCTGTCAAAGCAGGCATTTGACATCCCAGCAATCCAGTTAGTATCAGGAGGAAAACAATGCAACAGCTCTTTTAGTTCTATTTGAAAGTCTAGATTACTAAAAACCTAGAGAAATTCCTTACAAATGCAGAAAGATTGTATTAACAATGTAAGATCTAAATTACAGTAGCAGGGAGGATGGGAGCATGAATAAATCTCAGTAGATTTAGTAGAACCAATCATTCCCCCAAATTTTTTATTGATTACTAATCTTCCTTACAGGGTTAAAATTTACTTAAATGCTCTTACTATTCTGGTTGTCACCTCATCTTTCAGTCAAAGAAGGGTGGCTCAGTATTCTCCCATTAACTACAAGATTGTTCAGGGACCCTTTTACGGTTCACAAAGGACATATTAAAGACACTAAATTGCACTAAAATTTTTAATTCTGAAGCTGAGAGTGTATTAATAAGTTAAATGAGACCAGCTTACATCTATCTCAAAGATGACTTCCTCATATGCCCTCTCCACTAATTTCTCCATCCGTGTTCCCAAAGATTTCATTATAGGAGGGCCTAATTTTAAGTGTACAAGTTACCTGAAGTTTCCATGACACTATGCTAGAGCTAAGATAAATATAACATTAACATTATATTCGTTAATCTTTCAATTCCCAGTGTCTGGCACAGCAGTCATATTTAACAGGTTATAAGGAGCTGTTTCACATTTAAACTAATAAGCTGAAGACCTGAGAGTAAAGGCAGAAAGGTATCTGACATCAAAATGGGCTTCTAGGTCTCACTGCCTCTGACCTCACCATTATTCCATTACCAAGTTGCCTTATCACAATCTTCGGTTTAATACCCGTCTCTGTTTATTATGACTGGCGCAGATAAGGGTAGCAATACCAGGATACTGCAAAAGAATTACTCAGGCCGGAAAACTCGTCCAAATGTGATCAAACACTTCGCCATTGTCAGACAGCATTTTAAACCTAAAACAGGAGTATGCCATATCTATCCTGAAAAGCCTAAGAAAGGAGCTTCACCAGCCCCCCAAAACGCAGAGACATCTGGATTAAGCTCTTTTCCTTTTCCTCCCTTCTCAGGGTTTCCTTCCTCGACCCCCTTCCCCCCGCTGAACTCTTCAAACCCTCATATCCTAGTAAGAAAAAGGAGACATACTCTCGTTTGCGCCCCCTCCCCTCCAGGTACCTCGGGCTCTTCCTACTTCATCCACCCATCCCGGCCTTTAGTAGGCCTCAACCCTCATCCATTGTTATTTACATCGTCGTCGGGGGAGGCTGAACGCTTCACCCCGTGCGGGTGAGACTCCCGGGCAGCACTCATCGTGGTTGGGATCCCGAAGGGGACAGGCCGAACACACTCGCAGTTCTCCTCAATCGCGACACCAGCAGCCCTCACTCAGCCACCGGCCCAAGCAGCGCCACTCCAGAACGCAGAGCCCTCCGGGCCTTCTCCGCCCCAGTCGTCACTGCAGCGGCCGCTCGCCGCCCCGGAGCACTCCGGGAGTTGTAGTTTCTTGGACTCTCTCTTTACTGGCTCGATTAAGCCGTCTTTAGTAGCTTAAACTACAATTCCCAGGAGGCCGAGCGACACCTCTCGCGTGGCGTGGCGGGAGTGCCCTCAGAGGCTACGCTTTCTTCGGCGGCGTGTAAAGGGAGCGTTCCCGCGGATGGGTATGGTGGTGATCTTTGGTGAAGAACTTAGGTGCCTCAGAAAGGCCTAGAGTGGGTCATTACCCTTTTTCAATGAGATTCTGCCCTGATGGTAAACACGCCCGTCATAGTTAAGCACATAGATTTAAATGATGTTTGAGACTTAATGAGTACGAGTTCCTTGGCCCAAGACAAAAACCTTTTAAAAAATGGCTTCTTTACACACCCAAAAGTGTGGTCTCCAGTCCTCGCTCGAGTTGTCTAGACGATTCTAATTAATTTCTTGCTGGTTTCTAGTGTTCACTGAAACGAGTTCAGTATAATGCAGATGACTGGTTAATTGTCTGTTTCTGATTAACCCCCCCGCCCCCCCCCGCCCCGGGAGTTATACAACGCTTTCTTATGGGGATTAGTGTGAAGTAGGTAGGAATGACCCGTTCTTCCCCTTATAGAGTATTTGAAACTTCACCGACTGTAGTCTGCCTCTGCAGAAAATCCTGTATCCCCCCCCCACCTTGGGGGGGGTGAATTTCACATAAAATAACTTCTTTAAAGTTACAATACAATTAGGAACATTCACAACCTTTAACTGTCACCTCAGTCTAGTTCCAAGACACTCCCTCTTAGGATAGATAATTCAATGTTCGTCCCATTTGCAAGCCCATTTCCATTTCCTGCCTCCCCATTTCCCCTTTCACTTCCCAGCCCCAGAAATAACTAAGCTTCTCCTAAAATCTTGTAGTTCAGTGTTCAGTTATTGAAAATGAACTTGTTCTGTAGATCAGGCTGGTCTCAAATTTCAGAGATCCTACAGCCTCTGTCTTCTGAGTGCTGGGATTAAAGGTGTGCATCACCACTGCCCAGCAAAAAGATGATTTTTAAAGTAAAACAAATGTCTAGTATAAATTTCCATCCTGGGTGGCATGTGAAACACACTTAACTGTCAGCTTCTGTATTCAACATTATTCTAGTTTAATTGCTTGTATACAAATACGACTTTCCTAAATTTTAGATGAAGCTGAACCATTGATAGCATTTTGCCCAAGGTAAGGCATGCCATGCCTGTAAACACAGTACCTGGGAGATGGTAAAGGAAGATTAGAAATTCAAGATCATCCTCTCCTACATAGTGTGTTGGATGGGTCAGCCTGGGTTGCAGTTGAAACCTCTTAAAAAACCTAAATAAACAAAACAGCAACCCTCCCACACCAAAATTTAAAACTATGCACACTGAAAGACAGCCTTTTAATTGCTGCAGTCATAGATCCAAATTCTGTGCCTTTATTTTTGAAACAGAATAGCTTTTAAGTAAATTATATAGAAATACATTTGGAGCTATGTTTAATAAGAATAGCCAAGCAAAACACAGATTGGTCTGTTATTTCTATGTTAAAATAAACCACAATAAAGGGACAAACCCATGATGAGGAAAAACATTTTTAGAGGTGGTTTCTTAGTCACTAGAATGAAAATATTTTACTTAATAACTTCATAAACCTGCTTATAAATGCAATTATAATGGAATTACATTAAAGTTACATTAAAGTGATTATGATCCACTTTAAATAGATTTGACAAATTGAAATAAACACAATTTAGAACTCTTAGCCATGTTGCTGACAAAGATGGTTCAATAGCTACTTAAAGACTAATTCTAGGATTAAAAAAAAAAGATTATCAATAAGGTTAATAGCTACTAAATAATTTTAACTTTGCTAAAGTCCAGAGAGCTTCAGTGAGTTAATAACATGTCTTTTATTCACCAGATCTGAGGCACATCTGGATGGCCATGTCTTCAGATCATAAAATATCATCACAAGCAAATCAAATCTCAGAATAGCATACAGACTATATCATTAGAACGTACTTGACTCAGTTCATGTTCAGAAAGCTAGATGTGAAGATGAAATTGTATAGTAGTAGAAATAAATGGCACAGAGAGACTCAACAATATTCTTCCTTGTTAACAAGAAAGAGTCTCAGTCATCAGTGACTGAGTCATGAGGCTCAGTCATGAGATGCCTTCTTTAGTACTGAGACCATATTGAGACCATTACAGCTCCATTTTTGTTTGTTTGTTTGTTTGTGTTTTCTAGCAGGATGCTACGGAAGTGGTTGTTAGTGAATGTCTTACATTTGTACTATCTCAGATATTCTCTGATAATTATTGAGTGTCTACACATTAAGGAAATTCTACTAAATACTTTTAGTGGCTTCATAAAGGACATATTTTCTGCATTCAAGGAATTTAAATTATAACTGTAATAGTTTAAGTTTCAGTTTACCAATATATCAAATACATCAGTACTCTTTGCCAAAGACAAAAATGATTAATTACTGAATTATAGTCTGGGGAGTGCTGAATGTCTAGGGGCTAAACCTCTAAGGATTATTTTATTCTAAATGAATGCACACTTTTATTATTTAGGAATATCTAGCTCTTCAGATACATTTTTAGTAGTGAAAACATTAATAATTCTTTCTGTTGTCTTTTTATCTTTTGCTGATGCTTGAAAATAAGATCTCACTTGCCCAGGTTGGCTTGAGATTCTATGTAGCCCAGTGTGTTCTTGAACTCACAATTTTCCTGTCTCAGCCTCCCAAGTGCCGGCATTACAGATGTGCATAACCTCACCTGGCTTTTAGTTTTTAAAGATATTCAGCACGTTATCTACATTATCACCATCAGTAACCAACTATGCAATAGTATACCAGAACTTCTTACACGTATCTGACTTTAACATAGTTTCACCAGCTTGTCCCCATTCTTCTCTTTTCTCAGTTTTTTTCCTCTGGTAAACACTCTCAACTTCCATGAGGTCAATTTTTAAATAATCTGTGCATGAGTAAATCACTCAGAACTTGTCTTTCTGTTTCTGCTTTATTTCACTCAGTGCTCTCCAGTTCCATGCATAATGGCACTCATGACAGGATTCCATTCCTTTGTAAGGCTGAATGGCACTCTGTTGTGTATATATACTATGTCATCTATTCATCTATTGATTGATGCTTAGCTTGCTTCCATTTCTTGGCTATTATATAAATAATGCTGTGATAAAAATGGGAGCACAGATGTCTCTTCAACATACTGCCTTCATTTCCTTTGTATACATACTCGTTGGATGATTGCTGTGCACCATATGATAATTCTATTTTTAACTTTCTGAGAAACCTCCATGCTGTTTTCTGTAGTGGCTGTACCAACATTCATCCATCAGTAGTGTGTGAACATCATCTTTTTTCGGCATTCTCACTAGCAATATATATATTGATACTAGTTCTTTCTGGATTGAGGCAATCACACTGAGATTTCGTTTTTCTCTATTGGTTAGCCATGGTGGGCATTTTCTCATCTATCTGTTGGCTGTGTATCTTCTTTTGAGAATTGTTCATATACTGTTAGAGTTTGCCCAGCTCTCAAAGGCTCAGGTATTGTAGCCTTTTTTTTTTTTAAAGCCAAGTTCAGTTTTTAAAATTAATAATTTATATGTTTTGAGACATGGTCTGAAGCTCAGGTTGCCCTCAAACTCCTAATCTTGTCTAAGGTTTATAAAGTATGGGACTACAGGAGTCTACCACCATGCCTGATTCAAGTTCAATTTAAAGTGAAACTCTATAAAAATATTCTGCCATCCCTACTATTCCTCTTTCACTTACTGATGGGCAATGTGCCTCTAAATTTTAAAAAGAATTTAGTATTATTGTTGGGAACCTGCAGTCTCCTGACCCTGCCCCTGATGATGGGCGGGACGCTCATGGCCATGTCATCCCTATGTCAGGCTTTACCTGGCTGCTCAAGCTTTACCTGCCTGTGCAGGGGACTCAGTTATGCATGTGCAAGTCCCCCTTTTAAAGCAAGTGCGCCAAGCGCATCTCTCTCTCTCTCTCTCTCTCTCTCTCTCTCTCTCTCTCTCTCTCTCTCTCTCTGGGGCCCCTTCTCTCTTTCTTTGACCCCCCCTCTCCTGCTTTCGGTTGGCCACCAGCTACCCCCTTTTCTCTCCCTTCTCTCAATAAAGTCCACGTGGGCGCTGAGTCTTGTGTTTGTGTTTCTTAGGCAATAGCTGCAGCAAAAGAACAACAATTATTGTTATTGTTATTTTTTAAATTATCTAAGTGTGTGTGTGTGTGTGTGTGTGTGTGTGTGTGTGTGTGTATGGGTGGGTGGAGGGGAGAGTTATGTGCCTGTGCTTACAAATTGCTGGAAGAGGCCAAAGGTGTGAGGTTCCTCCTAGGGCTTGAGTAACAGTTGGTTGTGAGCTGCCTCATACAGGTGCTAGGAATTGAACTTGGGTCCTCTGGAAGAGCAGCATGGACTCTTAGCAGCTCAACCATTTCTTCAGCCTGATCTTATTTCTAATACTATAAAGTTAGGAAGGCAGGGGTCATGGATGTGTTTATTTCTTTTTAGTTTTAAAAATCAACAGACATGGTTGGACCTAGTGACACACACCTTTAATTCCAGCATCCAAAAGGCAGAGGGAGGTGCATCTCTGTGAATTTGAAGTCAGCCTGGTCTATATAAGCTATGTAATAAGACCCAGTCTCTTAAAAAAAAAAAAAAAAAGAGGCTAGACTCACAACCAAAATCAGCACATATAATAATAATGAGTTTTGTTATGGCAGTTTTGTACACATTTTTGTTGGTCTTCTTCCCACACTCCCATCCTTGTTCTCTACCCACTTCATCTGGGCCCTTCTTCTCCAGGTAGACCCTTTCTGCTTTTAAAGCAAGTCTTAAGGCTTTATTTTTTTCAAGGTGCTTTTCTGGGTGTGTCTGTCCATGTGGGTCTATGTATGTGGGTGCAGGTTCCTCCTGAGGCCAGAGGTGGTTGAGCCATCTGAGTGCTGGGTACCAAACTTGAGTCCTCTGTGAAGCAGTATGTGCTCTTAACTGCTGAGCCAGCTCTCCAGCCCCTCTCCTCTGCTCCTCTATCATAGGAATTCTATTGCCCTCTTTATTAAAAAAAAAATTCCTAATCAAGACCTCTTCTCTCATGATCTGAAAAATAGTAAGACAGTACAGTACTGTGTGTATGTTCATGTGTGCATTTACTCAGAAGTAAGTCTCTTGTAAATTAGGCTGACAAATCACATATTCATTGACACCCTTTCTGGAGTTTAAGGGTATAGAGGTGAACATGTTCTTTATTTTTATTTTTATTTTTATGATGATGATTGAATTTCAGCAAATCTAAGGAGAAAAGGCCAATATATTTAGCTGTAATAATTTTCCAGTTAGAAATAAAGCATGTTAAGCTGACATACTAAATCTCCAAGTATAGATTTAGAACATCTTACTTTTATGATTTATAGGAAACACACATATGGACTCTTAGAAATTGCTTCAGCATGTTTATAATGGTGACTGGAATCCTTTGGTTGTTTTTGTTGCTGTTAAATTGTTGTTTTGTTTTGTTTTGTTTTAAAGGCTGCCATAGAGGTTATTGGGGGTTGAGGGTAGGGAAGAACTCAAGACTACAAAGGAAGTAAAGCCTGGAATGTCAGTGTTAGGAGAGCAGTCCTATCTGGGCTGTTAACATTTAAAAAGCCCTTTCAGGGACTAAGGAAATAAAGGCTACAAATGTCTGGAGCTTGAAATGGCTTTTATACTTTTGAACCTGTTATAAAAGGTTTTCTTAGAACTCTGTTTCATCCCCTCAACCCCAAACAAAATACCTGGAAGGAGGTTGGGGGAGGAAATTAAGTGAAAAAGACCAGACATAAAGGATGTTGCTCATAGTGTATTTTAAGTTTCTGAACCTATAATAAATGGGGAGAGAAGAACAAAAGAGGTGGAGTTGCTGTATTTGAAAGTGATTATGTACTTGGCAGAATGCTGTCCGTCACTAGTGGCTCCAAAGGCACATTTTTAACAGAAACTGGCACCTCTGGGTTCTGCTGCTCCTAAATTTGTTTGTAAACAAGCTGCAAAACCAGGCTATGTGTTTACACTCTTTACTGGTGCACTGTTTAGTTAAAGAACAATGCCTGTGCCTGTCTTTATCAACAGCAAATTCTTAGACACTGATCAAAGGGACTGAAATCCTGGTTCTTGTAGAGTTCTTTACAAAAAGACTATGACTTTCCTTCCTTGTTTTATGATTTATTAATTTTTTAAAAAAATATTTATTTTATGTGTATTGATTGTTTTGCCTACATATTTTCCTGTGTACCACATTCTCCAATTAGACAGTTGTGAGCCACCATGTGGAAGCTGAGAATCGAGCCTGGGTCCTCTGGAAGAGTAGTCAATACTGTTATCTGCTATACTGCTACTCATTATTATTATTATTATTTTAAACACTGATAGAAGGACTAGTCATTAAGGCAGAGATAAAGTTCAGTAGTAGGTCCTTGCTCAGAATGCAAAGTCCTGGGTTCAATATTCACTACATGAAAAACAAGCAAAATAAAGACAAAAACAAGCCAGGCATGGTGGTGCAATCCTTTAATTCCATTACTTCACAGCCAGAGGTAGGTAGATCTCTGAATTCTAGGTCAGCCTGATCTACAGAGTGAGTTCCAGGACAGCTTGGACTACACTGAGAAACCCTGCATTAAACAAACAAACAAACAACAACAACAGAAAACAAAAACATAATAAAAACCAAGAACTAGAGACTTGGTTCAGTGGTTAGGAACACTTGCTTTCTTCTCCAGAGGACCTGAATTCAGTTCTTAGGTCCATGACTGATGACTGTCAACTGCCTATAATCCTGGCTCCAGGAGACCCAATCCCAATGCCCACTCTGGTCTCTTCAGGCATCTGTATACACACACACACACACACACACACACACACACACACACACACACACACACACACACACACACACAGAGTTAATTAAAAATAAAAGTCTTAAAAAATGCTGTAGTGATCTTTTTTTGCTAACTAGATCTTTGGAGTTCTTTACAAATATAATTTGATAAATAAGAAAGGAACTAATTTCTTGCTATTTTTTGTTCTCTCAGAGAACAGTGTCATCAGAAAAAAGTAAGATTTCAAAATCATAAACTATTGTTTTGATATTTCTTATTTTTCTGGCAGAATACTTTTTGTTTTCTTAGAAGGGTTTCACTGTGTAACAGCCTTGGCTGTCATGGAACTCACTCTGTAGATCAGGGTAGCCTCATACACAAAGAGATCCACCTGCCTCAGCCCCCCTGAGTGCTGTGATTAAAGGCATGTGTCACCATTGCTTGGATCAGAATATTTTATTTCCTTTAACTGTTAGAACTTTTGTTCTTTCAAGATAGGGTTTTTCTGTGTAGCTCTGGCTTTCCTAGAACTCACTCATTAGATCAGGCTAGTGTTGAACTACCTATTTGCCTATCTATACCTCCTGAGTGCTGGGATCAAAGGTGTGCACTATCCCACCACTGCCTAGTTCTAGAGCTTTCTTGAATATATAGTGTTTTCTACTTTGAGCAGAGAGATAATTAATGTTTATTGTCTAATCTTTTCACTCTTTCACTTCCTAATTCTCACTGAAAGTCTAAGTTCCCTAAGGATTTTGCTTCCTTTAGACAATTCACAACATACTAATGATAAGCTGTTTCTTCAGGGAAAATAAAACACCACAAGCTAATTTTTAAAAACTCATTTGTTGTGGAGATAGATATAATGCCACAGATATGAATCATATCTGTAATTCAAATTGTTGTATAACTATACCATGAAAAATAAAAAGATGAGAGGCTGGAAAGATGGCTCAGTGGTTAAGAGTATATACTGTCCTTGCAGAGGACCTGGGTTTAATTTCCTTTTTTTTTTTTTTTTTCTTTTTTCACATTGGGTTTCTCTGTAGCTTTGAAACCTGTCCTGGAACTTGAACATACAGAGATCTGCCTGCCTCTGCCTCCTGAGTGCTGGGATTAAAGAAATTAAACCCGGGTTTAATTTCTAAGGCTCAGTTTGGGCAGCTCACAATCATCTTTAACTCCAAATCTAGGAAATCTGATTCCCTTTTCTGGTTTCTTTTTATACTGTATATATGTGTATATATAGACACACATACATACATACATACACACACACACACACACACACACACACACACACACACACACACACACACACCGGGCTGATACACATTTGTATACACAAAGATAAAAATTTTTTAAAAAGAAAAAAAAAGAAACAGGTAAAATTAATGTTATTGTGTTTCAGAAGACCCAATAGTCCTAAAATAAAAGCATAATATAATAATTACAATCACATGTAATCATAATGAATATAGCTAGTGAGATATCTTCTTTTCTTCAGCAATCTGGTGTGTATTTTTAATTACAGCATATCTTAGTTAGAGGTAGTCACATTTCCAGTACCCAAAAGTTACAGGTGGCTGTTGGTTACCATATTAGCCAGCAGAGTTTGGGGTTTCCCTTGATAAAATGGGGAATGCTCAATGCTGTACAAGGTAGTTGTGACTTACTGCTGAGTATGCTTTTAGCAGAATTCCATCAAAATGAACTCTAACAATGGGCTCTTAGCCAGTTTTACATAGGATTTTGAGTTTCTAAAAAGAACAGGAAGGTGCTTTGGACTCTACTACTGAATTTAATGTTTTGAAACTTTTCTAACAGGTTGTCATGACAGATTCTGAATGATAACTATCAACTTAGAGCTTTGAAGATGACAGAAGTCCAGAATATTTCAAAGAAATCTGTGTATTGGAATGAGCAATAGCAAGATCTATGTTTGGTGGGCAAAAATACCCAAAGGAAATTAAGGGATATGTCATGCAGAACTGCTGCTGGTAGGTAAACCATGAAGGTAAACCAACTGTAAGCTTTTCATGAAAGCAATATTTTTTTCTAGAGCAATTGTATGCAATTAACTTTCTTGTTCACTTAGAAAACCTACATAAACTTATTAGAGCTATAGTATAGATGAAATATTTACCATTTTAGAAATGAATACTATTATAATGATAAAAATAAAATAATTATATTTTTATTGCTTTTTAAAAATTTTCTTTATTCTCAAAAAGCAAAAAAATTTATGTGTATGAGTGTTTTGCTTGCATGTGTGTATTAAGCATTGCCTGTATGCATGATGTCCACTGACTGAGATCAGGAGAGGCTGTCAGATCCCCTGAGACTAGAGTTACAGGTAGTTGTGAGCCATCATGTGTGTGCTAGGATTCATACCTGGGTCCTCTGAAAGAGCAACTTTCCAAATCCTATTTTATACTCTCTACTTTCCCCCACATATCTCCCCCCCATGCTCTCTGTAGCATAGCATGATCTCAAACTCTGGGCAATCCCTGTGCCTCAGCCTTTGGAGTACTGAAATTACAATCATCAGTTATCACACCAACTAGTTTATTGCTTACTTTAAAAGTTGTACATTTTGTTTTTATTTTAGAGAGTTAAACTGCAGATCAGGAGAATATAAGTACATTCTTAGGGACCAAATATGATTTTCTCAAGAAGTTTACTTTAAGGATATTGGAGATTATGGAAATGAAGCAATGAGATGACTCTTGAGTTTCTGGTTTGAACAATAGACAAAGTAGACAATTAGTCAACCTTGAAGTTCATAGTACTTAACACATGGAATAGAGAATTAGCAATTCAGGACATCAACCAGATAATAGCACTTTATCTTACAGAATATTTTGAAGGCAAGGGTGTAATGATTTCACTAGACCCAAGATAAATGATATATGGGTGTTTATTGGGGGACACTTACACAGAAAAATACAAAGAACTGCAGGAGTGCTTCTCTGCCCTTCCTATTGGATCAGCTGACCCAAGAGAAATACCTGTGCAAGGGAGACCATGCCTTGTCTTAGGCATCCTTCTCTGCCTGAAGCCACACCCAAAGGGGTATGGCCACCATATAGGCAAGACTGCCATAATTCCCCTTTTAGTCTAAGGAAGAAGGTTTTAAGCCTGATGCAAAAACTATATACAATGATAACAAATGTCAAGTATATTCCAGGAAAAGCAAAGGTAAACATACACAAATTAAAACCTACTACTAGCAAGAGCAACATTGAGCAATAGATATAAACTACACTATTTATTTTTGTATTGTTCCAAAAATGTTGGTATTCTTAGGGGCAAGGGAATGAGTATTCTAAATAAGAGTGAACTAAACCAAGAGAGTGAGTGGATGAAGTTATGCAGGAAACAAGAGCCATCTCAGCAGGCCCTTGCCTGCCCCACAGGAGCATTAGGACTTATAAGATCAGTCAGAGAGAAGAGACAGCTTCAGAGCAGCTGGGAGGCAGTAGCTCTCCGTGAGGATAGAATAAGCCAAGAGAGTGCAGTCTTTGGAGTTTAAGAGAAGTCAGTAGTCATGAAGCAAGCGATTGTGGTGACACTGAAGTCCTTAGACGGCAGAGACATGGCCATTGGATTTGGCAGCATCTGGTTTGAATTCTGACTCTCTGCTGCTTACTAGTTGTATAACAGGCAATACTTCATTTTAAGTCACTGTGTCCTGGTTTTCTCATCTTCAGAAAAAGGGATAACTACTTCCCACACATGTTTGTGAGGATTAATGAGCTGTTCACTGGAACTGTCTGACAAATATAGGATGCTTGGTTGATACTAGTTCCTTTCTGGTCTTGCTTTGTGATGCTCTTTGAAAATGAAGTCATTGTGCATATTCATCAATCAAAGATATTAAATTGTTTCTGCAAATACTGTTTTGTGAAAAGCTGTAAGATAGAAAGTGCTTGGGCTGAAGTTGTATCTCAGTGGTGCCCTTGCCTAATATGCTTGGGATCCTACACTGGATCCCTAGTACCACAGCAAAAACTACACAAAGACTCTAGAACTAAGCCATATTCTAAAATTCTTTTTGAGTTAATTTTAAAGTTAGCATACAAAGTGATGGGCACACACACACACACACACACACACACACACACACACACACGTGTATTCAAAGAATTTTTTATAGTAGAAAAATACATTATTTGGACTGAGGATAGATGAATTTGCCTGAGACCCCAGAACTCAGGAGGCAGAGTTCAGAGGATCATGTGAGACCCTACCTCAACAAAACAAAACCAGACAGATGAAAACATTGGGAGACCAGCAAGATAGTTCAGCAGGTAAAGGTTACCTTGCCACCAAATGTAACAGCTTCAGTTTGATCCGTGGGATTTACAAGGTATAAGGAGAGAACTGACTCCTAAAAGTTGTTCCTTGACTTCACACACACACACTGTGGCACATGTGTCTGGGCATGAGTGTACACACACACATCCATATGCTTGATGAATAATGACAGCAGATTTATGTAAGTAACATATCATTAGCAAGTGAATTAAATGTAAATTATAAGCGAACCATATAGCAACCAAGGTTTTTATTGTCTTATCAGAGGAAACAGAGCTGACAGTGAGTGATGGCAAGTGAGGGATGAGTGTAATGTGTTCTGTTTTTGGACTGTATGGTAATTCTTCTTTCTGTACTATTTTCTTCTGACTTTCCCCTTCTTTTTGGAGGCTCATTATTGTCTTGCCTTCATTTGAACTTAAAATTATAGTTCAAAAAAGTGCTTCTAAAGTTGGTCAAGATGTTGCTTCTTCATTTTGTATCAACAATGAAAAACATTTGGGAGTGATTTAAACATGAAATACAACACAAGTGTTTTTCAGATAAGAGTCTCTGGCTAAGAATACAGTTAAGAATCAGAATACTAAGAATCAGTTAAGAATATTGACATGTGTTTTGGCTGAAAGTAATGTCAAAACATCAGGCCTTATATTTAGTGTGTGTAAATATTTGCAAAATAGATACTATTCTGGAAGGTATGAGATCATCTGAACAGTGATAAAAACTTCTACAGGGCCATTTTGAGTTAGTAAGTTGTTATCTAATTTAAGGTCTAATGTACTGATCATCTGATCCATGAACAACTATAGTAGACTCTTATAAATTAAATTATAAGTTAATGCATAGTATCTAGCAGGCAATATTTTAAGGCATTTCTTAATTTTAAAGAATATAATTAAAAAACTATTTATTAACATAAGAACAAAACATAGAAGAAGAAACCCATGGCTAGATCAGACTAGAGACTTGCATATCCTATTTGACAGTCATGGGAGTTGCTTCTTCTAAATAGGAACTTCCTATAAACATTTCTGAAAGGTGAGAATGCCCCATTTCCTGATATCTCTTTGATCCCTTATTTCATAATGTCTTATTCTAGTGATAGGTTAGTTATTGTCAAATACTATGGCAGAGAAATAAGTGTGTTGACAAAGTTTAGCCAGAATTAGAAAAAAAGCATCCATTTATTAGCTCTTTCCCTCTCTCCTTCAACTGAACAAAAGCACAATATACCTATTACTGACAAGAAAGAATCCCATTAAAGTGTAGAGTTTTAAAAAGTTTTACTTTTAGTTTTTAACTGTATGTGTATATCTCTGTGTGAGTAAGTACATGTGATTGTAGGTGACCTCTGAGATCAGAAGAAGGTATCAGATCCCCTGGAGTTGAAGTTAAAGGCATTTGTGAGTTGTTGGACAGGGGTGCTTATAGTTGAATTCAGGTCCTAGAACCACAATGCTGCTATGGCCTATGGATAGGAGTAGGATGCACCAGGGAGCTACTGTGCATATGGGTTGAGTGTCCACTTTGTGCAGAGATTATATATTTAAGATGTATGTATTTCCTGGCAAAACTATGAATGTCCTGCAAAAAGACTTGGCTTAGACAAGCAAAGTGATGAGTTACTAAAGTCTCTCAGTACCTTAGATGTCTGTGTCTTCTATTGGCATGACACTTTTAAAGCAAACATATCTGGTAAATTACTTATTTCCCCTTTCAGAACTATGAAGTTTCTATCTGGCATGTGGTTGCTTTTACTGTTGGATAGACTTTGGTCCCAGAGCAGCAGTCTGTGCATATTGAAAATCTGCCCAGAAGACTTTCAGGTGACTATTACTGAGGCTTATTCTAATTCTGATCACTTTCTTTTTGTCTTGATAATAAATTCAGTCTCTAGTTTAGCTCCACCCAGTTATGGTTTTTAGGCATCTCCTAAACCTGAAAAAGTATATTGAGATGAACTCAGAGACATTCTGTACTTTGCTGAAAGTAATTCTGTGTGTCTTACTTCAATTTATTTACTTTTTTCTTCAGAATTACTGTAAAGGTTTTCTATTTCACTCATTACAGCACAGTGTTTTTCACATTTGAATAGACTACATCAACATGAATTCTTTATAAGGACCTTAAAACAAACTTTGCCAAGTCCCAGAATACAGAAGTGAATTCACATCCCAATACTCAGCTGCCTCATGAATAAAGGAGAGCTTGTGCCTGACACTTTGAAGCTGTGGCTGTTAAACCATACAGAATATTTACCTCAATAAATCATTATAAGAAAATAAGGTACAATTATACCCACAGAGAAAGAGAATTTAAAACACCGATTTATGTGTTTCAGTGCCTACTCCCTCTCCCAGTGTGTTTTGAATTTCAGGCAAGTTTGTCATCTTTGGCTGCTCCTTGTATCTTTAAACTAATGGGTTCTCCTTGTTTTTTATTTTATTTTTTACATTTCTCATTAAGTTTGATATTTTCCTTTGACACACAGACATGATTTGAATAGTATACTAAGTTTCATATTTAAAATGAACAATATCACTTTTCTTAGGGTTAAACAAAAAATTAGAAAGAATTGCTAATTTATATTAAATAAAATAAAGGCTTACTTGCTTAATTTGTGATGTATGAACTAAAATTCCATGGGAAGGATTTTATCAGGCATCATTTTGAAGTAACCCTGAAAAAGAGGAAGAACTGGGTTACAGTGGAAATCAATCTTGACTGGGCATGGCAGGTGCTATTTGCCTGTAATCCCAACACTCAAGGCCATGAGCCTGGAGAACTGTGAGTTCAAGGTCAGCCTGAGTGAGCCACATAATAAGAGAGACTCTGTCTCAGTTGAACTAGTTTACTTATTTAAAGGAATAATAGTGTTATGGGAAGATACATTTCTTCACAAGTGCCTATTTTAGTATTTTGAAAGTTAAGCTATCCCATACCCAAAAGTAAAGTGGGGAAAGGAATAACAGTAAGTTTAACAAAGAGTCAGACATGCTGGGAGTGGGACAGTAAGCTTAACAAAGAGTCAGATATGCTGGGAGTAAGAGGCAGAGTCAGGTAGATCTCTGAGTTTGAGTCCAGCTTGGTCTACATAGTGAGCTCCAGGACAGCCAGGGTTACCTAGTGAGACCCTGTCTAAAAAATAAATAAAAATAAAAAAATCAGATAGGGAAATTTGTGCCTAAAATAAGTATTTATATCAGATATTGTAGAAAAAGAGGATATAAAGGTGCTTGTTTGTTTGTTTGTTTGTTTGTTTGGAGACAGGGTTTCCTGGCTGTCCAGGAGCTAGCTTTGTAGATCAGGCTGCCTGTGAACTCAAAGAGATCTGCCTGCCTCTGCCTCCCGAGTGCTGGGATTAAAGATGAGTACTACAAGCCATCGCATAGAAAGTGTTTTTAAACAATCAATTTATCAAAAAGTCTAAAAATTTTACTGATTTAGGCTTGGCAGTGGTGGTTCATGCCTTTAATCCCCGTACGTGGAAGGCAGAGGCAGAAAGCAGAGTTTGAGGCTAGTCTGGTCTACAAAGTGAGTTCTAGGACATCCAGAACTGTTACACAGAGAAACCCTGTCTTGAAAAAACAAAACAAAACCAAACAAACCACAAAAGTTTTACTGATTCAATGCAAGACAATTTAATTTTTATTGTATTTAGGAAAATTGGAGCAAGTGCTTTTTTTCTTTTTCTTATTTTTGATTTTTGAGACAGGGTTTCTCTGTGTAGCCCTGGCTGTCCTGGAACTAGCTTTTATAGACCAGGCTGGCCTCAAACACATAGAGATCTACCTGCCTCTGCCTCCTGAGTGCTCAGATTAAAGTCATGCACCACCACCCAGCTGTAAATGCTATTCTTAAAGCTTGTCAACAGAAAGCATAGCTTGAGTTTAGATTGATTATGGTTATATGATCACTTTTTATACAAGATTTGACTTTTAAGTATATTACCTAAAAAATATCCATCTTTGTGAAATTATGGACATTAGTGATATTATAGTCAGATTGTTAAAAATGGCAGTTCTGGGTATATAATTCAGGGCTTTATACATGCTGGGTATTCACTATATCACTGAGCTAGGCCCTAGCCCTAGAGTTGGGTAGACCTGCAATGTATTTTTTATACATTTTTTATACCTAAACATTTAACTAGTTACTAGTTACTTTTTTGTTGCTGTGAAAAAAATAACTGCCAGAGAAGAAAAGTTTTATTTGTACACTGATTTCAGTTCATTTTGTTGGCAAGGCATTGTGGCAGAAGCTGCGTAGTCCATGGCTGTGAAGCAGTGTGTGACAAGAAGGAGCCAGGGATAACATACTCTCAGGGGCCTACCTAACCTAAGTAACCTACTTCCTTCAGGGAGGCTCAGTTGTTACAGCTTCTACAACCTCCAAAATAACATTACCAGCTGGGGAGCAAGGCTTAAAGCATGTGAGCCTGGGGTAGGGACCTTTGTGTGTGTGTGTGTGTATGTGTGTGTGTAAGAGAGAGAGAGAGAGCGAGAGACAGAGAGATAGAGTTATAAGGATAAATATTACTTAAATGTTCTCTGGGATCCTGGGATGGTCCATCCACATTCTTTAGTATTACAACCTGTTTTATTCCTCCCATTCATAACCTATAACTATTTTGCTTGTTGTGTGTCTTGTTTATTTTGTGTTATTACAAGAGCTCCATGGAGCAAGGGCCTGGCTTGTTTTGTTTAATATTCTCATTGTCTTCACAGGAATGCATTATATACAGCATATTCTTAATAAATATTTAAAGAATGAAAGCATAAACACTGTTATACTTTAAATCAGCAAACTAATTCAATATATAGGAGCCCCTGATTTTTGTTTGCCGTTTCTATGAGTACAGGCTGAGAAAGGTAAGTGAAATCAGGTCTTACATTGAATTAGTAAGCCAAAGAAGGAATCAGCCCAAGACAAGAAAATCCAAATAAATACAAGAAGGCAATTAAATGGCTCAGGGAATTGGCCACCAGGCCCAATTACTTAAGTTCTATTCCCTAGATTCACTTAGTAAAGAGAAAACTGACTCCTTAAAATTGTTACCTCCACACATCCAACTCTCAAGATAACTGTTAAAATAAAACAGCAACAAAAAGTAGGTTCTAATTAAGAAGAGAAGAAACATTCTCTTTTAGTCTTTTTGTTTGTTTTTGGTTTCATTTTGGTTTTTCAAGACAAGGTTCTCTGTGAAACCCTGGCTGTCCTGGAACTCACTCTGTAGAACAGACTAGCTTTGAAGTCAGATATCTTCCTGCCTCTGGTATACACCACCATTGCCCAGCTAGTCTGTTAGTCTTTTACTTAAAAATTAGAAAAATATCTGACAGTTTCTCTCTCTCTCACACACACACACACACTTAGACAATTTTGGTTACTTTCACCCCAATTACTCTCTCACCCCCTTCCACTTCTGCTAAACATCTTCTCAGCAACCCTGTCTTCCAGTTCCCTATGCTTTGTTTTGTTTCATGTGACCCACTGAATTTAACCAAGTTGCTTGTATAAGCTTAAGTGGGTGCTGTGTGCTGAAGTATGGGCAAGTTAATAGTAGCTACACCACTGAAAAAAATGACTCTCCCCTCCCCAGCAATGATTGAATGTCAGTAATTCCTCAGACGTACATCCTTCTGAGCCTCTCCACCATCTGTGATGGAATGTTCACAAGCCACATCTTGTACAGGTACTTATGTCTGCTTTGAGTTCATAAGTTTGAATTTGTATTGTCCATGTCCACAAGATGGATTTCACAACACTCTTCCTCATTCTCCTGCTCATTAAATTCTTCCTGCTCTCTCTTTCTTGATGTTCCCCTAATCTTGGGGGGCTATTAACTTTTTGTATAGAAAAATAAAATGGTTAATAGTAAAAAGCAGTATGTTAATAAGCAGGGAGTAGATCAATGAGGTTAAAAATATAAGAAAAGAACTATAGTGAACTATTTACTCATTTCAGTAGTTTTTTTTTTTTCAAGTGCTTTATGAAGGGCATTGAAGGTGTTCCTAACATACTACTTCTTTCAATGAGTTTAAACCTACAGGGCAAATGAGATGTATATATTAGTAACAAATAAGAACCATAAGATGGAATTTATAAGATTGAAGGTAGTTACAAGATACTACACAGTATATGATTAATGAAATGGCCAGAATAAGTGAGTTTACAAAATGAAAAGTGGATTGTTCCTGGTGAGGTGTGGATTAGGAAATGGGGAGTTGTTTCTGATGGACATTTGAGTTTATTTGGGGGTTCAACAAAACTTTGTAAAACTGATGATGAGGGTGCAATTCTGCAACTGCACTAAGCTCCACTGGATACTCTAAATGGGAGAACAGTACTTATATGCAGCTTCATTAGACCATCATATTAAATGTATGTAGGAAGGCTGGAGAAGGAGTGTTAGAGATGTTGAAGATAAGTAAAGTGAGAAGAAGAGACTGTGGGTTGTCAAGTGGAAGGTAGTGGGGTGGTTGGGTGTGTTTATGGAGAATAATCCTTCTTTTGAGAACTGAACATTTCTGGAGCTAGGAGAGAGAAATTGTTAAGATCTGCAATAAGCATTTTGTTGTTGTTCCTTTGTTTGAGACAGGGTTTTGCTATACAGCTGCCAGAGAAGAAACGTTTTATGTGTGCACTGATTTCAGTCCATTTTTTTTTTTTTTTTTTGGCAAGATATTGTGGCTGGCCTAGAACTATGTAGACCAAACTGGCCTTAAAGTCACAGAGATTCTCCTGCCTCTGCCTCTTGAGTGCTGGGTTTAAAGGTATATACCACCATCCCTGGTGGCAACAAATGTTTTAAAGAAAAATTCAGAAGCCTACAGCTGGATATTGTAGTATGAATCTGTAGTGCTAGGTACTTCAGAGGCTAAGATAGGGTTACTTGAGCACAGGAGTTTGAGGCTAACCTGAGCAGCACAGTCAGGCCATTTCTTGTTATGGGCAGGTTTTTTTGTCCCCTGCAGCCGGTCGGGTCCTGCTCTTTGTTCCTCCCTGCCGGCCGCCTGGTCCTGCCGCCACGCGAGCCCCAAATAACACTCAGAGATTCTGTATTTGATACAATCCTGTTGGCCAGTTACTATTATTGTTTATGGGCTAGCTCTGTCTTAATTATTAACCCATTTCTACTTATCTAAGTATTTCCACGTGGTCATCTTATCCGAGCGTGACGGTCCGGCATCTTGCTTCCTCCAGGCTTTACATGCTGACTCCTCCTAACTACTTCCTCTTTCCTCCTTGTCTCTTAGTCCCTCCTATCTTGCTTTCCCATTGGCCACAGTGCTTTATTTATTAACCAGTATGAGAAACATATTTACAGAATAACATCTCCCATCAATTTCTCTTTAAAAAACTAACAGATGAAAAAAACCCTATGGTTTAATTTTCTTTAGAGGTATTGTGCTGAATAGATGAATGAAAGAAAGGAAGGAGGATTGAAAATAAGAATGAAAGGGTTGGGGATGTACAGGAATGCCTAGCATGCATTAGGCCTCGGGTTCATTCCCAGAACCTCAAGTGATAAAGCTTTCTTCCCCAGAAAATTCTCAAAAAACTAGATAATAAATAAGTATGCCTATGTTAAATATAAGTAACTGAATGAAAAAAGAAGTCTGAGTTCACAGATAGAGAATAGGACCTACATTACTCTGAGGAAGAAAGTGATGATGATGGCCTGTTTTGTCCTTTGTTGCTCAGGTATCCTGGTTACTTTTCTGGTTCTACTTCCTCCTCCACTGACTCCACCATGTCAGACAGCCAGTGCCTTCATTTGATATGGTCTTATTTAATTCCAGGACATTAGGAATAGCTTGGGCAGACTATTTGTCACCTTCATGATCTTTCATTTTATTTTTTATTTTTTTAAAAAGATTTATTCTTATTGTGTGTGTTTTGCCTGCATGTATGTCTGCCTTGCAGAAGCCAGAAGAGGTTGTCAGCGTCCCCTCAACTAGAGTTACAGATGGTTGTGAGCCACCATATGGGTGCTGGGAATTGAATTGCAGTCCTCTGGAAGAGCTGCAAGTAGTAACTGTTGAACCATCTCTCTAGCTCCATGATCATCTCTCATTTTAATTAGGAAGGGGATCATAAGGAGAAGGCAGTGCTTGACACAGGAATGGAAATGATGAACGTGGGTATCTGATGGACACGTTTAATGCTGTTGTGTAAGAGGCAAAAAGAACCTTTTCATAATTGGAAAATTCCAACTTCATTTTTTTTTTTAAAAAAAGATTTATTATATATACAGTGTTCTGCCTGCATGTATCCCTGGAGGCCAGAAGAGGGCACCAGATCTCACTACAGATGGTTGTGAGCCACCATGTGATTGTTGGGAATTGAATTCAGAACCTCTGGAAGAGCAGCCACTGCTCTTAACTTCTGAGCCGTCTCTCCAGCCCCAGATTCCAACTTCTATGACAAAAATGAGTAGCGATGAAAGCTAGGTGATCTCATTCTGTTTGCTTCATGGAAAATAGAATCTTTTTCTGTTAAATAATGTTTTTAAAAGCTGCCAAGAAAATACCTGAATGTCCTTAAATTGTCTTCATATTCCAAAATATTCCCTATAATGTTGTAACTTAGATTATCCAGAAGAGTTGAATTGTGTTTTATCAAATTCACATTTAACTTGGAAAGAATTCTTATGTCTTGGTAGCCATTGGTGAGAAGTAAAGTTATGGAGGGTCTCAACAGAACAGGATCTCTTCTTCAGATTCCCTCACAATAAGTATGCATTTATTTGTGTATGTAAGTAGACAGGAAGACTTCATTCTTCTCTTAATAATAATCTTATGTGAAACCATTTATATTCTGTTTATCGATAAAAACCTTTAAATATTATAGCCATGCTTCCCAGAGAATGATTATTCAAAGAATGAAAGTGGGAGGCAATGGAAAGCAACTATTTGGATGCTGCCATATGCTTTCTAGGGCATCTGAGCTAAGCCTTGTGTATATTTGCCTTCATTTGCATCTTATTTCAGTTTAAAAACTTAAATACTAGCATAACATAAAATAAACATTTTAGTGACTTAGTGTATTTTTAGTTTCAAGTGTATATACAGTTCCATATAACTACAACCACAATCAGGATACCAAACTGTGTATTTAAGTCCTAAATTTCTTTCACCAAGCCTCTTTCCTTCTCAATGCCTGACTAACACATGTTCCTGACATTAGATTTTGCCTCATGTAGACAGTCCTATAAGGGGAATGATTTTATTTATCACAATGCCTTTGATATCCACCTGTGTTCTGTGTGTATATGTGGCGTGGGTCCTATCTCCTTTAATTTTAAGTAGTATTCTATTATACAGTGATCCCGCATGCTGCTGAAGGACATTCTGGCTGGTTCCAGTTATTTATTTATTTATTTATTTATTTATTTATTTATTTATTTATTTATTTATTATGTATACAGTTTTCTACCTGCATGTATTCCTGCAGGCCAGAAGAGGGAACCAGAATTCATTACAGATGGTTGTGAGCCACCATGTGGTTGCTGGGAATTGAACTCAGGACCTCTGGAATAGCAGGCAGTGCTCTTAACCCCTGAGCCATTTCTCCAGCCCCCAGTTTTTTTTTTTTTCTTTTAAACTAACTTTTAGTTTTGCATACAAAGAAATGGTTTTCCTTGTGCCATTCTCATGCATATATCTAAAATCATGCCTTATTCTTTTTTTTCCCTATCCTTAAGAAAGGGTTTCTCTGTAGCTTTGGAGCCTGTCCTAAACCTCACTCTGTAAACCAGGTGGGCCTTGAACTCACAGAGATCTGCCTGCCTCTGCCTCTGCCTCTCAAGTACTAGGATTAAAGGCATGGACCACCACTGCCAGATGTGTTTTTATTTTGAACTTACGTGTAAGTGTGTATGTCTGTGAGTATATGCCATATATGTGCAGATACCTACAGAGATGAGATGATGGCATTGAATTCTCTGGAGTACAGGCAGTTTTGAGCTGACTGACATGGGCGAAGGAAACCGAACCAAGGTCCTATGTTCTTACAGAGCCAGTAACTTTTAACTGCTGAGTCATCTCTCCAGATCCTAGGTATCTATCTTTAAAAAATGTGGGTTCTGAGGATCAAACTCAGATCCTTATGCTTGCCAAGAGTGCAGTTATAGACTGAGTTCTTTCCTAGCTCTTCATTGTGTTTGCTATACAGATATTTTACTTCCTTGCTTAAATTTAGTTCTAGGTTATTTATTTACTTACTAGTTATTTTGAATAAGATTGTTTTCCTAATTCCTCTTCAAAGAATATTACTTTATAGGAACACTACTGATTTTGTATATTGAGTTTTGTATCCTGCAACACTGTGACTTTTACCAGTTTTGACAGGTGTGTGGTAGGCTCCTAGGGTTGCCATATCATTTTCTAGAGAGAGACAGTTTAATACCCTCTTTCTGGTTTTGATGCCATCTATTTATTTCTGTTATTTGACAGTGTTGGTAAGGACTTTGGGAATATGTTGAATAAAAATGGGGAAATCATTGAATTGAGGATTGGGGATACAGCATGTGCAAGGCTCTGGGGTTCAGTCTAGCAACATAAAACAAAAAGGTGATGGAGCACATCTTTATTTTGTCCTAGTTTAGATGGAAAATTTTCAGCATTTCCACATTTAGTATTATGATATATGTGGGCTTCTGAATGGCCCTTATTATATTAAAGTACATAAATCATCTAACTTTTCTATTGAATGGATAGCAAATTTTAAGAAATGCATTTTCTGCATCTATTGTGATGGTCATATGGTGGTTAATCCTTGATTGTGTTGGTGTGGTACCACATTTACTGATTTGCATTGTTGAATCTTCCCAGTGGAGGAGGCATGCAAGAACGCACTAACCATTTAAAAGCATTCCCTTAGAGCATCCTAAATAACATATGAGGTGGATTTTTGGCAAGCACAGCCTTGGAGATCCCTCTAGTGCTGACATAGTAGCCATACACTGATTATAGCCATAGTAAACCTTGCCATAGGACGCAATAGTGGCAAAGACTTATTATGAAAGAAGCACCCTGGAAGAATAGCCAAAGATGCCAGATTACAAACATTAGAACAAATAGCTAATATAGACCTCTTCATATACCAAGACGGTTTCAGGATTAAAATAAAACAAAAACTGTCCATAAAGCTGTCAACACGTATGAACTTTGGGACAATATTTTTTCAAAGAGTTGTTTTAAGGAAACCAAATAAACTTCAAGAAAACTTAGAGAAGCAGATCAGTGCTTTATCAGAGAAACTTAACAGAAATATTGAAGTAATTAAAAAAATCAGACAGTAATCCTTGAAAGAATACACTCAATAAAATAATAAACACAATGGAAGGCACTCATAGCAGAATATATCAAACAGAAGAAACAATCAGTGAGACCAGGATGGACTATTTGAAAATACACAGTTGAGGGAGAAGAATAAAGCAAGAATGAGAAAGATTGAAGGAGATGCACAGGAAGTTTGGTACAGCATTAAAAGAACAAATATTTAGAAGAGAATTGAATATGTAGATCCTAATGGGTAGTATTCAGGCTATTGGGTTTCAAGTGAGCCTTGATCATACCAAAGGGATAGTAAACATGTTCAAAACCGGTAACAGAAAGCTTCCCAGACCTAGAAAAGATGTAAATACCCAGATAAAGGAAAGTAAAAGGACACCAGTCAGGCAGAACTCACCCAAGTTTACCCTTAGACCTATTATAATAAATTGCTCAACATTTAAGACAAAGACAGGAACCTCAAAGGAGCAAGAGGAAAGGAACACATAAGGGTGTTTCTACTTGGCAGCACACTTCTCTGTGGAAGCCAAGGCATAGATAGGGGGAAGTAGCAGTACTTATGGGGGAAAAACTACCATTTGCAGTAAAGACACCCTTCAGAAATGGAGGCATAGGGGTCTGTGAGATGGCTCATCAGATAAAGACTCTTGAGACCAAGTCTGATGACCTGAATTTTCTCCCCCAGAACCTCATGATGGAAGGACAAAACTGACTTTCACAAGCACACTATGACATGAACACACACACACACACACACACACACACACACACACACACACACACACCGAGACAGAGAGAGAGAGAGAGAGACAGAGAGAGAGAGAGAGAGAGAGAGAGAGAGAGAGAGAGAGAGAGAGAGGGTGAGGGAGGGAGGGATGGAGGGAGGGAGGAAGAGAGGGAGGGAGGGAGGGAGGAAGAAAGAGAGAGGTAAATTAAAATTTAAAAAGAAAAGAACTAGAGAGTTAGACTTTTCCCCCAGACAACACTGAATGAGTGATACAATGTCTCTCAACGTGGAAGAGCCCAGGACCAGACAGATTCATTGTTAAATTTTTTATCCAACTTTTTAGAATCAATGCCAGTTCTTATTAAAGTATTCTGGAAAAAAAATTAAAGGGAAGGAATTCTTTCCTCCAAACATATTCTATAAAGACAGAATTATCTAGCAACAAAATCAGATAATACCCCCAAAATGAGAGCTGTGGGCAAGTATCCTTGGATAACATAATTTTAAAAAAATCCTGAAGAGAACCCTAGCAATCTTAACCAATAGGGCTCAGGAGGGAGGATGAGATGCTGTGATTAAGTGTATTAATCACAGGGGTACAAGGAAGGTTCATTATAAATCCATGAATGTGATACTTCATGTAAGCAGAATGATGCATAAAAGTCATGTGGTCATCTCAATAGATGCAGAAAAGCACTCCTTAAAATTAGACAGCTTTATGAGACAATCTCTGAACAAATTAAATATAGATTGATGTAGAGAGAGGCCATAAAGAAGCCCACAGCTGGTTTCATACTGGATGTGTATGTCATCATCTCCAGAAGATTTGGAAAAAGAGCAGGATGCCCATTTTTATCACATTTCTTCAATCTTGTCTTGGATGTATCAGTCAGACATCAAAAATCAAAACACACAGTAGCTCAGTGAATCCAAAGGAAAGAGTAAATGAACAAAAGAAAGCCCCACAAAGAATCAATAAAGAGAGAGAGAGAGAAAGCGAGAGTGAGAGGGCGTGTGAGCTCATCAGGACACACAAAACAGAATGATTATGTAGATAGCTGCAAAATGCAGATCTAATGCTTAATGAATATTATCTGATGATATTAGATATGTGTGTGGGCCTTATGGAGGTATTTATGAAACATAAAGACAGTGAAAAACACAGAGTATGTTAAAAATATATCAGCCAAATAGAAACAGAAAGACAATGTAACTAAATTCATAAAGGTTGTAAACTAGAGAAATAACAATCATCAGCGATAAAGTAATTGTATGATAATAAAAGAACAGACTACTAATTTGAATATTTAAGAGGATTTGTTTTTTACTTCAAATACAAATAATGTTTTTATTTAAAAGGCAATAATAAAATATTGTTGCTTGTGGTGCATGCCTCTAATCTAAGCACTTGGGAGACAGAGGCAGGAAGATCTCTGTGAGTTCAAGACCAGTCTGGACAGGCTCCAAAGCTACACACGGAAACCTTGTCTGGAAAACCGAACCCCCACAAAACAAAACATATTGTTGCTACAAAGTAAAAATGGAAACAATTTTACTAATAACTATATGGGAGAAAAAAGAAAAATGAAAAATAAGTAAAAGTTATGAAACAATAGTAGATTCAAATTTAATTTATTTGTGAAACAGGATCTCACTGTGTTGCCCATCCATGTTGACCTAAAATTAATGATCCTCCTGCTTCAGCTTCTTGAATGCTGGAAATGTAGGTGCATTTTACCATGCATAACTCAAAATGTTAAACTTTCATTTTAAAAGTATTTTATTTTTATTTATGTGTACTTGTGTAGGTGCTCAGAGGCCAGAAAAAGGTATCAAATCCCCTGGATCTGGCTTATAGGTACTTGTGAGTCAACTAATGTGGGTGCTGAGTTATTTAGTTATTCAGGTTCTTTGGAGTAGCAGCAAGCTGTCTTGATCACTGAGCCATATTAAACTTTTAAATGTGTACTCTTCTAACTGAATTTGACTTCAACATATATCACTGTAAAGTTTCTAGCTCTGAAAGGAGAAATTGGCAAATAATTTTAACATATCTCAGTATTTATCTAACATATAATACAGTAATGATACAGGAGACTTGATGTAATTAATAAGTCAATCCAATGTACATTTACCCAACCATTAGGTGACATTTATTCTTTTTATTTACACATGGAATATATTTAAAAATTGCCTATATGCTAGATCACAAAATAATCTCAGCAGATTCAAAATTATACTGAGTTCTCCAGTCTCAATGTCATTATTTTATTTTTTGTCATTTTTGATCGAGTTGTAATTCCACCCTCCACTCTTTTTCCTCCTCCCCTCTCCCTTCTACTCTCCTCCATACCCCCCATGCTCCCAATTTATTCAGGTGCTCTTGTCAATTTCCCGCTTTCTAGTCAGATCTATGTATGTCTTTCTTAGGATCTTCTAGGTTCTATGGGGTAGTGGCCTGTAGGCTGTCTTTTGCTTCATGTTTAATATCTACTTATGAGTGAGTAGATATTATATTTGTTTTTCTGGGTCTGTGTTACCTCATTCATAATGGCTTTTTCTAAGTCTATTCATTTCAATATATCATTTTTTTTTTTTAACCACTAAGTAGTACTCTGTTTGTGTAAATGTACCACATCTTCCTTATCTATTCTTTGGTTGAGGGACATCTAGGTTGATTTCAGGTTCTGGCTATTACAAATAATGCTGCTATGTACATAGTTGAGCAAATGTCCTCATGTGAGTGTGCATCCTTTGGGTATATGCCCAAAAGTGGTATTGCAGGGTATTGAGGTAGACTGATTCCCAATTTTCTGAGAAATTGCCGTACTGATTTCCAAAGTGGCTGTACAAGTTTGCATGCCCACCAGTAATGGAGAAATGTTCCCCTTACTCCATATCTTCTTCAGTATAAGCTGTCATTAGAGTTTTTAAACTTGGCCATTCTGGCAGGTGTAAGATGGTATCTCAGAGTTGTTTTGATTTACATTTCTCAGATGGCTAAGGATGTTGAGTATTTCCTTAAGTGTCTCTCCGCCATTTGAAATTTCTCCATTGAGAGTTCTCCTTTTTGAATCTGTACCTTACTTCTTTTTATATTGGATTATTTGGTCTTTTGATGTCTAGTTTCTTGAGTTCTTTGAATATTTTGGAGATCAGTTCTTTGTCAGATGTGGGGTTGGTAAAGATTTTTCCCATTTTGTAGGCTGCTGTTTTGTCTTATTGACTGTGTCCTTGGCTTTACAGAAGCTTCTCAGTTTCAGGAGGTCCCATTTGTTCATCGTTGCTCTGTGCTATTGTACAGGATTGTTTTGGCTATCCTAGGTTTTTTGTTTTTCCATATGAAGTTGAATATTGTCCTTTTGAGGTCTGTGAAAAATTTTGCTGGTTATTTCATTGATTGCTTTTGGTAAGATTGCCATTTTTACAATGTTAATCTTACCTATCCAAGAGTGTGGGAGATCTTTCCATTTTTCTGATGTTGTCTTCAATTTCTTTCTTCAAAGACTTAAAGTTCTTGTCATACAGGTCTTTCCCTTGTTTGGTTAGAGTTACCCCAAGATATTTTATGTTATTTGTGGCTATTGTAAAGGGTGTTGTTTCTCTGATTTTTTTCCTCAGTCTATTTATCATCTCTCTATAGGAGGGCTACTGATTTTTTTTGAGTTAATTTTGTATCCTGCTACATTACTGAAGATGTTTATCAGTTGTAGTAGTTCCCTGGTAGAATTTTTGGTGTCATTTATATATACTATCATATCATCAGCAAATAGCAAAAGTTTGACCTCTTCTTTTATAATTTGTATCCCTTGACCTCCTTTTGTTGACTTATTGCTCTAGCTAGAACTACAAGTACTATATTGACTAGATATGGAAAGAATGGACAGCCTTGTCTTGGTCCTGATTTTAGTGGGATCATTTTGATTTTCTATCTATCTAGTTTGATGTTGGCTTTTGGCTTGCCATATATTGCCTTTATTATGTTCAGGCATGTTTCTTGTATCCTTATTCTTTCCAAGACCTTTATCATGAAGGGATGTTGGGTTTGTTGAAGGCTTTTTCGGCATCTAGTAAGATGAACATGTTTTTTTCTTACAGTTGTTTATATGGTGGATTACATTGATGGTTTCTTTTGTATGTTGAACCATCCCTGCATCTCTGGGAAGAAGCCTACTTGCTCATGGTGGATAATTGTTCTGATATGTTCTTGGATTTGGTTTGCCAGTATTTTATTGAGTATTTTTGCATCAGTATTCATGAGGGAGATTTGTCTGTAATTCTCCTAGTTGTGTCTTGTATGATTTGGTTATCAGGGTAATTGTAGCCTCATAATAAGAGTTTGGCAATGTTTCTTCTGTTGGGACAATTTGAGGAGTATTGGTATTAGCTCTTCTTTGAAGTTCTGGTAGAATTTTGTGCTGAAATCATCTGGCTCTGGGCTTTTTTTGGGGGAGGGAGAAGACTTTTAATGACTGCTTCTATATCCTTGGGGATTATAGATCTATTTAATTTGTTTATCTGGTCTTGATTTAATTTTGGTAATTGGTACTTATTCAGAAAATTGTTCATTTCCTTTAAATTTTCAATTTTGTGGAGCACATGTTTTTGAAGTATGACCTGATGAATCTTTGGATGTCCTCAGTATCTGTTGTTATGTCTCCCTTTTCATTTCTGATTTTGTTAATTTGGATAGTCCCTCTCTACCTTTTACTTAGTTTGGTTAAAAGTTTATCTATCTTGTTGATTTTCTTGAATAATCAACTCTTTGTCTCATTGATTCTTTGTATTGTTTTTTTGGTTTTTGTTTGCATTTTATTGATTTCAGCCTTCAATTTGATTATTTGTAGGATGTCTAATCCTCCTGGGTGAGTTTGCTTTTTGTTCTAGATCTTTCAGTTATTCTGTTAATTCATTAGTGTGGAATTTCTCTAGCTTCTTCATGTAGGCATTTAGTGCTATGAACTTTCCTCTTATCACTGCTTTTATTGTGTCCCATAGGTATGTTTATGTTGTACTGTAATTTTATTGAGTTTCAGGAAGTCTTTAATTTCTTTATTTTTTCCTTGACCCAGTGGGCATTGTTCAATTTCCATGAGTTTATTGGTTTTCTACAATTAGTGTTGTTGATTCTAACTATAAGCCATAATGATCCAATAAGATAAGATACAGGGGGTTATTTCAATTTTTTTTTGTATCTGTTGAAGTTTGCTTTTTTACCAAGTATGTGGTCAACTTTTAGAGAAGGTTCCATAAGGTGCTGAAAAGGTGTATTCTTTTGTGTTTGGGTGTAATGTTAGGCCCATTTGATTAATAACATCTGTTAGTTTCTTTTTTTCTCTGTTAAATTTCTGTCTAGGAAACCTGTCCAGAGGTAACAATAGAGTGTTGAAGTCTCCCACTGTTAGTGTGTAGGGCTTGATGTGTGATTTAAGCTTTAGTAATGTTTCTTTTACAATTGAGGATGCCCTTGTATTTGAGATGTTCAGGCCCTTTCCCATGTGTCTAGACTGAGAGAGTATCCATCTATGTGGAGTGAGCTCCCTAAGTCCATTTGTATACTATGTATAAATACTGATCCATTATCAGAGGCCCCATAGGCTGCCCAGTCCTCCTAACACCCACATTCAGGGTGTCTGGGTCGGTCCTATGCTGGCTTCCCAGCTATCAACCTGAAGTCCATGTTGCTCCACTTCTTTAAGGGAATTTTTCATTTCCTTTTTAAGGGTCTTAATCATCTTTGTAAAGTTATTTTTAATGTTTTCTTCTGCTTCATCTGTGTTGGGGTGTTCAGGTATTGTTGCTTTAGAACCACTCGTTTCTGGTGGTGCTGTATTGCTCTTTGTATTGTAGAGTGTATTCTTATCTTGTTGTCTACCTATCTCTTCCTCCAATTGGTATAGATGGAGCTTGTGCTTCAGGGGGTCCTTCTTCCTCAAATTTGTGTAGTTAGGGACTGTTGCTCCATTGAGTGCTTTTCAGGTGCTTGTAGGGTTGAGCCACCAGTGATCACTCTTCCAGTTATAGATAGGCCCAAGGCTCAGATGGTTTCTCTTCTTGGTATAGGTGGGGCTATCACACTGGTGATTGCTCCTCTAGGTGTGGGAGTGGGGCTAAGGCCTTAGCCTGGTTGCATAGTTTCTGGCAGTCTCTGCTGTCACTGTGACCTGCTGCTGTCTCCCTACGAGGCCTAGGCCTACTGCAGCACTGATGCTCTTTCCGGCATACCCAGAGGCACTTGTTAAGACTGTTTCTGGAAGCTGCTGCTGTTGATGCATCTAGGCCTCTAACTGGGATCATTCTCCCAGCTTCCTGGCCTCTTGCTTGGCCACTGGTACTCTTTCTTTCTCTCCTTGCTTCCTGGCCTCACACTCACTGCTGACATGCTCTTTCTTTCCTGGATGAAAGTTTCTGTCCTACCTGGTCCCCGCAGCTGTTTAGTCCCAAATAAACACACAGAGGCTTATATTAATTATAAACTGTTTGGCTAATGGCTTAGGCTTCTTATTGACTAGAGCTGTCTCTTAATTATTAACCCATTTTTATTAATGTGTCTATCTCTACATTGTCTTGGCTTACCAGTGATGCTCAGGCCTCTTTCTTCCTTGGAAGCTACATGGCTTCTCTCTGGCAGCACACTCCTTGTGTTCCTCTTCCATGAATTCTCCTAGTCTGGTAGCCTCAGCTATACTTCTTTCCTGGCCACATCCTGCCTGTCCATAGACTGAAACAGCTTTATTCATCAACCAATAAGATAAACAGATATTCACAGCATACAGAAGGACATTCCCCATCATCTCTTTTCTGTCTAAATAAAAAGGAAGGTTTTAACTTTAACATACTAAAATTAAATATAGCAAATAGTTACCAAGCAAGAACTATAGTTAAAATATTTAGTTCATTAACATTTGGCAACATTTAAAGAAAATATGGGCTGTAGAGATGGCTCAGAGGTTAAGAACACTGGTTGCTCTACCATAGGTCCTGAGCAACCACATGGTGGCTCACAACCATCTGTAATGAGATCTGGTGCCCTCTTCTGACCTGAGAGAATATATGCAGGCAGAACACTGTATACATAATAAATAAATCCCCCCTCCTGCCCCCGAGACAAGTTTCTCTGTATTGCTTTGGAGCCTCACTCTGTAGACCAGGCTGGCCTCAAACTCATAGAGATACTCCTGCCTCTGCCTCCTGAGTTCTGGAATTAAAGGTATGCACTACCAACACCTGGCTATAATAAATAAATATTAAGAACAGTGTCTACATAATAAATAAATAAATTAATAAAAGAAACTATTGTATCATCTACCTTATCTTTGTGAGTTTAAAGTTTTATATGTAACTTATCTTTTACCATAACTAAGGAAAACCCTAACTGTAACAATCTGTCTTCAACTCCATCAAAGACCTCAGAAGGGTAATATATAAACTCTAGAATTGACAGAGACATCTCACTGCCTGGGTAGTCACCCAAAGTTCCTCTATAATGTCGGACAGTCTTCTTCAGCCTATAGGCCCAAAGTTTCTCGCAGATTTTTCTGTGGAGCAGGAACTTTGAAGGACCATCCTGTTCCTTGACAAGTTCAGCAGTCACTTTTCTTTGTAGCCTGCTTGTCCAGTTTGGGCAGCATGCTGTCAAGCCATTCAGGCAAGACCAGTTTCTTATCCTAATAGTTCCCTGTCATGTTAAAGGCAAACTCCATAATGAGTTTTTTCAATGTCCATCTTCCTCTCTGAAGTAATTGGTGTTGCCAGGAGCAGTTGTATCTCATTGTCATGAAAAACCTTAATAAACCATTTTAAATGCCATATTCTGTAGGCCTGTGAAAGGTTTTGAAGAATACCTATCCATTTAGAAAGTATTTTTGTATATATAGAAAGCCTAACTAACATAAGTTTTGAGAATTATAGGTGACTAAATGTAATCTGTATTTAATTATATATTACACTTTTAAAAGAGCTGTATAAACACAATACCTAAACAAGACTAGAAATATACAAATAACAAAATTGACCTTAAATTTGTATCAATAAACCAAAATTCATACCAATTCAAAGTATTCATTTCTATATCATATACTCTTTTTTTTTCTTTAGAAAGAGATTGACTGTGATTATTAACAATTTATAACTAACCCTGTTTAAATGAAAACAAACATTTATAAACAGTATATTTGGAAATTTGGGCATAGTTCTCTCCAAAGTGCTTCCTGCTGTTTGGGGGTGCTGTTAATCCCACGGGAATCCTGGTATAAACCAGAACCATGGCCAAATCCTGACTGTAGTAGCCTGTGAGACTGCATTGTCTTAGCTGTTTTGGATGTTGGATCACCTGGGCCTCTGCTTCATGGGGTCTTGCTTGATCAAACCATATTAATCTGGAAGGAATCCACAGCTTTTAAGTTTCTGTGGAACCAAAAGTAGAACCTCTTTTCCAAAGTAACATGTCTTTAGACTTAAATTTGGAAGGTAAGGCATTTTTTAAGTATTTAAGTTGGATTAATCCAGCAGCATTTGTAATCAGTTGTCTTTTAGCAGCTGTTGCTCCTTTCTCAGCAAACAATTCAAAGACAACACAGTAACATATAGTATCCAGACTCTCTGTGTATTTTCCATCTTTACATTTTTTAAAAATTACTCTATTTTTTAAACATTTATTTTTTGAGACAGGGTTTATCTGTGTATCTTTGGCTGTCCTGGAACTAATTCTGTATACTAGACTTGCCTTGAAATCATAGAGATCTGCCTGCCTCTGCCTCCTGAGAGCTGGGATAAAACGTGTGTGCCACCACACCCAACTACTCTATTTCTTTTTTTTTTTAAGGATTTTTTCTATCCTTTTTCTTTTCTTTTCCAAGCCTACATATGTTTTTAGACCACTGTATACTGTTTAAAGTCCCTCCCCCACCCCCGAATCTGTCTTTATGTGGAAATTCTTGCCTCACGTTGGGCACCACTTGTGGTCAGAAGTTTCTGTAAACTTCTGGTCCCTGCAGCCATTTAGTCCCAAATAAACATACAGAGGCTTATTTAATTATAAACTGTTTGGTCGATGATTCAGGTGTCTTACTGACTACCTGCCTCTTAATTATTAACCCATTTTTATTAATCTACCTATCTCCACATCATCTTGGCTTACCAGTGATGCTCAGGTCTCTTTCTTCCTTGGAAGCTACATGGCTTCTCTCTGGTAGCACACTCCTTGTGTTCCTCTTCCCTAAATTCTCCTAGTCTGGTAGCCCCACCTTCCTGCCTTGCTACATCCTGCCTGTCCATTAACTGAAACAGCTTTATTTATCAATCAGTAAGAGAAACATATATTCACAGAATACAGAAGGACATCCCCCATCTCTCTTTCTCTTTCTCTCTCTCTCTCTCTCTCCCCTTCTGGGGGCCTCTCTCTTGGCTGCTGATGTTCTCTCTCTCTCTCTCTCTCTCTCTCTCTCTCTCTCTCTCTCTCTCTCTCTCTCTCTCTCTCTCTCTCTCTTCCAGTGTCCGGGTCTCTCTCTGGGCTGCTGATGCTTAAAAATTTATTTTTATTTTTTAATTTATTTAATTTATTTAATTATTTTATTTTTTATTATTGGGTATTGAATCCATGGCCTTATACATACAGGCAAACACTTTTGCACTAACATGTATCCTAGCCCAGACATTTTATAATGTATTTTTATTGAAAAAGAGGAAAAACATCAAGTCAATACATTTGAAAAACTAAATAGTCAATAGAAGAAGTTAGAGAAGAAAGAATTGCCTGGGTCTACTCAGGCTGCCATAAAAGAATACCACAGAGAAAGTTGCAAGCATACTGCCAACAGAAGTGTATTGCTCATTTTTCTGGAAACTGGAGATTCCAATTCAAGGCTGGAAGAGTTCTGTCCCTGGCAATGGCTGTCTTCCTGGTTTGCTGATGAAAGTCTTCCTGTTTTTGTCTGCCATGGTGAGCAGATAGAAAGTCTGGGCTCTTTGATGTCTCTTCAGATATGAACACAAATTCTACAGAACCAGCCTCACCCTTATGACTTGCAAGAGTCTGGATGTCAGATGTTCTGCAGAGGTCCATGAATTCAAGGTTCAGCCCTCTGGTGATGCTCTTCAAAGGTGGTGGAACCTTTGGGAGATGAGACTGTCTTTAGGTCATTCTAAGTATATGCTCAAAGGAGGATTATGAGACAATGGACTCTCTTTTTCTCATGTTCCCTGGATTCTAATGTAAATTTTTTTTTTTTTGCTGTGTTGCCATTGGTCTACAGCAAAGGACACAGTAATAGTTGGGAACCTTCAATATTCTGTGCCATAGTAAAGCTTTTTTCTTTCTTAATTATCTCAGATATTTTGTTACAGTGGTAAAAATCTCACTAGCATACTACTAGCATACTTAAATATAGGCCTGGATTCCAAATACATTCAGTCACATTGAGAGTTAAGAGTTTCAACACATGAGTTTAGAGAGTACACAACTGAGTCCTTAAGTAAGAATAAATTCAGGGTTGGAGAAATGGCTCAGCTATTCCAGAGGACCTGGGTTCAATTTCCAGCACCCACATGGCAGCTCACAACTGTCTGTAATGTCACTTCCAGGAGATCTGACACCTTTGCACAGACAAATATGCACAAAAAAGAATAAATTCAAACAAACTAGAAGAAAGTTAGAAAAGTATCTGTTTCACTGTGAATTAACTAAGTTAAGTACAAAACATTAAGTTGAATTACAGGATCATTTGTGTGAAACTATAAAGCTGTATTTTCCATTAATACTAAATGTTATGTATTGATAAGATTGATCAATAATTTCTGCATTTGTATTCACACCTGGATGTAGGCAGATGGGCCAATCTGTACTTAAACATTACTAGTTGTCATGGTAGGAGAAAAAGAATAAATAACAAATCCTATACAACTGTTTAAATGTATACCCAGAAATGCTACAGATACTTTCCCCATGCTCATTGGCCAGCACATGACCGCCTTGTCAGGAGGAAATGTTTAATATTCCCATCTTGGCAAAAAACATTTGCAGATGAAATGAAACCCCCATATACCAAGCGGCGATAGCCATCCTATTGAACAATGCATATTTTAAGTTAAAATTAGAAGAGAAGAATATTAACATAAAGACAATAATTAAAATTATAGAAGTAAATAGTCTTATATAATAAAGATATAATTATTTTAAACATACATTCATGGAATGTGAGTGTACCCAGTTTCATAAAACAAACACTAATAGACACCATAAGAACAGATGGCTTTGAAGTTCCAGATATAGTAATACTAGGTGACTCCAATCCCACTGTTATCAATAGATAATCCAGACCTCCCATCCCCATCAACAGTCTTTAGAGTTATATTAAATAATAGAAAAAACAGATGTTTATAGAATCAACCAAACACAAAAATTCAAGGCAATTTCAGATGACAATGGAATAAAACTAGAAATCAAGAGGAAAACACAGAAACTATACTAACATGTGAGGACTGAACATGCTTTAACTAACTGAAAAACTCAAGAGGAAATTAAAATATTCCTAAAATCAAATGAAAACAACTTACCTGGATCTTTGGAAGTTTTAAGAGGGAAGTTTATAGCTATGAATGTGTGTATATTTTTTTTAAAAAAACAAAAACCAGGGATTAGCTAGGCAGCAGAGGCTCATGCCTTTCATCCAAGCACTTGGGAGGTAGAAGCAGAGGCAGGTGAATCTCTGAGTTTGAGGGCAGCCTGGTCTACAGACTCAGTTCCAGAAGGAACTGACCAAGGCTACACAGAGAAACCCTGTCTTGAAAAACAAAAACAAAAAACAAACAAACAAAAAACCAAACCAAACAACAATGATGCATTAAAGGCCTTAGGAAAATAAGAATACACTTATGCCCACATTAGTCAGTGGAGAAAAATAATAAAGAGTATATCATAATAATATAAAAGAGACTGAAAACAATAAAAGAACCAATAAAACAGAGTTAGTTTTTTTTGAAAAGATAAGCATGTCAACAAACTCATAGTTAAGTTAACCAAAACAGAGAGAAAAGACTAAAAAACAAAGTATCTAAAAAGACAGTTTTAAGAGATGAAAAAGATATTATAATAAGTATTAAAAGGAATCCAGCTGGTCTTTAAGGAATATCTGGAAACTTTAGAAGAAATGGGTAAATTCACAGAAATTTGTAACCCATCAGCTAGGCAGTGGTGGTGCATGCCTTTAATTCCAGCACTTGGGAGGCAGAGACAGGCAGATCTCTGTGAGTTTGAGATCAGCCTGGTCTACAAGAGGTAGTCCCAGGACAGGCTTCAAGGCTACACAGAAAAACCAAAAAACCAAAAAAACCAAAAAAGAAAAAAAATATATGTATCCCATCAAAATGAAATCAGGAGGATGTAGATAACTTAAATAGATTTATAACAAATAGCAAGATTGAAGTAATAATAGCCTTCCAATCAAGAATTCCCCAGGACTAGATGAATTTGCTGCTAGATTCTACCAGTGTCTTAAAAGAGAATTAACAAAGATGCTCCTGAATCTATTCCATAAAATAGAAAGAGAATAAATTCCATTAGTTTCACTCTATGAACATTATCCAGATACTAAAACTGAACAAGGATACAGCAGAGAAGAAAACTATAGGCAGTTTTCCTAGATGAACATAGTTGCAAAAAAATCTAAATAAATTACTTATAAACCAAATTGCTTAGAAAGGCTGGAACACAATAGAGGACCTAGAAATAAATCTACTTAGTTACAGCCTATGCTGTTGAGCAAAGGGACCCAAAGCAACTAGTTGAGAACAGCCACTTTAACAGATTCTGTGGGGAAATAGATACTTACATGTAGATGAATAAAATGAGATTCCCCACCCCTTTCCTTATCAACTAGTTTATAACCACAATCAAGTTGTTTGAATAGAGACACAAGGATAGTTCAACATATGCAAATCCATAAATGTATTACAGCACATAAACCCAGGAACAGGAATTACATGGTCATGTCAATAAATGTAGAAAGACTTTTGCCAAAGTCCAGTATCATTTATGAAGAAATCTCAGAGGAAAGTAGGAAAAGGAAGAATATTCCTCAGTATTATGAAGGCTGTAAGATAAACCTAAGGCAAATTTAGACTAACTAGGAAAAACTTTGAAAGCCTTTCGTCTAAAATCAGAAATGAGACAGGGATGTGCACTCTGACCATTCATAATTCATTATAGTGTTTGAGTCCTTAATTAGTTTAATAAGCTAAGATAAAGAAAGAAATTATATAAATAGGAAAGAATGAAATCAAATTGTACATGTTTGCAGATGACATGATCTGATACCTAAAGGTCCCCAAAGACCCCATCAGAAAACTCTTAAGATCTAATGAACACTTTTAGCCAAGTTGCAGAATATGAAATCAACATACAAGATCAGTAATGAATTTGCTTAGAAAGACTAGTCAAGGAAAATATTCATTCACAATAGCCATAAAAGGTATTGAGGAATAATTTCCGAAAAAAAACCTATGAAACAATGAAGAAGGAAACTGTAGGTTATGCTAGAATATGGAAAGATATCCATGTTAATGGATAAGAACTGACATTGTGAAATTGGCTCCATTTCCAAAAATGATCTACATGTAGAGTCCCTGTAGTCCCCACAAAACTCCTATATTTGCCACAGAAACAGAAAGAAGTTCTAAAATTCACATGGAATCACAAAAGACTCCCAGTAGTCGAAGAAATCCTAGTAGGAAGAGCAGTGCTGGGAGTGTCATAGTACTTAATGTCCAAGTATACCACACATGTCACAGGGATAGAATCCCCAGCCACTGACACAAATGAAGAAACAATCATCCTGTAACAGAATAGATGACCTAAAAAGAAACCTACACAGCTACAGCCATCCGCTCTTGGGCAAAGGCGCCAAATCAACTATTGGAGAAATATTGGCCACTTTGACAAATATTATGGGGAAATGGAGAGTTACGTATAGATGGATGAAACAAGATCTCCACTCCCTCTGAGTAAAAATCAAGTCAAAATCAATTAAGTGTCTTAATGTAAGACTTGAAAGTTTGCCATGCTGTAGTGGTGCCTGCCTTTTAAGGGAGGCAGAGGCAGGTGGATATTTGTGAGTTGGATACCAGTCTGGTCTACAGAGCAAGTTCCAGGACAGTCAGAGCTATGCAGAGAAACTCTGTCTCAAAAAACAAACAAACAAACAAACAAACAAAAAAGATTTGAAAGTTTGAAGTTACCATGGGAAAAATAGGGGAAGCACTTCAGGATATACACCATAGGTGAGGATTTTCCAAGTAGGATTCTAATAGCCTAAGAGACAATAGCAAGAATTAACAAATGGAATTACATAAAATTAGAAATCTCTATGCTGCAAAAGAAATAATCATCACAGTGAAGTGCTGGCCCACAGAAGATCTTTGCTATCTATTAATCTGATATGGGATTAGTGTCTTGATTATATTATATAAAGAACTCAAATAGAGAGCCCCACTTAGGTAATCCAGCCAAAGAATAGGCAAACATACTGAACTCTTCCATGTAGTTGTTGCTGTCCTCAGCAGATCCCATGGCTCATTCTTCAAAATTCATTGGGAGCTTGACCCCTTCTGGGGGATTATCTTTCTCTCCTAGGGGTTATTTCAACCAACTTCTCTCTGATTTTCTTGTATTTTACCCCTTTAGGATTCATATTAGACCAATGTAAAAACAAAAGGTCAAGTAATTTCTCTGCAGTAAACCCAGAAATCAGTTCCTATTTTACTTAGTGTTAAAACCTGAATTCTTTGTGAGTCTTTCTGGCCTTTTCTTCTTATGTTGCTTTGTATATATGCATATACATTGTAATCAATACAAAGAAGCTGAAAACTAATCGAGGCTATTCAATTTCCTTGTCTGGGGCAGGGTGTGGGAGTGTTTTAAAAACCTTTCCCCAATAACCTTAAAATCATTTCACATTGTAATGGCTATTCTGCTTATTCTTTTTTTCCCTTTTTAATTAATAATATGATTTAAAAATTTACATGTTGATCCCAGTTTCCCCTTCCTCCCTCCCTCTCTCCCTCCCTCCCTCCCTCCCTCCCTCCCTCCCTCCCTCCCTCCCTCCCTCCCTCCCTTTCTTCCTCCCTCCTATTACACTTATTCTTTTAGAAAGTTTGAAAAGGAATAGTGGTTTTAGAATGCAACATACTGGCTGTTAGATTTCTGAGATGGTGTAAAGAGACTAAAGGCAGGAAAACAGTCAAGAGCCTGATCTTTCTGCAAACAACACTGTTTATTGGCACACACAGTGAGAGGGAACCTCTCTCCCACCTGGGTGGTTGAAGGAACACCAGGGATGGGAATGATTGCAGTGCTGTTTGTGTCTCCTTCTTGGAGTTCCTTTCTCCTGGAAGTTGCCCATCAAAGGTGAGGCAGGTTGTACTAACAGATGACTGAGTATGGCCAAGCAAAATTGTCTGTAAGCTTGTAGGAATACTGTTTTTCAGGGGAGACACTCTACCACTGATCATGAGCCTCTTTTGTGGGGTTTTTGTTTGTTTGTTTGTTTCTTTGTTGAGACAGGGTTTCTCTGTGGCTTTTGAAGCTGTCCTGAAAGTAGCTCTTGTAGACCAGGCTGGCCTCGAACTCATAGACATCCACCTGCCTCTGCCTCCCGAGTGCTGGGATTAAAGGCTTGTGCCACTGCCCGGCTGTTGTTGTGGTTTTTGTTTGTTTGTTTGAGGCAGGTTCTTTTTCAAGGCTGGTCTTTGACTCTTGATCCTCTTTCCTTAGCCTCCAACTATTAGATAAGAGGCATGGACTACAGAGCCTGGCTTTATTAAGCAAATGAACAAGAACACCAAGTGTGATTAAGGATAAATAAAAGTATTATATGACAAAAAAAAAATCAATGTCCTCTCCTCTTGGTGTGATATTTTTTGTGAGAACACGTGTCAGTTGTTTTCAGTGTGTAGTGCATGACTCCAGGACCCACAGGTTTAAAGACATGTAGAGAACCCAGTGGGCAGAGCTTCAAGTATTATTAGAATTTTGATTGGTCATACAGAAAATTGTCTTAATCTATTTTGTGTTGTTATCACAAAGTACTGGATACTGTGTAATGTAGAAGATAAATAGGTTTATTTGTCTTATAAGTCTGGTGACTAGAAGGTCCAAACAGCATGGTTTCCAGTTTTCTGGTGAGTACCCTCTTGTCTCACAGTGTGGTGGAAAAGTGGAATGGTAACTGGTTTAATGCAAAGGGGGCATATTTGTGAGTTCAAGGAAGCAAGAAACCAGGAAGGAGCTAGGCCTGCTACTGCTCTGCTTTTTTATCTTCCTTCTCTAACAACCTACTGTCATGGAAACAAATTTACTTTTACCAAATTTTCCCTAGTCTCTCAAGACAGCATTAATACATGGAGAGGTTAGAGACTCTCAGGTCCTAAATACTTTCCATTTGGACCCACCACTGAAAAGTTCCACTATTCCTCACGGCAGTCATGTATGCTTTCCACACATGAAACTTTGGGGTGGAGGGAAACCATGTCCAAACCATAGCATTAGTTATATACATAGAAATTGGCATCCTGAGTAAAGCTTAGATTAGCATTATCTTGATACTTATGGTAAGTCTATAATAGTAAGAAGTCCTCTATAGCAGCAAGAAAAGTTTTTGGCTACAGTATCTTTTTTTCTCCTTTACTTTTTATTTTTATTATACATATTGATCCCAGTTCCTCCTCCCTCCATCCCTTCATCCCTCCCTCCCTCCATCCCTTCATCACTCCCTCTCTCCTTCCCTCCCTCCCTCCCTTTCTCCCTCCCTCCTTCCCTTCCTCCCTCCCTTTTTCCATCTCTCCCACTCTCTCATTCCCCCTGACCACCCTCCCCTCCAATACCCCCCCTTCACATTTAGGGTGATGCCTTCCAGGTGGGGTCATCTAAATCTGTCAAGTCATTTGGAGTAGGGTCTAGGCCTTCTCTCCTGTCTCTAGGTTAAGGGAGTAACTCTCCATGGGAGATGTGCTCCCAAAGCCTTTTGTGCACCAGGGATACATCCTGGTGTCACTGTCCAAGGTCCCTTAGACTGCCCAAGCCTTCTAGCTGAGACCCATTGAGTTGGTACAATGCTGGTTTCCCAGCTATCAGTCTGGGGGCACCCATTAGCTCCTCCTTGTTCAGGTCAGCTGTCTCTATGTGTTTCTGTAGCCTGGTCTTGTTGGCTACAGTATCTTAAGCAATGACTGTATTTTATAAGTCTGGAGTTTTGAAGTTCAGGCTGGTGTAACAGTGTAGTAATGTTACTAAAGTCTTAGATGTCATCCTTTAGCTATTGTTATTCAGTTAAAATTTTATTTTACAAATGTGTAGCATTCTTGTTGTGTGCTGAGAACAGTTTTGTATGTTTTTTGAATTTTCGAAATTACCTTTTTCAACTTTCTACTTAAATGGTTCTTGGTTCTTGCCACTCAAGGTGTGATGGCCACTTTCAAAAGGGGGAAGTTTAGAGATGTAGTGGTAAAGGGTCTTTAAGGACCTGTGTCCTTTTGTAAAAGTAAGAGAGCTTTCCCAGAAGCACCTGAAGTTTAAGGTAAAGCTAAGGAGATGGGAAGCAAAGAAGAGGCTCTCATTTCAGACAATCATTTTAGAAGTTCAATAGGCACTCCAGGCAAAGAGAATAAAAAACCAAATAGGAAAGAAACAGAAATAAAAATTTGAAAAGTGTCTGGAATTGAAGGCATCTAGAAAGAGAAACTAGTAGGTCACATAGGACTGAAAATCAGCTGTTTCAGTGTCACTCTGAAATCTAGAATACAGCGGATGACAATCAGCCTGGAGACTGAGAAGGACAACATTCCAGTTACAGTCTAGGGACTGTTCCTTGAGGGAGGCTCAGTGTTTTAGTTCTATTGATGTCTTCAAACAAGTGGATGAAACCTACTGTGGTGGTTTGAAAGAACATGGTTCTCAAAGGGAATGGCACTATTAGGAGGTGTGGCTTTGTGGGAATGGGTGTGGCCTTGGAGGAAGTGTGTCACTGTGGAGGCAGACTTTAAGGTCTCATATATGCTCAAGCCACACCCAGCTTCTCAGACTACTTCCTATTGCCTATGAGTCAAGATATCAGAACTCTCAGCTCCTTCTCTAGCACCATGTCTGCCTGCATGCTGCCTTACTTCCTGACATGACAATAAGAGGCTAAACTTATGACTGTAAGTGAACCACCACTATTAAATGTTTTTCTTTTTAAGAGTTGTGGTTGTCATGGTGTCTCTTCATAGCAATAGAAACACCCATTTATCACAGAAATACTAAGAATAATGTTGAACTAATAATGTTTGCTGGACATGGTGATTCAGCAAAATTGACACAGATATTTGCCAAAGTAAGTGGCATTCATTAACTGGTACATTTGACTATTGGGGAAATAATGCTGTTAGAAAACAAATATGGAGAAAGTGATGATAGGTCCACAGGAAGAAAGCAAATTTTACAAACAGTTTTTACAGGAAAGCTAAAAAAAAGGTATAAAAGTAATATGTACTGTTGTAGTATGCTGATTGACTCTTCTGTAAACAAAATTTATTTTGTGTGATGACGGAAGCACTGGCTTGAATTAGATTAAAGTTATTATGTTACTGTTTTTATTTCTAATTGTGTGAGTGTGTGTGTGTGTGTGTGTGTGTGTGTGTGTGTGTGTGTGCGTGCGTGCGTGTGACTGCAAGTGCCCTCAGAGGTCAGAAGTGGAACTGAAGTCACAGGCAGGGAATTGTGAGCTGTCTGATATAGGTGCTGGGAACTGAACTCTGGTCCTCTATAAGAGAGCAGTATGTGCTGTTAATTGCTGAGTCATCTCTTCAGCCTCAGGTTATTATATTATTATAGGGAAAAATGGGGAACAGGCAAAAGAGAACTAAATATTCACCTGTCAAAACAAGAAGACTGTGGGCAGCAACTAGAGAAATCTGCACATGGAGCGTGGTGTTTTAAAAAATGTGGAGCTAAATATCAAAAGAAAGCCAGAGGATTTGGCTGTGATTGCTGGGGGTCATACACATGGGAAGGAGGAGGGTGTGTCAGGGGTTTAGTATTGCACAAGTTTTTTAGTGAAATGTTAGCCTTTATCTTCTGTAAGTATTGTTTTAAGAAAATCGATTAAGAATAAAAAGTGAAGTTCTTTTTGAGTTGGACTGGCAACACCTTCTTATTGACTATTTTGTTACTAAGTAAAAAAAAATGTGTATTTCAAAGATGAGAAATCAGGACTAGGCAGAAAAATAGTTATACCAGATACGTTTGGATTATAAACAAAAGAAATTTCAAGATTCCTGATTCTGATTGATTTCATGTACAGGCATTCATTCTTAGAATGCCTGCTATGAGAGGTGCTTTTGTTTTCTCAACTGTAAGTGAGGAAGTGGTTCTTAGGGGCCTGGTTATCTAACTACCATCTGTGACTCCATTTCCACGGGAGTCCAGTGCCTTCTTCTGGCCTCCACATGCACTGCATATATATGTATATATATATATATGCACACACACACACACACATATATATGCACACACACACACACACACACACACACACACACACACACACATATATATATATATATATATACATACATATATATGGTCTATAGATGTACATTTGGGGAAAATAACCATACTCGTAAAAAGAAAAAAAGAAGTGGTACTTGGGAAGTAGGAACAATGTAAATGGAGAACTGTCAATACATGTATTCCAGGGCATTGCCAGTGGAAAAATCCTGCAGTTGGATGACTTTTATAAGGTATTTTAAAATCTTGTTGACTAGATTGTATATTGGCACTCTAGACAATTGTATATTGTCTAGCACTCTAGATTGTCTATGTACACTCATATACACTCAGTAAAGATACTATTATATTCTTACTTCTGAATAGACTCTGCCTCTTGCCACAGTTGAATGGCCATTTCTTTCCACATATCTGATGCAGCATTCAGTGAATTTATTACAGTGATTCTTGAGGGTTGTGTGCCCTCTACCAGTGGGATCCAGAAACCATGATTCTTTTTCTTATCCTTCTTGGATCTTAGCAACTTTACCTTACAATCTAGACATCGCCTGATTTTCTTTTACTCCCGAGCACATCACAAAATATTTGCAGTAGCACTTGAGCACTTCTGTGAAAATGCAGTAGACTATCAGCTACTGAATTTGTAACTTCTCATGAAGTAGTGTGCTGGGCAGTGGTAGCACATGTCTTTAATCCCAGCACTTGGGAGGCAGAGGCAGGTGATCTCTATGAGTTTGAGACCAGCCTGGTCTACAGAGTGAGTTCCAGGACAGGCTCCAAAGCTACACAGAGAAACCCTGCCTCAGAAAAAAAAATTATATTTTGATGCTTTTGTAGATGTAGGGATAAAAATGAAAGCAGGATGCCAAAGTTCATATTTTATGTGCTCAGATTTGCCAAAGAATAAAAGAATAGTATTGCTAATTACTTATAGAAGAATTTGTGCAATAGTAGCAAATAGATTATACATAAGAACAACCCAAAGTTATCTGGAGAACTCTTAAATCTGGTGGAGATAATTGCTAATTGGTATGGGTGGATCCTTCATTGGACAGGTAGGCCTGAGCTGAATGTAAGAGAGAGCAGCTTTCTGCACTGATACCATTCCTGCAAATGTTGAATATTCCTAGGACCCACCAGACTTTCTGCAAGAAATGTGGCAAGCATTAGCCCCACAAAGTGACATAGTACAAGAAGGGCATGGGTTCTTATTATGTCTAGGGAAAGTGGCGTAATGACAGGAAACAGTGGCAATGGTGGGCAGACTAAAAAAAAGCTAAAACTGAAAAGAAGATCATGCTGAGATTTGAGTGTGTTGAGCCTGTTGTGATTCTGTAAGAATGCAAGCTAGTAAGAGATGCACGCATTTTGAACTAGATGCTTTAAGAGACAGGACTAAGTGATCCAGTTCTAAGCTGAGTTTGTTAAGAAGACAATAAAATTAAGATCTTTTACTCAGAGAGTGACAGATCTCTCTCTGTCTCTGTATCTGTCTCTGTCTCTCTCTCTGTCTCTCTCTCTCTCTCTCTCCACACACACACACACACACACAGACACAGACAGACAGAGAGAGAGAGAGAGAGAGAGAGAGAGAGACAGAGACAGAGACAGAGACAGAGAGACAGACACAGACACAGACACAGACACAGACAGACAGATAGATAAGAGAGAGACACGCACAGAGAGAAAATGCACCAAGCTTTTTGGTTTGTGCTTCAGTTCCTGCCTTGTCTACCTCAATGAGGAACTGTTACCTGGACATATAAGGTAGATAAATCCTCTACTCCCTAAATTACTTTTGGTCATGGTGTTTATCACAGCAGCAGAAGCAAACTAGAGCAATCTGGTATCTAAAAAGTTTTTCAGTGCTGATGTTGAGAGTGTGTTTCACTTATTGTCATTCTGGAAGCTCTTCTGATTTAAAAAAAAAAAAAAAAGAAACCTATATACACAATTCACCCTCATAAGAAAGCACCAGTGATATTTGAGAGGCTGAGGCAGGATGACTGTAAGTTCAAGGCAAACATGGACTGGATTACATCCTGAATTCCATCCAGGCTATCCTAAGATACAGAAAGGCCCTGGAGAGAGAGAAAAGGGGTGTGTATCAGTGATGAAAGTAAAGTTCTTAGTAACTTTACAAACTATTTCTTAAACATTAGTGTATCAAATGTTATCCTAACAAGCTATTTGAAAATGAGAATGAGTAAAATTTTGGAATTCCATCTGTAAAATTTAGACTATATGAGATTATCATTAATTTGATTTTTTTAAATACAAACTAAAGCAGTTTTACAAACTTCTCCCTCTTGTATATTAAATGTTATATGAAGATAGGGTCATTGAGATACTGTTAAAGATTTTACTGATCTTTTAGCTGACAAAATAATACCAAGGACTAAAATATTGTTGGCTAGAAGACTTTTCTTTTTCCTTATAATTCAGTATCATGGTCTTAATATACATGGTAATGTTCATATAATGTTCAACTTGCATTTCAAAACACCCCTTTTTAATTGAATGAAGTATGTGAATGTACTTTATATATTATCAAAATTTGAGTACAATCTGAAGGCTGAATACAGCAAATTTTGAAACTTATATCTGGTAATAAAGGCCTGTGGTTATCAATATAACTTTTAAAAATATTCACTTGAAACTTTCCCATGTTGTGCCCTGTAACTGTTTTCAAGGTCACATGGTTTCTGGCTGCCTCATATTTTTTTTTTACAATGGGGCTATAGTGGTTAGTGTGGTCCCTCAGTTCTGTATGTGTTGAACACCTGGTTTACTAAGACGAATACTTTGACAACAGTGGGTAAAACTTGGTGAGACAGATTGTGAAATGCACAGATCCTGTGCTGATGCTAAAGTGCTCTGGAGCCCCTGCCATTATGAATGTGCATTATGACTACATTGTATGAAGTCCTGGTATGCAAATGTGTGGCATTCAGAGAAGTGGAATAATTCTGTGTTATTATTATCTTTGTAAATTACATCTGAAGAGTTTTTGAGGACTTTGCGATGGCAGTTTCTATAGTCACAGTCACGCAGTGTGTGCAGCACAAAGTGTTTTCTTTCTCCATTAACAATAAGTGAGCCAATGAAAATGCTTTTTAAATACACACCCGGCAAGCAGTTATCTGGCTTTTCATTCTTACTATCCACAAGCCATCCTTTATCATCTTTTAAGACAGCATAGGAAACAGCTTTGTAAACATCTGCTTTTCATTGTTAATTGTCAGGAAAACTGCCATTTAAAAGCTTTGGAACCCTTTTAATCCTATCAAGAAGAATATGTTATATATGTTTATCTTTTCCCTTTCAGATTGTTTTTCAGACTTTAAAAAATGTGCTACCCTTCATTCACTTTTCAAAAATTACTTTTAGAAGTACAATATTTTTATATTGATAGTTTCATGAAATATCTTTTCATAATTAGTTGAAATTATTACTAACAAAGGCTAAATTACATACAAAATATGCAAGATAAATAAGACTTTAAATATATAATTCAAAATTTTCATGGACATATTACATATTGAAATGTTCAATGATAGAAAATATAAGGAAAAGGTATTTGGTAACCAAAAAGACAGATTAACTTAGGATTTCAAATCTTCTGCTGTAATTATTCTTTAGGAAATATGCTTTATTTTCATAGGCTTTTTCTGTTCCAATAATCGAGCCATTAATGTCAACAGAGCACCCCGGCAGTGATATACTATGAAGGCTTTTGCAGTAATGCAGTGGCACTTCCTTCTAAATCAGAGGGGCTGTTGAAGTAACCACTAAAAATATTAAAATTCTGGTCTAGTTCTGAATTTATAATGTGAAAGCAACTGCACCAGTCTCTCAAGAACATAAAGAGCATCCATAATTTAATAATTAACACATAATAACAAATAATTTTTGTTACCTATAAATAGGCCCATGCATGTAACAAGTGTAAGGAATGCTAAAAGAAGTAGCTGATTGTTAATAAAAACTTTTTTTCAGAATGTACTCATTTAGAAACATTTTATAACCTTTATTAAATTGCCATCTTACTATGCAATTAGAAAGTATTGTTATTTTTCTTTTTTAAAAACTTGCACTTTACCATTTTCTAAGTTGGTACAAGTTGGACGCTTACTGAATTTCTTTTGTTTTTCAAACTTGTATTGGAGTGATGCAGAACTAGACCTTATCACTGCAAAGAAAATTAATTTAAATGACACATTGTTGCAGTTTCTATGACAACCATATCATGATGCTCATGTTCTTAAAAATTTATAAACTATAATCTGAAGTATGCTAATTCTTGTGAGTGTAGTCAACACTTGTTTGCTTAATATTCATTTTAGTGCTGAGCCTCATCAACTTTCAAAGTCAGATGGTAACATGCTGCATACAATTAAAAGAGGTTTTTGTATGAACTGTCGAGTTTAAACATTTTCCCTAGAAGCCTATAGTTCCTAACACTTCAAGTATGTGCAAGAGAAGCTTTTCATTGGAGAGATAGGAATGAGTGTGGGGTGAACACATGCTGCAGACTTTCAACATGGCTGTTTCTCTCTCCACCCCTGTTGGAAAGACAATACACTCAAACCCAATGCAACAAATTCTAATAAAAACTAAAAAGTCGATAAAATCTAATGAGCTATTTAAATAGTAGTGATTATTCAGTTCCATGGGAATATGGCTTTTTCCTTCAACCTTTATTATTTGAGTTCAAGAACCTAACATCTCTATGGTATGTGTATGATTACGGTGTATGGTAAAGACATGTATCATATCAGGTTAAAGTATTTTGCCTAGCAATTATATTAAGCATTCTGATTTGAAATATAGTTTGAATTCTTTTAGAACTGATTTTAAAATAAACTATGCTATTTAGAATTGCTTATAGCCATAAACTCTCTTGTTAAGTAAAGATGTTTTTAGATATGTTACTTGATAAGTGTATAATTTTAAAATGTGTAGTTTAGAAATGTATATAATTTGTTGGTTGATTAAAAATAACTGGGTAATTTAAATAGTATACACTTAATAAGATAAGATAACATCATGTGGAATTATCAACACTAAACAATACTTTTGCTGGCACATTTTATTAGTCATTTTTAATTAATGCTTATTGAATTATGAAAATACAAAAAATAAGTTCTTGGCTAACATGCTTTAATTATTTTCTTTTCACATATTAGGTACTCAATGAAGTAACACATATGCAATGGAGATTCATATTTAGATATTTTAAAAAGCAATCTGTAGTTTGAAAAGAAAGTTTGTTAAGTACCACCTTTTAAAATTATAGGATACCAAATTCAGTTTCAAAAACGCAATGCATAAAACATCAAGTTGCTGGGGCTAATAATCAGACCTATGAAGAAGGGTAACATCAATGAGCAGCTCTCCTGGCAGCTACTTGAGAGTGGACCTTTGCCTGAATTTTATGAGGCATTACAATAGGTGTCATATTGATTTGTTCAGTGTTTCTTGTGTGGCTCAAGTGTATACTTGGACTGATAATTATGTTAGCAAATGGCAAACTTCAGGCCTGGAATGAGGTAAGTGTCCCTTTAGTCAGTTAGCAGAACCTATGAGATAGTGTGAAAGTTTTTTTCTTAATGGTAAAAGGCTAACACAGCATCACAGTTATTGTGAGGGGTACTTGGAATTTTAGTGAAGAAAGTTTACTTCTGTGGTTGAAATATAACCTTTCATTGTATTCTCTCTCTCTCTCTCTCTCTCTCTCTCTCTCTCTCTCTCTCTCTTCGTGTGTGTGTGTGTGTGTGTGTGTGTGTGCGTGATAATTGTGCTAATTATTTGGATCACTTTTGCTTTGGTTAAGAAAAAAAATTTCACAATTCCATATAGAGTTGTCAGAGAAACATTTGGACGTGTGATTATCCTTTCCCTTTTCATGTGAATGTTTCAATGGCGTTAACTCCAGTAGCCTTCAGTAAAAAATCAACCTGATGCATTCTTTTATAGAGCATTTCAAAAGGTTAGCTTGATATTTTTTTTTAAAGTGTAACTGATTTATATGGGTTTTGGAGTGGTAGTAGAAAGTTAGAATGGTTTCCTAATGTACCTTTATTTATGATGGTTTAATTTCATTGCATTTGCCCATTAATATTCTATTTATAATAAAGTGAAGTATGTCCACTGAATAATGTCAACTTACACTACAGGAATTTTTGTTTAAAAATTATGGAATTAGTATCTGACTGCACATTCAATGTGCATTCTGATTTCTTTAACTGATGTTTCTACCTAAGCTTGATCTCTGCCAGTTACATTGGCTCCAATGTATACCCCTTCCATTTAAGATAAAATGAACGGCCAGAAGAATTACGAATAGCAAAGCCAAGCTTCCTTTGAGGTAAGACTCTGAGGCATTGTACAAGTCTAATGTTCTTCCATGAAGTTGGCCCACCCCACTGTGACTAAGAAATGAGATGATTTGAGGGCTATTACATACTTACAGTTTTCATAGTGGATTAGAATAATGTTACTTAGCACAGGTGTTTCTATAATTGGGATTCCCCGGGAAAATTCAGTACTGTGTTTAATAACACTCAGCTTTCCACATGAGTGAAGGCACTGTTGGTTTGCTGGACTGTGGCATGAATCAGGAGAGAGGGGTCTGGCTTAGAGGCCTGTTGCTTCCTTTCACAGAAAACATTTCCTGTTGGCCATTAGGATCAGATTGCTATGGGCCTATTTACAAATGTTATTTCATTATTTATTTATTGCTGGCCAAATACTGGCAGGCTCCAGTTGGTGTCAGCCAGCTCTGGCTTAAGCTTTCATATAACTCAAAATAGTTCCCAAGTGTCCTTTTCCTTAAATAATATCTCTTTTGTAAAGCATCATATTTGAATAACATTTATGTACCCAAGTAGCAGTGGAAAAAAAAAATTCTCAGAAGTGCCCCAGGGCCTCTCAAGAGGCCTTTCGGTATGGTCTTGTAAGATGCCTCCAAGCCTTGAAGGCAGTTATCGGGAATAACAAAGAAAAACTGCAGGAGGTTATTGTAGGAGTCAGCAAGTGGGCTCTTTAAAGCCTGGTATCCAGATAGCAAAAATATGTGCACAGCATGGAGTGAAAATGGGGCTCAGAAGATGGAGGGACCAGAGATGGAAAGCGGGTGATACAATTAATGACACATTACTTAGTTTCATCAAACCCATTCTTAAGACACCTGGAAGCAACGATTTCTTGGAAACTGGGCCACCAATTCCTCTTATGTCCTCTTATGTCCTCAGGTCTCACCAGGAGACCTCTGCTTATGACCTTGGGGCAACTTGCATCTCTAAGACCTTTGTCTCCTTTCCTGAAGATGGGAAGCAAATGAACATAAGATTGCAGTTCTTGTTCCAGATCCATCCCCGGAGGGAGCCAAGCTAGCTGTGTCTCTAGCTAGTTCCAGCCTCTGCCTGGGTTAATATCAAAAGTTGTCGAACCTCAGTTCTAGGCTCGGATCTGTTCTCTAACCCCAGTTTTGTACTCTACTGAGAGAATGTACCCCGGTACATTCTGGGATGGCATTAGCTACTTTGCAGATGTTGCCCTGCCCCCTCCTGGCCCGGGTTTCCCACAGCAGTACTGCCTTGGGTTCCTCTGCACCAGGAGTTCCTTCTTTGGGCCTAAAAAAAACACCAGAGGTTGCCCTGGCTGCGACATCTGCACGGCGGGTCCCCGTGGCTCTGAGCCCAACGCACTCTTGCGCTCCCACCTCAAGGTGGCGACCGAGGCACGTAAACAAAGCCGGGCTGCACTGGCGGTTGGCACCTTGGGGTTCATCCACGAATTTCAGTTTCCCAGCTACTCCCAAGAGAGCCTAATTGACTATTAAAGGGACCCTTGTAGATGGGTCGTTGGGCCCGAATGTCAGCCGTGTGTGCGTGTGTGCGTGTGTGCGTGAATGTGTGTGCGCGTGTGTGTGTGTGTGTGTGTGTGTGTGTGTGTGTGTATGTGTGTGTGTGTGTGAGAGAGAGAGAGAGAGAGAGAGAGAGAGAGAGAGAGAGAGAGAGAGAGAGAGAGAGAGAGAGAGAGAGAGAGAGAGAGAGAGAGAGAGAGAGAGGAGTCTTGCGTACTCTTATGTGTCGGCAGGCAAGCGCTTCTGGGATGGAAACTCTAGCCCCAACCCGTTTGGGACGCTTAAGCCTTCCTGGCATCATCTGGGTCCTCAAGGCCCATAGGCCCTGCGACCCAGGAGACTTGGGGCTCCCTCCCACCGTGCAGCCTGAGTAACCTGGGTCAGTGAGCAACTGCCAGGACAGAGGGTCGCTGTCTCAAACAACATATTTGCAGATCTCTGTTCAGTGACAACCACGATTTATGACTGGGTCCGGAAAATATAGCTCTCCCCTGCGCTGGAGTCCTTCTCCAGGGTGCGTGCATGCCGACCAGGGGGGTAGGGGTAGTTGTGGATGGGGAAGAGAGACACAGACAGTGAAAGAATAAGCATGCAGCAGTCATACAGTCTTACCTCTGGGAAGAAGGACACGGTTCCTAGAACTGCGATCTGTATGGCCAGTATGCAGCCCAGCTGTTTCTCTCGTAGGATCTTCCCGCCTAATACCACCTTCTGACTAACTTGGACAGTGCTTGAGCTGCCCCCTCCTACTTTCCTCCTCTTCTTTTCCTTTCCAGACATCACTTTAACGCAACCTAGGGCATATCCAGAAAACAGTTCCTTATAGAGCTTCCATTCAGTCGTGGCGGGGGCAAATCCGGTTTACAGTTTTTCATAGGCAGATGGAAGAAGTAGATGGTTACAGGACTTTGGAGAAGGGTTCGTAGGAATGGCACGGGTTGTTGGTGGCAGCGAAAGACGGTTTCTTTTGGGTCTTCGCACTGCCGCAGGTAAGGCTCCCAGATTGCAGCTGCCCTGCTGCAGAGTCGCAGTGGTGGGCTAGCGGAGGAAGCTCCACTATTGAGAGGGGAGTGGAGGAGGGTGGAGTGGGGAGAAATGGGCTCTGGACAGGCTCCCCCTGCATGCATTGTCTTGGTTGGTGTCAGTGCCGGGCGCTCAGCTGATGTCTTTGGGGCCGTTTGAACAAGGTAGACCCTCCAGTACCCTCCCCCATCTTCTAGAACGTGTTTCAAAAGACGCGAATGGCTCTAAAATAAGTTTAAAAAAATCTTTGTCTGACTTTCCGTTCGGGATGTAAAAAGGATTAAATAAATAAAACTTTATTTGATTGTGGAGTTAATCCAGAGACTCAGCGACATCGCTGGTCTTTGGCCTTATTCTAATTCTATGGTAGTAATTATCCTTCGTTTCTTTAAGTGCGATAGATTTATTGCCTTAGAGACTATGCACAGTTTGATTGAATTATTCATTTTTTTTCTTTGGTGTAGACTGCATCTGGGGACTCTGATGTGACGTGTAGATTTTTTTTTTTTCAGGAACAAAGGGAATGTGGAAATGAAAGAGAGAGGGAGAGAGAGGCTGGCAGATGTAATGAGACGCGGTGAAGGTGTACGCAGACGGGCACTCCCACGCCTCCTCCCTTCGGCTCTCACTGCAGCCCTGGGTAACTCGCAGGCTAACACAAACAGCTTTTCTCCCGCAGCCTGCCCTCTGTCACTGTAAGTACATCACCCTTCTGTTATCAGCATGCAGATTCCAGCCACGCACTCCCTCGCCTTGGCTTTGCACCTTTGACAGCAAAAGCACACTGGGAAATTAACTTTCCTAAGCTAGGAAAGGCATGTCTATAAAACTTACTTTTTATTTATCTTTATTTTTCTTTGAAAACAGAAGTTCATGCATTTTTACCACTTTCCTTACCTTCTTTGTGACGATGCTCTGCTGCTACTGTCACCATGGCTGTTCTTTTCTGAACTGGATGACTCGCAGATGCAAATGAAATGTAATGTTACTCTCCATCGTTTAAAGTCCAGGGGGCAGTTCCTTGTCCTTCTGCAAAATGACATCTTTAGGGTTGAAGAATATTATTCACAGTTTGCTTTTGTTGCTGTAACAGGAGTTCCGATCTTTCTGAGTTACTGTCCCAAGGGCACTGTTATTTGGGAGTTGATGTTATCTGCTTCTCCCAAACTTAAACGAAGTGTCACCGACTGCTGGAGCATTGGGGTGTTTGTTATCCTAATTTAAGGAAACCAATGGTGAAAACTTTTCTCCACGCTGTAATTAAAGTTTTTCAACTTCTTACCTTTTGCCTTTTACACTCTTCACGTATTCTTCGTTTTGTTAAAAGTTCTTCTTGGTGTTTTGGAGTGAGTGACATATTTGTCCTGTTTACACAGTAGCTATGAAGCCCTTCCTGCGAGAAGTTGGCCACCTTGATGAAATCATATAGGTCTGAATGATCCACCCGGTTGGTGTAAGGGAGCCTTTCAAAGGGGGGTGGAAATCGAGGTTTTAACGACTGGTATGTTTTTTGCGTGGGTGTTTTAAATATTAACTTCTGAAGCAGGATTAATTGCGTTGCCCTTCCCAAGTTCAGGGGGAACCTCTCTCCAGGAACCGTGCGCGCCTTGTCTGCCAGTTTGTGCCTCTTCCCTGGAGGTACGAGGCCAAACTTAGCAAAGCCGAGTTGCCTTTCCTTGGTCGAGGTGCACAGGGACAGAAATACAGCGGGCTCCCAGGCAGCAACCGCAGCAGGCAGGTAAGTCAGCCTCATCCGCTGCCCCCTTCTTCCCTCCCTCAGTTCTGGCATTTCACCGCCTGGGTTTGCGTTGAGCTGGCTCAGACCCCCAGGGGAAGTGAGCTAGTGTGTTCCAGAATCTGGATGCGATGTCGGGTGCCCTTCATAGACTTCTTGGAATCTGCAGGCGGTGCAGACCAGGTGGAAATCCCACCACATCAGCGGATGCCTGGCCCTCTGCCTCACCCACTTGGGTAGTACAGCTGGTACCCCAGGCTTCGGGGGGGGGGAAACCCTGAACAAACACACACACACCCCTATTTCCCCCCCCCCGGGGCCACATGTTACCCAGTTCAATCTAGATTGTGACACCCAGACCCCAAAGTTTAGTTTCTTTTAGGGCACAATATTGCCACCTGCTTCAGTTGCCTATCCCACAGCCATCTACTTTGGTACTAATTTATGAACCGATGTCTAAAGAGGGTTCCTGAGCTCCTTTTCAGAAGGTACTAGGGCCTTAGATCACAGAAATCTTGGTAACATTTCCTTTTCCTTCTTGCCTCCCGCCTGCCCAGCGGCCTGCTTTCTGGTCCGCTGGGTCTGCCTCCCAGAGCCCAGAGTAGTCTGTGATTTAAAAAGACCAGTGCGCTGGTGTTGAGAAAGTCACATCTGTCTCAGCATTTTGGAAGAACCTACTGGCGCCCATGTTTTCTTATGAAAGCTCATTATTTGAGTGATTCTTCCCTGTGAATTGGTCTTTGAGACCTAACTTGGTGCTTCTCTTTGTGGGCTTTTAGTGCAGGCAATTTGGTTTGACCGGTAGGATTTGGAGAGGGTCTCTGGCCCTTTGGAGTTGGAATTCTAAGAAAGGCAGCTAAAGAGTTCAAGGCTCAGGAATTCGGAGGCAGGCCAGGTGGAGCCTAGGTTAGACCCAAATGGGAGAGCTTTCTAGGTGGGAATTGTAGTTTGGGCTTTCCCCCTGCATATCATATCTGAGTATGGTCCAGTATTTGGGGGAACACTGCCAAATAAGGATCTGGCCTGCTAGGCACTGGAGATTACTCCGCATGGGTCTCCAGTTCCAGTGCCTGGAAGCAGTTGTGAGCAATGGAAATTTCTAAATTTCTTGCCCAGGACTATTTTCCTCCCAACCAATCTTCATCAAGTGATTTTAACATAAGTCCCTAAACTCCAAACCCTCAAGCATTGTTTCCCATAGAGCAGAAACAGCTGGTCTCTGCCTTCTTCCAGGCTCATCCTAGGTGTGATCTCTACCTTCATCCACCCTTTCTGTTTTGTCTGGAGTTCATATGGAAGCTAACTAACATGAAGTATACACTAAGGAGCATCTCCTTCCATTGCTTGGGTTATAAAGATGAAGCTTTCTCTCTTTTATTCTTGCATTCTTGCTTCTTTCTATGTAAGGACTTCTCTATGTTGGTCATCATTCCTGTCCCTCCTCCAGTTTATTTCAGTGTCTCCCTTTAGGAGGCATTTCAAAGGAGCCCTCTGGTAAGTTTCTACAAAGTAGAAGCCTTTAAAGTCTCTGCAGGTATGCTGATTATCTAGAGCCTTTCTCCTAGCTTTTATTCCTGATGTAGGTCTCCACTGACCTTAGTTTTGTGTGTGTGTGTGTGTGTGTGTGTGTGTGTGTGTGTGTGTGTGTGTGTGTGTTTCTGGGCCTAGTTTAAGGCAAGCCAACCTCACCTTTTGCATACTGCCTCTTATCAGCTCCATGATGAGGTCACAGATTGCTTCTTACTTACCTCCTCTTCTTTTCCATTACAATTATGGGCACCAACAATGGTCCCTCCTTTTCTGGACTTCCAGCTGTCTCTGTCTTGAGATAAAGTTCCAGGTGTCTACTCAATTAGGCCATTCTGTGTCCTTCACACCATTACTCTAGCTTACACATCATTCATATGGGATCTTGAATGTGTGCAGGGCTTTTATTGGGGAGATGTCTTTTATTAGAGAATCGTATATATCTGACTATGCAATTTCTTATGTTATTCTGGTTGACTTGAAATGCTTCATCTTCTCCAGGCACCAGCTCAGTTACCTGAGATTGTCCTTCCAAGTGTGTCTTTGCAAGGTTGAGGTAATGAACATGTATCACCCACTCAGTTCCTTGAAACAATCTTATCCAAATAGGATAGATGTTCAACCATTTTATTTATTGTTTATTATACAGGTATAAAGCCACCTGTGGTGTCTGTACATATTTTTTTTTTAAAAGAAAATTTAGTTCATGAACTCCATCAATCATATGGCCTCTAGGACAAGGCTACCCACAAAGTTTGGGACTTGTTAATCTAATTTCTTTTTCTTTCAGATTCTCCTCTTACATTCTTTAAGTTTTTCTTCCCATTTGCCAAAGTTCTGCTACATGAAGTTTCGTGATCTCTGCTTCCTGAATCTTTTTCTCTATATTCTGCTGACCATTTGTCTCTCTTTCATCTCTGTTACTCACCCCAAAGTCACTTTTCTCCTCCCTGTTCCACTTCACCCCCTGTCCTTTTCCCTTCTGTATTTCTCCCACTTCTCACTGAGACAGTCTAGTTCAGTATCACAGTATTTTTTTTAACCTTCAGTCACTTAACTTTTCCGAAGCTCAAGTTCTCATCCTTATTTTCCTTCCATTTGACTTCTCCTATGTTCCTCTTTTTCTAGAGATGTGCTTACCTTTCTCCCGCTTCACTTTACCTGTTTCCTGGTTCCCTTACCAGCAGCCCCAGCCCCTAGCAGTGCTCCCTAGGTCCTTTCTTTTCCGTCTGTCTCTCTACCTAGTTCTTGTCCCTTGTTCCGTCTGGGCCAGAATAGCCCTCTTCTTCCTCCCCTTGCAGTGGCTGCTTCACTCTCTGCGTCCCCCGGCGCGTCCAATTCCAGTCTCTGCTCGCGCCGCCGGTCTCTCTGCCCTCCTCTCTCGGAGGCTTGCTCTTGCCTCTGCCTCCTGCTCTCCCCTCCTTCTTCTTTCCCCAGCCCTTCCCCCTCCCTCCCAGCCGCCCCGCCTGGCTTGCTGCCTCCTTCTTCTCTTGTCTCATCTTGCCTGTGTTGTCTGGGAGGGGAGCCCTGCCTCCTCTCCCTCGCTCAGATCAATGCCCTGGCCACTCACTTTCTGATGTTGCACGACGGGAAATGCTTTGAATACTTACGACATGGCCGCTCACACTGATTGCCAAGATTGACAGCACTAACCATCGCCTTCACTTGTTTCAAGGGGGGAAGCCCCCTGTCACCCGGCTCCGCGTGCACCTCCTGGCACCCCGGCAGCAAACTTGTGCGCTCAGCTCTCCCCCCTGGCCTGGGGCAGGACACCCCCGCAGACTTGAGTTAACGGGCAGCAAGCCGGGGCAGCAGCGCTGAGGACCTGCTCCCTTGCTCCCCAGACTCAGCTAATTGACCTAGCACCGACTCCCCTTTCTTTAATTTTTAAAATTTGTATCTTCCCCTTTTTCTTTAATGCCTTTTACTCCCGCGGCGCAGCGCACAAGGAGCCCTCCCGTGAGGTACCATCCTGGAGCCCGCCCAGGTAACCGGGACGGAGCGAGCGACTTAAGAGCGAGGGAGGCAGTGTAGGAGAGCCGCAGTGAGAGCTACCTGTTGGGGCGCCGGAGGGGGTAGGGGACTGGAACCCCGCGTCGGGCCGGGCACCGGCCCCAGCGCCTCCCACTCCTGCCTTTCCCGGCACCTCTGGGGTTAGTTTCTCCGAGTGGGGACGGCGGCTGGGGTGGGACAGCGGAGGGACGCGAGGCAGCCGAGCGCAGCCCTTGGCAGAGCCTTGACTTGCCGAGAGGGGACTGGGAGGAGGGCGCTTGCAGGAGGGCGGGCGGGCCGGCGGACGAGCCGAGGTAGAGAAAGGGGCCCGGCGCTGCTCGCCTGCGGTGGACACGCCGATCCTCAGGATGCCTGCCTCTCTCGGAGAGTTGTGCCCTACTCCAGAGACGGTGACAGATCTGCAAGGCTCGTTTTTGGTTTTCTTGCCCCCCCTTCCCCAAATCACTCCGAGAAAACACATGTTGTAGCCTCAGATAACTGTGCGTAGGGCACCGAGGCAAAAGGGCAGGGAAAGACAGCCAAAGCCACCTTTGACAGCAGAACTGTTATCGCCATCGCAAGTATTCGTCCGGAAATCTGTCTGCCCTCTTGGCCCATCTAATTCTTCCACCTTCGCGTCCCCAAGTAGATACTCTAATCTATAGAAGTGGGAATGAAATGAAAAAGAAGTCAGGTGGCTTAGAGAATGAATTGTTAAGTCTCCGTAAAGTTCGAGGTAGGTATTTCATGGAAGTTCGCACAAGTGTGGGATGGAAGAAGTTGGTGTGCTTGTGTTGTGTTTAGTGTTTCTCTCTCTCTCTCTCTCTCTCTCTCTCTCTCTCTCTCTCTCTCTCTCTCTCTCTCTCTCTCTCTCTCTCTTTCTCTCTCTCTCCCTCCCTTACTCCCTCCCTTCCCGCTCCGTCCCTCTCCTCTCTCCTCTATCTTCCTACCTCTCCCCCCCCCTTTCTCTTGCTCTTCTTCTATCCTCCAGCTCTTAAGGTTCAGATCGGGCTCTTGGGTGGTAATGCCCTTTGTGCCCACGAGAGGGCAATATCTTGAGGGCTTTGTGAACACTGGCTCTCTCATCGCCGCGTGCTTGTTTGGGTTTTGAGAAAGTTTTAACGAAACTTTCAAAGTGATATCTCATCTTATTCATGATATTAAAAAGTAAAGCCATAAAAAGAAAGACGAAACGAGAGAGAGAGAGAGAGAGAGAGAGAGAGAGAGAGAGAGAGAGAGAGAGAGAGAGAGAGAGAGAGAGAGAGAGAGAGGAGAGAGGAGAGAGGAAAGAGAAAAGAAAAAGAGAAGAATAGCTTGCCAGAGGAGTTAGAGCCAAAGGAGACGGGGTGGGGGGGTGGGGGGGAGGACTGTTGTAATTGTGGGTTTGGCCGACTGACGACTGGAGTGCCCTCCTAGGCAGTCTCAGTTGTAGCCGGAGGTCATGTAAATCGACCTTAAAAGAATGCATAAGCCATAAATTAAACCCTCACCCAAGGACTGATCTATAAGTAGACAATATCCAACCTGGACAAAACGGGCTTCCTTTAGAGCCGACCTAAACCGCACCCCCCAAATAGAGACTAAACGTGAAGTAAGTTTTCTTAGCGAATGAATATTTTGTTTTCTTGAAAAGTGTCGGGTTGATTCGCCGTGTGACTGCGCCGCCGCAGTTCTGAGAGGCGTCAGTGTCAGCCAGATTGGGGCACAGGGGCCAGGAGGTCCCTCTAGGCTTCTGACCCCCACACCCACTTCGGTTTGAGACCTTTGGCTAGTTGTGGGGTTGATTCTGGCCTAGGGCGGGCGGGACTCCAGGATCTTCCGAGCGCTCCGCGCCGGGGTGAAGTTTACCCGGACGAGCGCCTAAGGAAAACCCGGGTGGCCAGAAGCCGCGCGCTCCCTGCTATTCCTCGCCCACCGGGGCTGCCCACGACTTTCCCAGGACGCTCCAGTTCCCCTCGCTCCCTCCATTATTGCACGTTACTTTTTATGATCTTCTCAGCAATAAACAAACCGAACTCCAAGGCAGTCAGCAACCCAACGGTGGTCCTCTTTGCTCAGCACGTAGGCTGGACCGCTGGCGGCTTGGGCAAGGGGCGGCCGCGTAAGGTTCGCGCGGGTTCGGCCTCCAGGTCCTCAGCGCTTCTGCCGGCACCCGCGGCTCAGAGCCTGGCCCGCAACCTTCGTCCCTCTAGGCTCTCTGCCCGGCCCGCCACCCGCTGCCCGCTGCCCTCCGTGCTGCGGGCCGAGGTCCGCAGAACCGGCTGGGCCCTGGATGGGAGGCGGTGCTGCCGAGGCCCGCCTGCCCCGGGGGAGCTGCTTTCGGCTTTCTCCCTTAAAGGGCAGTGCGTAGAAGGACCCGGGCTTGTGCAAAGGCTGCTGGGGTTGAACTGCGGCAAAGGAACGGTCATGCTCTGCGGAGGACGGATTAGCTCCTGGTCCGCGCAGCTTTAAGATAAAAAGAGAGAACTGGTGTGTTCGGACAGATAAAAGGTGGTCGTTGCCGGCGCATTTTGAGTTTTACTTAAGCTTGTCTGATTCTGACCAAGTTTGAATATGTTTGTTTGTGTGAATGACCAGTAACTGACTGCCGCTCCTATTCGGGGGTCTAAAATAAGTCAACTACTGGGCTAGCTGGGCTGGCAGCTACCAAGATGGGCTGTTTTGGGCTGCTTCTGTGTGTCGCCTCTTGTAAGGGCCGCGCTTGAAGTTTCAGTCTCAAGGTAGCCCGAAGCTGTCCTGGCGACACACTGGACTGGGCTGCAGACCTCTTGCCTCACTGCCGGTGAAGGAGTGCGGGTGACTCCTCTGTCCTGGACGCTGGGCTCCAGCGCGCACTCCAGTTGCTTGGCTTTTGGCCCTGGCGGAACCGCCCAGCCAGAAACCCAGTGGAGAGAATGCCCCTTCCCCCGCCCACCAGGGTCTCCTCTCTTCTGTCCTTTGTAGTCACATGTCCGGGTTTTCCCCCTGGTCCCGAGAACAGACACAGCCCCGCCCAGTCTATTTCTAGAAGGTGGGTTTGGTGAATAAAAAGGTCAAGTGGTTAGGTTCCCGAGCTGGGCCACAGTGAGGGGGGACAGGACGGACACCTGGCAAGGCCCGCCCCGCCTGTCCCCCCAACCCTGGCGGGCCTGCTTGCCAGCGACTGGCCTCCCTAGGCCACATTCTTGTGCTAAGTGCAGAGGCAGTAGGAAAGGCAACCCTGAGCCGGTCCAGAGCAAGCGAAGCTGATCCTGAGATGGCATTTTGTTTTGAACAGTTGCTGGGGTGGACGCTTCCTCATAAGGTAAGGTGTCAACTGGACAGTCGGCTGCCCAAATGCCACATGTATAATTAGCCTGCGCACTCAGCACCTCATCTCCAAGGCCCCTAGGCACGGGCTTGGCTGACTTGAGCAGCTCAGTTCAGTTCTGGATTACAAGACTCCTGAGGGAAGCCGAACAGGTCAAGACAGCCTGGGGAGGCCCTGGCAGGGAAGACTGACCATGAAGCTTCGTTTTTGATTTTTGTCTTTCCTGCTTCTACAATTTTTCTTAGTTTTCGGCTTAGGGGGAAGTACTGGTTAGGAGAGGGTACTCAGGTTGCAGGCTAGATTGGGAAGGGGAATGCAGAGAGAATCTGGCCATACCCTTCTCCACTTGCTTCACTGGGGAGTCTGAGAGGACCCCCTGTGTGCACTAGTCTATTGGGAACAGTCAGACTTGGCACTGTGTGTCCTGACTTGGGAAGAGACTTGAGAACTGCTCACTTGTCTCCTTGCTTCCTCCACCCTCAGAGGTTTCTCACAATAATTTAGTGTCAGTGCCCTGACTGTAGCTTCTACTTCCCACTTCAGGCCTAGCTGGTTGGGGCTTTGGGGCTGCTAGTTTGTATGTGTGTATGTTTTGGAGCAGTGCCTTGTCCCCTCTGTTTTCTCAGTTTCCCCATCCCAGCCTGGGTTCAGCTTTAAGGATTATTGTCCAGTGCAGCCTCGAACATAACACTCTGTCATTCCTCTGTCACTTTGTGCAGTTGCTGTGGTATTCAGCACTCAGCATTAGGGCACTGACATTAGTCTGCCTCCTCCCCTTATTTCTAGGCTTCCCAAACATGCTACTGGGAAGATTCTCTTTATTTCAAAACAAATGAACAAAAATTTCCCAAGCTTTCTGCAAGTTAGTGGAACAGAGTTAGCTTTCTCAGCAGCAAAAGTTCTTTCTGCGGTGGGAAGTAGGGACATGGCTTATTAAGTTTTACATGCTTTTGATTGAACCAATGTAGTGTTTTTAAATAGCAGGAACAAGGTTATAACTGCATTTTCAGTTCTCTCAGCCCATGAATGTATTATCTATACACTTTCCAGAGCATCTTTCTTGAACACACATATGTGAACCTGTACATAGGCAAAAAGACATGTAAATTTCTTCTAAATATTTGAGAACCCTCATAAGAGATATTGTACCTGTTATTTAGAAAAGGGAACAAACAACCAAACACTGTTTCACATTTTGAAAGCAAATGTGCCCTACAGTCATGGATCTAGTAGTCTATGGCCAAAGACAGCTAGTAAGTAACCTGGACTTGGACACCAGAAGAGAGTATGCATTTCTCAGGCAAGCTGAAAGATATCCTTGGTCATGTCATGAATACTAACACCTTTTCTCTCTGCCCTTTCACATTTCTTATCAAGGCAGAATGAAAAGCTTTTTGTTTATTATCTGGTTCATTGTTGCTTTAAGTTGTTACGTTTGAAGTGATGAAAAAGAATGTTCTCTTAGTGTATATGTGCTTTTTAAAAGCACAAAAATTGAGCTTTTTTATAATTATGAGGTATGATATATTCTGTAATATATTACATAACTATAACACTCAATAATATATATAGTAACAACAAATGTTGCCAGACTACTTATCAAGCAGTTATTATGTGCCTGTGCCTTGAGCTGACTCTGTAATGCCTTCAGCATTAGTCTTAGATGGAGTGATATATAGTGAGAATATTGTCTGTCAAGCATCTTTTCAGTAGCAGCAGAACACAATATATATTTTTCTTTGTAAGGGAAAAACAAAGATTTATAACATATCAACATCCCAGCATGCCTTCCTTTTTAAAGCTTCAAAGTACGTAACTTTAAACACATAAATGATAAATTTTGGTGGCATTATTGAGGTTTTATATCAGTTTCTATTTGTCCTGTTTTAAGAGATATTATATTTTAAGTCACTGATCAAATTGCTACACATATCTATCTTAAATATCATAAATCTGTGATGTTTTGTATAATTCTTTTTCAATTAATACAGTAGGTACTAGAAGGAATGGTGTTTCTTGTGAATTAGATGACACATTGGCTTTAGTGCTTTAGTATTTTCTCTATTTTCAGAGTGGTTAATTTGCTTATCTACAAAATTAAAAAATAATATTCTCATTAGTGAGATAATTCATATATCTATATGTATATCATCTATCTCTCTATTACTTAAAATCAGCATTTTATGAAATTGTAGTTTGTGTTTAAGTGAGAATTATTTACTTAAATATAGTTAGGAATACACACACACACACACACACACACACACACACACACACACACACACACATGTTTTTGAAGTCAAGTAAAACATTCCCAAGCTAATAAGTTTGAGAGTGCCATATCAGGCACAGACAGGTATTAGAAATGATAAAACACAGATAACTTGCTGTAAGATGATTTGCAGATGGGATGTTTTAGCTACCATCCTGAGGTTAGATGGGTCACATTACTATATATATATTTTAAAAATTAACCTAGGCCATTTCAGATTGATCAAGTTATGTGGATATACAAGGTTTGATGGGGGCAGGTATTACTATAGAAACCTGCTATAATGAACAGAATAATCACACAATGCTTTTTTTAGAAGAAAAATGGGATTGTCTCTGGGTTTGCACCGCAGCTTGCTTAAGAGTATGGTTCTTCCTTCCTTCCTTTCTTTTTCAAACAGGGAGAAATAAGGTGCTAGATAAAGCAGCATTTCATGTTCTCAGACTGATTCTGCTTTTCCTTGTGATTATGTTCCAAATGTGAAAAACAAAAACAAAAACAAAGACAGTGCTTGGGAGTATATTAAAAACAGTTTTTACTAGACACATGCACTTTTTAAGTAGATAATATGGCCTTGTTAGCTGAGTCCTAATTGTTTGGTGAGAGGAATCAGTGATTCTCACCATCCTCTCATTATATATTCATTATTCATTCTTAGGAAGGATGTTTTTATTTTCCTTGTTCTGTGGAAGAGGGTAAAGCTTTTCAGCTAATTATTTTGTTTAGACATTTAGTCAAACGGGAAATAGTTCAAAATTTGCATTATGGTATCTATGGAGCTTTTCACGTATTTAGTATCTGATTGTCATAGTTTGGATATAAATATCAATTGAAGACTGGATAAGGGCTGAGAAATGGAATATCATTTAATTCTCCTCCAGGCTCTCACCTCCAAAACAAGGTGCTGATGTTTTTCTTCAAATCTGTGGTAGTCTAAAAAAAGGGAACATGAAACCCTAAAATCTCAGAGAAGCAGTATTGATTCAATTCTTAACTGCAAATCCTTCATATCATTGCTCAAAATATCTAACTTTGCACCAATATTAGCCATTCTTTTTATAGTGACACCACGCTTAGTAAAAAACTTCTAAGCACTGAGGTCAGGTGTTGAGATTGGATTCTACTTTATTTTTTATGAATCAGATAAAGATTTCTGTGCATGAGACCATATGTGAAGATGAGAGAACAAGAACATTTCCATATCAAAGGCAATATATCTGAGGCTGCATGGTAATTAAGATGCAGTGGTTTGGGCTCTGCACTGGCACTTAGAGCATCGCCGGGCCTTGCGCATCATGCAGGCGGGTGCCTCTGCATACTTCTTGAAATACACTTATGATTTTGTACAAACATTTATGCCAGTCCACACTTTTCTGTGGATAATTTGTATTTCATCCAAACCATTCAAAGTCGAAGTTATTTTTCGAGCTACCCCCTCATTATGGCTTTTGTGCATCAACTATTTTTATGCTAGCTGTTTGTATTTCTTTTTACCAGAATGATGGCTTGTTTATATTCAGAATCTCTTCTTGCTCCTCTAAGACCCCTAATATATCACTCATTTTACTATTCACTCAAAAAACTTTCATCTTTAGGAAGGATGTGAGTTATTTTCTGAGGTTAATTGGAGATGCTGCAATCCACTATAAACTAATAAGCCACATTAAAAGTCAACTGCCTAGTTATTTGTGCTTTACAATGCTAATATATTTAGTACTCCTCAGTAACTTGCATAGTATACAATGTTGGGGAAATATCTTTTCAAAATGTTTAGAGAAGAATTCAGAAATCATCTGTTTTACTTTTTTATAGCACAAAAATGTGTGGTGACATTCTCTTTCATACTCCAAGTGAAAAGCAATACGTCGAAACTGTAGAAATCTTGTTATTTATCTAAAGAGTTATTTCTCTGCATTTACAGGAAGATGTTTGATTTTATTTATAAGGAATTGAATTAATGTCTTAACCTTTGGGGGACAGAACTGTGATACAGGAAACCTGTCATGAGTGGAAAGGTGAAATAGGAGGATCTAACAATTGGTACTCTAATGCTGTGTCTATTTTAGGACGTTTTGCATCTCTGGGCAGCTGCTTGAATGTGCTTTGTGATTTTCTGGATTTTGTATTTCCGTGTTTTCTCTCTATGAACATGTTGCCGGGATGCTTGTGGCAATGCTCCACTTGGTGTATTTCATTAGGAAGCTTCCAGGGTCAATGAAGCCTTTTAAATGCTTTCTCTGAACTGAAATATTACTGTGTATAGAGGCCTGATATGATATGAATCCTGTAAGAATTTTCCATGTTTTAATTATTTTGGATAAAGTTATTTACATATGTTGATTTGATGCTTTTCAGTGATGTCACATGTAAATCGGCATAATAAGATAAATGCATCGTATGATGTGCGTATTATGGTAGGTAGACTTTTCATGCTATCTCATGTTCTCTTGATTGTTTTTCTCCAAAACTATCACAAGATAGCCCCTTCCATGACATTTCATTTCTGTTACCTTTGTCAGCTTATTGTCTCTAGTCAGAATAAAGAGATATATCTTTTCTATCTTTAATATATTCATCCAAATACAAAAAAGGACTATAGTTTTTGATTTCCCCTCCTAAATACTGTCTCTGCTTCCTTGAAGAAAGTAATTCTTTAAATTAGACATAGAAAATTGAAAATGCTTCATTTTCCTAGTCTAAAAAAGCTCAGTGTGTGTAAAAAGGATTGGAACATTTTTTTTTTTTTTTTTTTTTTATGAAGAGCACAGGTTTATAAAGGAACCCATTCTGGCTCATGGCTGTGAAGGCTTCCTTTTATACTGCAGACATAGCACTGGGAAATGTGACTGGGTACTCAGTTCTCAGCACCCAAACAACATCTTTGAAGGCAGAAGCCTTACTTTTCAAGGGTCCTTTCCTTCTGCTGAGAACATTGATATTTGTTACATGAAACTTACGCTTTACATTCCAGCTTTACAACCTGTTTACTACCAATGGGGGCATTTGGTCAGTTGCACAACTTGCTTTTCCCCCCTGTAAAATAGAAACATCCATGTATATTCTTTTCTTTCCTAGAAAGAACTCACCTGGATTCTAGAAGACTTGGGAGAATCCCAAGTGAGTAAACAGTATCTTTGATTCCTAATCTTCTACGTGTGATGAAACTCCAATCCTTAATTTTGGAAGAGATTGTGAAAGTCATTCCATCTGTTGCTTTCCATTTAATACCGATGATCCTTACTCCCTCTAATCAATTAATTATCTCTCTTCCTTTTGTATGCCTTCAATGAAAGATATTTTATAACTAAATTTTGTTATTTACATAAATAGTTCACAACACTGGAGAATTCTTTCGTCCAATAGACATATTTCAGTCTTTTTCTCATATTTTAAGGATAAATGGAAGCAAATGTTTTTCTTCATTTGAATAATAGACCTGAAAAGACCAGTATCAGACATTCAGTTTTATTTCTTGAATCTTTCCTTTTGCATCTTACCCTAGTAAGTTGGAAAAGTTACACAACCTCTTCAAGTATCCACTTACTAATTTAAAAGATGGGACAGTGATAGAATCTATCACATAGAATTGCTGAGATCAAATGTTAAGATATTGAATACAAAAGTGTGCAGGATACCTCTGGATAGCTGTGTTAGGAGATATGGACAGTGGTTGTGTGATCAGTACTAGATGCTTAACATGAAAAGTGGCCTTTATTCTTTACTATTTCACAGATTTCTCCAGTTTTTAAACTGCATTTATATCCACTGTCTTTTTCAATAAATAGTATGTAGGACAGATAGACTTACCACTCATACTTCCTCCCTGTCTCCATGATGTGAATGCATGTTTCTTTGGGTTTTGCTTCAGGATATTATTTATTCCAATCAAAGTTTGTATGCCGTCAGCCAGGGATGGCTATTTGGCCTTCTCGTCTTGCTATTTCAGTGCTCATTTGCTTTATCTTTGTGTTCACTTCTAGAGATACCATTGGTGTTTCCCATGACCAATGTAAATGAATAAGCCCTGATGAGTTAGGAGCATTGCACATTGCTCTATATGTCCTCAATGACTTGACAATTGCAGTAATATAGGTGACTAGTTTCAAAATGGTGCTCATGAAGGGGAATATATGAAAGTGTCCTTGATGGTGAAAAGGTTGCAAATCACTTGATTACATGATTTCAAGACTGAAAATGCATAGTCCTTGAGGAGCTATGAATATGGGTAATTCTGAGTAGTATTGTAATTGCTACTGTGGAGACATGCATATGAGAAGTTCCTATGTTGAGTAAAGCTTCTAGTACAAGGTGGCCTTTGGTTGGTGATGTAAAGGATGGTTGGGGGTAGGAGTCAGGTAGTGCTTCAGGGAGCACTGTGGCAACGTTTGCTATTATTATTTACTGTTTGGTGAGTCTGATAGTGAAATGTCTCACTGTATCTTTGTGACTTATAGAAAGGCCATATGGGACATAAATGTGATATGGCCATAGACTAGCAGCTTAATCACCACACTTCTTTTACTTAGCTGGATTTTATGGTCAGTAACATTGTGGATACATTTAAAGGAACAAAGAAATCTTTCAGATTTATTTTTTCTTCAAGTTTGTGAGGTATGTGAAAATTAAAAGAAGTGGTTTATTAATAAATGCACTTGGGGTTGGGAATATAACTCAGAGGTAGAGTGCTTGTCTAGCATGTACAAGGTCCTCAGTTCAATTCCCAACAACCAACACACACACCCACCAAGAAAAAAACACTGTCAAAGTAAATGACCTACTGATTCAAGATTATGAATTAGTACAATCTTGTGTCTTGAACTGTCACATACTCTTTTATTTATTTGACAAGCACAGTTGCAGAAAAAAATATTATTTGGAAAGTTTCAGATCTGGGTATTAGTTTTGAATTTATTTTATTTGTTCCTGGTGCTGCATATTAATAGCTTAAAATGTAATAAGTACAAAGTTAGCATATCTCATAATTTTGTTGTGTTTGTGTATGTGTGCCTGCATTTGTATTCAGGTATGTGTGTGTGTGTGTAGGTCAGAGGTCAACCATAATGTCTTTTCTCAGATGCTGTCTGTTTCATGTTTTGAGAAAGGGTCTTTCACTAGCCTGGGACTTGCTCAGTTGTCTGGGATGGCTAGCCAGAGAGCTTCAGGGATATGACTATCTTTGTCTTCCTAGTTTAGGAATTACAGGTGTACACTACCATATCAAGCTTTTTATATGTTCTAGACGTTGAACTCAGTTCTTGTTGATGCTTGTCTTACAGCAAGAACTTTACCAGCTGAGCCATTTCCCTAGACTCTCCATAACTTTGAATTGAAGGGCAGCATAAAAGTAAATTCTTCCTCAGAGTAAATAAATAGGAATTATTATATGATGATAATGAACAGAGACTAGAAGCAGGGCAGCAAAAACCTCTTCTCACTCCTGAGAATGTTCAAACTGCTGCTCATTTATTCTTGTTAGTTTTGTAATTTGGAAACCCATGTTTTCTAGGTTCTTAAAGGTCTTTTTTCAGAGTGGCAGACTTTTTGTCTGGTTTAAATCTGGAGTTTCTCCAGTGTTTAACAACTCATTTCTCCAAATTAAACATGTTCACTGAAATCTTCTAACTCAGGAGGCTGTGACATAATGGCTGATGGGGAAAGGACTGGTGGTCACATAGTCTGCAGAAGCAGTAGCCCTAGCTTCCAGTATTCTTTATCTGCTGTTGTTTTTGCTACTCCTTTGGCTTCTTGATACTTGCATTGTTAATTAATAGTAGCATGAAAAAAATGATGCCACCTCTACTTTATAAAGAAATGTTCTGAAGCTGAGCCAAGGGTGGGAGGGATGAAAACCTGTAGAACAGTTTTAATGAATCTTAAGTTATAAAATTGGTTGTATTTCCTTTAAAGAAGCAACAACTCAAAAAGGAAATAAATTGAAATAAAATGGAGTCTGAAGAAAGTTTAAGTAATTCAGGGCATAATGTATCAAATAGCTAACTGAGTCCCAGGAATGAATATATATAATTTTACTCTTGATTTGGAAAACCCAAATATATGCTGAAGGAAAATTTGACTCCTTACAATTTCTTAGATGTAGTTCTTTCTCTTATAGGTATGCATGCATGCATGCATGCATGCATGCATGTATGTATGTATGTATGTATGAATGTATGGATGCATTTATGTATGTATTTATTCTTTGGGGACAGGGTCTTTCTACATAGTCCTGGCTGTCCTGGAACTCATTGTATTGACCAGTCTGGCCTGGATCTCATAGAGATCCACCTACTTCTGTTCCCAAGTGCTGGAATTAGTGGAGCTGTGTCATTATCCTTTATCACCATTACAATTCTTGTTGAGAGTAGATTTTAATGATTGAGGTTCAAAGATAATTTCAATTTTGGCATTCCTAAACTTATATTACATTATAGTTAATTTCTATTTTTTGTCATATTAGAGCCTTTATGCACTCAGCAAACACTCTAAAGGTATTAGTAACAGAAACTATGAGCCTTTCTGAGGTTAGAACCTTTTCAGTTTTATAGACAATAGTCCCAGAGGGTGCTTTGAGCTGTGCATTTGTATAGGTTTATGCAGTTCATGGGATGTTCACTGTATGGAATAGTTTCATATTTTGAGTTTCATGGTATTTTGTAGTATGCAGGTATATAACCAGATTAAATTGGATAGAATAAGTGAATTTGGAAACTCAGATTCTTATGTAGGGTGTGACAAGGGAGGAATGAATAATTATGACACATTTTCTAAGTCATTGTCCATACTTAGCTACATGTAAGCTGTGAAATTTGTGTTCATGTCTTTGTCAAAGCCATGTGGGAGAGGTCATCAGTACTGTCAGATGTGTGAACTGACCTTTCTATTGTGTGTTAGGGTTGCTATGTATTTTTAGATCTGCTTTTATTTGTCTGTGTTCTTTTTTTTAATTTTTTTTTTGCTTTTTGATGTTGACAAAAGCTAGTCCCTGTAATTAAATACCAATATAATAGGACATTCATGTCAGTATTCTTTATATTTTAAGAAGCTGAAATAATATGTATATTAGTTTTGCTTAGTTATCAAGTTTATATTAAGATAACTTAAAAAAGAAGTACATTTTTATTAAATGTAAGAAGAGCATTAAATTATATGGCCATTTGAAACTTTCCCAGATGGGTCCTCTGTTCAGCTAAGGCTACTGTTGATGCATCTTAAAATACTCTTGATAACTAATAATGTTCATTTCAGTGTAAGAGCATGGGAACATCATCCCAGGCACCCACACTTCCTGTTTGGGGTAAGCAGGGGAAAGACTTCCTGCAGTTTAGGTCAAAGAGACAGAACTTAGAATGTTCAAGGGGAGATGGAAACAGAGACCTGAGATAGTGTAGGAATCTAAGCACAACTGGAGAATCCTACGAGACAGAAGTAAGGTTCAGGAGAACTTCTGGCAGAATCATATATAGAACATGTGAATATATATTTGAAATTGTAGATATGTCATGTTGTGGTAGTGCATGTTACAAAACATTCATATATATATATATATATATATATATATATATTTAAAGGAAAGCTATAGATGGAATAAATACTCTAAGATTAGCTGTGGTTTCTTATACTCTAACCCAGAACATGTTCTGTTATTTGTAAAAGTTGGCCACACACTGTGATGAAGTGATTCAGCATCTGGTTCTAGGCTTCCTTTACTCTGCTGTGTGCTCTTAATACTATCACACTTAGGTAGTGATTCTGCAGAAGGAAAGCAAATGCATGCAGGGGAAGAATTACATCACCAATTATATTTTCTAAGTTGTATTATTAATTTTTTAATACTATGCACAAAGCATGCAAAGGGCCTTTTAAAAGTTTGATTGCTAAATCACCATCTTCCAATTGATTATTTTTGCCAGGAGAAATGAAAGTATATCATTTTAGCATTTTTATAAACAGACTCAAAATCCATCAAAACTCTTTGAACATCGTTAAACAGGTTAGAACATTCCTTTGCCAATTTTAAAATTAAAAACAGATGAGAAATTTTAAAGGTAATAGTCAGAATTTTGGTGACCAAACCACACAATAATAAGTCTGTTTTCAAATCAATGTGTAAATGGCACTTATTTACTTGGTTGATAAAATATGACCTTTACCTTGAAGAAACATTGTTTGTATGCTTCTAATTACTTACCTGAACTTCTTTCTGTCTACCTTATCATCAATTTACCTATTATCTATCCTACCTATTTAATTACCTGAATATCTATCTGTCAATCATCTATCTCCCTCCCTGACTTATGTACCTAGTGACAAACATAGCTTCTTGTTATTACAGGAAAGTTCAGCACCTTCAGTGTGTTAGGTCTTTTGTTTTTGTTCCTTTTTCCTGAAGTTTGCAAACATTGCTGTGAGATAAGCAGGTGAACCTGTGGATGGGGCAAATAATTACCCCTAGTGCTTTCCATTCACTTTTAGAAGCATTAGGAAGGTTTTTTAGTGTTTACAGGTTTGCTTTTAAAGGTATATGTTACATTATGATTCTTCAGCATTTGGTGGCAGTTTTTTTTTGGCTCTGAACAATGCAGTTAGTGGGGCCTGTGGTGCTTTCTATAATCACATAGTTTTCCTGTTTCAGCCAGGGAATCACTTCCCCAGTTATCCCTGAAAATTACTTTTTTTAAAAGCAAAACTTATGGCTAAGATCATACCTTGTCTCATATTTGAATGGTTCATTCAGAAGTAGCACTTTAGGCACGTTTAGAAATATGTTCATTGACTAATCTGAAAAAACAAGTCATAAGTCTGTGTGCAAAATTTCAGCCTTGTCTTCTATGTGCTTTCAGATCTTGTTTGTGGCACACCTGATGTACAACCCCAAAGGACATTGTTCATACTGTATTCTGGGGAAATGGTTATGCCAGAGGGTGCATTAAGCACTGTGATTTTTAATTATAGAAAGGGATTTTATCTTGTTGCCCTATTGTTTGCTGTATATTTTTGTAGCCTTCTTGATGGTATCAGCAAGAGCAAACATGTAGTCTGTTGTTTCACAAAGGAACTCAGAAAAGGCTTCTAAGACTCTAATGTGTTGGTAAAAATTTGTCAAATACTGGATTGAATTTGTATTATTTTAAAAGACATTGTTGGAAAGAATTGTAATAATTTAAATTTATGTCTTTGTACTTAGTTTTTAAATATCTTACAGATTGTAAAGTCTCAATGTTCTCATTATTTAGTATCTCAAAATACACTAGGGCTGATATGGTGCTAATGTTATGGGATAGAAAACTGTATCTTCAACTGTCTTCTTGATAATTAGGAAGAGCAGTGGCTAATTTCAGGCATATCTGCTTAGATCATCATCCATCCTGAAATGTACCATTAAAGAGCCCTGGCTTACAGTGACACAACTTGATATTAAGGCTTATGGTAGTAGTATTATCCACTAACTTATATCTTTGTAAAGGACTTTTAAACCACCTGGTTACTTATTGAGGCATAATTTAATAAAAACACTAGATATAAATATATACAATTAAGCTCAATTTTTATTTAGAATAATTTCTTATTTTGGATATGAGGCATTAATGATTGATATAGAAACCAGTGTGCCATTCAGTATTTAAATTTAAATAAGGAGTCATTTTCTGTCTTTTAAATAAATATGTAAGCCCTGTTTTTTTACATCATATTTTCCTAGGATGGTACACCATGAAGGAGACCACTAGGATGGAAAAGTAGGTGAGAATGATAGGAGGGAGTGTAGTGACTGAAAAGAAAATGGGAGATCCTAAGGTTTCTTCTTGGGACAGAATCCCTGGGGAGAATGTAGCTGCCTTTGTACAGCAGCAATGTAGCAGCAGCAGGAAGTACAGTTACTAATTCATCTGTGTTGGGGTCCAGGAAAAAGTAGTATGGCACTTTTGGGGGCTCTGATATAAGAGAGGAGGCAAATAGATAAAATACCTTTTGTTTCTTATGGCAAATAATTTCAGCCTTTTTTATGTGGAGACAAGGAAGGTTTTGGAATTTTTGAGTTAAGTGCTTTTTGGGGGCATTGAGTGAGGGTTCCTAGTGTGAATGTCTGGGTACTTTTGTTGCTTCTATACTTAGCCTCCTTTAGATTTAGATACAGTCAGAGTAGAAGTTAGAAAGAACGAGAAAGGTGGCACCCAGGGATGGCTGCTTGACAAACATCATCACCAGCATTTTCTCCTTGTCTTCTGTTCCATCTAACTCAGTAATATACCTTCTAGATGGTTTAATAGCATAGTAAAAACATAGTTTGGGAATTTTATTTCAGCAAACAAACTTTGGGTAATTTTGGCTATATCATTTCTCTCTAGGGATAAATTCTTTCATTGTCACACAGGGAAGTAAGTGATGATATCAAAGGAGGTTTTGGCTCTGATGCCCCCTGTTCATTCTTTTCTAGACAGTATAAATTATTTACATAAAACTTTAGTGGGGTTTACTGTTCTGCATATCGGTCTTAGACCACCATGCCTGCAGTGCCTTCTGAAGCAACACATGCTAGGAATTGGATATATGATTCTCATGCTAGTGGGCTCATGAACAAATCTGGTAGAACTCTACTTCTCCAGACAGCTTCTGAAGGAATGCATTTCTGTGATGTGCTCTGGGAGGGCTCTTGAGCCCAGTGTCTAGGGAGTACCTCAGGAAGGGAGACTTAGCATGTCAAGGCTTATGTCTGTGAAGGAGCTTGGGCTGGATGAGATAGGAAGGGCATTGGGATACAGCCATCAATTCACTACATGTGCTTGGCTAGGCAGGCAGCAGTGGCCACTGCCAGGCCTTTTGAGTATGGTTTCTGTCACCAAGAGAGTTGGCTGTCTTTGAAGTGTGTTAGTTAGCCTCTTCTAGAATCTAAAGTGCAGTCGGCTCTCAAGAGGAGAAGGATAAAAGATCTCTAGGAACAGAAAACTCTACTATTTTCATGAAAAGTTTACTTTTCTTCCACTAGTTTTTTTGAACTTCTTGTAGATGAACAGACTTCAGTCTTTTTCATTTTTCTCTTCAGGACCTACTTATTGTCATGGATGCAGTATTGAGTGATGGAGTGGATGAGTGTCACCAAGTATGTACTGACAGAAGTTGCTATGTACCATGCATATTTCTGGGTCCTTTCATAGGACAGAGGTGATAATGGCACTTATGTTATAGTTCCTGGGAACTTTCAATGAAGAGATATACTTGAAGAAACAGATATAATAAGAGTTGTAAGTTCTTACTAAACATTTGTCATTAGTTTATTATTAAATGTTCACAATTACTTTGGAAGCAGATATCTTTGTTTTATATAGAAATAAATTAACGTTGAAGAGGAAAAATGGCCTTCTCATGATCAAACAGTTGTTAAGTAGCAAAACCATGGTAGTTATAGATGTCCTAACTTGAGATATTGTGGCATGTCTGCTTCTAACAAAGATGTTCTAAAAGGCAAATGAGTTAAGAGATTCCCCCCACCTTCACAGCCCTGCCCAGTCATGGGCCAAGGTGATTAAGCAAGCAGGTAGAATGATCTGGATACTCAGGAGCTGTGTGTGTTGTGGAATCTTACCCATGTGGTTATTCAAGTAGTCTTCCCTGAATATGACCTGGTATTGACTGCAGTGCTTATATTCAGTGTGAAATCTCAGCTTTATGTGGTTTCTATGCAGGGATTTGATATCAGTTACTATGTATGGTACCTTACAAAGTGAGGCCATGGTTCCAATATGAACTAGTTCAGCTAACATGACAGACTGCCTGTTTCTATCAGCTTCATTTTCACATGCAGAAATCTCAAACTAGTTTTCCTTTGGACCAATTGGATGGTTCCTTTGAATTCATGGCCTCTTGTATATCTTCAGGATTCTGCTCTTCCTAAGTCCATTCCTTGAAGGTTGCTGTCTCTGACAATTATTGTGTTTAGTGGTAGAACTTCATTGATTTAGACAGAAACACCTGCTTCTCTTTGCTTTTGATGTCTCTCCATCTCTCATTATGTGCCTTAATGTCTTCCTAAGTGTATTCATTTCTTTCTCTCTGTGTTAGCTAGGTCCAAGGTCAGTTATTTCTCAGTTGGTATTTTATTACATGGAAGTGACATATAACTTTTAAACAGTACTGAGTCTATTTAAATTTCTTTAGCTATAGACATGTAAGAGTTTTTTTCAGGACAGTAATCATTTCAACTTGAAGGCTATTGTGTATATGTCAGTTTTAGAATGAGGTAATGAAAATACTGAAGCTTTGGATCTCCTCTTTACCCTAAAGCTTAAAATATTCTTCCTCAAGTCTCTGTTGTACTCTGTGGCCAGATAATGTGGAAAACCAGTTCTCAGTCAAATGCTCTGAAGGCCAAAGCTTATGGGTGGGCACACTTCTGCTTTCTTACCTGTATTGTGCTGGAGAGTTGGTTTGGGGTTAAGAAAACTCAGTGGTGTGAACATTGTCAGTCTCCTTAGAGTTCCATTCCTTATCTTCAAAGTTGTACTACTTTGTAGGATGTTTTAAGACAAAAAAGAGTAAATATTAGTACTTAAGACAGGTCATGGTATAGTATTAACTATCATTAAAGTGAATTCCTGTAAAAGAGCAGTTTGGCTCAAAACAAAAGAATACTGTATTCAACATACTTCACTGAAGGAGTATAAATGAATACCACTAGTTATAAAGCAAAAACATTCCTTATTCTACCACACAGACCCATTGGGCCTTTGAAAGAAGCCTAACAGATCTATAGCAGTACATACTTTGAGAATCAGATCAGTTCAACTATAAACCTATAAACTTGTTAGAGCTAAAATTCTTTTTTTTTTTTTTTTCCGTGCCATGGTTTGCAGGGAGGAGCTGATACAGCTACTCAGTGATTCTGGGTGTGAGATCTCTCAGGCTCAGACCTGTAACCAAAGTGACAAGAGTAGTAGGTTCAGGAGCTTTCAGAAGACAGCAGCTACCCACTGAGCTTTAGCACACGCATCTTGGACCTAATAACTCACTCCCAGGGAGGGCCCAGATGCTACCTGGCTGTGCCACCGACTGACTGTACATTGTTCCTAGGCCCAGAAGGCTAGAGTGGAGGTGTTTGGCTGATATTGGGCTGTAGTACTGGTAATTCTCTATTTCTCTTAAACTTTTTATTGACATGGACTCCAAGTGACTCCCTTTCCCCAGATGGCACCCCTCCAGAGGGGCTTAGCCTCACTCCAACCATGCCAGGAATCTGTAGATCCTAGCAGGATCCCAGTAGAGGCTGCAGACTGGCTATGTTAGATTTAGGATCTGAACCTGAGTTTGTTTGGTGGCAAAAGCTAAGCTCTTTCCAGTGATGGTTTAATACCTTTTAGCTGGAGAAGAGGGCCCTGAAGAAAGACAGGAAAGCATCACTGGTAGCATCTATGAGCTTGTTATCTAAACCATTGGTGAAGTGATGGTAGAGAAGGCAAATGTGAAACCACAGGAGCTTCCTGTGTGCTGGAATGCTGTGAAGTTTGTGCTGCAGATTACAGGAGTCCCTACAGCCACCTGTGAGTATATGAGAGCTGTGGGATGCATTCTGGGTATGTGCTCTTCATATTATAAACCCAGCCTTTGCATTATGAAACATACTCAGAGCTGAAGGACTGCACCAGTCACTCTTTCATGATGTGATCCTTTGCTGACAGGGGAGCATGTGATCTCTTGTATACCAGGATATAACCTCTGTGTGGACTTGATATTTATATGTCTGTTCACTAGTTAACTTTGTGTCTGGCACTTAAGAGGGACTTGAAAGATACTGTTTAATGAAAGAATACTTGGAGTATTTGGTTGGATTTGGGATGGCAAAATAGATCTAAGCCATAAGAGAGTGAAGGTTCTTTGCCGCCATGTCTGATAATCCGAGTTCAGTTCCCGGAACCCACATGGTAAAAGGAGAGAGCTGAATCCTGAAAGTCGTCTCCAAATTCCACTTAAGCTACATGGCATGTGTACCCACACATACATGCACAAAGAAAGTGAATAAAAGAAAAAATAAATCCCATTTTTTTGTTCGATGTGTTCAATGATGATGTTTTAAGTATTATATAAGTTTGCCTAAACCTTGTGAAGTATGTGTTATTATTTATGGTTTACAGATGAAGGGCACTCAAGAATTAAAGAATTTACTTTAGGTGATATTGTTAAGACATAATGGCCGGGATTTGAAACTTTAAGTACGACTGTTATAGAGTACTAGGAATTATCACCTTTCTTGTCCCAGATAATCATCTATTAATAGAACCCACTTTTTCTTTAGTGGAAGCCACCTCTTAATGTTGACTCATTAATCTTGCTGCCAACTCAAATTCGTAAGCCTTTTATTTACTATGACTTGCCCTGTGCTGGCTGTCTCAGGCACCAGTGCAAGACCTTGTCTTCATTTCATATAATCATTCTTTGGCTATATTCACCTGAGCTTTCTTTCGTGAGTTATTTTGGGTTATATGATCTTATAGTTTCCTCAAACAGTTTTTTTGGCATTTACTAATCAAACAAACTTTTACTTCTTAATATAATTAATATAGTGTAAAACATTTTGGTATATTTTCTAGGGGTTAAACTTCCTTATATCCCTCTACTTAACTAGCTAGCTATATTGTGTATAAATGCATATTGCTGAATTTAAATTTATATATATATATGAATTTCTATCTATAATTCATGTGTTTTAATGCCATGATTATAGAGTTAGGACAATAGACTGTTCTGGAATCAATAGGAGAGCATAGGAATTTGTCAATTCTTTAATTATTAAGAAAAAAATAAATTCCAACTTAGAAAGCAGTCGGTCAATATTTGAAAGCTAAGCATACAGTTTCTGTGAACCCCATCTTTCCCATTCCTACTAGCTGAGACACACAGACTCTCCAGAACTAGGACTATGGTGAAGAAAGCTTTTCTAGGAAGAGAAGTGAGGAACAATACAGTAAACATTTCACTGAAAAAAAAACAGTGCATATTTATTATTTTATAAAGCATACTATAGTTAAATACTTTTTGATTTATGCCTATTTGGTTTTTCAGGTAAAGAAGTGAGACCATATACATCCAAATGCATACATTTGAAAATGTAATTTTACAAATACAAATTTGTAAAACAACATCTCTCTTTCTTCTTATTCCTTCTTTTGTTTTGCTTAATTTAAATGCTTATTTTCATTAGTTACTAAACACTTTGAAAAATATTTAAAAAACTATCTAATCTATAATATCTTAGGGAGACTATTAAGTGGGATAGACCTTCAGTATAAGGAGACACAAAATACTTATTCTAAATCTAAGAATCCCCAAGTTTTCATTACATTTTCATTGTAATTCTTCAGACATTCCTTATAGTCTGAGTTCTCTGCTCATATATTTTCTCTGGAGGAAAGATTATATTTTAATTCAGAGGAAAGAATCTTTTTAAAACTGTGGTTTTAAAAATCTCTTTAAAATATGGCATTATGTACTGGGCAGTGGTGGCACATACCTTTGTTCCAGCAGTTCAGAGACAGAGGCAGGTGAATGTCTGTGAGTCTACAGAGTGAGTTCCAGGACAGCCAGGGACACACACACACACACACACACACACACACACACACACACACACACACACACACACACACACACACTGTGTCAAAAAACAAAAAATGGTATTACAGAGGATGTGACTTAGTGCTTTGAGGTGACAGAACATGTTAGTGTGACGGAGGATTTTGTACTGTAGACTTTTCCTGCTTGGCCTATGAGTAGGGATGGTTCTAATACTTAACCAACCTAAAAATGAGGATGCACATAGTTGCTTGTGATTTTGAAAAGGAACTCTTCACATGTATTATGGTGTTTCACTTAGTTAAATATTTAATTTGTTTATTTATATTTTTAATATGTGCAAGTGTTTTGCCTACAAGTATGTCTATACCCTATATATGTACCTGGAACAAAAGAGAGCCCAAAGGGAGTGTTGGATTCACTGTAACTGGAGTACAGACAGTTATAAATTGCCATGTGGGCACTGGGACATAAACCCAGGTCCTCTGCATGAGTGTCAACTGTTCTTAACCACTGATTCATCTCTCCAGCACTTGGTTCATTTTTTAATGTAGAGAATCTTCTGATGGGAAGATGTTTTTAGTTTTTTATGTAGTTGAATATTTATTAATATTTTTTCTTTATGGTTAGTGCTTCGTTGTGCTGAAATATTTCTCTATCTGAGGCTAAAAATTATTTATCTCTAGTGAGTTCTACACTGATATTCAGTGACCCAGGATTTGTTTTGGCATATCAGTTGAAATACAGGTGTATTACATTCTCTCCTCATAAGGATATTCACCTTTTCCAGATAAGTTATTATCTGGAAAATAATATTGCAGACCCTTCTCTCCCTCGTGGGTCTGCAATTTACCTTTGTCGTGTATTAGCTGCTCCTCAGATTTTTAAAAATTTTTATTGTGTCCTCTGTTACAGCTGTCTGTCTTTGCATTGGTGTCCTCTCATGTGTCTGTCTGTCCTTGTATTTGTGTCTTCTGATACACCTGTTCTAGCATTCGTGTCCTCTGATGTCTGTCCCTCAATCCTGTCCTGTCATGTGCCTGTCAGTGCTTGCATTTGAGTCTTCTGATGTGTCTTCACTTGCATTTGTGCTCTTTTATGTGTCTGTCTGTCCTTGTATTCATGTCTGTGCTTGCATTCGTGTCCTCTCATGTACCTGTCTGTGCTTGTATTCTTGTCCTCTCATTTCTTCTTGGTCCTTGCAATTCATGTCCTGTATGTGACTGTTTGTGCTTGAATTCATGCCTCCCTATCTTCTTCATATTTTCATTGCAGTGAGTTTTGCTGTCTCATAGATTCTCATTACTTAGTTCTTAGTTTTCTTTTCTCTTTTTTTTTTGAGATAGGTTTTTCTCTGTGTTATAGCCCTGGCTGTCCTGGAACTCACTTTTTAGACCAGGCTGGCAGCGAACTCACAGAGATCCTCCTGCCTCGAATTCCTGAGTGCTGAGATTAAAGGCGTGAGCAACCACCACTTGACCTTGTTCTTATTTTTTCAAAAGTATCTTAGTACTTCTTTTTCTATTGCATTTTTGTATGAATTTAGAATTACGTTACACACACACTCACACATGGAATTTTGACGTAGTTTGGTTATATTTAATTAGTAAAAAATTTTTAGCAGAGAAATGATATTTTAAAATATTTAGTTCCTAATCCTGTGAACTTGTATTCTCCATTTATTTTGCTATTTTTAAGGTGTCCCAATATAGTTTTATTTTTTCCTTATAGATCTTATGAAACCTAGACAATTAAGATAAATGAAAAGCATTTAAAAAAATAGAAACAAAATTGTCTGCTTAAAGAATAATACAAGCAGTGTGAATTGTCATGACAGGACCAAGTATTTCATAATAAAGTTGCTGAGGTAGATAATTAAATAGTGTTATATCCCTTCATAGGTGCTTTGTAATATGAAAATATTATGGGAATTACCATATTTTCATATCATAAATAAGTAAAAGAAAAAAAAAATCAGTGTCCTGATTTTATTAGCCACCTGTGCTGACACTGTCTTACTGTTTCCTTTTCTGTATGGATAGACCCTTTGCCTGAAATACCTAGCCTTAAACAGATGTCTTGGTCATGTACAGTCACCCAAGGGAAAGGTTTGCATAGTGATTCCCAATATAAATATATTATATAATCTTTGAAACTTGTGCTTGTTGTAAGTTCTAAAGTAATGAAATGATGCCTTGCCTGAGTTGCTTCTTAGTAGGAAGTCTAACCCTTTCCATTTGGCCTCTATTCATTTTCTGAAATCACCAGAGTCTTTCTTTAGTGTGCAGCTTGTAGGCTCCAGAGTAAAATCAAGCCAAGTGCATCATCTGACTTAACATGTAATTTATTGTTTGTTTTCAAAAAAGAGATAATGGAGCAGGTTGTCCCACTTTGTGATAATCAGGAGTCCCCATTGGTAGTCAGGATGCTTGTACAGATAGGTCCTAACCTTGTCACTTCTGGGGAGCAGCAGTGAGATTGCTTGCTTCTGACAGCAGACAGCCCCAGTGCAGAGTCCTGGTTTCATGTTACATTAGGTGTTAGCACTGTTCTTTCAGGAGCTATTATGCTGTGACATCAAAGATTTTCAGACAGGGCAGTGGTGGGTTTGCACTGAAGTTGTCTGCTGAAATTTTAAAGAGCTGAATTAAATATATATGGTTAGAATTTAATAGAAGAGATAGAGGCAGCATTAGAATGGTGTAAGGAAAGTTGAAGAAATGATAAATCCATGGACTGTCCACTTAGTCTTTCCTTGTTTTGGCCAAATTTTATACCTTTTTACTTCTACAAAAGTACAAATAGCCATTATGCTAATGCCAGAGTAGTTGATCATTTGCAGAAAGACATGGAATAAGGAAGAAATACCCTTTTGTGAAATAAAAGTTGGTGGTTTGTCCCACAGAGTGTTGGTGTGCATGAGCATGTGAACAGTCATTGCAGTGGCCTGACTCCCTTCTTGCCAGTGAACAAGTTAGTTGAAAAGACCAGACTACACACCTGGGTAGAATCTTAGATGCTCAGGCTTCTGATGTGAGTGAACATAGAAACACTTGTAGCTGGAGAGCCTCAGTTACCATAGTTTTATACATGGAAGAGACCTGAAGTCTGATTAGATCACAGTGCGGTCTTCTTTCAGAAAAGCTGAGATGTGGAGGATTGTTGTTACTCACTTCTGTCTCAGTTGGCTTTGTAGTTAAGAAAAATGAATGAGGCATTGTGGTGAAATTGGAGTTTTGTTGTAACATTACTGTCTTTTTTTTTTTTTAAATGAATACTGAGATTATGAAATGTCAATTAATTTTAGAGCCAAGCAAGGGATCTAAATGTAAAAGTGAACACAGCCAAAGAATTATACTTACCTTTTTGTTAAATAGTAAACACAACTTTTGGTAGCTTTAAGTTAGATATATCGTAATATATTTATTCTAAATATTAAAATTCTGATGCTGTTATTTAAAAGTACCTGGAAAAAGGCCTCCCACAAATTTTTATAGAACCATTTTTTTTTTGATTATGCTCTAAGATAGTTTTCTTCCGTTTTGGAGTAATGTAGAATATAGTCATGAAACACTTAGGAAGCAGAATGTAAAGGTCCTGCCCTGGCCTTCACTTCACTGCTCCATCCTCTAATGCCATTAGCATGATTAAAGGCTGTTGCCCCAGGAGTTGAGTGTGTGTCTGTCACTTGTAGGATATGCTAACTTGAACTGCAGGTTGAAGTGGATTTTATTATCTAAAATGCTTTTATACTTTCAATGTTTTAGTTTGATTTCATTTTTGGCATAACAAAAACACAGAAAGAAGTATCAGTTTGTTCACAGAAAAATGTTTTAAACAGCTCTTAAAGCACCTAAAATCTGTCTCAGAACTGTTTAAGGGTATTCATTGTTTTTCTTTTAAAAGTGTTATACTTTAAAATGACAGTATTTGATAGGAAAAAGGGAGAATATTGAGATAGATGCTTTCTCATTTATAGGCAGTTATCAATCATATAGAAAAAAAGATAGTATTTTCAGTATTGTCTCAATTCTTTTGCCCTTACCAGTTGGGGAAATCCTCATACACAATGCTGTGAAGGATCACAGCTACATAGTTCTATGGATGAGCAAGGTTTCATGAGCTGCCTAGATGTGACATCAGTGTGTTGGATGTTTCTAGTACTTCCACTAATTGACAGACAGAAGGGCTGAAGAGTTCTGTCGCATAGGACACTGAAGCAAGGTATAGACACTTTAGCTTATGTGAATAGTTTAAAAAGTACTTTAAAGTTGGATGAGTTACAATGCCTGTAAAACTGGTCCCAGAAGATGGCAAAAAGTTGTCCTAACTGTACATCACCAGATGGAAAGATTGCCTTAACTGTCCAGTGTATAAGTTTCAAAGTGCTGCTCACTAGGCACAGTCCTAGGAGGCTGCAGAATACCAGACAGGAGGGAAACATATTCTAGAAATAAAGCCATGCCAGATACAAAAGAACAAGCCAAACATTGTCTTCAGTGAGCAGAAGGTGCTAGAAGAAATGGAGCTGTGCTTTCAGAGATAGAAGGGAAAATAATTTATTTGACCTGGTGTGGTAGGATTATGTCTTGAAGCTTTACATTTATTTTTTATTTTTATTTTTATTTTTATTTGGTTTTTCTAGACAAGGTTTCTCTGTGGCTTTGGAAGCTGTCCTGGAACTAGTTCTTGTAGACCAGGCTGACCTTGAACTCACAGAGATCCTCCTGCCTCTGCCTCCAGAGTGCTGGGATTAAAGGCATGTGCCACCACTGCCTGGCAGAAGGTTTACATTTATTTTAAAAAAAAAATGTCTTTGGAAATAAACTTCATGAAATGTCTGTCAAAAAGAAAATAGTAGTGTCCCAAGGGCACTGTCTATGTGTGGAGCCAGCCCTTCCTGGGAGGGGCTGCAGAGGGGCATCAGAAGGAAAAGGCTTTCATGATATACATTTAGAGACTAATTGGGCAGATTTATAATTGAGGAGACATAGTTGTCATTGTAGAAAAAAGGATTTGTCTACCAAATTCCTCCAGGAACAAGAAATCCCTACTGAATCTATCAATATTCACTTTAAATATGTCTTAAATGATCCTTCCAATCAACAAGTTCTTATCAGGTACTGACTATTGCCAGCTGTCATGGGGACAGAAAATAGTGTGTCTCTGAACACAGAGAACTTAACAGTAAGGTACAGGTGAGTGTACACCTTCTAAGATAAGAGAGAATAAAGTCAGCTGCAGGAATTCAGCAAAGAAACTTCTGGACAAAACCTTCAAGGTCTTCCTGGGCTGGGGATGTATTCAGTCAGTAGAGTGCTTGCCAGCCACAAACAAGGTCCTATTTGGATCCCCAACACTGCTTAAAACCTGGAATGCTGACATACCTGTAACCCCACCACTTGGGAGGGACAAGGGAGAAGGGAGCAGGAAGATTAGAAGTTAAAGGTTATCCTTTGCTATTAGTGAATTTGAGGCTAGCTTGGGATAGGTGATACACCTCAAAACCCAAACCACACCAAACCAAAACAAGCACCTTAAAGGCCTGATTGGATTTGTGCCTTCTGAGGGTGGATGGCTTGCTTCTGCCTCTGTTTTGTTTTATTTGTATTATTTGAGTGTTTTTTATAGTGAGTGGTCAAACTTAGTAAAGGAAATGAATTCAGGATTTTTCTTCACTAAAAATTAAAAAGCCTAGTTTTCTATGTAGTACAGCTTTTAAAATCAACAATGTATCTTTGTTTGCTTTTAATGGTCAGTAGGAAAAATGACTTGAAAATTCCATTAGCAAACAGGCCATGTGATAGAGACCAAGTTTTCCATGCTATTTGATAAGTGACAGAAGGGGGGGAGGGAGATCTGAAAAGATGGAAAGTTCTTGCCTTTCAGCTGAAAAATATAATGCATTTAAGAGATAGTATTAAGTCTCATGACTAGGTATTTCTTGGTAAATTTTTACAAATCTCTGGACCAGAGGTTAATATTGTTCAATACTCCAGTAGCATTATAGGTAATATGTCTAGTAAATGCCAGGAAGTCTAAAAGTGACAGTTTATCTAAAACTCAAAATAAAATATTACAGAGTTACTGAGGTATGAATTGAAAATCTCAACATTGGGGACTAGAGCGATGGCTTAAGGGTACTTGACTGAGAATGGTTAAGAACACTTGCTGCTCTAGAGAACCTGAGTTCCGTTCCTAGCACCAACATCAGGTAGGTCTAGGCCACCTGTAACTCCAGTTTTAGGGTCTGACATGTGCACATGCATGTGAGATACTTCACACACATATATGTAAATTAAAACTCCCCCAAACATTGTCTTTAGTTTATTTTAAAGTAGTAAGTCATATTTTCTTTTTGTGAGGAACAAACATCCAAACTATACTTTATTTTGCATATCATACAAACTAAAATAAACAAGATTATTTAAGTAGTCTCATTAAGAAATTGGTACATTGCTATATCTAAGAAACAAAATTTATCATTTTTATTTTTATGTAAATATTCAGTTAAAAGAATGACTTATAATTTTTTATAATACTCATGTTTAAAGTGTTTTTTCTTAACACATAATTTGACAGAAAATGTAAAAGATACTAGTTCTGGCTAAAATTCACATTTCCTTGACTTTTAAGGGGAAAAGAGTAGATAAAGTGAACTCTCCATTTTTACTGCTATTTTTTTTTTTAGTTCTTTCAAAAGGGTGCTAAAGATCTATTTACTTATTTAAAAATTAAAAAGATTAACATTAACTTAAATTTCAGATTGCTCTGAGAATTTTACAAAGTTTTTAAAGTTTACAATCATTTGGCATGTTAAAAAAAAAATGAATGGTCAAATTCTCAGGATTAGAGTCAACTTAGTATAACAAATTCCACCTCAAAATGCAGAAGGAAACTTGATAATGACTGTTTACCTCTCTGATGGTCACAGGCACAGATTTGTTTCTCCTTCCCTTCACTTTGCAGACTTAGTGAGCATCCACACTTCCAGGCACTGAGGACATGAACATAAAGACTAAAGTGTTTACCACCAGGGAGTGGAAAAAGATAGGCTGAGGAGTGAGGAAGACAAAGGTAAAAGGTAGTGAAGGGAGCTGGGCAGTATGAAAGCTATGGGAGTTTTTATAGAATAGTGGACAAAGGATTGTAGGGGCTCTTGGGATTGAACATTAATTTTGACTAAGTGCAGGGCTCTCAAGTATTATTTTTATGCATATCAATACATTACATTGTTTTTAAGTGCAAAAGTGGCACTAGGTCAATATTCATGGTGAAAATTTTTGTGAGTAAAATTTACACAGTATAGAACTGTCTGATTCAGTGACATTTACTATGTTCGCATGTTGTATAGTTGGAAAAAGGCTCTCCTCCCAAACTTCTTGGCTAGGGGTAGGACTTTGTATATAACTCCTATCTCCATGCTGGGATTTAGTCTGCCTTGGGTTTTCACATAATTTGTGCATTCTGTCACAAACACTGTGAGATCATATGTGCAGCTGCCACACTGTGTCCAGAAGATCGTTTCTTTGTAGCCATCCATCACCTTACACTCTTTCTATCCCTTCTTCCATAATTCCCCAAGTCTCAGGAGGAGGAAGTACAGTATATGTGCTCTCTTTAGGGCTGAGCGTTCTGAAGCTTCTTATTCTCTCAGCCTTGGCCAGTTGTGGATGTCTGTGTTAATAATCATCTACTGCAAATAGAAGCTTCTCTGGTGAGAATTAAGAGATACATCAAATCTATGGGCAAATTAAAAGTTTGGGTCATTAAAAGTTTAATACTATGTCTTAGTAGAATAATAGTAGTAGGTTTTCTTTTAAGGCCTATGACATATCCAGCCATAGATTCTTGACCCAACAATGGTACCAAATATGGGTTTCATCTCGTGGGTGGGACTTAAATTCATTCAGAAAGTGGTTGACTACTCCCACAATGTTTATGCCACTATTGCACTAATGGGCAATCTGCCAAGCCATATAGTAGCTTGCAGGTTCATAGCTGGGTACTGTTGATAACTTTTCTTCCTTTCTTTCCTTTTCTCTCTCTCTCTCTCCTTCCCTCCTTCTCCTTCTTTGGTTTTTCAAGACAGGGTTTCTCTTTTCTGTGTAGCCCTGGCTATCCTGGAACTAGCTTTGTAGAGCAAGATGGCCTCAAACTCACAGAGATCTGCGTGCCTCTGCCTCCAGAGTGCTGGGATTAAAGGCAAAGGTGTCATTGCCACGACCATGGAGCAATGACAACTTTTCTAATTGGTATCATGCATAGCAACTCCCAGCATTATGAAAGCGAAGAAGTAGGAATAAAGCTTATGGACCATTATTATCTTATTTGTCCATGTCCAACAACTCAACTATGGGCTTTTAACATCAAGTTCTGGAGCATAACCAAGAGCACTGACAATAGCCTGTAATATTTTGGGGATTTATGGGACCTCACTGGGCAACAGTTCCAAAACAGGAAATCTACTCCTGTCATTGGGTTTTTACCTAATAAGTAAGAGCATTGTTTTCCCTAATAGGTAGGGACATTATTGGCTGTTGTAGAGTAACTCCATCTTAGTTCTCTCTCTCTCTCTCTCTCTCTCTCTCTCTCTCTCTCTCTCTCTCTCTCTCTCTCTCTCTCTGTGTGTGTGTGTGTGTGTATTGAAGCTTCTATAGGTATAGGTTTTAATATGACTTTTAGAAACATCTGTGTTGCTTGTCCTTCTCCACATTCTCTCCTCTCCTTTGTTATGTCTATTTCTTGAAGGGAGAGTGCTAGAGAGTCCCCCAAACAATAGCATAATAGGAATTTGGTTGAACTTTGGATATGGTGAAATATGCTAGGCTTAAAGTCTCAGTCTATTTTTTTCTCTCAGTAGGAATGATCCCATTTCCTAAAGATACTTCTGGCTGAATATACCTCAATGCTACATAGATGATTCATTCTTCAGGTTTTGCAGTATTTTAACTCTCCTAGGACATATGAAAAATATTTTAGAGACTGGCAATGGTCTTTTCAGTCTTCAGGACTTTGAAAATCAGCTGAAGGAGGTGTTGCCTATACTTCAGGCTCCTGATGTTTTGTCTTAGTTACGCCGAACAATCTGAAGAGCCAATACTCTTAATCAGAGTCTCTTATGCTCCTTAATGTTGGTGCCTCTTTTCACACTTAAAAAAGCTTTTTCCACATGGGCAATTTTACTCTATTGGGATTATTTCCCCTGCTGATTATTTCATTTGCTTTAGAATTGTTTTTGTCCATTAAGAAGTGTATAGTATATTATGGTTGGTACTTGTTTAATCTTTAAAACATTAAAAATGGTGCATGTGATGGGTTTGTGTGTATGTGTGTGTGTGCGTGTGTGTGTGTGTGTGTGTGTGTGTGTGTGTGTGTGTGTGTGTGTCAGTGTCATGCATGTGCCACAGTGTAGTATTAACCTGTGTCTTCTACATTGTGTGAGGCAACCTCCATGATTATTGTGTGGGCTAGTGTAGCTGGCCTGCAAGCTTCCTTCCATGACTCTCTGGTCTCAGTTTCCTGGATCTTCTGGTTGGGGTGCTTTGGCATGGCAGACTCTTGCATTTCAGCACCAGGATTTTACATGGGTTCTGGGATTTGAACTCATGAACTCAGGTTTTTAACTTTGTGTAGTTAGGTAGGCCTTTTTAATGCAAAGACAAGGATTTTTGAGAGATATTGGCTGGAACCTTTTTGTTTTTATTTATTTTTTTGTGATGATTTTTCTATGAGTTTTTGGTGTTTGTTTTCGTGTCAGGATAGTATAAGCACCATGAATGTACTAGGCTGTATTTCTTCCTCTTCTGTTTTAGGGATGAGATTATGTAGAGTTGCTGTCATTGTTTGTTGGACATTTGAACAGATATTTGGGCCTAGAGATTTCTTTTGGGAAGTATTTAAATTTGTCAATTCAACTTCTGTAAAAGTTACCGAAATGTTGAAAGTGTTTCTCTTTAGATGAGTTGTATTGTTGTGCAGGGAGTACGTCGATTCATCAAATGGCCATGGCTGTGTGTATGGAGTTCACCCTCTCTTCACTTACATCTTCTTCATCTCAATGTGGGGTGGATGTCTCAGGTTTACATTTCATCTCTTCTATCAGTTTTGATAAAGGCTTGCTAATTTTATTGACAATTAAAAAACAATTGCTTGCTTGATTATTATAATGATTACCATTATTATTTTTGCACATAGGGTATTAGTCTCTTGCATGGTCTGCAAGTACCTTATTGTTGAACCTTGTTCCATGAATTTTTTTCCTAGATATTATTTTTTTCTTTTTAATTTTATTGTATTTTTCTCTTTTGCTTCCTTTGGTTAACCTTGCCCCTTTTCTCTGGGTTCATGAAGTGATAGTAACTGATGTGAGGCTTCTTGCTTTATGTGTGCATTTAGGGCTATAGCTATCCTGTTTGGCCTTGTGTTAACAATGCCCAACACACTTGGGTATGTTTTCATTTTCTTTTAGTTCATTGAATTTTTTGCTAATGAGATTTCACTTTTGGCCTATATATCACATAGTTTCTAAGGATTTGTTATTCTGTTATTGATTTCTGGTTTGGTTTCATGTTGGTCAGAGGATATGCTGTGTACCATTTCTTCAAAATTAGTTTGTGTGCACACAAGTGTGTGTGTGTGTGTGTGTGTGTGTGTGTGTAGCCCAGAGAGACAACTTTGGCTATCATTGCTCAGGAGTTGTATATCCTGTTTTTGAGAAAGGATCTCTTATTGGCCTGGAACTTTCCAGGAAGGCTAGTCTTGCTGGCCAGGGAGTACTAGAGACCTACCTGTTTCTGCCTCCAGAGTGCTGGGATTATAATTGTCGAACACCTTATCTGGCTTTTTTCTGTTCAAATTTTATTTCTTTTTTGAGACAGGGTTTCTCTGTGTATCCCTGGCTGTCCTGTTGATCATTAGTTGAGTTTCATGTCCTTTTTGTGCTTCTGGTGCAGCTCTGTCAGCTATTGCTGATAGGATAGTGGTTGTATTAGTCCAAGTAGAATGGAGACCCATATGCCTCATATTGGCTTGTTTGTATTGCATGTGGCTTAAATATTTTCTCTACTTAAGTTTGTACCTTTGGGAAATGTGCTTATATAACCTAGGAAACTCAAAAGGAGAAGGAAAGTTAATTGATTTACTCATGTTTTCTTTGTTTCCCTCTTTTGCTTCTTCCCAGGATTGAACTTGAGGCCTGCTAGTCAAAATGCATGTTAGCCAAATACTTTAACACTAAGCTACCTGCCCTGGCCCCCTCTTTCTGATCTTTCAGCTTTTGTGTCCTTTCTGCTTGAAGAACTTCCTTCTGCATTCTTTGTGCAAGATATTGCTTTGGATAAACTCTTCATTTTTTTCTTCTGAGAAATGTTTAGATTTAACCCACATTCCTGAAGAATGTTTTCACTGTGTAGGATTTTGGCTGTCTTTCAACACTTGAAAAATATCATGCCACTTCCTTCTGGCTCTGATGGTTTTTGATGAGAAATCTGCTCCTATGTGGATTGTTTCCCCGTAACTGAGATGGTATTTTTCTTCGGGTGTTTTCAAGAGTTTTTCTTTTCAGAAGTTTAGTTATGATGTATCTTGGCATAGATTTCTTTGAGAGTATCCTGCATGGGCTGTCCTCAGTTTCTTGACTCTGTAGGTCTAGTTATGTCTGGCTAAATTTTGGATGAGCCCTCATTACTTTGGGTACCTTCCCAGCTCAACCTTCTCTTGTCTCCTAGGACTCTGATGATATGAATGTTACATCTTTTGCTATAATCCCAAAAGTTCTTGAGCCTTGGTTCATCTTTTTGAAGCCTAAGATGTCTCTGTTGCTTAGACTGGATATATTCTACTGTTTTCTGTAAGAGGCACTGATCTCTCAGTCTTTGTCATTCTAATCAAACCCTCTATTGAATGTTTTATTTCAGTTACAGTACTTTCCAGTTCTAAAACTCTTCATTTTTTTTTCTGTTTTACTGAAAATTTATTAGAGTGCCCAAACAGAACATTACTTTTTTCTATTCAATATTTTGCTCTATAGCTTCCTTGACCCTGTTTATTGGAATGCCCAAGAGCCGGATCATGGCATGGACTGTGTAGAGACTGGCAAAAGCCATAAAGCTCTTCTCTTGGTCATGATGATGCTGGCTTTCCCTTTCTGTAGACTTCTAGGACATTATCTGGGTTTCCACTTAGCATAACTGTCTCACTTTTTTTGGCTGGAGGGTTTTGAGAAGAAGAAGATATGCTTGAAGGTTTAGAGTAGGAATTGGAATGTTTTTTGGTTTTGTTTGCTTTGAGACAGGGTTTCTCTGTGTAGAGCTGCAAGTCCTGTGACTTACTCTGTAGACCAGGCTGGCCTCAGAATCACAGATTTCTGCCTGTCTCTGCTCATCCCTGCCAGTGCTAGAACTAATTTGTTTTAATATTGTGGTGTATTGAACTGTATGCGATGTGCATGTGCTACAGAGCCATAGAACCCTACTCATGCCAGCTTTTCATTCTAACTCACTTTAACATCCTTTGTGTGATCTAACACATTTATTTATGATGGGTTTTCTTTGAAAAATTTCCCACCCTGTTTCTATATCCAGTACCTAAATCATAGGTGAGCTTGGTTTTTATTCTCTTCAGCTGTTGTTCTTAAGGGCAGCCTGATATTTGCCATCAAAACATCTAAGTATGGCTGTAGTGTGAAAATCCATGCCCCTCCTTTTTTCTTGGCAGAGAACATTGTAAAGGCAAAGCAAAATAAACTTACAATTCAAAACTTTGCTTTAATTAAAATAAACTCTATGGGCATGCATATGACTGGTGCACTAATAGCCTAGGAAAGTCAGAGGTTCAAGAGGAAATATTACCAGAATTCCTTAGACTCTAAGTAATAGTAATATGATTAGAATAATACAGTTAATAAGACCTGAAATGCAATAGCAAATAGATGAGAGCTGGGGGGGGGGTAAAATAATTCATTTATTTGCAAGGTAGAAAACTGTTTTTCGCTGTTTTGGTTATTTTTTAAACACCTGGTGCCACTTGCTGTAAATGAAATTTTTAATGGTTACTGATGGAAATCATTGTGTTGGTATACACCTGCATGTGACATCCTTTCGGTCAGTAACAAACTTCCTTGTTGGTCCCAGAGAGCAATGAATGAGTCTTTTATTACAATGGAGGCTCATGGTCCCAATCAAAGGTCACTGGTTGTCTCTCATTCTTCAGTTTCAGATTTGTCTGTTTGATTAGGGAGTGCAATGAAATGATGGCAATGAAGTATATACAAGGCTGTGTCTGTTGGAACTTGAAAGTCTTTGGAGCCAGGGTGCTGACAGCAAGTGAACCCTGAAGAAATAGCAAGCTGTGTAATGTCTTAAGGAAACTTTCAAGCAGCATCTTCCTTTTGTGTCCTTTGAGTCTCAGATAGTCCTGAGGTACGTGTGAGAAGGTGTTTTATTGATTAAAGGAGATTTTTTCTCTTGGAAACATGCATGGAGCCAGCATTCCTATTACTTCCCTCTCAGTGCCTGCTTTTACACAGAAGTTCATTAACATGTGGATATGCAGTGATTGAAGTCAGACCGCTTTTCACAGTGGAGCTGTCTTGATATAATGAGCTCCTCTTTAATGTTCAAAAATTGTTGTTACTTTCTAAAAAGGGTTGTTTGTGAATTTCATTAAATTTAATCTCCTCTTCAAACAATTTCAGCATTGTTCAGTTTACTACAATTAAAATGCTTTCTGATGCTAAAAAAGCCACTTTTTTTTTTACAGATGTATCACAAATGCAAGCACTGTGAGAAGGCTTTGTTTTTCATTCTGAAAGGAAGGCTGCTATTTAGCTGAGAACACTTGCTGTTAAATCAGGATAGGGCACACATTGCTACAGGCTGGTTTGCTCATAGGGTTAGCCTTCACAACACCTTCCATCAATCCCTGGACTTAAATCTTTGTATAATAACAGCTGAAATGCAAGGGTCTTGCCTTCTCAGTTGACCAGAATGAAGCGCTTCATTCTTAGAAGGTTGGAAATCTGGAGCTTCTGCTGTGGACAGAAATTCCCAAGGGGACATGTGAGAAATTCCTAGCCTTCAGTGCCCAGTGAACAACTTCATTAAAGAACCTGATTCTTTCTGCTCAGTAGGACTTGAAAGGCATAAGAGCAATTCCTGAATCTCTTGAAGATAGGGTAAAGGGCTGGATGTCTTTCTGGAGTGTTGAGCAGATGAAAGATCAAAACATTTTCATGTGCTAGAAAACAACTTTTCCAGGTAAAGCCTATGACAGTTGATTATGAGGGCAGGAGGTCAGAGAGTTGAGAATAAACAACTTGATATCTTTTTTTTCTTCCCCCAGCAATATTAGTTTATAGAGTTTTCTGTGCTGTATTCCACAACCTGGGGAAGTCTTCTAGATACTTCTTGCTTCTTCAGTTCCTGAGGCCATTAACTTAACTTCTTCCCTGAGCATTTGGTGAAGAAGACTCATGTTTTTGATAATTAGAAAACCTGTGTAGAAAAATATTTAAGATGTTGGCTGTTTTTTGAAATTGTGCTTTGAGTTGTTAAGGGCAGATCCAGCATGCGAATATGCAGGGGTCTTTAGTTGATTGGAGCTCATCTTGTCACCAAGCTGGCCTTTGTAAGTCATTGTGATGTAGCTCTGTAACAAAAGGGCTGTGGGGTCTCTTTGTTACCTCAAATACAATGATGATACTTTGGTCTGAAAAAGGGGCAATTCTTGTGCTATGTGAGACAGGAAAGACTTCCATGGCCTTGTAAGAGCTAATTATAATATTACTGATATTGTTTATAACTAAAAAATAAGGCTGTTGCCAATGTTATAGTTTGGAATTATAAAACTAATATTTGAGGTGAGAAATGAGGATATTTGTGTTAGTCATTTAAAAAAAATCATATATAAGTAAAGAGTAATTACAGAACGATGGGGGGATGGAATTTTCTTTAGATTAACTTCCATGTGGAGATTGCCAGATCTCTGTATTTTGAACTGTAGCTTCACAATGGAAATTGTTAAGGTGGAACTAGCAAGCACATTCCAGGGGTAATATATAGTTGAGAAGGGATTTGGAAGTGAGATGGGTTTACTGGAGACCTTTAATGAGGAATATATTTATAGGGGAAATTTATGTTATAAAGTAGGCAGAAAAAGTTGTTGAGTTTAAATGGAGAGGAATGAAGGTTAAGAAATCTATAACATGCATTTCATATGCCTTGTTGAAAATTTCCTAGCTTTGCTTGGCCTGTCTTCAGCACACATAAACTAATTATGTTCAGGGAACTTTGATAACTTCAATAATACTTACTAGCATATAAGTATAGTTGGGATGGAGATTTGAAATTATATGTAAAAAAAAAAAAAAAGAAAGAAAAAGATGTATTTACAAGCTCTGATCAAGGCATTTAATGTGGCTAAAGAGAAGCCACACTGGAAACAATTTACTTGACACTGGAACTAGAAATTAAATGTGGCAGTCAAGTCATAGTGTGTAAAAACAATGACCAACCAGAGAAAGCCAGAATTCTTATGAGTCTACGTACTGTTGCCTATGGATTATGCTGTTATTGACCCACAAAATCAAATTTATTTGCATTCTGTTTCATTAGTGAAATTTTCATGTTTTTAAAAATTAAAACTAAAGATAAAGAACAATTTTTAAGTGTTACATCAATGTTTTTAAAAGTAAATTTATGGTGAGAATAAAATTTATCTGCTGAGAACAAAACAGTTTTACATGGTTTCACACTGGATATTTTATTTCATGGGAACATAAATATTTTAGTCTACAATGAGAAGGTTATAGAGACTTGCATAAATTAAAATATTTGTTTTTAAGGTCAACTTTCTGTTTATCCTGTGATTGTATTAGAATAATTCCTATACAGAAAGGTTTAAAGTGCATTTAAAAAATACTTATCTATTATTTTACATCTGACTGCAGTTTCCCCTCCCTTTCCTTCTCCCATTTCCTCTCCCTCCACTTTCCTCTGGCTCCCCCATCTTCATTTGCTCCTCTGTTTCTACTCAGAAAAGGGCAGGCTCCCATAAATATAAACAAAACAGGGCATATCAATCACCCTTCCTTGTATAAGGCTGGACAAGGCAATCCACTATGAGGAATAGGGTCCCAAAAGCCAGCCAAAGAGTCAGAGACAGCCCCTGATCCCACTGTTAAGCATCCACAAGAAGACCAAGCTACACAAAAGTTATGCTTTAATTGCATTTAAATATTGGGATGATAGACCCAGTGGGGTCAGCCATGGTCACACATGCCTGTCATCACTAATAATTATAGCACTTGGGAGGTGGAGGCAGAAGGATTATCTTCAGCTACATAACAGTTTTGAGGCTAGCCTGGAAAACATGAGACCTTGTCTCAAAATTGACAGACAACAAAACAAACAAGATCCAGTGGAGTAATTTTGTTTGAGTTAAAGTGTAAGAATTGTGGTGGCTTGGAGACAACGGGTAAGCTACTACACAGTGAGAGTCTTCATTTCAGCAACAGTGTTAATTTGGAGACCTGTGCTATCAGTGGTTTTGATTTGTTTTCTTCCTTGCTTTCAGGCTATAATGAATTTTGATAATTATCATAATTATCTGAGTAATGTTCCCAGTCATTCTGACTATTTGAACTGACAGTAAGGGACCAGTTTCTATATGTTCAGTTAAAGGCCTTTTGTTAGATGAATGAGGTAGAAGATAATAGAATATAAATGAGAGCTGTGATTTCTTGTACATCCTTATTTTGAATCAAAAGCAGGAAAGCTTTTATTACATAAATAATAGAAATGTAAGATATCCAGAAGTGCTATGTCAGCTTCTCAATTAGCTTGTCTAGATCAGAATCTTGGGAAGTATTTATATTAAACACATCTGGGTGTAAAATTACTGGAGTACCACTAGATCATTGGTAAATATGAATATATTCACAATTTTACTTAAGTAATCAAAGGCACATGGTTAAAGTATTTCTGTTGAATAATATTTTTATTTTTAAAGTGATTTAATATTCTGGTGAACAAAATTCTTTGGTAAAAATTTTTATGTTTTTAAAACTTTATATGTAATAATAATGATGACAGTATATTTTGAGAAGCACATGCTTAAATTACATATCACACCTGAGAAAAACGATTTAAAAAAGAAATAATTATAGCTATCTTGGTAGATGATCAGCTAATTAGTGGTAATTTAAATTAAATCTACACACACTGAAAGCTGTGATATGTTTTCATAGCATTGTCAAGTTTTTAAGGTGCAAGTTAAAACGTTCTTTTCTTTCATATTGTTGAATTTTGCTATTGAGACTCTAAATTCATTTGCTTATTTGTTTGTTTTTTGAGTGTTTGTTTTTGGTTGTGAATTTTGCAAATTGTGCAACTGTCTAGTATGTGATTGAAATAGAGATATTCCCCATTTTTAGACATTTCTTCATGAAGTACTCATAGGAGTAATCCTGTATATATATTCTAGGCAGTCAGTGACCTTTATTTTTTGCACAAATCAAGTGACAGTCAATACAGATACTATGGCAAGAGAACTCAAAATAGCCACCCAATTATAATTACCCCCATTGTTATATTGTTATGTGCAGAACAACTGATTTTTTTTTTTTTTTTTTTAAAGGGAAGAACCCAACTGCTGAGTTTTGGCAGGTACAAAGGTTTCTTTTCTCCTCTCCCTCCACATCTGTATTTCATTGCAGGTAGGGTTTATTGGAAGAGTTCAGGATGACCACTCTCTTGAAAGACTTCATTTTGATTCTAGTTGCTTACAGGAAATTATTATTTTATGGCTTTTGTAATTGTCAATATTTATGGTATAGTTAAGTATAGTTAGGTTGTTAAGGGAATAAGGACAGTTTTAGGTAATTTGAAGGAAATTTGTTATCAAGAGTTGGGCCAGATAACATATAATTAGCTGTCACAGTTATTGCTTATTGGATAAAATCAAACTACACATATGAAGGCAGGGATGATGTCTTCTTAACTGCTGTCACAGTGTGAAGGCTGACATGTAGTAGACTTTCAGTGGTGACTCAAAGAGATGGAGGTCAATGGGAGGGAAGAGAGGACTCAGCAGCCCTAGGTTTCACACCGCCCTCCCTTATGGTGTTTTTCATCTAATTGTTGTTCCCCTGCAAAACTGCAAAACAACAGGAGAGTCATTCTTACTCTGAGCATGAACATGGCAGAAGTATGAGAAACCCTATCTCAAAGAGTTGTAAGCACTTTGCTTTTTTCTTTTCCATGTGTGTATTTCTACTGATTATTGTTGGAAACAAGACAAAAGAGTGACATATAACATTGCAAGGAAAGCTTTGATGACAACTATGAACATTTTTAAAACCAAAAGTTATTTACTAGTCTATAGACTGGAAAGAATATATTATTATCTTGTAAGGTTTCTGATGATAGTGTTAGAGTTTAAGACTGGTAAAGGACCTGAATAATGAAGTTTATAATCGGAGATGAAACTCATTTATCCTACCATTATGAGTTAGTTTTTTTATTTCCCCTGGGTGTCAGTCAGGTTTCTGTCGATGTGACAAAAAATGCCAGAAAGAACCAACCTCTAAGGAAAATAGGGTTATTTTGGTTCACAGTTTTAGAGAGTTCAGTTCATGGTCACTTGGATCTTTGCTTTGGGTCTGTGGCAAAGCAGACTAATTACAGTGGGAAGTACAAGAGAAAGCAAAGCTGCTAGCTCAGTTGGGAGGCTGAGAGCAAGAGCCAGTGTCCCAAACCTTCTCCAAAAGTGTGTCTCTAGTGACCTGACTTGTTTCAATAGACCCTATCTTTTAAAGGCTTGCTGACTCTCACTCAGTAGCAACACAATCTCCCTGCCAAGCACTCAACATATCCTTCATAAATGTCCTTTAGAGAACATTTAAGAGCCAGATCATCCCAGGGGCAAATCTTAGCTCAGTAGTCCTGGGATCTGTACCTCTTTAAAAAAAATCTGATCTCATCAGGGAGAGGTGGATGCTCAGTAGTTATAAAGGACTGTTGTGTCAGGTAGATTAGTCATTAGGAAGAGAGATACAAAGAAAATATTTTTGTAGATGATGATAAATCCCCAGGCTTTAGGTTTAGAGTTCAATCTTTTTGGTGACACTGATATTTAGTAATTATTATATTTATTATGAAATGAAGCAATTACTATTGTATGAAAATGGTCCATATACTCATACAATATTGTTTCTCAGAATTCGAGATTTTTCATTCCCATTAAAATAGGTATTATGCAATGCTGTTTTAATTTTCTTGGTTCTCAAACTGTGTCGGAGACCTGTGATATTTACCAAATCCTGACTTACAAATGTCAGCCCAGAGAAAGGCTGTGATTACTTATAGCACAGGGGGTCTCATTGTAACCTTTCAGATCTTCATTTATAACTTTCAGAAATGTTATATAAAACATTTAGATGCATGTGCACACCACACACACACACACACACACACACACACACACACACACACACACACACAACCCAAACCTGTTTAGCTCATTTACTTTGTGGATAAATGTTTAGAACAACTGTTTTCATTTGTGGCTGGCTCTAGGTGTTGTTTGGTATATCAATGCTCAGTTTATTTAACTTTAACATTTCTTGTAGTGTAGGTTTGTTGATGAAGAATTATCTGTTAACTTTTATCTGTATCAAAAAAAAAATCTTGGCTTTGCCTTGGTTTTAGAAAGATATTTTCTATAGGCTTTGATTTTTAAGTTGGTTACTTTTTTGTATGTTAATGTTGTTGTGTCATGGTCTTTGGGCTCACATAGCTTCTAATGCTGTCTTCTGTCCTAATTTCCATTTACCTATATGTATATGTAGTGTGTATTAATTAGCTTTTCTTGTGGTTAATTCTAAGGCATTTCTTTTCGTTTTTTTTTTTTTTTTTGGTCAGGAGCTTGATTATGATGTACTTGTGTTTTCTTCAAGTGATTATGTTTGTTAATTTTTCTTGTGCCTTTTTAGAGGTTCCCAGATTTGTTAGTTTATCACATTTGTAAAGGCTTTGGCTAGATTCTTCATTTGATTTCTCTTTTCTCTTGGGACTCTATGTATGTTAGACTCCTTGATGCCCTGTTAATTTTCTTCTTTTCTCTCCGTCCTTCATCTTGAATAGTTTGTATTGCTACCTCATCAAGTTCTATTGTTAATCCAATCTGATGTGCTTCCATTCTTGCTACTATTTTCTTTCTTGCTTTATAAGTTCTGTCGTTTTGTACCTTCCATTTTTCTTTTTAACAAGTTTGTATTTTTGAATACATTACCATTTTACATAGCTTTTTGTCATATTTACCTGTTAAATCTGTTAATTTTTATTTCTGGATATGTTTCTGTTGGCTTCTTTTTCTTCTGGCCAAATGTCATGTTTTTCTGTATCTTTGTAAAGCCTATACTTTTTAAATCTGTTGTAATATTTTATTTTTCACATAACATTCCTTCATATCATCAATCAGTTTTCAAGTACATAGTTCAGTAGTGTTTAGTACATTCATGATGTTTCTAGGCTGTTCCATTGTTTGTTTTCAGAACAGTTTATCCTCTGAAGTGTGGGCATATAGGGAGGAGCAAACATTTTGCGTTCTCATTTTCTTCCTGGGCCTTTATCATCTGTTTGACTTTCAGTGGTGCTGCCTGCACAGTTTATCTTCTGTCTCCTGAGTGTTCTTAACATCAGCTAATGATTCTCATATTCCATGAGTCTTTCTGGTGGTACAGTGCTTTGGCATGTCACAGGTCCATTTCTGGAATCTCCAAAACACTACATGTTACTCTTGGTTAAGTGTTTAGGTGCCAGTCTTCAGTACACAGCTCAAGGTTACAGCAGCCTGGATACATCTGCTTTCTCAGGAACCTTTGCACTGTCACTGTCTGTGTGTCTGGCACCTTTGTGTATTTTATAACCATTGTCCAGTTCTTAGATTTAAGCAGATGTTTTCAATGTTTTTCTAAGTATTCTGATAATTTTTACCTATGTTTATACTTTTAGGAATGTTTCTCAATCACTGCTTTCTTTTAATTCTCTACAATTTCTAATGTGACTGTTACTTCTTTATTTTCTGGTGTCCTTGCCATGCCTGTTTCTTTAATTACATTCACAAACATGTTTCTTGTCAAAATGAGGAGTGATGAATTAAGAGCTGGTAACTCATTGTATTGTGTCCTGCACTGGCTATCCTTGACAAACCCTCTTAGATGTGCACCATAAATGCTTCTTCCACCTGTCCTGTTCTAATCTGAAAAGTCTCTTTTCCTAAAACACACATTTCTTAATAATTCAATGGAAAAGACATCTTTTCAAATGAAGAGGTTTCCCAGTTGTGATCCCATGCCATTTTCTACTGTACAAAACAAAATTTCTTTTTCACTTTTCAGAGTAATATATACAAACAATTTTATTCAACTTGGATCAACTTGTTCCTCTTTGATGTTTACATCAAAGAAGACTCAGGGATACTGAGTAGCAGGGTTAGCTCCTCAGAACAGGTGAGACTCTAAGAATTACAGATGTATTCAAATGTAAAACACAGGTACTTTGGCATGAAGCAGCACAGGGGACCCTACCCCACAAAAATTGAAGACATTGTCTTCATCTGTGGGGGCAAAATGGCTATGTCAGGTTGAGAGTGTGACTTAGTCACCCTTCTTGTGGCCTCTGAAGTGCAGGACTTCTTCAGTCCCCTGCTGAATCAACCAGTCTTTGCAAGGAAACAACTAGCATGAACATTCTTAGCTGAAACAAGACTTTAAGATGAACCCTTTCTCAAATGACATGATGCCATAAATTCTGGAAAAGCCATCTAATTGGAAAATTGGACAAAAGAGAAAGGCTTCATTCTCCTTGGGACAGCCAATATTTTCTTGTATGAATCCTTTAAGTGCTATAAATGCACTGGGGATCTAGAGGATGAAATGGCCTTATCTGAGCCCATTTGAAGCATCTTCTCAGGCTTATCCAGCCTCAGCCAGTAAGTGCTATGCTAGCTCAAAGTTGGCATTGGTGGAGGAGCTGACTTTACCTGAATTTACCACAGGCAACTTTAGATTGACTTCAGAGAGTGAGGTCAGGTCTGTCTAAAAGTAGATGGGTAGAGTTCCAAGCTGGGATGGTGTCACTTTGGCTGGTTGAGATCATTGGCAGTATATGGCTCCCACAGTGTTAAGTGGGGGCATAGAACTGGACTGAAAAAGAGATAAAACCCCAGGAATGGTCGAAGAGGTTTTACAGTCTTGGCATGAATGAAAAGAGGCACAAAAGTGGCTAATGCCATTTGTCAGTGGCCCTTAGAGCTTTGAAAACAATTTTATTTCTTTAGGCAAAAAGCTATGTTTAGAGAGGGAACTATAGAACAAAAGTAAAGTGAACTAGCAAATTTTTTAAATTAATAATATAATTTAAAAATTTTACATGTCGATCCCAGTTTCCTCTCCCTCCTTCCATCCCTCCGTCCCTCCATCCCTCCCTCCGATCCCTTCCTCCCTCCCTTCCTCCCTCCCTCTCACCCTCTTTCCCCAGTGACATGCACCCTGGCTACCCACCCCTCCCCTCCTCCCACCCCCATTTCACTTGTAGGGCTATCCAGGTTGGGTCATGGTAAATCTGTCAAGTCATTTGGAGTAGGGAATAGGACTTCTCTCCTGTCTCTAGGTTAAGGGGGGTATCCCTCCATGGAGGATGTGTTCGCAAGGTTTTGTGCACCAGGAATACATCCTGTTTCTACTATCTGAGGTCCCCAAGACTGCTCAGTCCTTCTAGCTGAGACCCATATTCAGGGGGTCTGAGTCAGTCCCATGCTGGATTCCCAGCTATCAGTCTGGGGGTTGGGAATTAGATACTCCTTGGTGAACTAGCAAATTTAAAACCAACTGCTAGGATAGAAAAATTTAATAGGTTGTTTTTAAAGATGTTTTTGCCTTAGAGGCTGTGCCAGAGGTCGACATGTGAGAGTGGAAGCTCTGAGGACACACCAGCAGGACTATGCGTAGGATTCAGTGGTACTCAGTGGTCTGGTTTTTTTTTTTTTTTTTCATACCAACATTTGACTAATTAATGCTACACTAGGCTTAAAATTTATATAGGAATAAATTCCTGTGTTTCTATAATTCTTAGACTACAACCTTATTCATTTTTAAATGGATAAGTTTCTGTACAAACCCACTCCTGGAATAATTTTTTCATATATTTTTATTGTTTTACCTGAAAATCTACAAGATAATCTAATAAATCTTGCAGTTAAATTATAAAAATGAAGAGAGAGTTCATAGAATAGGAAAACAAGATAAGGCACAACCAATCATTTTTTTTTCTCCAAACTGTGCCACTCAAAGTTGAGGGAAATGGCCTTTACTAAAAAGGATGATTCGCTCATTTCCTCCTGCAGATGGAGAGTTTGTTTGTCTGGCTCTGCAGTCATTCTGTTTTAAATATCTACTAGATAGGTGGCCCCAGTGTGAGACTCCAGCTTATTCTACAAACTGACTTCATCTATGGCCCCAGAACTTCCAATCTGGTAACAAACTGGAGTCTTGGTAGTTTAAAAGTCCGAACTCCCAAGGGTGTATGAAACACCTGGCAATATAAATTTGCATTCCATACCAGATTTCTGTTTTTCTGACAAACAGCTAACTTTTTCTAATTTATAATCATCTTTAAAAAATAATTTTTAAAAAGAATGCACAACTCAATTTTTGATGATCTTCCTGGTAGCTCACCAGGATCAGTGAGATGGCTTAATTGATAGAGGTGCCTTCTGCCAAGCCCAAGTCCTTGAGTTCCATCCCCAGGACCCACACAAGGAAGGAGAGAAATGAGCCTTGCAAGTTGTCCTGTGATCCTTATAAGAGTACTTTGGCACACACATACCCCTCATATATACACAAGTAAATAAATAAATGTAATAAATATTATAAGAGCTATAAATCAGAATTAAATGCTAGTTGTAATTTCAGTATCACAAGGGGCAAAAGATAATTTCAAAGTAGTGAAAGTTTTAAATTGTTTTTATTTTCTTCTATAACACCCAATTCACATTTAAAATTCATAGTAAAATTATTTACATTTTTATTACATTACATTTACATTATCAGCATGACCATACTTTTCTGGATTAAGAAAATCTAGTGAAACTGATTCACTATTTCTTTTAGAGGCAAATTATGGGTTCCCATTTAGCCCAATACTTCCTACCTTGCCAAGATAGAATAATTACCCCATAGAAGTGGATTTTTCTGGGATGGAGAGATGGCTCACTTAATAAAGTACTTACCACACATTTTGAGACCCTGAGATTGAATCCCTAGAACCCAAGCAAAAAATTGGGTATGGCAGTACACTTCTGTAAGTCCAGCACTGGAGAGATGGGAACAAGGAGGATCCCTGGGCTTGTTGGCCAGCTAGTCTAACTATTTCTGTGAGCATTAGGTTTAGTGACTGTCCCAAAAGCAAAGGTGGAAGGCTGGTGAGGTGGTCAGGAGGTAAAAGAATTGATGTTCAAGCCCAATGACTTGAGTTGAATCCCACAGTTACCTTCTAACCCCTCCTCCTACACTGTGGCATCTACATCCTCACACTTACACAGTAACAAGTTTTAAAACTCAACTCAAGGTAGAACAGGAGGACACCTGATGTTGATCAGTGGTCTCCACATGCAGACACACACACACACACACACACACACACACACACACACACACACACACACACACACACGGGGTGGGGGGGGGAGAGAGAGAGAGAGAGAAACCTGCAAGTTCTTACAATCAGTAACTTTAACAAGCTTATAAAACTCAAAGTTAATGTCAAAAAGAAAGGAGATTTCTGATCCTCAAAAGCAATAATCAATCTTGTAGTTCCTCTGTCCATTTTAAATACAGCATATGATCGACGTCATGAAAACATGCTTCTTTTGTTTATAGCTTACTTTTTTTGTGTGTCTTCTCAGCACATTCATGTTGTACAATGTATGAAGTTTTATTTTTGTGGGTGAATAGTGTTCCATTGTACCTCAGTTTTGTTTATCCAGTCTCCTGTTGATGGAAATGGGCTGTGGCGATCTTTTGGTTACTATGAACATAGTTGTGATGTGTGTCCACATGGAAGTTTTTCTGAACACATGTTTTGATTTGCCAGAACTGGTGATTTTGTGTTTAACTTTTTGGGGAAGTAAAATTGTTTTACACAGTAGATGTGTTTTTAAGATTCCCATTCCCATAAGCAATGCACAGAAACTTTTGATTCCCTCATAGTACTCAGTGGTACCTTGTGGTTCTGACTTATATTTCCCAATGTACAGTGACATGGCACATTTCTTCATGTGCTTCTGTATTGCGATTTAATAAGGATCAGGATAAACAATTAGGCCGAACAGAAGTTTATTAAGGGAGAAATAACTCACAACATAGGCAGATGTACGCGGCAGGTTCCACCGGATCCTAAGCCTTCCAGCGTCCACCACCAAAAGGGGCGGCAGACCCTTTCCCAGCCTTTTCTCCCAGCTCCCGTCTGGCCCTGTCTCCGCCCCAATGGACATGGCCTAAGCCACAGGTGCAGACAAGGTGAATATCTCGCTACACTTCTGGGCTAATTGTATATTTTCTTTGGGAAATGACTGAGTATTCAGTATTACAGCTAAAGAAAGTATTTTCAGTGATGAGTTGTGAGGAGCTTATTTATATTTGGGATATTAGATATTCTCTAGTACTGTGTTTTGTTAAGATTTTGTGCATTTGTGGGTTTTTTCAAGGTCAGGAGTGTTCTTTGATACATAAAAGTTCCTACACTTGGGTGCTGGATGGTTCTTATCACTCTTGTAGAGAGATGATACAAGAGCACTTATCACTCTTGCAGAGAACCTGAGTTCTATTCCCAGTGTCCATATCTAGTGTTTCACAATTGTCCATAACCTATAGAATCAAGAGACCCAAGGCTTCTGGTTTCTGTGAGCACCTGTACTCATGGACACACACATACACTGACAAATAATTAAAAAAACAATAGAATATTTTAAAAAATGTTCTAAAATTTGAAGAAGTCTAATACATCTATTTTCTTTAGTTACTTGTGTTTTGGGTGTTATCTTTTAAAAATTATCATTATTATAGTGTGTATATGTATGTCTGTGTATATTTGTACATACACATTGTATGTGTGTGTGTGTGTGTGTGTGTGTGTGTGTGTGTGTGTGTGATGTGTGTATGGATGTTCATGTACCACCATATGCTTGTGAAGGTCAGAAAACATCTCAGTTGTGTCAGTTCTCTGCTTCCATCTTTACCTAAAGTCTAGGAATTGAATTCAGATCAGCAGACTTGCGTGGTAAGCATTTTACTGTTGAGTTCTCTCATAGCCCCTTTGGTGTTATAGGAATAAGAAATAATTACCAAGTTCAAGATTGTTAAGATATACCCCATGGGCTTTCACCCAAGGAATCTGTACTTTAATTCATAGGTTTAGGACTTTGATATATTTTATAATAACTTTTCTTACACATGGTGTGAAGTGAGGATTTGCATGTATGTTTCCTGTTTCCTTTCATTTATAGAACAGACCACTTTTTCTTCACTGAATGCCTTGGAGCTCATCCACTCATGACTGCCTAGACTTGCTTCTGAGTTCTTTCTTCTGTTCCATTAGTTTTATTCATCCTTAGGCCAGCACTACATTTGATCATTTGATTACTGCTCCTTTCTGGTAAATTTGGAGATTAGGAAGTGTTAGTGTTTTAGTGCAGACCCTTTTCAAGATTGTTTTGGCTACTCAGGGCCCTTGGCAATTTCATATAAATTTATAAAACAATCAGCTTTTCTACGTCTTCAGGAAAGGCTATCAGATTTATACTTTTTTTTTTTTTTAAAAATAACACAACAAAATAAACATATCCTGATAGCCAGCAGCAGAACTTGGAATTTTCTACTGTGTGAGTTACCACATCTGAATGGATGGAGAGAGATGTTATTTCAATGATATGCTTTTATTGCAAGCTTCTGTTTCTATTAAGAATAATGGAAACCTCATGTCTGGGCCTGCGAACAAAACTACTGTGACCTTTGATATGACCCACCTGTTGTGCCTTCACAATTGATGATGGTTGCCTCATGTGAGGTTGATCTGGAGAGTAACATGCTGGCAAGATGGAAAGTAACACAAGCTGAGCTAAGACAAATGTGGCCCAGGTCTTGTACAAAAGTAAAACAAAACAAAACACCCAACTTATCTAACCAAATACTTTGAGAAAAGAAGGTATTAACAACTGATTGGCTCATAGTGCCTTTCTCAGGGACACTCCTTCCTTGGTTGTGAGTGTGCATACTGTGCTTCCTGCCTGGTAAGATAAATGGCTTGCTAAGTCAGATTGGGCAGGTTTTACAACTACAAAAGCTTGATAACCAGTGCCTGGATTTTACTCATTCTCTACTGCTGCTTTTATGGAAAACTAAACTTATTTATTATTTAGGACTAAACTTGGAAATTATTGATCATCCTTCAAAAAAGTTTTATAATTTGCTTTTAGAACATAGGTTAGACTTTTATGCTCTGAAATTTTGTGTAAAGTAGTATGTCAGCTAAAGAATGGATGGAAGACTTATAGTTAAGAGCAGTTGTTGCTCTTGCAAAGAACCTAGTTTTGGTTCCCAGTATCACATGGTGGCTCAAAACTCTGTAACTCTACTTTCAGGGGATCCTACATCTGTTCTGATTTCCTTGGGCTTCTGCACAATCTGGTGCAATACATACACTCAGCACATACACACTTACAACACACCCAAGACAAAAAACATATTTAAAAAAGAATTGTATCAGGTATGAAATCATATTTAAAAATACCATTACCTTTAGACACTTTTACTAGCTTACAAATCTTTCTTCCTTTTTAAAAAGTGTATCACTGAGTCACTATCAGTGCTCCAAAAAAAAAAAAAAAGAAAACCAAAAAAACCCAACCCAAGCCACATCTAAGATACATTTGAACATACAGGCAAGATTCCATCATCATGGAACTCTGTGTTATAAAAACATGAACATGTTTCTGCTTGGGCTTAGGTAAAGATGGTTCCTCACTGATCACTATTCAGCCTAAAGCTTCTGCAGAAACCTCACTCATTCTGGTAATTGTATCATCACTAATGCCTTTTCTGTAGCCTTGTGAAGGTTCTACCTGTAGGATTAAAGGTCATGGTGGTATTAACACTCCAGGTGAAGGTTTACAGGTGAAGTTTTGCTAATGTCTCATGCTCTTGAAACCATTTCATTGCTGCCAGCACCAGTAGTGTTTTTTTTTTTTTTTTTAAAGGATGGTACACACATGAGGATCTCATCCTCTCCTTTCCTCTCCTCTCCTCTCCTCCCCTCCACTCCTCTCCCTTCCCCTTTTCTCCTCCCCTCCCTTCTCCTCAACTCCTCTCTTCTTACCTTTCTTTCTTCTTTCCCTCTCTGCTCCTTCCTTCCTTTACTTCCTTTCTTCCTTTCAGTTTGAATTGCAGTAGAATGTTTCTTTTGATATCTTTCCCTTCATCTCTATTCTCTTTTTGAGACAGGGTCTCATACTATTTAACTCAGGTTGGTCTTGAACTCTGTTGCCCAGCCTGGCCTCAAAGCATGGCACACCTGCATCAGACTCCTGGGGCATAACCATGCTGAACTCCTATTTTTTTTTTTTTTGGTAGAAATGAGAGTGTTACAATCCAGTGCTCCACCATGCTATGAGTGGACTGGCATAGAATTCTGTCTGTTTTAAGTATTGATGTTTTTATGTGAAGGTGCAATGTTTAAAATGTTAAGGATGTCTTCTGGGATTAATCCATTTCCACTTGGAGATTTTTGATAGTTCGAAGTCTAGAGAATAGAATTCTTTTAGAATTAAAGGAAACTTGGAGGCAATCCATTTCAAATTTATTATATAGACAGGCCAGGATTGTAAAAGAAACACTAGTCCAGTTTGACTGAAAAAGTGATCTCATGAGATTGTATCTTTAGAGCATTGAGAAAACCTAACTCAATCTATAACTTAACCTCTTTGTGGTTCTCAAGACTCTTGTTTTTTAAAATTATTCATAGTTAAGGCCCAAGAACTCATTCTTTGAGAATTTTCTAGGCTTCTCTGTGAGGATTTCTGCATCACAAACCAATGTTATACAAGCTGCAGATGAAAAGATGAGTGAGACAATATATGAGTTATACTCACTTGCTTCTGATATGTTGTTTTATTAGGTGTATTTAGTATCATGTTGAAAATATGATATGGCAGGATTATGTTAGATGACTCTTTTTTGGTTCTGAAGTTACTAACTTTGAAGTTTATTGTGTGTCTCTTTGAGCCTGCATGTGTACTTGGTAGTATCTAATAGTGCACTAGTATCATATACAGGTGGGCAAGCCATGTAAAGGCAGGCAGGAGAAAAACATGTGCTTGGCTCATACAATGCTGGGGTCAGACATTATAAATATAAATAAATGTGTAGGAAGGTTATATTTGTTTTTAAAGTGGCATTTGAAGCAAATTTATTGTTACCAAATGGAAAATGTGGTTATTTTAGCAATATTGACAGTTTTCTTATTACCTCTTATTTCTCCAAAATATACTGTAATATGATAAAATAAAAAGTTGGAGATGTTACTGATACACTTAAGACATAATTTCATGTTTTCAATGAAGGCATATATACCACTATCATCAAAACTCCCCGTTTTAAACATCTTTCCAAGGACAAAAGGCATACCAAGTATTTGCTGGTGCAGAAAAAGGGGTGGCAAGGAGCAATCAATAGATGGCTTTCAAATGTGTTTTTCATCTTTGTTTTTTTCAGAATTAAAATTTTATAGTATGGTGTGTGTGTGTGTGTGTGTGTGTGTGTGTGTGTGTGTGCACATGAGGAGGCCAGAGGTCAAGGTTTGGTGTCTCCCTCTATTGCTCTACACCTTATTTTTGAGACAGGATCTCTCTTTCTGGCCACCAAACCTGTAATCTCCCTGTTCCCCCTGCTGTAACACCTCTGTCCAGTGCAGGGGTCACAGTGTCTGCTGCTGTTCCTGGGCTTCTATAAGGGTATGGGGCCTGAACTCAGGTCTTCATGTTCACATAGCAAGCTCACTGAGCAATAGTCTTAGCTCTAAAGTATGAGTTTTAAAAGCTCAAGGCACAAGGGTTTTAAAAGGGTTAATCCTCTTCATAGAACCTTCTATTAATTCTCCATAATACCTAATTTTATGAAATAAACAGTTTTCAGCCATGAGTCATCTGCTATCTTACTCACCCTTACAGACTAAATTATCCACAAAATATTAAAGATATGTTCACTTATGTTTAAATATTATGTTTCTATCACAAGCTTGTGGTATTATATACTTTTGATTTATGTTGAACATTTTTGTGATTTTTTTTCCTGAATGAATATAATCAGTATGCTAAGTATTATGTTTTAAACAGATGCCAATCTGTAATTTTGTGTCTAAGTATTTTTTGATGACACAGGGTATCAATATTAAATGAAAATTTAATTCAGTGATTTCATTTTCTTGAAAATATTTCTATGATATTCATATTCTACTTGTATTATGCTGAACATGATGTCACATGCTTTTTTCTTCCCAGCAATCACAAAACATCCAAAAGTTTAATTTAAATTGAAGTGTTCCTTCATGGAATGCTCAGAATACCTTACTTGTGAAGGATGATTAACCTTTATAAGTCACAGAATCTTTGCAGTTCATACTGAGTGTATGGAGCTCTGTAGTTCACACCATAGCATTGAGTGCCCAGTGTCTGGAGCTCTGTAGTTCACACCATGGCATTGAGTGCCCAGTGTCTGAAGCTCTGCAGTTCACACCATAGCATTGAGTGCTCAGTGTCTGGAGCTCTGCAGTTCACACCATGGCATTGAGTGCCCAGTGTCTGGAGCTCTGCAGTTCACACCATGGCATTGAGTGCCCAGTGTCTGGAGCTCTGTAGTTCACACCATAGCATTGAGTGCCCAGTGTCTGGAGCTCTGCAGTTCACACCACAGCATTGAGTGCCCAGTGTCTGGAGCTCTGCAGTTCACACCATAGCATTGAGTGCCCAGTGTCTGGAGCTCTGCAGTTCACACCATAGCATTGAGTGCCCAGTGTCTGGAGCTCTGTAGTTCACACCATAGCATTGAGTGCCCAGTGTCTGGAGCTCTGCAGTTCACACCACAGCATTGAGTGCCCAGTGTCTGGAGCTCTGCAGTTCACACCATAGCATTGAGTGCCCAGTGTCTGGAGCTCTGCAGTTCACACCATAGCATTGAGTGCCCAGTGTCTGGAGCTCTGTAGTTCACACCATAGCATTGAGTGCCCAGTGTCTGGAGCTCTGCAGTTCACACCATGGCATTGAGTGCCCAGTGTCTGAAGCTCTGCAGTTCACACCATAGCATTGAGTGCCCAGTGTCTGGAGCTCTGCAGTTCACACCATGGCATTGAGTGCCCAGTGTCTGAAGCTCTGCAGTTCACACCATAGCATTGAGTGCCCAGTGTCTGGAGTTCTGCAGTTCACACCATAGCATTGAGTGCTCAGTGTCTGGAGCTCTGCAGTTCACACCATGGCATTGAGTGCCCAGTGTCTGGAGCTCTGCAGTTCACACCATGGCATTGAGTGCCCAGTGTCTGGAGCTCTGTAGTTCACACCATAGCATTGAGTGCCCAGTGTCTGGAGCTCTGCAGTTCACACCACAGCATTGAGTGCCCAGTGTCTGGAGCTCTGCAGTTCACACCATAGCATTGAGTGCCCAGTGTCTGGAGCTCTGCAGTTCACACCATAGCATTGAGTGCCCAGTGTCTGGAGCTCTGTAGTTCACACCATAGCATTGAGTGCCCAGTGTCTGGAGCTCTGCAGTTCACACCACAGCATTGAGTGCCCAGTGTCTGGAGCTCTGCAGTTCACACCATAGCATTGAGTGCCCAGTGTCTGGAGCTCTGCAGTTCACACCATAGCATTGAGTGCCCAGTGTCTGGAGCTCTGCAGTTCACACCATGGCATTGAGTGCCCAGTGTCTGGAGCTCTGCAGTTCACACCATGGCATTGAGTGCCCAGTGTCTGGAGCTCTGTAGTTCACACCATAGCATTGAGTGCCCAGTGTCTGGAGCTCTGCAGTTCACACCACAGCATTGAGTGCCCAGTGTCTGGAGCTCTGCAGTTCACACCATAGCATTGAGTGCCCAGTGTCTGGAGCTCTGCAGTTCACACCATAGCATTGAGTGCCCAGTGTCTGGAGCTCTGTAGTTCACACCATAGCATTGAGTGCCCAGTGTCTGGAGCTCTGCAGTTCACACCACAGCATTGAGTGCCCAGTGTCTGGAGCTCTGCAGTTCACACCATAGCATTGAGTGCCCAGTGTCTGGAGCTCTGCAGTTCACACCATAGCATTGAGTGCCCAGTGTCTGGAGCTCTGTAGTTCACACCATAGCATTGAGTGCCCAGTGTCTGGAGCTCTGCAGTTCACACCATGGCATTGAGTGCCCAGTGTCTGAAGCTCTGCAGTTCACACCATAGCATTGAGTGCCCAGTGTCTGGAGCTCTGCAGTTCACACCATGGCATTGAGTGCCCAGTGTCTGAAGCTCTGCAGTTCACACCATAGCATTGAGTGCCCAGTGTCTGGAGTTCTGCAGTTCACACCATAGCATTGAGTGCTCAGTGTCTGGAGCTCTGCAGTTCACACCATGGCATTGAGTGCCCAGTGTCTGGAGCTCTGCAGTTCACACCATGGCATTGAGTGCCCAGTGTCTGGAGCTCTGTAGTTCACACCATAGCATTGAGTGCCCAGTGTCTGGAGCTCTGCAGTTCACACCACAGCATTGAGTGCCCAGTGTCTGGAGCTCTGCAGTTCACACCATAGCATTGAGTGCCCAGTGTCTGGAGCTCTGCAGTTCACACCATAGCATTGAGTGCCCAGTGTCTGGAGCTCTGTAGTTCACACCATAGCATTGAGTGCCCAGTGTCTGGAGCTCTGCAGTTCACACCACAGCATTGAGTGCCCAGTGTCTGGAGCTCTGCAGTTCACACCATAGCATTGAGTGCCCAGTGTCTGGAGCTCTGCAGTTCACACCATAGCATTGAGTGCCCAGTGTCTGGAGCTCTGCAGTTCACACCATGGCATTGAGTGCCCAGTGTCTGGAGCTCTGCAGTTCACACCATGGCATTGAGTGCCCAGTGTCTGGAGCTCTGTAGTTCACACCATAGCATTGAGTGCCCAGTGTCTGGAGCTCTGCAGTTCACACCACAGCATTGAGTGCCCAGTGTCTGGAGCTCTGCAGTTCACACCATAGCATTGAGTGCCCAGTGTCTGGAGCTCTGCAGTTCACACCATAGCATTGAGTGCCCAGTGTCTGGAGCTCTGTAGTTCACACCATAGCATTGAGTGCCCAGTGTCTGGAGCTCTGCAGTTCACACCACAGCATTGAGTGCCCAGTGTCTGGAGCTCTGCAGTTCACACCATAGCATTGAGTGCCCAGTGTCTGGAGCTCTGCAGTTCACACCATAGCATTGAGTGCCCAGTGTCTGGAGCTCTGTAGTTCACACCATAGCATTGAGTGCCCAGTGTCTGGAGCTCTGCAGTTCACACCATGGCATTGAGTGCCCAGTGTCTGAAGCTCTGCAGTTCACACCATAGCATTGAGTGCCCAGTGTCTGGAGCTCTGCAGTTCACACCATGGCATTGAGTGCCCAGTGTCTGAAGCTCTGCAGTTCACACCATAGCATTGAGTGCCCAGTGTCTGGAGTTCTGCAGTTCACACCATAGCATTGAGTGCTCAGTGTCTGGAGCTCTGCAGTTCACACCGTAGCTGTGAGTGCCCAGTGTCTGAAGCTCTAGCATATTATGCTTCAGAAGATGCTTGGATTATTGTAAATTGTCATTGTATCAGTGAGACCAGAAACCCACATTGCCACTACATTTTATCTTGTGTTTATATCAATATTATTGATATAATATTGATCTAGGTCTGTTATATATGTTTGAACATGGGGATCAAACTCTAGAGCACACACACACACACACACACACATACAGAGAGAGAGAGAGAGAGAGAGAGAGAGAGAGAGAGAGAGAGAGAGAGAGAGAGAGAGAGAGAGAGAGAGAGAGAGAGAGAGAGAGAGAGAGAGAGAGAGAGAGAGAGACAACCTGCTGAGTCCATTTAGTGTTGCTTTTAAGTACATGATTTCAGGGCTGACCCCTGTGTATTGGATAACCAATTAGGAACTCATCTCTGGGGAAGACTAATTCTCCCTCTCTCAGCAGTAATTAATTGTCTGTGATTCTCTGTATAGGGGTAGAGCCCCATGAGATTTTTTTCCCCTTCCATGTTAGCCTGAGTATACAGATACATCTCCTTTTTCAATGGAAAAGAAGCTTAATTTAAGCACTTCAGGTGGTCAATGTCAATAATGAATGGCTAAGTATCACAATGAAACCCATTATTATGTACAGTTGATGTATAGTAATATTAAAAAGTCCTAAAAATAAGAATGGCTAACATACAAAATAGTCAAAGATAGATAAATAAAAAGGAAACTAGGAATAATTTTGGGTTATGTCAAAAGGAGTTTTTTTGTTATTTGAGTTTTTCTAGTTTCCTTCCTTTTTAATACATAGCCAATTAAACTTCGGTGTTTTACTTAAATAGGTAGAAATACTTTAGGAGCTTTTGTGTTGTGATTCAAAATCAAAAGGAATTATGGATGTTATGAGGAAAAATAATAAAAACAAAGTATAGCAGAATCCTATCTTTAAGCAACAACAAACAGACTGGAGAGTCAAGTTTTGTTGTGTCTTCAGAAGAAATGGAGTCAGTACAAATAGAAGTCAGTAGAGGATGAGTTACTACCATCGTGTGGCTTCCAACTTCATATTATTTTTTAAAAAAACTACCACATGGAGTCCAATGTGTGTTGTGCTGTGCTGTGTATGTGTGTCCATCCTATGAAGCATGACTGACTGACTAGGGACTGTACTTCTAAAGAAAACAGATCCTTCCTGCTCTAGAAGGTCATCAACTTCCCATGAACCCTTACCCTTTTCATGCTGGAGTGTTGGCTGGTTTGATCTTGTGCAGGTCTTGTATAGATCCCACATTTTCTGTGAGTTCATGAGTGCATCAGCCTTGTCCTCCCTGACCACTAGATCTCACAATCTTTCTGCCTCCTCTTCTGTGATGTTCCCTGAGCTTTGTGAGGAAAATAAGTACTATAGATATCCCACTGAGTGCTCCACAGACAATTACTCTTTGTGCATTGATCAATTCCAAGTTTGTGCCTTAACTGTTACCCACTACTCACAGCTTCTCAGAAGATTTTTAGTGTTATTTTTCACTAGTCTCAGCAGCTTTTGCTGGCACTTGGTGTCACTCCTACCCCTTATAGTCTATGTTTGTTTTTCCCCGGGTTTGTGGCTTACAATGTGCTTTGGTGTGGCTTACATTGAAGCTCTATAAGTCAGGCTATCTGTGTTGTGATCTGGTGGTCTCTGCTTTCTTTTCTCTACCCCAGTGTCTGAAGATATTAGATCACAGACAAGATGGTCTGCCGGTGTGTTTCTTCCTTATCAAACTCCATTTTACCTGGAATTTCCTTGGTGCAGACCAGGGTATTTCTTTATAGGACCATTCCTTACTAGTTCTTTTGCTTTCCATGCCCCTAATGCATACCACTTTCATCAGAGTCATTTGGCCTGTTTTCTCTTTTGAGAGAAATGTATTCTTACTTTATTCTGGGTTGAATGCATTTGGAAGATTTTTTTTGCATTGATCTTATAGTTTCTTTTTTTAAAAATCATTTTATTAATTCATTTCTCATTTTCATTCTTTTAGTTGCCTTTTTGAGAAAATAGTACAGAAAAATGATTTTTATTTCATCTGTGTTGGTCACCTTTCTGTCACTGTAGTAAAATTATAAAGATGGAAGGCTGGCTTTGGTTCAGTTTGGAAGTTCTATGGACTTCTATGGACTCCATGGCTGTGGTGGTAACTCACATGGCAGGAGTATGTTGTGGAGCACACTACTTGCTTTATCAAGTCAGAGAGCAAAAGAGAAGTGGCTGGAGTCCTACTTACTTTTCAGAGCTGCCCCAGTGACCCAATAGCACCACCCTGGAGACCTAAACTCAAGTGCCATCTTTAGCTAGCATTCTTACTTGTCACAGTAAAAAGATTTATAAGCCAGGCATGGTGGTGCACACTTTTAGTCCCTGCAAGAGGCAGGTGGATTTTTGTGAGTTTGAGAACAGCCTGATCTACAGAGTGAGTTCCAGGGCAGCCAGGACTGTGTCTCAAAACAAAACAAAACAAAACAAAACAAAACAAAACAAAGCAACAACAAAGGATTTGGAAATGTATGAGCTACACTTTCCAGGTCAAACAACATTTCCTAAACCTTATTGCTTATCATGTATTAAACCTTGTTCAGTGAACTGTAAGTAACTATTATCACTCTGAATCTTTAAAAATGCAGTATGTTTTCAATACTGTGTTATTTAAAGATTAGCCATTTGAGATTCAGATTAAGTTGATGCCTGTGTCATACTGTAGTAGAGTTGAAATTAGAATCCATATCTTTCTTACTTCAATGGTGTAATTTTTCTGCTATATTGTCCCTCTTTGTATAATTAAAACTTTTGAACAAATAATACATGATGCCATCTATTATAATTAGGCCTTCTATTGTCACTTTGACAATAGTGACTTTCTATTGTCACTCATTTGAATTTAATAAATGTATCTGTCACTCATCTACTCACACATATAAGTTATGATAGTGTTAAAGGTCATGAGTTGACTTTAATGACCATATCTTGTCTTGTCTTGTTCTTGTTCTTGTCTTGTACATGAAGAGTCATGTACCGCATTAGTACAATTTCTCCACCTTGGTTATAGGAACCAGAGTAGATGCTTGGCCAGTGTCATTGATGCCTGAGAATGAAAAAGAGGGTGTTTTGAAGATGCATTGGCAATGTATCAAGTAAACGCATATTTATTTAGTCTACCTTGTAATTTAAAGATTTATTTATTTTATATGTGTATTTGCTTGCATGCATATATGTGTACTACATGTGTTCCTTGTGTCTGTAGAAGCCAGAAGAGGGTATTAGATCCTCTAGAACTGGTTACGATGGTTGTGGACTGCCATGTAGATGCTTGGAATTGAACCAGGGTCCTTGTACGAGCAGTAAATGCTTTTAAAGGCTGAGCCATGTCTCCAAGCCTTTTGTGATTTACTGGGCATTCTGAATTGCAAGAAAATATCCAAAGCTGTGCTTGTGGAACATACTTTAGTCATATTTCTGGAAGATTGTGTATAGTTAATTATAAGGCAACATTTGGGAGCAACAAGAGGGAAATAATTGGGTCGACCAGATAGTCTTGGGTTGTATGGGATCAGATTGTTGCTTTTCTACCTGGTAGAATATTTGCGTTCTTTTCTTTTTCATTTCTTTCTCCTATAATGTGTAAGGAAAAAGGTGACTCCTAGTGTTCCCAAACACAATAGCACTGGACACTTGTATAGGACTTAATTCATAGACCTGTGTTCCAGTGCTAGCCTGGCTATGTGGGCTAGAGACCAGCTATGATATTCTGCAGCTTTGTGTTGCAAATATTGTCCCATTGAGATTCCACAGCTGTCATTACTTACCTAGACTATTTTCTCCTGGTGAAATTATGTACTTAATGTTTTAAAATTTTTAATTAAATAACTAGCTTTTTTGAATTAAATAACAGATTAGAATTGACATTATTGTTATAGCATGTTAGTATTTCAAATGGGATTAAAATTGTGGAAAATGGGAGGCAGAGCTGATTATGGTGGCTCAGATGAGCAAGGACTCCTGCACTGTGTTGTGAGGGGTATCTGGGAATAGCGTAGTTTTAAAAAGCAGTTGATGTTCAAGTCAGGAGACTGCAAAACTGGCACTGCTGTGCAGATGTGGTAGTGCCAGGCAGCTTAAAGAAAACCTGAGTGTACACCTTTTAAAGGTGAGGCAAACACCCTTGTGCTTTGTTTATGAATCAAAGTGTAAAAGTTTTCCCCTGAGGCAGGCTATTTCTATATGTGCTTCTGTTCAGAAGTACTATAATTTCTCCATTTGATTTCTAGTCTCCTGGGCTTTCCTTCCCATTGTTAGGCTCCTTCCTGCCAGTCTTTTCCTTAAGTTTGTGTTGGTAGGTCTCTCCCATTTTCTCTGTTACGCTCACGTTTCCTATTTTTCACTTAGAATGGTTGCTTATTGAAGCCCTTTTTAGGCAAATGCTTGCTCCCATTGAAAGGAACCCACCCATTGCATTAGTATTTAACACTTGATGAGAGAGCCAGCACACAAGTCTGGGTGGAAGGGAAATGTTTTAGAGTCCTGCTATCCTGGACTGGGGCCCTAGCTCTTTTCTCACACACTCTGCTGCCCCTTGCTCTCCTCAAATGATTTTTAACAAGTGCTAACTTCCCAGAACTTCAGTTTTGCAAAATCTAGTGCCTTCTGTACAAAATGGGGATGGGGTCTGAGGGAACATAATTTATCAAAGCTCAGATGGTACATCTAGGAGACACAGGGTGCATTCTACTGTTGTCCACCATCATTTCTTTCTATTTCACAAAGATGATGTCTGTTTTATTCTTCTTACTGATTTGGGTCTTAATCATGTGATTTCTCTGTAGAAGCTTTTAGAAGTCTGCAGGCTTTCACAGGCTTTTTGAGCAGCATTGCAGGCTTCCATCAGACTCTTTAGAAGGATGTCAAGCTTCTTCTTGCCATGTCCTCTGTTATGAGAAGAGCATATTTCAACCATGAGATATACCATCCTCAACCTGAGATCCAGAATGACAAGACAACAGGACAAACCTGGAACACAGGCAACCTGTTCCCACTGATATGTAACACAAGCTGGGAAATGAATACTTGTTGCTGTAAGTCACAGAGACTCCGAGGTTGTTATGCAACACAATACCACCTTGTTTACCAGTTTCTGAAAGTGTCAGCTTTGCTGCAGTCACAAAGCACAAGCGCAAACATTTATTTCTCAGTCCTGGATCTACAGGCTGGCTATGGCTGTGTTTTGCTTTGCATGGCCAAATGTCTTCTTAGTATGTGACCTAAGTTGAAGGAACAGCTTCTGTTGGGGACGTGCTTTTCCCATAGCAAATCCAGGAGTAAAAGAGGCTTCATCAAACCCACACAGGTGCACTTAAATCTTCCATAAAGGTAGGGCTATGTCACATACTCTCATATCCTACCATTGTTCAAAGCCTAGTAATGGGTCAGGGACATTAACTTTGACTATTGAGAGCCCCTGAGAGTCCTAGGCAAAGGTGGTGACAGATAGTTGGAAGCAGTGTACTGTAGCCATAGGGTAGCCACAGAAGACTTTCATTTGTAGAATCCTTCTGTCTGTAGCATTTTTTCTCCATTTCAGGATGACTGAGTAGGTATTAAATACTAAAAAGCTTAGGAGTGGCAGGTCAAAATAGCTTTCTCTTATTCATTGTAGACTTTAAAAATATTCTTTTGAGCACAGATTCCAGTCAGGCTCCAAAGCCTATAAGAAAGAGTGTAGCGAAAAGTTAGCTATCAGAAGGGGCCAGGTCCATGCAGATGCTTGGAAAATTCGTACCTTGGAAACACAGTTCATGATGTTGTCACATTTGTAGGGCTCTAAAATGGAATGACTGTGGCAGTGGCCTCTCCATTTGACTCATTGCCCCCCTTCTTTCTTTCCCCAGGACTCTAGGAATTTTTATGAGCCTCTTTAAAGTAACTGAGATTTTGGTCAGGATTCTTGCAGCACTCAGGTGATATTTATAGTCTTGTTGCTGAGCTTTGGACACCAGACCTACTTCTCTGGATCGGCATTCAGGTCTCAGGCATGATGGTCCATTTAGAAAGCCTTTGTCTGTCATATAGCCTGCAAAAGTTCCTTTCATAGATTGATTTTTAAATGTTCAGCATAATCAATGTGGGTAACATGTGTGTATATTGTATGTGAACTGGAGTACATGTGTGCCACACTGCCCTTGTGGTGGTCACTGGAGGACTTTTGTGAGTGAGTTCTTTCCTATACTGTGTATGCCAAGAACCAAATGCAGGTTGTCAGGCTTATACAGTGAGAGTTTGACTTGTTCTACCATCTTGCTAGCCCTACCCCTCCTACATTTATATCTGTAATGTGGCTCAGAGTACCTTAGAAGGTGACTAAAAGAAAATTTGGTAGAATTAAGAAGAACCTCTTTCCATGCTATATTGAAATTCATTCTGAGTCCTTAATTTCTCTTCTGTATTTTATGTATCTATTTCTTCTTACCCAAAATGTATCTGAATCTTATATTAAATATACTTGATATAGGAAGAAGGAATACTAACTTTCAGGAAGGCCAGTACTTTTTCATTTTGTTTTAATTTTTTTGCTTGCATGTATGTCTGTGCACCATGTGCATGTAGTGTCTGGTGCCTATAGAACCCAGAAGAGCATTGGCTCTCCTGGAATTGTAATGGCAGGTAGCTGTGAGCCAGTGTTGGTGCTGAGAATAGAACCCATGTCCTTCAGAAGAGCAGCTGGTATTCTGAGCTGCTGCACCATCTTTTTAGCCAAACCTAGTTCTTTTAAAACTTAATATCACACCATGAAATTTGGGAAATAATTTTTCTTCAAGATTAGCTTATAAAATAGAACCTGAAAACATGGTTAGTAATATGTTGGATTTGAATCCTAGCTACTGAAAATGTGGGTTCATTTATCTTATTTTTTTCCTTTGATATTCATTTTCTCAGAATCTAGCAAGTGAGTAAAAACACTAACAAGCTTTACTTTCTTACTGGAAAAGTGCTATAACCAAAATTCTGTTAGTGGTCTAAATATAAAGGGGAAATCTAATGAGATGTGAATAAAATATATTTTAGATAATGATCTATTTTTCTGTCTAGCCTTTAAGAGATAATTATTTATATTCAAGAATCAAATTCAGGAAATAGAGGTTTTTGAAAAGGCAGACATACTTGCTTTGCTGAGAAAAATTGTTACTGAAGACATTACCCTATGTTTTTGAAAACAAGTTGATGGATACACATATTGCTTCTATAATTTGTTTTCTTTAAAAACAGTTGCTGACTGAAGTGGATAAGATAAACAATAAGGTGTAGCATGCCAATAGCAAGTATTTTTATCTTTCCACTATGGGAATGTCCTCTTATTAATTTCCTAGCTGTGATTTCTCCAGAAGTTTTGTTTGCATAAATCATATTTAAAGTCCACAGAATATTACTGAGTTCCTGGTAGTCAGAGCACTCGTGTAGACTTTGCTGGAGAAATTAAAATGAATAAGATAAGTATCTCCATGAGAAGACAGCCTATTAAAATAGACAAAAGACATTAAACACAGAGCAAATTTACATATCCAGGAGAGACATTAAGGTGATATTCTCAATGCTCACGGCATGGGGGATGCATTCTAGTCTGCATTTTAACGTCAAGAGTACTTGTAAGGAGTCAATACTATGGTGGTTTAAGAGATAAAGGTGCTTGCCACCAAGCCTGAAAACTTGACTTCCATCTGTGGAACCAGCTTCTTCAAGTAGTTCTCTGACCTCCATAAGCACATGCTTGTGGGTTTGCAGGCACACACACACACACACACACACACACACACACACACACACACACACATGCACACGCATGCTCATACATACACACATGCACATAACCACATACACACACAGTAAATAAATGTTAAAGAAAAAAGATGACTTGAAGGAGAAAGTAGCATTTATATGTGACAGCTGGAGGTGGAGAGGAATGCATTTCAATGGTTTTGAGGACAGAACAGGAACAAAGAACTAATGAAAGGAATGTACAATTTATTTTGAGACTTGATTTATAAAAATCTTTAATGTAGTAAAGATTTTAGGGTTATGGTGAGGTGTGGAGGGAGCCATGCCAGTTTTGAGTCTGACAGTGACATGCTCATTTCTGTATTTAAGAAAAATACCTGGAAGATTGTGGATAGGGCAAGCAGTCACCTGACAAGAGAAGATGAAGCTTTAGGTACCAGGCTATATGGAAATTAAGGTGAGAGGCAAGAAGGGACTATTCAAGCTAGTTTGAAGGAGTGCTGGAGGGTAGTCTGAGAAGCACCTTGGAAAAACCAGTGTTAATATATATTCTTATTAGAAAAGGAGATAATTACAGAATAATTTTTGTTTCCAGTCTGGTGATCACTTACTTATTCAGGATCATTTTATTTGTTAATGTATCCATTATTAATTCTTGATACTGAGGATTTAACTAAGGGCCTGGCACACACCAGAAAAGGACTCAATTGCTGAGCTCCATCTGTAGCCCTCAGAAACAGTTTTAAATATCCAGTCACAATGGCAGGCGTGCTTTGGTCATTACTAATGGCCAGATATGGGATGTGGCCTGTGAGCTTAAGTCATGCTATTAGAGGTATGTCTGTGCATATGAGATGTTACACATCTGGGTATGGAGAGCAGCATGCCTCCGCCTCCTGCAGTTCATGTGAGAGTGAAAGTAAAAGTCCATGTTTCATGGTTGTTAACAATTTCTCCAGTGTAGAACTTCCTGCATTCGAATTATTTTCATTCTGTCATCCTAACTCATTTGCAACACTCCTGGTCCAACATATCTTAGTTCTTAAAAATTTTTTATAAATGTGAGGAGTCAGGGAAACAGTAAGATATAGACACAGTTAGCTCTTAGCAGGGAGGAAAAAGAGCGATTATGTATCAAGTTACTCTGCTTGTCCCAAAGTTTTCCTTTGGTATGACCTAGTTCTAGTAAAATAACTGCACAGACAAGTCCAGATAGTCAGTCCATTGTGCTGGATTCATTAAAGAACACAAGAGCAGAACAATAGTGTGGGTGTTAGCATTAAAGAAAAACACCACATATTTTTTATTGATACTTTGTAGTCACATATTCCCATGAAATATTGATTTTTCATTTAAAATAATCTTATTTGTCAGTAAGAATATGTAAAATTTTCAAATTTGAGTCTTCTCTCCTTTTTTTTTTTACTGGCTGCTGAGGCTGCATTGGGTGTGGTGTTTTACAGCCCTTTGGGTTCACAGCTGTGGACACTGCCCGGCCTCATTTGTGTTCTGCCTTTGCTATCATTTGTTTGTAGTTGTAGTAGGTTCCTGATTCTTTTTATTTCATTCTGTGAAGATCTTTTTCCTTGCTTCTTCCCAGTGTTACCCTCTCACATGTCTCTTGGGTGTGGGTTGGGATGATGATTAGAGTCTCTCCTTTTGTGTTTTGTTTTTTCATTTTTAAATATCCATTTTACCCACAAGCTCTTGTACATTTTCCTGGTTACATATGGTCTATCAGATACAATCAGAACACAGGGGTGTGAAGTGGCACAAACATTACTTATGTGGCAGTCACTCCTTAAACTGGCAGGGTGGTGGTGTTTCCAGGGGTTTCATCCTTTGGTATAGTCTGTCTCTTCATCCCCCTCTCAGGGGCTTCTTTCAGAGTATGTTTCCTTTGCAAGATCCTGACACCTGGGTGATTTGCTTCTAGTGTCTCTAGGGACAGCCTTGCTCCTCTGCGTGCAGATGACTCTGTTTTGCTTGGGAAGTAGGTTATCAGATTCTAGTCATTTTTCTTTATGTACAAGCAGTACTTTGGTTTTCTTGAGTTTTATACATTTGGGATTGTGCAGGCTCTAAAGGGCTCATACCAGAAGTCAAATTTACTTAGTTTGTGATGTACTTAAGGTGTCAGTGATTTTTTTTTTTTAAAAACTGTGATTCTTGTTCAAAAGAAATGATCACAGTTCACTTCATTACATGGCTGGAATCACCCAGTTTTGGTATGTGTTCATGTGTTCCTAACTTTGTAGCTCTTTTTAAAAGATAATGTAGATACACTGCAAGCAAATTAATTTCATTCCTTTTTATTTTTGTATGACAAAGTCTCACTATGTAGTCCCAGCTAGCTTGGAACTCACAGGGACTGGCCTGCCTCTGCCTCCTGATTGGTGGGATTAAAGGTGAACACTACCACTAGCTAATATCATTCTTAAATCATTGTTGCTAATGAGATGCATTTGCCTCTGTTTTAAAATCTGCAAACAGACTGCACATTGTCACTCTAGTTTCACAGTACAGTTGCTTATCATAGTAACTGCTGAAACTCAGTCTTTCAAAGAGGAGTCATAGGCATGAGCACAGTGTGATGTAATATTGACTCCGAAGCAATCCATTTGTAGCTGGCTGCTGAGTAGAAGATGTTGTGCATTGCTATTTTTCTTGCAAAGTTAAAATATTTCACAGTGCTCATGTGAATTCTCTATCATGAGTGGGTGTATTCAAGTGCTTTGCTACACAGTTTGCAAGCTACAGCTTTATGTGTATCTCTCATCTACCGTGACAACATGTTTCTCTAGCACACGTCATTTAGAGGATGATGACAGGTTTTGTTGTCCTTAGGTAAGCATTTGGTTCACAGAAGTTGGGACAAAAAAAGAACATATGTGCAATCTGCTGTTCTGAAATGAGACATTTTTCAGTGTGACGCTTTGCTGAGTTCCAATTTGCCTTGCTTGCTTTCCCCTTGAATGTATTCTGACGATGGTGAGACATTCATATAGGCTTGTCAGAGGCATAGTTCAGAACCTTAATCTCCTCCCTTTTGTCTTTAATGTGAGGAACTCATTTTAGACAGCTGTTCTGAGAAACACAGCGTGGTAGAGAGGCCGTGCTTGTCTGGGAACATTATTTTGGAACCTGGTTAGCCCCCGTGCTTTAGGTTTTAGTGGTTTAATCTTTCTTCCTTAAGGTGGAGAGCTTCAGACGTCCTTTCCCCAGCTTAACTGAGTCACCTTGCTCTGATTCACCCCTGAGGTGGACTGACTATACCAGGAACAGGAATTTAGCGGGTGGATGTCTGGGCAACATCTGCTCTGTTGTCACTGTCCTCATGGGTCACACTATTTGCAGAATTCACCTGTGACAATAACAATTCCACAATAGGTAACCCTGCCATATGAAGTCTCTGTTGGAAAAAGATTCATACAGTACAATTCTGTTTTGAATTGGCAAGAATTTTTCTTGCTTTAAAAAATTGGCTTAAGCCTCCCTAGAGAGTTAAGTGCTAAGTCAATATTTTGCTAATTATGCAGAAGGAGCACCAGATGGTCTGTGAGGGTGACACTCTATGGGTGGGAACCCTGGTGACTGATCCTGTGGTACATTTTGTGGTTCTGTAGCCATCATCTTCCATAGCAACACATCCATATGCTGCTGTGACACAGAGACGAACAATGAAACAATATTTTAAAAGTAAAAATGCTCCCAGTCCAGCTTGAAAGAAAGTCCAGGATGCTTGTAAACAGTCCACAGCCTTTAATTCTTACTTGCTCCCCTCTTTTCCAGGCAATGATCTTGGATTCTCAGCTTGCTTTTTATTCAGTTAAGGTTCTTTCTAAGACAAAAACCTGAGAGTTTTTATTATTTTTCTGCACTCAGCCTGCAAGAGGACTCTTCACTGCCTCCCACGTTCCTGATCAGTTTCCCTATTTTGAAAAATTGAGGTGGGAGATAAAATCAATTCAATACTGGTTGTCTTTGTAATGGACTCAAAATTGAAAGCAAATTGGCAGCAGTCTCCAAGACACTACCACAACACAACAAAAGATGTGACACACACAAGTTCGAATAACCTACCCTATGAGATACATTTCATAGAAAGCAAAAGCAGGATGTTAATAATCACAATTTACCACAGAACATAGCTGATTAAAAATGTATTTTGATTATATATAATCTTCCAATTTAAAATTGTACTAACTAAATTGGACTTTGTGGTTTACAAAATGTTTATTTAAGGCTGTATACTAAGGTACAGTATAAAAGGAATGACAGGGAACAGTTCTCTCAGTAATCATTGTGAGGGGGACATGAGAAATACACAGTGATAGACAATGTCATAATGAAATTCACTATTTTCAAGTTGAAAAATTAATTAATCAAGCAATCAATAGAAGGCCTGGCACTGGGTAGAATGGAAAGAGTTTAGATGTGCTGTCTCTGTGGTCCAAGACCAGGTACTCAGCATCTGTGGAAGGGAAAACAATTAGATGAAACTGTTGATTACAGCTTGGCCAGAATAATAGCTTTTATGTAGATTTTAACAAGCAAGTAAGTAGATAAAACTCCCTGTAGTCTAATTGTTAACTCAGGAGTATGTAGTCTGCGAGTAAGGAGTCACACCACCACCTACCAACTGTGAGTGACCAGCTGTCGAGTTTGCAGAGTGACAGTGTTCACTTCATCCAGGTGTGATTCACTTCTGTTCTGGTGGGACTCAGGTGGGTGATTTGCACATCATTCACAACTGTACACAAACGAGGTCTGTAGATGACTGAATGAGCTTAAAAGGCAAATATGAGAGCAACTGAAATGAGATATTCATAGACACCATGACAAAGTTAGACTCCAGAATGTTCATGAAATGTGGGCTAAAGTTGTATCTACAGCATTGCTGTATTCATTGAGTTGCCTTTGCAAGGAAGGGAGTCATGTTGAAACAATCTATTTGATTCAACCTGCAGCAGCTGTTTTACTTCTTGCATAAATTTTTAAACCTCACCATATCCCTGAGGGCATGAGTACCAGAAAATAGGCAAAATCAACTGGAAGACAGAATCATTTATTGCTCAAGTATGCCTAGGTAAAGAGAAATGAAATTTATAAAAAATTTTATACTGGGTGTGTATGTTCTATGGGCCTGTTTGGACTTGGGAAGTCTTGTTCTCCCTTCATGTATGTGAGCTTGTGATGTTTACTCTGGCATTTATTAGCACAAGGCTAAAATGCCTCTCATCTTTGCTCTGTTCAACAGGATTTAGTAGCATATTTTTATAGATATGCCATCTTAAAGGCACTTCCACTGTAGTGAGTTCATCATGCCAGGACCACAAGTCCCCAAACTTCATCTTTTAGGTTTAATCAATTGTTCTCCCTCCAGGACATCTCAGAGATGTTGCTACCTAATATATCAATTGTGCCTAGGTTAGTGTGTGTTAAATATAAGGACTGGCTGTGTAACCTTCCCATGTTTACATTTTATTATGTGTCAAGGTCTGTGAGGACATCTGTGAAATTAAATTCTAAAATAAGCTTACATATTTGAAAAGATCATACATATGTAGTAATTTATAATGTTACAAAATATGTGTAGTTTAAAAAGTAGATCACTTATTTCCTTTAAGTCCCTCAGAATCCTAAGTTCTGTTCCCAGTGCCATGGCTATTACTGTTTTCTTATAAACCCACCAGGGAATAACCTATAAAGTGGCTTTATCTCCTTGGTATAAATGATCTTTTATTGGATGTATTTGTTTGTATGTTGGTTTTGAAAAATCTCACATGTTCTGAGAATATTTTCATCAGAACAAATAATTTTCTTATTCTTTTACATGCTACATTATATTCAAATATATGTGTATACTATCACTAATTTAACCCCTTTTAATGGATACTTTACTGGTTCTAGTATTTTGGTATTAACAATATCATAGCAAATATCCCTGTAGAATATGTGATTATGCACCAATGATGTATGGGAAATTTCTAGATATTGAATTGTTGGTTAAAGGCTATATATAGATTGAGATTTTATTTTATTTTACTGTTTTGGAGGGTGGGGTTGGTTAGGATCTTATGTAACCAGGGCTGGCCTTGAACTCTATGTAGCTGAAGTTGGCCTTAACCCGCTGATCCTCGTCATCTACTTTTCAGTATTTGTGCTTCTAGGATCCTGGAATTGAAATTTTAAATGAATGTGGTCAAATGTTTTTCCATAGTTGGTCTGTCAGTTTCTAACATTACCATCAAATGCCTCTTTTTCCACACCTACACCACACAGGTGAAAACAGACCTCATGGTTTATATTTTTATTTTCAATTAGATTGTCTTATGTTTAAATGTTAGACATTTATGCATTATACATTGTTTTTTTACCATTTCTATTATAAAATATATTACATGTATAGCAAGGTACACAAAATAAGGTTTTTCTTTTCCTGCAAAAAAAATTTTGAGCTAAGTCTCATGTATCGAAGGCTGTCCTACAGTTTAGTTTACTGTGTAGCTGAGTCTGAACTTGAACTCAGTCCTTTTTCTCTATCTCCCAAGCACTGGGAATTCAGGAGTGTGCTACCTATTACACCTGGATTTTAAAAAGGTGTTTTATCCTGAGGAAATATCTGCAACCACTGCCTAAGAGGCCTAGTGTTTTCAGCACCTTAAAGCCCCACACCCATCCAAAGATAAAGTTGGTATTGCCTTTCTTTTGAGGTAATAGTGTCTTTTATTTTTTTTTTATAGTCTTACCCTAGATCAGACATTACTAAACACGACAGTTTTGCTTTGCTTATTTTATTTACTTGAATATAAATAGAATTGTAGATTTCTGTCTTTTTCCACCTAAATTCTTTCAATCCACTGTTTGTTATAGATCCATTCTGATTGTACTGTGTGATGATAGTATGCTTTTTCATTGCTGTATAATATTTCATTGGGTACTTGTCACAATTTATCCATTCTGGTGTGGGCAAATATCTCCAGTTTGGGGCTATGTGGTAAACTCTCTAACATGTACACAGTTGCACGCATCTTTGTGGGGGAATCTAGAAGTGGAGTTTCTGGTCCTAGGATGAGGTGTGATCTTTACTTAGATGCAAGTCCTTCCTTGCTCCTGTTGGGTGCATGAGAGCTCCTCTTGACAGCTCCTGCTCCCATTACTGCTATTATCAGTTTTTGTGGCTGCCATTCTGGGGGCATGGTGGGATACCTTCTTATGGTTTTAACATGTAGTTTTAAAAGCATGACTAAATTTAATATCTTTTAGAGTTTGTAGGCTATTTCAATTCTTCCTTTATGAACCTCACTTATTTTCAAACCTATGTCATATTCAGTCATTTGCCTTACTACGCTGACTTGTAGGAACTCCAAATGTGCTCAGGAGGAAAACCAGTTCATGATGGGTGGTTTCCAACAGCAGTGGAGGCTGATGACAGCTGCGGGTAGGCAGCTTTCAGGTGGTCACTGTGTGAAGCCGAGTTTAGGAGTGTTGGCTGGGGTCTGGGAAGAGCCTTGACTGGGTTCCTGATACCTTCCTGAAGGAAGAGCCTAAAACCCTTGCTCTGTAGAGGCTGAAATTTTCCTTCAGGGGCATTTATACCCCTGGCTGTTGCTGAGCCTGTACTGGACTAACCATTCAGGTACCTTCAGAGAAGGCCTGAAGAAGGTGGCAAGTGTCCAGCAAGGTCAGAGGATACTGCACTATGCAGACTGCACTGGACTAAGGAACCCTGACACTGAGACACCTGTCATTCATTTTTCTAGGAAAAATGCAGCATTTGAGCAATTTTAAAATGGTAATGGAATCTTGAAATTCTTCCACAGAATACCTGTGAACCTCTGGGTTTTCATTTAAGACTCTTGGCCATTGTCTCACTTTGAAAATTTAGACTCATAAAGCATCCAGAATGGATTTGGGGGTGTGAGAGCTACCCAGGTCTGATTGCTGTTTTCTATAAAGATGTCTAATGGGACCCCTGTCTTTCCTTATCACTCAGCAGTGGCCACATTATTAAGAAACCATGCAGACTGCCAAGAGTCTCTCTGCTGACTGTATTTTCCTGTGGGCAGGTCTGGCCATTACTGTTGCTGTCTAAGTCTGGCTCCCTAGCCTAGGGAATAATTGTGCTCTAAGCAGACACCCACAGCTAAACACTCAGCCAAACTCCTGGAATCCAGTTGCAGAAAGGGTGGAGGGATGAGCAAAGAGTCAAGACCAGGCTGGAGAAACCCACAGAAACTGCTGATCTGATCAAGGGGGAGCTCATGCACCCCAATCTGATAGCTGGAAAACCGGCATAGAACCAACCCAGACTCCCTGAATGTGGGTGTCAGTTAGGAGGACTGGGCAGTCTATGGGGCCTCTTGTAGTGGACTCATCGCTAGTATACAAATGGACTTTGAGAGCCCATTCCACATAGAGGGATACTCCCTCAGCCTAGAAAAATGGAAGAGGGCCTAGGCCTTGCTCCAAATGATGTGACAGACTTTGAGAACTCTCCATGGAAGGCATCACCCTCTCTGGGGAGCAGAAAGGGGATGGGATGGGGGTTGGTGTAGGGCACAGGGGAGGAAGGGAGGGTGTGGGAACTGGGATTGACATATAAAACAAGCTTGTTTCAAATTAAAAAAAAAATAATTGTGCTTACATCTAAACAGACTTCCTGGAAGCAGGGTTTTCCAATTTCTTTCAGCCTTTTTGTAAAGGTTTAATCATTTATAATGTAAGTATATAAATATATGTTGTAGGTGTATCATATTTATATATATAGACACTGAATTTATTTAATAAGGTAAATTTAATTATTTCACAGCACTATTTCAATCTATCATATATTTTTTCAGCATTATTTTGGAGCTTATAATTTGTCCTAAAAATATCTTGTGCTTGAGTCTTAATTTAATCTTTACCCAATTTTTAATTTACTTAAAAATAAAAGAGCCTTTTTCCTCTGATTCTATGATAAATGAGTACCCATGCATGTAAATAATTTAGGCAGTGTGAGAAGAGAGTGAGGAAGAGGAGCAAAAGTCACTTATGCTGAAACATTTACCAAAATCTTTTCCTGAATGGTTCTTTGCTTTTTATATATGCATATATTCCCATACTTAACCATATATCACTACTCAGGATTGGTTACCTGTGTACCCTTCTTATATTAATGTGCATTTATATACACAAGATGGTTTGTTTTTATGTTAATGAAGCACATTATGGCTTGGCTTTCTTAGCCACCTTCCTTTTCCATAGCTATGGCTGCCTTTCTTCCTGATAAATATAATATTTAAATGTATATCCCAGCTTTAATGTCTGTACTGTACTCTGTTATGAGATTGGATCTTACTGAGGCCTGCTCTGACAGGCCTTTGCTGACTCCCAGTCACCAACTGTTAGGAGCAACACTGTGAATGTTAATACAGTTTTTATCTTTGCCTTCTAGTTCAACACTTAGGAAAGAGACAAACAAGAATTTTTGTATCAAAGGCCATCTCCATGTAAAATGTATGTATATTAGACTCTGGATCTTTTACTTTTTGTATCTTTCCATATTAAAATTTTGCCATCAGTGATAAATATAGTGAATGCAAATCTGCCAAGTTGTCTTCCGGAAGGCACCATTGTTCTAACCAGTGAATGAGAGGGACTAGTTGTCCTTATGCTCATGAATGTCACATTTTGAAAATTAATGTGATGCTGGATATTTTTTAAAGCTTACTTGCTATTCTGGTTTGTTGTTTGTAAATACTTACCTCTGTAACATTTTTTTCCATTTTATTTTTTTAAATTAATTTTTTTTAAATTAAAAACAATCTTATTTTACATATCAATCCCAGTTCCCTCTCCCTTCCTTCCTCCAATTTCCCCTACCATCCTCTATCAACCCCCCCCCCATCCACTCCTCAGGGAGGTTGAGGTCTCCTCTCATGGGGAATCATCAAAGTCTATCACATCATTTGGGGTAGGACTTAGGCCCTCCCCTGTGTATCTAGGCTGAGAGAGTATCCCTCCATAGGGAATGGGCTCCCAAAGCCCATTGGTGCACTAGGGATAAATATTGGTTTCACTGCCAGAGCTCCCATAGACTGCCCAAGCCTCCCAACTGACACCCACGTTCAGGGGGCCTGGTTCAGTCCTATGCTGGTTCCCAAGCTGACAGACGGGTCTGTGAGTTCCCACTTGCTCAGGTCAGCTGTTTCTGTGGGTTTCCCCAGCATGGTTTTGACTCCTTTGCTCATCACTCCTCCTTTCTACAGCTGGTTCAGTGCTTAGTTGTGGATCTCTGCTTCTGCTTCCATTCACTACTGGATAAAGGCTCTATGGTGGTATTTAAGGTAGTCATCTTAGATTCTTAGTTAGAGTCATTCTTGTGGATCTCTGGACATTTCTCTAGTGCCAGATTACTCATTAAGCCCATTATGGCTCCCTCTATTAAGGTATCTCTTTTCTTTCTCTACTTCTCTGTTTTTCCCCAATACCACCTTCCTGATCCCTCATGTTCTACTCCCCACTCCCTTTCTCCTCTCCTCTTTCTCCTACTTCCCTCCCCCTCCTCCCCGTGCTTCAAATTTACCCAGGAGATCTTGCCCCTTTCCCCTTCTTGGGGAGGCAGTTCATGTATGTCTCTCTTAGGGTTATTTTTTCCTAGCTTCTCTGGGGTTGTGGATTGTAGGCTGGTAATCCTTTGCTCTATGTCTAGTATTCATATAAGAGTGAGTACATACTTTGTTTGTCTTTCTGTCTGGGTCACCTCACTCAGGATGTTTTCTTCATCCCTTTGCCTGTGAATTTCAAGATGTTGTTACTGCTGAGTAGTACCATTGTGTAAATGTACCCACATTTTCTTTATTCGTTCTTCAGTTGAGAGGCATCTAGGTTGCTTCTAAGTTCTGGCCATTACAAATAGTGCTGCTGTGAACATAGTTGAACAGATGTTCTTGTGCCATGAATGTGCCTAAGAGTGGAATTGCTGGATCTTGAGATAGACTGATTCCAACTTTCCTGAGAAACTGCCATATTGATGTCCAAAGTGATTGTACAAGTTTGCATTTCCACCAGCAGTGGAGGAGTGTTCCCCTGTCTTCATATCCTTTCCAGCATCCCATTTTCTTAATGACTTTTGAGCTTTTACCATTCTTCTTGGCACACTGCTCCATATATACATATTTTTAAAAATGTAGTTTGTCTCTTCATTATTATATAGGAATTAAATACTAAAATTATAATTTGTTTTAATATTCATTTATTTTAATGGCATGTTTAGAAATATCACTCTAAATTTATACAAATAACCATCTAAGTTTTTTGACAAATTATTTATGGTTTTTATTCTTACATTATTAAAAAAAAACTCACATGGAATTACTTTAGTGTGATTTGTGAGGTACTGTTATTTTTTCCTTAAATAGATACTTTTTTCCAGGGTCATTTGTTGAATGGTTTATTTTCCTTTACTAACGTGAAGTGTCAGTATGTTAAATCCTTCTGCATGTTCATCTTTCTAAAGCTATTATGTTGTTCATCGGTCTGCTAGTGAATTTCCATACCAGTAACACCATGTTTGGCTGTACTTTAGCAATAGTTACACCAGAGGTTTAAACCTAAGGTTCATGCATATTATTTTGTTCTTGGGAAGATATTAAACTTCATTTTTAATTTGAGCACAAATATAGTATCCTTAACCAGAGGATAGTTTTCTGTAGTTTCAGTAAGTTTTCATATAATGAATATAATATATATGTTTTAAAATTTGAGTTTTGATTTTTTTTAGAAAAGAATGACTGGAGGCTGGGGATGTAGCTAGGTGGTAGAGTGCTTGCTTAGCATGTACAGAGGTTCTGGGTTTATTCCAGAAGTTACTCAGGAATGGAAGCATCATGGAAAAGGCTTGGATGGGTTGACATGTGTGCTTGATAGAGTATCTTTCTGGAGCAATTATGGGAGCTGAAAAGCTGGGCTGGGGTCAGTGGACGCAGATGGCAGCATTTAGAATCTGTTAAAGGAGTTCTTTGCATAAGAACCAACAAGCTTTGAAGGGGCTGGGCTCATAGATGCTAAGCAACACTGTTTATGGGACAGAAAGTGAGTGCAAGGTTTGAAGTGAGACTTAGTTGAGTTTCAGTGCTGACCACAGCACCAGCTGAGAAGTGAATATTTAATCCTGTTGATATCATACGTCTTTATTCATACAGCAGGATAGTATGTCTTCAGGAGATTTACTCAGAAGCCGGACATCTGCTGAAATGTATGCAGGTGATAGAATTTGCTTCATAGTATTTGTCCTCCTTTATAAAACACTTTTGTCTTTCCTTCCTTCCTTCCTTCCTTCCTTCCTTCCTTCCTTCCTTCCTTCCTTCCTTCCTTTCTTTCTTTCTTTCTTTCTTTTTCTTTCTTTCTTTCTATCTTCTATCTATCTTTTGTGTTGTGTGTGTATGTGTGTGTTGTGTGTGTGGTTTACGGGACAGTTTTCAGGAGTAAGTCCTCTCCTTTCTACTCTGTGGATTCCAAGTATTGAGCTTGGGTCCCCAGACTTGGTGGCAAGCACCTTTTCTTGCAGAGCCATCTTGCTGGCCCTAGTTGTCCTCCTTTCTTACCATCGTTTCCACAGAATCAGGACTGATGGGGATGACATGAAATCTATGGCTAGGATATTGTAGAGCTTAGAACATCTCCATCTATTCAAATTTTAAAAAGTGGTTCTTTGCCCCATTTCTGGCTTTAGCATAGAAACATCAGAAACAGAATGATGTAGAGTATGCAGGGCATTTTTTTTCTTGTGTGTAAACACACACACACACACACACACACACACACACACACACACACACACACCATAGTTCTATCAAATCTGGTTTTGAGAGGGAGTCAGCAAAAGAAAAATTCTTGACAGAAAAAAAGAATTGGCAGTTGTTTGGGGGCTGGGAGGTGGGAGCATGCTAGTACTGAAAAAACATGTTTAAACCCAAGCTGTCCCTGCTTCCATTTGAACTAAGTACAAAATACCTTTTGTCAAGTGAGTTAAATGTAAAAGTAAAGGACTGAAACTCGATTCTTACCATCCCATTTTACAGATGAAGCAATGGGAGATATTTCTTTTCATCTTGGAGTAGACATAGTCTAGTAATTGTAAACTTGGATTTAGCATGAAAACTCTGCTACCAACCTGTTTCAGGGCCTTCTCTAAGCTGTGTTTGCTTTCTTGTCCACAATTTCCACCTCAGAGGTTGGGCAATTCCTGTGCGATGCCAGGCCAGATTTCCTCTGTATTTCACAATGAAACCCTTAAAGCTATTCTTGGTGTTGTGTTTTGAAAGTGGGCAAATGATCTGTTTAGACTGGGGAGGACTAGCCCACAGGATGCAGATAACTTCCAATGGGTCTGCAGTGGTTAGTCACTCAGCACATTGCTGCTATGGCAGCATTACCAGGGGTGTCAGTTCTGGGGTCCTGCTATCCTGTAGTCATTCTTCTTTAAAAATTATTGGCTATAGGGTTGAGGAAATGGCTCCATGGGATAAGCAATTACTGGGCAGGCTTGAGGACCTGAGTTCAGATCCTTAGCACCTGTGTGAAAGCCAGGCATGGTACCACATACCTGTGATCCCAGCACTGGGATGTGAAGACATGTGGTTCCTACACTAATTAGTGGTTCTGGCCTAATTATCAAGCTCAGTGAGAGACCCCATTTCAAACAATGAGGTGGAAATCAATAGACAAAGATACCAAACCTTGACTTCTGGCCTCTGCACAGGTGCTTAAGCATACATAACTTGGTGGCTATACCAGCCAGCAAGTCATCTGTGTAATTTGTGACTTGGACAGATTTTGGCTGAATCTTAGGGTGAGGGCAGAGAAGAGATGCATATGTGAAAGCTGTGCTCCATGCAGGAGTCATGTTCTTAGCCCTGAATGTCACAAAACTGGAAAAAGTACAGTAATATTCTCATTCTAAAACACACATGCTTTGTCATAGAACACGAGGCCATATAGTTTATACTCTGATTTCCTTATTGGGTGTTTCTACACTGCTGCAGCAACTTCTTTACCAGCTATGAGTACCTTGATGTCACCAGTTCTAATCTAGTAACTTGTGCTTCTCCAGGGCTTAGCATGGTACCCAGTAGAGAAGCATGCACTACCTAATGAGTAACTATGACACACTCAAGAAATTGGGCTCTTAATTACCCACATTACCAAATCTTTGTCTGATCTCTCCCCCTTTAAATTTCTGCCGTGAATTTAGAAATGCTTAAAACATATAAAGTTCCATATCCATGCTACACAGCAAGTTCAGACCACATTGGTTCTCTGTACTCATGTAAGTTGTTCTGGTTGGTGTCCAGTTGATTATGCAGCTGTTATTTTTTGTAATCATCCTAAGTACATATTTGCACAACAGGCGGTGTCAACTCATCTTGGTGTTATTTGCCTGATACTTTCAATTACCAAGCTCCATTACCCAAGTCATTATTTGTGGTTAAGAGGGTGTGGTTCTGAGAGCAGCAACAAGACGTTTCTTAAAATGAGGATCAAATTGACCCCTTTGAGATGTCTTTAAATGTATCTTGGTTTAACTGCCTAGGTGCAAAGAATAGCCCTGGCTTGTTTGTTTTCACTAGTGTACTATTTAGGAAAATAGTGTCTGTACTTCTTAGGTATGGGGTATTTATTTGAAAGATTTTGTTACATTGTTGCTATTTTTGGTATTCTACCTCTGGAACCCATTGAGTAAACCAGGTTGGCCTCAAACTCACAGAGATTTGCCTGCCTCTGCCTGGCAAGTGCTGGAATTAAATGTGTTCACCACCACTGCCCTGCTTGCCTCTCCATTCTTATAATCTTATCAGTGATTATAATTCAGGAAGGGAAAGCTGACTAGAGGTGAGAATCCTAGCTACAGATTTTGTCATAAGAGGAGGAACCCAGAGCTCAGCTGCAAGAGCTCTGGGATTGAGCTTTATAGTTCTGAAACCCCCAGAGTTCTGGGGCTCTGTCACACACCCATGGATTTCAGAAATGCTAAGCAAATTCCTGTATCTTCACTTCATATTCAAAAAGAAAGCAAAGCAAACAAACAAATAACAACAACAACAACAAACAAAAACAAAAACAAAACAAAACAAAACAAAACAAAAAACCCGGCCCCCCCAGTGAGAACTAAGATCTCTAAATAGGGTCTAGGTCTAGTTTCCAACTCCATTTTACACTGATGGAAATACTTCATAGTTTAAAAAATAAAAAGACCCAAATTACTGAGTCTTTTCAATAAGATAAAACAGTTTACAAGTTACACTATTTAAAAAATTTACTAAAGTTTTTATGCTCTTACCCATGTGCAATACAGTGCCTTTTCAGCCCAGCAAGTCTTGAATTTTAACATGGTAGAACGTACCTGGGGACATTGCATAAAAATAGGTTCCTGGGAAAACTATGATTAAGAACCACACAGTTGGTACGTCTGGGTGGGCCTAATATTTTTTAATCTTATTTTAAGAAGCACCCTGGTTATTGTTTTACCAATTCTAGTCACATAATACCTTCTTTGCTGCCTTTTGTTTTTAAGTGGCACACATATGCCCCAAACCACACAGATGATGAGGAGATAAGGAAAAAAGGTGATAATTTATAAACAGGAGGTTGAGGATGTAGCTCAGTGGTAGAACACTTGCCTAGCAAGAACAAAATGATGGGATCCATCTCCAGCTCGAAAACAGAACAAATGAAACAAATGGAAAACTGTCATAATGATAGGTATTTCAAAGAAGAGTATTTGCTAAGAACAATAAAGGGTGGTAAAGATAATAAGAGTGGATGTATATTGAATGAAGAAATTACAAAATACATTTGTTCTTTTTAACCCATTAACAATGCTTGGTTCTGCTCAAATGGTCTTCCTCCTTTATGTTTCATTCATAAAGCACTGGCAGTTTTTCTGTAGTCAGTGGAATCGGGGACTAAGTCACATGATGAGGCTAGAAAAGGTTGTGGTCTGTATTTTGATCTTGGTTTGTAGTGATAAACTGCCTTTGTAAAATGCCCTTATAAAAACACATTTTCTTCTTCTACCAACAACCTCATTGTTTTTCCTGTGAGTACTGATTTGTGCCCACTATGCCTGCCCACAATAACTTAAAGAGCAATACAGTGTTGGTGGCTGTGTAAACATGTCACACTTAGGCAATGCTAACTCTGATTCACAATTCAGATGCACAGCTTGGCAGAGGCGAGCCACAGGCTCACACTGTGCAACATCAGTTCCTTTTGTCCAGAGAAAGCTCACCAATTCAGCTAGATTAGCTGGCCAGTGAGCCTTCGGGATTTACCTGTCTTTCTCCCACATCCAGCACTGGGAGTACAGGTATGAGCCACTGTGGTAGTTTTCTCCTGGTTCTAGGACCTGAATTTAGGTCCCAGTACTCATGGTAATACTACTCACCAATCCATTCCACAACTTTCAACTTCTAATGTGGCAGAAGAGTTCTTTTGATAGCACCCCTAACAAGCATTCAGCTTACCCTGGACATACTTTTTGTTGTTGTTTCATTTTTTTTGAGACAGGGTTTCTCTGTGTAGCCTTGGCTGCCCTGGAATGATCTCTGTATACCAGGCTGGCCTCATACCCTTCTGTCTGCCTCCTGAGTGCTGGGATTAAAGGCCTGGCCACCACCACCCAGCAGACTGAATACCTTTTATCTTTTTGAGCAAATTATTCCATTGTTTTAAAAAGATTTGTCTTGTACTTAACTAAAATTGACCACTTTATGATTTCTACCCAATAGCATTATTCTTTTGGAAAGAGGAAAAAAATGCCTGTTAAATTAGTACTTACCATGTCATAATTTCCCTCCTTCTTTTTTGCTGGCTTGAAAATATTAAACTAGGTTTTTTTTTTCCCTAAGCATCAGAGTGGAGTGTTAGAGTACATCAACAGTTATCAAAAAGTGGACTGCATAGTAGAAATCCACAAGGGCATTTGTTTTCAATATCAAATCTACTTTCATATTAATGTTGTGTTTTCTGTGTTCCCTATACTGACAGTTACATGGAGGCAGTACCCTAATGTAAGCCTGATGAGTTACATCTTTTACCAGATGTGATCTTAGGTGCCTTGGAGAAACAATATTGAATGAATACAAACAAGATAAAAACAAAAAACAAGATAAAACAAGATTAAAAACAAAAAGCAAACAACAACAAAAACCAAACCAAACCAAACCAAAAAAGGACAAAGTTGTTTAATTTTATACATGAATAAAACTTATTGATTTTATTATTTTCTCTAGTATTGCTTTAATACTCTGAAGTTGGAAGTATGCACAGAGTACTTGTGTGTGTACCCAGTGTAATGGATCACATTAGGAAAGTCATGTATATGTGTGAGCGTGACTTAGTAGAGTATAGTCTTCACTTGAAAGTACAGATAACAAGATATACAACAAGCTATTTTGACCTGGCCCTTGGCAGACACATCTTAAAAAAGGAGCAATGAGCTTATTCATTTTAGGAAATGCAACTTAAAAAAGAAGGAATAAAGAAAGGAAAAAAGAAAAATGGAAAGAAAGGCAACCAACAATGTTCTTTGTTTAATCTTTCAGGAGAAAATTAATAGTTTGGAAAACGTGTTTGGAAAACCACAATGAACTTGATGGCTTCCCAATAGGTTTAAAAATATTTCTGGTAGGATTGGTAGAAATATTAGAAAATGTCATTTAAAAACTATTATATAGTAAAACATGTCAGTGTTTTGGAGGTCTGTGTAATTTAGTGAGTCAGTACTTTTTAATGAATGAATGAATGATGTTACAGTCATGTATGCCCAAAAGACCCAGGTAAGGACCAGGGGCCTTAAAGTCAGAGGGTACAAAAAGTATATTGATGTTAAGGCTTTAGATTCCACCTTGCCCTTGCCCTTTGAGAAACTGTTACTTATTAGTTTTCGATATAGATCAAAGAAAAAAAAGGTCACAATTATCTGAAAAGGCTATAAACATTCTACCTCTTTCCAAGTATTTCTCTTTGTAAAAATGGATAATTTTCACTGTTGTCACAAACCAGCTGTTAACAGATTGACTTTAGTGGCATCCAGGATAATGTAGCTGCCTTTCAGGGAAGAAAACTTAAGAAACGTACAAAAATGAGAAACTGCATTTCATTAACTATCATATTGCTGTATAGTAGATTTATTTGTTGCCATTTTAAATAAAGCACTTTAAAAACTAACCAAGTTTTAGTTTCTAGCATAACGAATACTCCTAAATGTAGCACTAGCCTTATGGGACTTGTAAAACTTAGGGACTATGAATGAGTCCTGACATCCAGGGGTTTGACTACCAATGGAGTAGCCAATGTCTTTAGAATAGGAGGACCATCTGTCATCTGGTTCTGTGCTGCTCAGTTATCTCCACTGATTGCTTTTCTAACATCCTGCTTGAGTTGGATCAGAACTGAAATACTGTTGACCATGTAGACTGAGTACATGAGTAGTTAATTGATCTGGCTTTATTAATGGCTATCTTTGGAGCTCTTTAAGAGTATTTCACTAAAGAACACTTCTGCACCAGCAGAAAACAAGATGTGAAGCTCCTAAGAAACAACCCCTGAAGTTGACTTCTGGCCTACACACCTGTGTGCATAAGTACATGTGTACCTGTACACATGTAAATACTCCCAGTAGCACACTTGGGTGTTAGCCTTGGTGTCAATTCTTTTGAAAGTAAAACTTCAGTGTATTTGTATAGTTAAATTCTCCAGTACTTTGTATGACCATTAAAAAAACATTAAATACATAAAGCTAAGCCTTGTGCAGTTCAAGAAAGATGAATTCAGCTTCATAAAACTATGAAGAAAAAAGTTTTTTTGTTGTTGGTTTTTGTTTTGTTTTAGATCCATGTAGTTGAAGTATTTGTGTAGGATAGCAAAGGTTTTAATGTAAATTCATATCTTTAAGAAATACATAATATTTACCCTCAGAATATTGAAGATATTTTAATATTTCAGTTTTTATTTTGAAATGTAAAGGATTAGCATTGACGAGAGAAATGTTTTGAAGGCAATTGGTTTAACTCATTAGTTCACTATGTATAACATTATCAAATCAGTGAATCTACAAATTCTTCATCAATTCTTCAATGTGCAATGATAGAATTTAATGTAAAGGTGAACAAAATTTTGTTTACAGGTATTTTTTTTTAAAGGATTTGACTGTCAGGATTGAAAGGTCATTTAATCTAGCTGCCTAGTTGATGTTTGAACCTTCTTGCTAAATCAAACAATAAAGAAAAAATAAAGGAGTGTTAAGAAAGAAATGGGTGTGGAACAGAGGCAGAACTTTATGTAGGATTAAAAAATTTTGCTTGAAAGCTTTTAAAATCTAATTACATGGGGAGTGCCCTGTGTTTTTATTTGCTGTTTACCTTTGATCTGTCAGCTATTTTTGGTGGAATGGGACAGGTTTTTTTGAGTGTTAATGATTTCTTTATTTGATGTTCAGACACTGGTCTAAAGTTGCCTGGTAACTCTGTTTCTTTTCCTTCTAAAAACCCCTAATATTAACGCTTGGCTTTTGTTCCTAGACTAATAGCAAGTTACTGGATACCTGAATTCTTTTGGATGTGTAAATAGACTGGATTTTAGAAGTAGTTTTGCATCTGTTAAACAAGTTACATATAAAATCCCCCAAATAACACCAATCTGTAATATAACAGTAACAGTTAATATGAACTTGGTGCCCATTACCTAATATAAGAATTTCTGTGAAATTGTACTGTATAAAACATATGTACATATAGGTGTTTGGTTTTCTATAAATATGTTTTTAGTATACAGATTGTTTTTATTCAAAAAATATATTGTGGCAAACTTATGTCAGTAAATATAAGATTTACATCCTAATTTTAAATGGATATGAAGTGTTTCTGTGTTGTATTTAACTTTTCCAACTAATAGATTCTTTTTGAGTTTTCACTATTATCAAAATGTTACAGTGAACATTCATATTACATGGGCTGTATCTTTTCATGTGTTTGTGATTGGTTCTTTTAGGATAATTGTTAGACAATTTAAAGGATACAGACATTTAGTACTTTAACACCTGTAAGTTTCTGCTCAGAAAACTACCCCAATTTATAGTCTAATTCATAATACATGAATTTTCCTGTTTATCTACTCCCTCACCAGCACTATTTGATCCAGTATATAAAACATTTTGCTAGTATTATAGGTAAATGTTTTGCTTATATCTCTACGGTTATAAGATTAATACTTTATGTTATTAACATTTTTTTGTATCTTTGGATATTAATATTTCTTCACTGTACCCTTTTCTTCAGGTTTTTTATGATTCTTTTATATTGAAGTTTACTAATAAATTTTAAAATTTAACTAAGAATGTGTGAAGAGTTGACAAATATAAGGTAGGGAGTAGGTTTCCACTGTGTTAAATGTAAACGTCTATAATAGAAGTTTTTGGAGGGGAATACTTTTTTTTTTTAACTTGTCTCTGTGTTTTTATGCTCCATTGCAGTCCCTGACCCATCGTGACTGTTTTCTAAGTGAATGCATACTCAGAGGTTTGGATAGCCTTTGGGTGTTCTTTGGGTTTCAGTAGGTGTTCTGGGGATTCCTTTGACTAAACAGATGGTGATTTTCTCGGGCGTTTCCTCTAGATCTTCTCATTTCTGTGCTGCCAGCAGAACCAAAGCAGCCACTTGCACTTTTTAGAAATGCCTTCTTTAGACTAATCTCTCTAAGTCTTAAAGGGAGAGCTTATAGAAGATGTGGTGTGTGCTGGTTGTTGAGCCAGGCCTGTTCTAACACGTTGCTTTTTTATGTCTGCTTTCTATGTTTGAGGAAGATGCAGCGATGTTTTTGTTGTTGTTTATGACAACGAACTATGTGGTGTTAGGAATATATACATTCTTTATTCTTTGCTCTGGAATTTACTAATAATGTAAATCAATCCACAGTCTGACTGGGAGATACCTCTACCTACAAGTAGCAAGATCTGACAGATGGAATATAGAGAATTTCTTTTAGTGTATATTAGAATATATCTTTGCCTAAAGTGTCTGGAATCTGTTTTTTTCCCAATTTTTAAAATATTTCAAAGTTAGAGATCTTAACTCCTAAACGATTGAAAAAGCTTAATGCTTATTAGCCACAATATTTTCTAGTGGCTGTTTTATGCCTCCCCATTGTTTATATGATGGTGAATTATGCTTCTCTTATAATTACAATTCATGCCTTAAAAAGTAGCCCCCAAAGAAACAAGGTATGACATTTTTTCAACAAAACTGCATAGGGTTTTTGTTTTTTGTTTTGTTTTTTTGTTACTTTGTTTGTTTCTAGCATTTTGCTGCAGATTCTTTCTTGAGAAACTTTATTTCTTTCCCCTGAGAACTGATTGAACCCAGGACCTCAGATACACTAACCAATGCTTTCACTGAGCTGCATTTTCAAGCCCCCTCTTTAGTGTCCATGCTGAGGTAGGGGCATATTTGAACTTACTCTGTAGCCAGACTGCCTTTGAGTTTGCAGTCCTCCTGCCTCCGCTGTCCTACTAGCTGGGATCCAGGCCTGTGCCACTGGAGTTGAATCTGAGAAATGTCTTCATAAAGAAGTAAAGGGATCAAATAAGACACTAAGTTCCACCCCCAACAAGAGCCAAATGCTCTGTTGCTTTGGGGTAATTCATGTTGAATTTCTATGGAGGGTGGTTGTATTCCAGGTAATATTGAACTCCTAGTTCCTAAAATTGTCTGATGTCTCAAAGCAGGAAAGGATAAAATACCAAGGATGAATGACAATGCTGTCTCCCTGAAAGACACATTGCATGCATGGTTGCTGAACACTGGTGAGCAGAGTAGTGTAGCATGTAAGTTTCCGCTAGCCCGCCCTCCGCTGGTCTGGCGTCCTGGCCCCCAATAACACGCAGGAGACTCTGTATTTGATACAATCCTGTTGGCCAATAACCATTACTGTTTATGGGCTAGCTCTGCCTTAATTATTAACCCATTTCTACTTATCTAAGTATTTCCACGTGGTCGTCTTATCGGGGAGCCGCGTGGCAGGCGTCCTGCTCCTTCCCCGGGCTACATCTTGACTCCACCTACTACTTCCTCTTCCTCCTCCTAGTCTCCTAGCCCCACCTATCTAGTTTTCTATTGGCCACAGGGCTTTATTAACAGTATGAGAAACATATATACAGAATCACATCTCCCATCAGAGTAGGATGGCCTAAGGCACAAATTTGTTTGTTTGTTTATTTATTACAGTGAGCATAACTTTTTTATTTTTTGAAGTATTAAAATTAATCTGTTTTTTATTTAAATGTTTTTCATTTTACTTACTCCCAGTTCCTCATCCCTCCTCTTCTCATAACCCCTCAAGTCCCCCCCCCATCCACTTTTTATAGGATAAAGCCTTCCTTGGGGAGTCAACAAAGTCTGGCTTATCAAGGTGAGGCAGGACCAAGCCCCTCCCTCCTGTATCAAGGCTGAGCAAGGGAATGGGCTCCAAAAAGCCAGTTCACACCTCTGGGATAGGTTCTGGTCCACTGCCAGCCTCCTCCTCATTCCTGAACAGATCAAACCACATAACTGTCACCCACATTCAAAGGGCCTAGTTCTGTTGCATGCAGGTTCCCCAGCTGTCAGTGCAGAATATGTGAGCTCCCACTACAGTGGGTCAGCTGTCTCTGTAGTCTTCTCCATCATGCTCTTGATCCTTCCCTTGCTCATATGATTCCCCTGCCCCCTTTCACCTCAACTCCATGAAAGGCACAACTTTCTACAAAAGTATGCATGAAGAAACCTGTGATGCTCTAATCCATGGGTCTTAACCTTCCTAATGCTGCATCCCCTTAATATAGTTCCTCATGTTGCAGTGATCCCCAACCATAAAATCATTTTTGTTGTTACTTCATGGCTGTAATGTTGCTACTGTTATGAATCCTCACGTAAATCTCTGGCATGCAGGATATCTGATATCTGAACCCCAAGTTGAGAAATGCTGCTTTAACCAAACCCTCCTCTGCTCAAATGCCAGGCCGCCACCATCCATCCATCCGTAATAATTTATCATGATCCTTTAGTTCAAAGTGTACTTTAAGTGCTATGGAAAATCAGAATTAGATATTTACTTTGTTTTGCCACTCATTTTCAGATGTTCACCCTTAATCTGTTATGATCATTTGTGGTGATTGTGATGGTTCCTTCAACAATGTTGATCAAATTTTTTTTGGTTTCCTGGAATGAATTTTATTTAGAGCTAGTTAGTTCTAACTTGTGTGTTTGCTGTCTATATTTTTAAAGTTGCAGAATGAGTCAAACTCATCCCTAGAGTCCAGGAAAGTTTCTGAGCTAAATTAGTCACTCCAGTTCCATCATTACTTTCATGTGAATACCACTCGTCAGCGTCCTCACATTCTGGAAGGAATACAGCTTCTGTAACAAAGTTCCTTTGTTTTCATGGAACCAAAATGTGCTTTATTTAGGCCAAACAATAAAAACAAACGACCTAACTACTTTCTAATGCATGGTGGCTCTAGAGGGAGGAAACCGTAGATATTTAGAGGCATAAGTGACTCATTGTGCTAGCGTAGTTTTATAAAGCCGGCTCTGCATGTTTGAACTACATCTGCTACTTCAGTGTATACTAAAGCGTGCTGGGTAAAACTGTGGCCCATTCACGATGCACTATGTACAGCCTCAGCAGTCAGCAGTTCACCCCTCAGGTCGAACAAAAATCTGCCTCTTTTCTTACTAATTTTACCTATATAGCATTTCTGTTTAACATGCTAAGGATAATCCCAAAGAAGTGAATTCCTTTAAACTTTCAGGATAAGTGAAGCCTAGTTTTCAAATGTATCTTGCAAGTTTCATTTTCCCTCTTTGAAAAACATCTCCTTCAGTTTTCACTCCTAAACACCTCCTTTATTGCTGATGGTTTTAAGAAAAAGCCATCATGGATGGAGATGTTGTAATTTTAGATGTAAAACAATGAAATAACTGTTGATTTTGGCACGAAAGTCTTGGCAAAGTTCTTACAGAAGGTAAGGACGCTGACTCTGAAAATGTTGCTGCTCATTGCCAGAATGCATGTCTTCAAGAAAGCATATAAACACATTTTACTTATGCTTTTTCATTTCATCTTGTATCCATTTTTTTTAGGTCACTTTCATGAATTCAAAGGTGATTTACCAGTGACTTCTGGGTGCTGGGGTGATCCTCGTGTGTAATTGTGAGTATTGACCCAATCATCACATTCTCATTGTATAAAGGAAAAGTCACAGTTTACAAGCAAATCAATCCATATGTAAATTCTGATTGTTTTAAAAACAACTGTTTAGTAAATATTATTAGTTTTTCATAAGTAATTACTTTGGGATCAACAGCATAGAAGAAAACATCAGCTGCTGTAATAGCCTGTTTGTTGTGACTTCCTGTGCAGTAACACATTGCAGCCCCATCACCATAAATCTAAACAATAAACTTATTTTGGGAAATAGGACCTCACTGTAGGAAGGTGTTACCTTAAAGATTCTCCTGTACTTATAGATGAGTGATTTACCCTGATGGCATTGTATGTCCTCTGGTTATCAGGGTCTGAAAAGTGTCATGTGCCTGTGCTCAGAGAAGAGTGAAGTAAGAGAGATCCCAAAGAGCAGCCGGTGCAGGGAGATTGTGTGTTATGGAACCTGACTCATTTAGTAAATGTATACTGTACATCAAAATGGTGCATTCTTGTCTTTCTCCCATTCCTCAAATATCTTTATACTTTGAAACCATATTTTGGAGAAGAAAGAACATTTTCTCAAGAAAGAATGTAAATTTAAAAAAATTAAATACTGTGAAAGATTAATTAAAATGCTTTAATTAAAAAAGTGCTTTAATTGCTATACAGAAGTAGTCAGTCTTGAGAAAATGCTAGTTTAGGGCACGGCCAGTGATTCAAGCTTTGGTAAGGCTGTCTTATGCTGTAGGACTATGGGAGGAGATATGACAGAAGGCTGTCACTGATTTGCTGTTTCTTTCATTGCTGTGGAGCTAGTCACCATTTCCACTGAGTGACAGCTTCAGCACTAGAGATCCTCACCTAGTCAGGCTAACAAACTGGCAAAATCTGGGGTCAGCCATAGAGGCTTTGTGAACCATATGCCCTGAGACTGGGCATTCACTGCATGATTGAAGGCAGAAAGTTAGACTTTACAGATACATGCAAGTTTGGGAGATAAGGAAGGTGGGATATTATTTGCACATCTATAATGAATAGGCCACACCAAGGGTGTCTGAGGACTGATTGGAATCTATCTGCTCACATCTGCCACTCAGAGGAGGAAAACACTGTGAAGCAATTGACTGTGGTTTCTGATTCTATATCTTATTCTTGGACTCTCCCTTTCTCTCTTTCTCCCTTGTTAAGAAATAAAATGACATATTTTCCCAAAGTAAGCATTGGGCAAAATGATCTTGTTCTGTTTGCAATATGTCACTTTTAGTCTTTAATTTTAACAAAAACTTATGTAATTGTTTTTAACAAATTTTATCAGGATAATGAATGACTAAATAAAACAAACAGGAAATACAAAGATGGCTCAGTAGATACTTAGCTTTTCTAATATACCCAGACTATTCCAGCAATTTGAAACAAATTCAAATTCTCACATAGAAAATGCTGCCTCCTCATGGTCTTATTAATAGAAAGTCTTTCCCTAAGTCTACCAAGTATTTTATTGTCTGATGCAAACACATACACACACACACACACACATGCAATGCACATGCACACACACATAGACATACATACACACACACACACACACACACACAGAGAGAGAGAGAGAGAGAGAGAGAGAGAGAGAGAGAGAGAGAGAGAGAGAGAGAGAGAGAGAGAGAGAGAGGGGAGAGAGAGAGAGCGCTTAGTATAATACCTGATCTTATAGACATTAAAGTGGCTGAATTTTATGAGAGCTCTGAGGTGAGCAGGAGTTGCTTGATGAGGCAGCGTAGCAGGACTCCCACCTGAACTTAGGATGTTGTACAACCTGTGTTCTCCCCGCAGCATCATGCTGTCTTCAGAGAGACAATTTCTATTTTCTTTCTCTTATGTTTGTCATTCTCTCTGACCGCAGTTCCTTGCTATCTGTCAGGATCAGGGGAACAGTGACCCAGATCCCTCTCCCCACTCCTTTGTCCACCTTTCTAGAGTATTGGGGCCTTCTTGGCATTTTCCTACACTTCTGCTGCAATCTACTATATGTCATACTTGAGCTAGAGGCTTTTGAATTATATAGATTTTTTTGGGGGGGGGACAAGGAATCATTAATTCACATCTTTGTGTGTGTGTGTGTGTGTGTGTGTGTGTGTGTGTGTGTGTGTGTGTGTGTGTGTGTGTTTTAATGAAATCTGTAGCAAAGAGCATAGCCCAGACCAAGGCTCCCTCAGGGAGAACATCTGTGAATTTAAGGGAAAGTAGGTCTAAGTGCATTATCTTTAAAAAATATTATTCCAGTCTAATCTTGACATAGAGCAGGTAAATAAAAAAGATGAGCTGTGAAAATCCACAAATAGGGCTTGAATGCCATTTTCCATGACAACGGGAGCTGCCCCACGAAAGCATTAATGCTGGGAATGTAAGGAATTTAGAATTGTGCCTTCTCAGTTTTACAGTTGTGTGCTCATGTTAATTAGAGATATACTGACATTTGAAGTATCTACATTAATGCACAGACCTACTATACATTTGTGAACCAAGGCCAGGAATTTACTTTAATTGAAAGGAGCTGCTAATCTGACTGCATATCCATTACATCACAAGCTTTTAAGTTTTATATACTGGTGTCCATGCACTGTTGCTCTTTATATGTTCTCTGCTGTCTTTCTAATTTATTCCTGAAAAACCAGCCTGCTATATTTCAAATTTCAGACTGATATTTTAGAGTAATATCAATGGGATTTTCAGAAAAAACTGTGATTAATAGTATTTCTCTTCTCTGACTTCTTAAATTTTTGTTTTTGCTTTTGTTTTTTTAATAAACCTTTAGAATGGCCTGTACTGAAGTCAGGTTGAATTTAGGTTTATGAAGTTTGCTCAGCTGCCTGTGTAGAAACTCACACCATGCTCCTCAGATCCTGACCAGATGAGCAGCACAGATAGATTCTGGGCTTTCTTGTAGAGATGAGGTTCTTCCATCTCCCTGCCATCCCTCACCTCTTCATTTCTGGTTTGTAGCTCAATGCCTTCTTTAGGTCAGAATTGTCTGGCTTACATGTATAGTGAGACCTTCCAACTACTTTTTATGAGCTTGTATTTCTTAAGATCTGTTTGTCAAAGTGTTGAACCTAATTGTTTTGTTTTCTAATGAAACTCCCTCACTTTTTGGAGCAATCCCTGAGTATTACACAAGACCAGTTAGAAAGTTTCTTTTTGTAGCACCAGAATGCAAAGGGTTCTCAAGACTCAGGACTCGTTCCATTAATTTATTCTATGAGCACACTCAGACCTGAGACCTGGGACCATTAAAACACACTCAGAACTGTTACTGTCATTGTGGTCTCTTTCCTTCCTTACGACTTCTCTACTTCTACAGCACTCCTCTGCTCTTTCCTCTTTCATGTTGCTTACTACACATTGTGCCATCACAGCACACTTGGTATTTCAGTTAATTGCTCAATTATCAATGATAGTCACAGAGGACTTGAAACACATGCAATGGAAGATCTTTAAAATTTCAAAATAAGTTGGTGTGTCATAATCTTAAATGTGAGGCATGCCAATATATGCAGACATAAAGTACACAGCCTGAGCTAGGCATTTCAGAGAAGGCCAAAATTCACTCTTAAAATCAGGGCTTTTGTCTGGCACCAAAGTGTTTCATCTTCGTTGATTTCAAACAACATGTCTAAATTTGATCTTGGTTTACTTTTCAACGCCAACAATTTGGGGTGGTTTATAGAAGAAAAGGGAAGTAGAGCTGTGTGGATTGCTGTCTGAGTGTTGTAGTAGAAACTCACAATCACACATTCCCTGTAAAGTGGACTTGGTGCAAGGTGGGCCTACCATGGTGTCATGCAGGAAGCTTATGAAAGGTATGGAAGAATGTCATAGTGATCATGCACCATGTGGGGAAGCTGTAATAAAAGGACAGAGGGACAGTGACACATGTGATCAATATCTTGGTGATGAAAACGTTTCTCTGAGAGCAATGACTTTGAGGACTCATTGAACCCTACCTAGCATCTCTCTGACGCCTTCAGGATAACTCACACATTACAAAGAGTTATTGTAACACTTTTGGCCTCTAGCAAAGTATCATTACATTTTTTGCTTTAGCATCCATGAGGTCTTCTCTAACCTAACATTGCATCAACAGCTCTAGTTTTAGATGATGTTGTGGTCCTTTCATGTTTTTCATAGGACTGTGTTAAAGCTGCATATACTGGCTGTGTTTGAAGGTGTGGTAGAACCACTCAAAGGTCAATGATGATGTGGTCAGTGCCCACTGGAAACATTGGGGCCTGAAGATAACTGCTTCAAGTTGTTTTCTGAGCTTGTTTTTAACCAAGAAGAGAGACTTAATCATTTCTCTATATTCTTACATAACACTAATTCTCAATGAAAGGACCAAATTCATACAGAGAAGGGTAAATACAGTCATTGTCTCAGCTGGGTAGTGTTTTCATCTATAAAGTAAGGGAGTGTCAGCAAACTCACTAGTGCATATCTAAGGACAGGACATATACTCTGTTCATAATTTAACAAAAAATGTCATTGATTAGCACAAGTATTTTAGTAACTATCCAGTTTAGGAAGACTGAAAATCAAGGAACTCTACTTTGTTTCATTTTGTCTCTGCATTACTTTGTATAGTTTAATGCTAAGCATATTTGGCACATTATTTCAGAACTTTGGTATAAAGATAATCATTTCACCAATTTTTTTTGCCAGTTCCAAAGCATCATAGTGTGAGTTAGATGTTGCTAGTAAGAGAAACATGGCATGTATTCTCTCTGTTTTTTTTTTTTTGTTGTTGTTGATTTTATTACTTACCTATTTCTTTCTGGGACTTTTCAAAAACATGAGTTACTTATAGTGAACAAGAAGCATATCTAAAACCTCCACTTTACACAGATGACTGGGAAGAGATTTACCTTTAATGTTTATCAGTCAAAAAGTTGATTCCCACAGTGTATGCTTGTTGTTATTAGTATTTGCTGAGCATTATTAGTGCATTAATAATAGCAGTACTTAGAAGAGAAGGAGGTGGTTTCCATCTGAGGACTGAAAGCTTGAACTGTTACTAGAGAGTTTCTAGGGGTGAAGTTTTCTCTGGATAGAGTTGCTGCTTTCTCCTTTCAGCTCCACTTCCTATGGGCAGAAGTGAATGGACCCACTAACACCATTAGGCTTTCCATTTCGTCTCCTTTCTGGCTCTGCTTTGGAATGCACAAGCACAGCACAAGGCATGTTTGCCACTTAATTGTTATTTTTCCCTGTTTGAGCCTGGCATTACAAACAATTAAGCAGCAGCATTAATGGAATCCATTCTCTGCCCTTATTAGCTACCTGGACTGAACGGACATTTTTTCCTCTTTCAGCTGGGGCAGGCTGTTAAGAAGCCCATGACTTGATTTTAATGACTTCCACTAATGTTTGAATTTTATGAAACTAAGTAATGAAGAAATTTAGATATATTATTCCTCATGGGAATACTATTTTCTTTTGTTATTATGTATATCATTACATCACAAGTTAGAACAGATGACTGATAAAATATGTGCTTAAGTTCATAGTCACTGAAATCTGACAGCTTTAAGGGAACTGTCTGGAATTTCTCTTAGTAATGGCACTGTATGAACCCACTGACTGTGTTGATTCTATGACTAATTAAGTGGATTTTTCCATGAACTTACAGTTGCAGGGCAGACAGCTAAAGGGAAACATCTGGGGACACCGAGAAACCTAAGCATAATATGACAGACAAGAAAAGTACAAAGAACCCAGAGCCTTTGAAAAGGAGATACAGCTGAAGAGACAGGGCAACATCTGTACCTCCAATATTATGAGTAACTAGGAAGAATAGAGACACAGAGAGATATGTGGACAAGAGACAACTCAAATAGGAGGCTTTTTGTAGATTACAAAATGGATTTTAGGATTGTTTTTCAAGATGTAGAAATACTGTTGGGATTGGGCAACAGTTATTTAAAAGGACTTCTACATTTTCTCCTGATTTATTGCAAATATATATTTTTTATTTTCATGCTTTTAAAAGTACAATTTAAGACATTCCAAGAAGTATACATTCTGAAGAGAAACTAGTGGGAATAATTTTTACTTTTTCTTGGTAGATTCATATATATGTATATGAAAACTATCACCCACATAGCACTTGTTAACACTGTATGGGAGGACTAGAAAGCTCACTCACCAAGTCAGCATTCCCCATAGACTGTTGCACCCTCATGCACATTACAGGGCTTTTACATTCCCCAAGGAAGGGAACCAGTGTAGACAGTCATCAAGAGATGAAGGATAAAGAAGATAAGGTATATATATGCAACGGAGTACTAGCCAGCCATAAAGAAGAACAAAATGATGTTACTTACATCATGAAAATGCATGAAATTTGAGATTGTCATATTAGTTGAAATAAACCAGGCATGGAAGGACAAATAAGACAAGTTTCTCTTCTTAGGTCTCATCTCTCCGCCCCCCCCCCAAAGATTTACTTATTTATTATGTATACAGCCTTTTGCCTGCATGTATTTCTGCACACCAGAAGAGGGCACCAGATTTCATTACAGATGGTTGTCTGCCTCCATGTGGTTGCTGGGAATTGAACTGAGGATCTCTGGAAGAGCAGTTAGTGCTCTTAATCTCTGAGCCATTTCTCCAGCCCCCCGTCTTTTTTTTTTTTTTTTTTAAAGTTTAGATTCTGCTTGTGAGGGAAACATGGAAACATGTCATATTTAATTTTGGGTGTTGGAAAGCTTGTGCAGTGTGGTGGGTCTGCCTTTTGCTTTCCTCCCTCCCTCCCTCCCTCCCTTCCCTTCCTCCCTCCCTCCCTCCCTCCCTCCCTCCCTCCCTCCCTCCCTCCCTTCTTCCTTCCCTCTTTCCCTTCTTCTTGTCCAATCTTTGTTTCACTGATGGCTATTTTACTTTTAGTCTGTGCCATGTGGTAACTTGAAGATGACAGTTGGCACTTGCCCCTTAAGTTCTGTGCAGTATCACTGTTCTGATGGAGGCTACAGAGTCCTGATTGGTCTTTGTTTTGTTTCATTAAAAGAAAAATGAACTAAGGTCTATCTAGTCCATTCTGTGCAATCAAAGGAAATGGGGGAGCTGTTGGGATTAGTTTTATTATTTCCAGGTGAGAAAGATAGGATATTTGGAAAGAAATTATAATCTTTATTGACTCAGAAGCTTACTAAGCCCAAATTAAGGTTTATAAAATTTTAAGGCTTATTTAAAGTTTTGGAAGAACAGGATAGAGGAACAAGAAACTCTTTTTAACAAGTTTTAGAAGGTTCCCAACAGTAAGCTTTCTATATACAGCTATCACTGTTTACTTGCCAGTCACCAGGGACACCCCCAGTTGTGTGTCTTTGGCATTTGTGCTTGGGATGATGGATTAAGTTCAGTTCTTGACACTGCTATTTCTTAAGAACAATTAATTCCATTTATACATAAATGGGGTAAATATTCTGTTGTACCAGAAGGATATGTTCATATGTTATTTCAGGAGTAATATTTAGGTAATTAAAGCCATATTTACCAGGAAGAAGGGTAAATTTGGTTAAGGCATGCATACTACTTTTTCCCCCCCATGATAGTTTTTTAAAATACTAGTATGTATCATGTATAATGTCTATTTCCTTCTCCAGATTAAAAGTTCTGTCAGGGCCAGGCAGTGGTGGTGCATGCAGAGAAAGGCGGATCTCTGTGAGTTCAAGGCCAGACTATTCTTTTTTTTTTTTTTTTTAATGAAAACAAACATTTATAAACAATATTTGGGGATTTGGGCGTCCTTCTTTCCAAACTGCTTCCTGCTGGTAGGGGGCGCTGTCATGGGGGAATCCTAAGAAGACGCAGAAATCCTGGCTGTAGTGGTTTGCAAGGCTGCATTGACATTGCTTCAGGGGGTCTTGCTCGATCAAACCACATTAGTCTGGAAGGAATCCACAGATTTTCATTTTCTGTGGAAACAAAATTAGAAATCCTTTTCCCCAGTAACTTGTCCTTAGGCTTACATTTTGAAGTCAAAGCATTTTATATATGTATATGTATATGTATATGTATATGTATATGTATATGTATATGTATATGTATATGTATATATATGCATATATATATTGAATTAATCCAGCAGCATTTTCCTTCTTTTTTTAATTAATAATTTAAAAATTTTACATGTGGATCCCAGTTTCCTCTCCCTTCCTCCCTCCAACCCTCCCTCCCTTCTTCCCTCCCTCCCTCCTCCTTCCCTCCCTCCCTCTCTCCCTCCCTCCAACTCTCCTTTCCTCTCTCCCTCCTTCCCTTCCTGTTACCCTCTTTTCCCTGTGACATGCACCCTGAAGACCAGACTATTCTATAGAACTAGTTCCAGGACAGCCAAGGCTACACAGAGAAATCCTGTCTCAAACAAAACAAACAAAACAAAACACACAAGAGATCAAAAACCAAAATACCATGACTGTTATTTAAGCCTTCCTAGCCAGCTTCTAGCACAGTGCCTGATATACAATTAAGTTCCTCTTAAATATTTATTGAAAGAGTGAATAAATGAACAATAAGTAAATAAAGGATAAGAACAGATGGAAATTCAGGGAGTCTAATGTCCAAGAGGGATTGACTTTATTTTAGATATTCTTGGGTGTGAAGGTCCCTTTGTGTTGTACATATCTCAAAGCAGTTGAAATATTGGTCTCTGCATAAGACAGAATGCTAGGCAAATATTTGATTTTAGTTTGATACCAAATGCCAGGCAAAAGGCCTTCTCATCTTTTTCCATCCTATTGCAACTCAGCTGTCTTATGCTAATAGCTTCCTCCAGGAACACAGATGTCCACCCTAGACTTTCAGGGTTCTCTTCTTCATCCACAGAGAATACTTTTCTCATCTTTATTCGCAGAGATTGACCCATAATTTAGGTCTTCATGCTACTAATTTGAGTTTGGGTCGTGGGCAATGTGATTGTTGCATGCACAGCTGGAAAGGCAAGTCAATATGGGGTCGTGGAGGTGTGGGGCCTCAACTTAAGTAGTTCTTAGCATGTCAGTGATTGTTTTGGTCCTCTACTAGTGATCTATTTTTGTTGTTCTGCCCTTTTTGTTTGGTATTAATATATATATGATGGTCAATATACCTTTTATCTGAAACTTTTTGCTTTTGCAAAAATTCTATTGATCATTTTTTTTTATTTCTGTTGCAACTTAAAAAATGGTCTTATGGCATCTTTTTCTTCTGATTCCCAACCAAGGAGGAAATGAATATGAGAGAGTAAATGTATGATTTGTCTTGTGCCATAAATATATGTTTAAATATTTCAGTTTGCTTACAGTGTTTTATACAAACTGCCAAGAGGGTACAGGAAACAGTTTTCTGAAACCTTTACTTGGGACAAATTATGATCTAGATGCTTTGACTCTAATATCAGCTATCAAAGAATATCTAAAGTCAGCTTCCTGGGGCCAGTGAGATGACTCATCAGGTAAAGGTCTTGCCACCAAGACTAAGGATTTGAGTTCAATCCATGGACCCCACACAATGGATGGAAAGAACTGACTCCCAGAAGTTTTTCTTTGACCTCCGCATGCAGGCTATGGCATATATGACCCACCCATAAGTAAATAGCATGTATGCTTCTAATGTCCTTTTTCTAAAAGAAATCATTTGAAGCAGCCCCTTTACCATTTTCCTGGAAATTAGAATCAGAGCAAGGAGTGATAGTGATCTGGCCCCATTAAAGATTTCACAGATGTAACCAGTGGTCAACCAATGTCCAACTTAGTCCCTAAAATCTACTTCTGAGTGTGATGAACTGTTTTCCAAGCTAAGGCAAATCACTGTTTTGATAGCAAAGGTTTTCATATCATAAGAGTGTTAAATGCCTTCTGGAAACGAATCAGCCCCACAACCATATACTGCATACCCAGTATAGTGAAAGCATACCATTAGATGCTACACCAGAAATAAATGCAAATGTGTGTGTATGTTCCTGGACTGAGAACTGTGAAGTGCTTTTACTCCTTGCCTTGTCTGAAGTACCTAACTAAAGTAACATATGCCCCCAAAAAAGTGGTAATGCATAGTGACTAAGATAATAGTGGTTGTGGCTGTTTGAGAGTTTTCATATAGTTAGTCCCCCATGCAGAATGTATTAAGTACCTTACAGAGATAAATTCAGTATTCTAGAGTCTATCTTTTAAGAGATATACATTAGAAAACAGGAACATCAGGAGTTGGAGAGATGGCTAATCTGTTAAAGGCGAGGCTTACAATTAAAAATATAATTACAATTAAAAATATCTATATCATCTATATCTATATCTATATATCTCATCTATCTAATCTATTTATGCCTATGTATGGGTGCATATATGCCACAGCCTACATGTGGAGGTCAGAGGACAAGTTTTGGGAGTCATTTCTCTCTCTTCACCACGTGGGCTTTGTGAATTGAAATCAAGTCATTAGGCTTGGTGGCAAATATTTTTACCTGCTGAGCCATAGCACTGGCCCCAGGAGTAAACGTTTGTTATTCTTTTACAGTTGAGTACAATTTTGTGAGTGAAATTGAATGAAGAAAGGTGTGTCCTGGTAGTCTGGGAACTAGCACAGGACAGGTACCAGCAGTGAGGGAGCCAGGTGCATAGTAATAAGTTCAGTTTCATGGGGCACAACTTGTGGATGGGCTGGGAAATGTAGGTGAGATGTCATGTCCCACCAAGTAAATCACAGGGGCCATCACAACAATTGTCCAGAGGCATGGTAAGAGTTTACTTCTGAAAAACCAACTCTGGCAGCAGTCAGCAAGATTAATTAGAGGGGGGAAAGATTTGAGCAAAGGAAAGTGCTTTTGAGAGATACTGTACATTTTCACTTAGGAGGGAAAGGTGCTTAAACAAAGGATCAGTAAGACTTGTGGTGGGAGTCACTGGAGGCAAATGATCTTTGTTACCTTCTCTCTGTTTCTTTTGCATGGGATTTATGAAAGGCAAGTAGAAATGACCTACTAAAGTACATCTTGCCAATGTGTACACTCTTTTCCATCTCATTGATTAAATCCTCACTTAAAATTGAGGAATTTTCTCCCCTTTTCACAGAATTTTAGGAAAATATAATTTCTTTTAGAGGAACAAAAATAGGTTTAAGGATCAAATTACCTTGAAGATTTAGAGGCACACAAAATGAATACATAACATGGAGATATATTTAACAAGAACACATATTTCTGTGAACTCTAGGAGATCAAGGACAAAGGCAGAGGCTTGTTGATTTTAGAGGCTTATTGTGGGTGGAGCCAGGCTGCTGTGAACAGGAACAAAGTGAAGATCCTTGAGATCCGGGCAGGGTTTTTTTTTTTTTTAATTTTTTCCAGGTGGATTCCTCAGAAGCATTAGTGCATGGCCTCTGTAAAGAGTGAAGCTTTCTCAGGTTGTGATGACAGTGGCTCCCTGGTCAGTTGTCACACAGGTATGGTTGAATTAGATATTATACTTATAAAACATGGCTCTCTTTTATTTGTTTCTTTCAAGGCAAGAAAGGCAGTGCTGGGAAATACATCCAGAGTGAAAAAGCTTCTACTGAAGTGAAACTTAGAAAATAGGTGTTTGATGAAATTACAGATAGCCACACAGCCTCCTTAATGATCTTGGCAATTTTTGTTACATTATCATTTAGAAGAACACTGACATTTATCCATCCATCCATGTGTCCAAACACTATCCATTCACCTGTTTGTTCATCCATAATTCTTCCATCCACTATCTACCAATCATTCACCCACATGCCCATCCATCCACCATCCATCCATCCATCCATCATCCATCCATCCATTCATCCATCCCCCATACTTCTACCTATCCTTCAGATTTCTATCCACTCATATATCTATCTGTTCATTCATCTATGTATCTGTCCATCTGTCCATCCACCTACTCATACATCATCCATCCTTCTATCCATCTATCATTTAATTATCCATCTATAATTTGTGTGTCTACCCATCATCCATTATCTGTCCATTCATCATCTATCCACCAATTTATTTGTCCATCCATCCATCCATCCATCCATCCATCCATCCATCCATCCATTTGTCCAGCCAAACATCATCTACCAAATACGAATTTGAATTCTCTCCATGAGAATTAAAAAAATGATATATTTTATTTATGTGTGTGAGTGTTTTGACTGCCTGTGTATGTGTGCCACATATGTACTTGGTACCTGAGGAATTTGAGTTATAGGCAGTTGTAAACTGCATGTGGGTGCTGGGAACCAAACCAAGGACCTATGCAAGGGAAGTCAATGTACTTAACTGTTGAGCTGTTTCTTCAGTCCTCCACAAGAATTTGAATTCAAGAACCTTTCACATGAAGCAGAATTTAAAAGAGGAAAGGGATAGATTTAAAATAGACCATGAATTTACAGTCTGTGAGAAGAGATGAAATATACATATCTGAAAAATTCAAAGGAAGCTGACAGAATATCTAGACTTCCTCCTTGGCAAGCTGTTTGTTGCTCCTTCATAGAGTTGAGCAGGCTGGTTATATTCATATTGTATTGTATTTAAATACATCTGTCTCAGCTCTGGATACAGTGAATATTCTTTTATAACCTTTGTGTGACTGGAAAACCTGTCTTGCTCTTATAACTAATGAACATGAACATCAGATATATATGTGTGTATGTGTGTACAATATCAAAGTGTTTTTTCACATGAATTGTATAAACTCTATACCACATATACATTCTATCAATTAAACTTTTTATGTGCTAAATTTTTTAAAAATTTGAATATCCTATGAGAAAGTTAACATTTACTATTCCATAGCTTAGATTCTTAGGCCTCTGTACTTTCAGAATAAACAAAACAATGAATATCTTTTAAAATTCCTTTGTGGATCAAAGTGTATTTGGGTGTTCCGTGTACACACCTCTTCCTTCCCTGAGTGACAGCTGTCACTGGCATAGTATTAAGATACAATGCACTCAAGTCTTTTTTTTTCCCTCAGTGTCAGCCCCACTGACTGTGGGAGGACCTGTGAAAGTGTTATAACAGTTGCTTGGTAAATTTTGAGATGGGATACAGTAATAAAGCCACTTCCACAGCAAGGTAAAATTTCATTATTCCCAGTGGGTCTTCATGATCCTTTGTAGTTTCTCATTCTTGTTCATTTGCCTGACTCAGGCCCCAGGCTGTCACTGATATTTTATTATAGTGCAGTTTACACTTTATAGAACTTCGCCTTTGTGGAAATTACATACTATATGTTCTGTTTTTTAGGTTTTCTTTCACTGGATGTATTTATTTTGAGATTTAGTTATGTGCATACTAATACCTTACTTTTAAAACTGTGGAATAGTCTTATTGTATCAATATGCTTTTGATTGCTCATTTAGTTTTTTTTTTTTTTTTTTTTTTTTTTTAACTTATTACAAGTGAGGCTGCTGTGAACATCCATGTTTGTGTGATCCTGTGCTGTTCTCTCTCCTGGATATGCACGGGGTCGTTTAGAGGACAAGTGTATGCTTAATTTTATTAGGTTGCTAAACTTTTCTAAAGTACAGCTTTACAGTCCTTATGTTTCTGCTACAGTGAATGAGCAGTTCAGGCACTCCATATCCTTAGCAATAATTGTTACAGTTAGCATTCACCTTTACCTAGTCTCATGATTGTAACATGTAACAAGCAAAGTAAATTTCCAAAAAAATGTACTATAGGTAAAATGAATGATTTATAGAAACGTTTGTGTAATCACATTAGGTAGACTTAATGATCTAAATACTAATCCACCTGGCACACCTTCAAAGAAAAAAAGCAAAGGCAGATAAAATTTAAGTAGAAGAATAGAATTTTCAAAATCTCTCTTATTGGTTGAAAAGCCAATAGACAAGAGAACATTTCCTGACGTATGTTTTTAAAAATTTATACTTAACTGAATAATTAACTTTGTGTGTGTGTGTGTGTGTGTGTGTGTGTGTGTGTGTGTGTGTGTATCAGAATACAGTTTATGGACATCAGTTCTCTCCTTGCTCAGTGTGTGTCCCAGGGATTGATGTCAGGTGGTCAGGTGGAAGGCAGGTCCCTTCACAAGCTGAGCCATCTCATTGGTCCACATCATGCATTTGTTTTCCCTGATGTTTGATGATATTGACTATCTTTTCATCTGCTTGATTATCTACTTTTCTGAAATATCTTTCAAACCTTTCCTCGTTTTTGAGTTGTTGTTGTTTTTCTCATTGAGCTGTAATATGTTCTACATATTTTAAGCTACATTTTTGGGTGCATTTCATTTAAATTGTTGGTTTTATTGGCATGGCTTTGTTCATAATACTACTCATTATACTTTCAATGTATATAAGCTATTTACTGAAATCATCTCTCTGGTTTTTGATCTGAGAATATAAGCACAACATTTCAGAATTTAATATTAATTTTCTGTTTTCTAATTTGCCCGTTACATTCTACAGCCAATGTTTCTCTTTCTTTTCATTATTTGTTGTTTATTTTTATTTTTCTGATTTATTAATCTGAAGCTGAGGCTGCTTGTTTGTGGTTCTTCAATAGAAGCTGTGATGCCAAGAACTTGCTTTTGTGTGCTGCTCTGGCTGCGGCCGTCAAGCCCTGAGAAGTCACATCCACATTTGCAATCATTCAGATATTTTCCAATTTCCCACTTTATTTCTTCTTTAATTCATGTGTTTTATTTGTACTTTACTATTTGGATATCTTCCAGTCATTCTTCTGTTCCTGATTTTCATTTTAATATTGCCGTATTGGTGAAGACCCCTTGGATGACCTAACTGACTTTTTAACATACTGAGCCTTGTGTAATGGCTGAGAAAATGCTCCCTCTTAGAACATGTCCTGGATGCAGGGAAAAATGACTATTGTGTTGTTTGATGGTGTGTTTTGGTAAAGTTGATTGATACAGTTGTTGAGACCTTTTGTTGTACTTGCTGACTTTTTTAAAGATAGGATTTTCATTGTGTTGCTCAGACTAGCTTGCAGTCTGCATGACCATCATCCTTTAGCCTGATGAGTATGGTACTCAAAGGTGTGTGCTACATACTTGATTCTCTTGTCTATTGGCTTTTCAACCAATAAGAGAGATTTTGAAAATTCTATTCTTCTACTTAAATTTTATCTGCCTTTGCTTTTTTTCTTTGAAGGTGTGCCAGGTGGATTAGTATTTAGATCATTAAGTCTACCTAATGTGATTACACAAACGTTTCTATAAATCATTCATTTTACCTATAGTACATTTTTTTGGAAATTTACTTTGCTTGTAAACCTATTACAGTCTTTTTATTAGTGTTACTATATTATAAATATTTCTTCTTTTTTTCCCCTGGCTTTTTGAGACAGGTTTCTCTGTGTAGCCCTGCCTGTCCTGGAACTTGCTCTGTACACCAGGGTGGCCTTGAACTCATGCATCACCACTACCTGGCTTTTGTTTTTCTTTCTTTTTTGTTTTTTTGTTTTTTTTGTATTTTCAACTTTTTCAATTTTGAATAATTGTGTTTGTGTTTGAAATTGATTTCTTATTTATTATATATAATTTTATATATGATAATTCTGCCTTTTAACTTTGATGTTTAAACTGTTTATATTTAATGTAATTATTAGCTTAGTTAAGTAACAATATATAGTCTTTCTTTTCTATTTTGCTGCCTATTCATTCTTTAGTTTTTTATTTTTCTTGCCTTCTTTGGAATTTGTTGACAATTATTTATTTATTTAATTTAATTTTTTTTTTTTTTTTTTTTTTTTTTTTCAAGACAGGGTTTCTCTGTATTGTTTTCAAGCCTGTCCTGGTACTCACTCTGTAGACCAGGCTGACCTCAAACTCACAGAGATCTGCCTGCCTCTACCTCCCGGGTGCTGGGATTAAAGGCGTGCGCCACCAACACCTGGCTTTTATTTTTTATTTAAATTCCTTTTTAAAAGCATGTTTGTTTATATTAACCTTCATGGTTCTTTAGGGATTATGTCAACTCTGTTCAACTCTCATAGACTTGGTGATAGTGACTTCACATTTCATGTGGTATAGTCTTACAATGGTGCAGCTTCACTTCTCTACCCTGGCCTTGATGCTTCTGTCACATTCCTTCACATTTCACGTATGTTATGATCCTCAGAATACATTATATTTTTGCTCTGAGTTTTCAGTAAGATTGAGAAAGATATTTCAAAAAGAGACAGGAGATGAAAAATACAAATTCTTTGAAATTTACTTTCATGCTTACTGTTTTGTGATTTATTCATTTGCATAGGTTCTGATTTCCTTTTAATTATCTTAACCTTACATTGACTTCTTCCTGAAGGGCTTCTTTCATGTTTCCTATAGGACCTGTTTACTATGAAAATTTCACTATTGTCATTATTTTAGAGCTGTAATTTGAATCCAGGGCTTTGCATATGCTAGGCAAACACTCTATTACTCCAAGCCCATTGTCTAGTCTACATAAAGCTTTGTTTTTCTTGTATGTATTTTAGATGAACTTTTATTTGGTTGTTCTTTTATTAATTCATTGTCCTTTGGCTTGCAGAAAACCACCATTCTGATGTAGTTTCTATATATCAGTGATTTTCAACCTTCCTAATGCTGTGACCCTTTAATAGAGTTCCTCATGCTGTGGTGAACTCTAACCATAAAATTATTTTCTTTGCTACTTCATAACTGTAATTTTTATACTGTTGTGACTCATAAGTATCTGATATGTAGGATATCTGACATGCAACCCATGTGAAAGGATTATTGAGCTAACAAACTCTAGTTGTCATGTGCCTCATAGAGGTCTTCTTAACTATTTCTCAAGCTTTGGATCTTTGAGGTGATTATACTTGTGGGTTTATGTCTTTCATCACATTAGAAACAATTTCAGCCATTATTTCTTCTGAAGTTTTTGTTTTCTCATGCCCCTCCTCTGTAGGTTCAGATATATACAGCCTGACATTCTGTAGCTCACATCCTCTTCTTTCTCACTATACTTTGTTTTATTTTGGGTTGCTTCTGTTGATATGTCTTCATGTTTAATTATCATGTCCTGCAGTGTATAATCTACTTTTAATTCCCAGTGCTTTCTCATCTTACTGTATTTTTTATCATAAGAAGCTCAATTTGAGTCTTCTAAAAATGTTTTCTTTTTTCAGTTAATATGATTAGTCTTTCATTTAGCTCCATGAACCAGCTATAAACCCATGTTGCTGTCCTCTATGCATTCCTTCATCCCTCTCTGCTTCAAGTGATTGAGTTTCCTTCTCATTAGAGATTGTAGTTTTTCAGTTCTGTGTAAGGTCAGTAAAATTTTATGTGTGTATGAGTATTTTTTGCTGCATGCATGCCTATGTACCAGTTGAGTGTATTGCCCACAGAGGCCAGGAGAAGTAGTCAGATTCTCTGAAACTGGAGTTACAGATGCTTGTTAACTGCCAAATGGGTGCTTGGTCCCTATCCTCTAGAAGAGCAGCCAGTGCTCTTACATCTGTGTAAGATCCCCAGCCCTGGGCAGTAATCTTTTATGGAATATCAGAAATAGTGAATTTTTTTATAATATTGAAGGTTACATGTTTCTATATTCCTGTCTGTATTTTACACATTTCTCTGGTAGACAATGGAAGTAAGAAGAACAACTTCCAGTGCCTGTATTTAAGTTCTTTCAGTTGGAACTGGTATACCTAACATAGGGTCTCAATACTGAGGCATACAGTCTTGAGTACCTTGGTCAATGCCTTCTGTATTATGAAGTTTGTTGATCTGATGATAGGAAAATTATCTCTTTCTTGCCTTGGATATGCTCTGGGAACCATTTTCTTCTGCTCTTTTATATATATCATTTGATATTAGTTTCCAAAACACACACAATAAATACCTGCTCTGCAATATTTTAAGGTTTTTTGGGGGGGTTGTTTTGTATCATTTTTTTTTTTTTTTACAAAAGATGCAGTTTAATGAAAAAAAAAAAACCCAGTAATGTTAGCTGCTCCGCTGACCCTTTATTTTCCTAACCACACCATCACTTTACTATTTCTTTTTTTATTTTTTAATCTTATTGAACTTAGATTCTCTTCTAATACCATACATCCCAATTATAGTTTCCCCTCCCTCTGCTCCTCCTAGTCCCTCCCCACCATCCCTTTCCTCCAGATCCATTCCCCTTCTGCCTCTCATTAGAAAAGAACAGGCCTCTAAAGATAACAGCCAAACATGACAAAATAAATTATAATAAGATGGAAACAAAAACTACCATGTTGAAGTTAGACACAGCAATTCAACAGAAAAAAAGAAAAGAAAAGAGTCCCAAGATCAGGCACAAGAATCAGAAACCCACTTATTCTTACTGTTATGAGTCCAATAAAAACACCAAGCTAAAAGCTACAATATATACTCAGAGGACCTGGTGCAGACCTGTGTAGTCCCTATGCTTGCTGCCTCAGTCTCTGTGAGCTCATATGCATCTTATTTAGTTGATTTAGAGAACAGTGTTCTCCAGGTGTCTTCCATTCCCTCTGGATCCCACAATACCTCTACTTCCTCTTCCTTAGAATTCCCTGAGCTCCAAGAGGAGGGGCCTGATGGAGACCTCCCATTTAGACTCTCTCCCAGTAATATCTGGCTATGAGTTTCTCCATCTGTTCCCATCTGCTGCTGAGGAAACCTCTCCAGTGATGTCTGTCTAGGCTACTGATTTATGAGTACAGCAGAATATCATTAGAAGTAATTTACACACATACACACACACACACACACACACACACACACACACACACACACACCACACAACCAGTATTGTTTAGTGTTACTCTAGGTCTCTGAGCTATCTAGTCTCTGGTTCTTGGGTCACACAAGCAGTGTTAGATATGGGCTTCTTCTTGTGGAGTGGGCCTTAAGTCACATCAGATACTGGTTGACCACCCTACAAAGCTCTTTGACACCACTGCCCCAGCATAATCTGCTGGTAGAACAAATCACAGGTCAAAGGTTTTGTGGCTTGGTTGGTGTCCATGCCTATCCTTTGGTAGTCTGCAGAGTGCCCTCAGGCACCAAAGAGATCAGAATATAGGAGTGAAGGCTCCATGAAGTCATCAGTTTGACTGATGAACTTCCATGTTCAATGAGTTGTGTGGGTATTGACCTCAGCAATGCGGACATCACTGTCAGTCTGTAGAGGGCAATCTTTTATCTTCACAACAGCCTGAGTTGTTTGGGGATTTCCATGGGAACCCCTTGACCAAAAACTCAGTTGAATGTAGCTCAGTCCTACCACTGGAAGACTCACCTGGTGACAAGAGATGAGCAGCTGAGATTCTGTATAGATTCTGTACCTTGCTGCTACTCAGAGTTCTCATTAGGATTAACTTCATACATTCCAAGAAGTTTCCATTGCACTAGGTTTTTGTACCACCCTCCAAGGGCTCCCCAAATTCCAGCCATCTCTACCCACACTCTTTCCCTCTGCATCCCCCCAACCTGATTGCCCTGTACACATCCAGAACTACCCCCAGCCAACCTATAAAATCTATTTTCCCCCTCCCAAGTGTTTGCGCCTACCCTCGCCAGCAAGGAAGACGCGACTCCGGGAAGATCTTCATGCAGTTTTAATCAGGATCCTTGAAACATGTTCTTCTGACCCGCCAGAGCCTGGGGGGACCCCTGCACAGGCTTAAATACCCTTGTGCTCACCAACCCCAGTGAGCTACGTGGACCCTGCAGATAGGCTACTCTAACGCTGAAGCAGACAGGCTGAACAGACTTAACCAAATAAGGGCTTGTTTACTCCAGAGAGCGCTAACCCTTTGGGAGGTGGAAGGCGGAAGCCAGCGCCATCTTTAAGGCATGGCACTTTGCAGCTCTCTACATCCAAGGAGATCCATGTATTCCCAGAAGACCCTCCCTTTTTACCTAACCTCTCTAGGTCTATGGATATAGCTTGATTACCATTTACTTAATGGGTAATGTCCACTTTTAAGTGAATACATACCATGTTTATTTTGCTGGGTCTGTATTACCTCATTCAGAATGATGTTTTCAAGTTCCATTCATTTGCCTGCAAATTTCATGATACCATTTTTTTTTTATAGTGGAGCAATTGGAGCAATACTCCATTGTGTAAGTGTATCACCTTTTTTTTTTTTTTTTAAATCCATTCTTTTGTTGAGGGACATCTAAATTGTTTTCAATTTTGCAGAATAAAGTCAAAATTGAGCAAGTGTCCTTGTGGTAGGATGGGGCATTCTTTGGGTATATATGCAAGAGTAGAATAGCTGGATCTTGAGGTAGATTGATTTCTAACTTTCAGAGGAACTGCCATATTGATTTCTGTAGTGACTGTGCAAGTTTGTATGTACTCTTAGCATCAATGGAGGAATTTCCCCCTTGCTCCACATCTTTGCCAGAATGAGCTGTTATGTGTGTTATTGATCTTAGTCATTCTTACTGTTTTAAGTTGGAATCTCAAAGTAGTTTTGATTTGTATTTCTGTGATAGCTAAGGATATTGAACATTTAAGTGTTTCTCAGCCATCTGAGTTTGCTCTATTGAGAATTCTCTGTTTAGATCTGTACCCCATTTTTAAATTGTGTTTTTAAAATGTAGTTTCTTGAGTTCTTTATATATTTTGGATATTAGTTCTCTATCACATGTGGAGTTGATGAAAATCTTTTCCCATTCTGTAGGTTGCCACTTTGTCCAATCGATGAAGTTCTTAGCTTTACAGAAACTTTTCAGTTTCATGAGGTTCTATTTATTATTGATGTCAGTATCTGTGCTATTCTTTATAGAAAGTTATCTTCTGTGTCAGTGTGTTCAAGATTATTCTCTACTTTCTCTTCTTTCAAGTTCAGTGTATTTGGTTTTATGTTGAGGCCTTTGGTCTACTTAGATTTGAGTTTTATGCATAGTAGGAAGTATGGATATATTTGCATTAATTTACATATAGCCATCCAGTTTGATCAGAACCATTAGGAACTGGCTAAATCTTTTTTGAGAGACTCCCTAGAAAACTCTGGAACTTGATGTATTAAGGTCTCTTTCCCCTGTTACCCTGCCCTATAACTTTCAGACATCATGGTCTCCCTTTGTTCCCAACTCCATCACAGTATCTTACTTGGATCATTTGTTTCTTCAGTGAGTAGCAGAGTTGTCACTGCTCCATGCAATTACACAGAACAGTTATAGAGGTGATCACTAATTTTCCTTTCTCAAGAGTCACTATTCTTTGCTGCCTGATATCTGCTCTTAAACTGTTGTTTTAATTTTTTTTGCATCAAATCTTTAGTTGTTTGAGCATGCATTGAAAATCTGGTTCCTGTTAGACATCTTGGCTAGAAGCAGAGTCATCACCTATGTAAGGAAAATAGCATAAGTACCCCATGCATTTTATTAAGCATGTGCCACACTTGAGAGCATTCAATACAAGATAGTTACTGTTTGTCTGCTGTATCAAAGAGGCTTTATCTTATATACTACCCCTCTTTGAAGTCTTCCTGGCTATGTTCCCCCAGATAATCTTGTTTTCTCTTCTTCACATACACATCACTTTTCTTATCTTCTTTTATTAGGACAAAAATCCATGTTACAAGTTTGAGTTTCTTTATGTCTCCTGCAGCAGGTTGATGGCTTTTAAGCAAGTAAGATCCATCTTGCATATCTACCTCTAATTTTCAGCATATAGAATTTGCTTTGCTATTTGTTTCCAGATGAATAACCAAGAGAGGCAAACTTGTTACAAAATCTTCAGGACTAGATTGTTTATCAGGAAGGGAAGAGGAAGTTTTGGGGAGAATGAGAGCATTTAAGTAAAGTAAAAACTGAGAGGGGAAATATGATTTGTGGGATCTAGACAGTAATATGAGAGAAAGAGTGGTTGATTGACTTGGATAATAATTTGGATAATTAATGATAATGATGAGGATAATAGTAATAGTAATAAATAGTAATAAAAGTTCCTGTAATGGTTAAGAATACAAGAAAATATAAAATAGAAGATGGGAGCATTATTGTATTATTGCATATTGCAGTATTTAAATGGAACAAAATTTGTGTTATCTTCAGTACAGTGCTATGATGTAAATGGTAACCTTGGTAGCATTATGTCAATGTGTATGTATCATGTTAAGTAGTGCAACTCAGACTAATACTATAGGGGATTTTAGAAGATGTACTATGGAATTCTTTTGAAGTCAAATCCCTTTTTAAGATTTTGTTAAGCTTTAAGTGGAAGTTTTTAGTACCTACATTGTAGGTGCCATTTTGTTACCATCAATTTTCCTGCCAGCCTGGTGTTGCAGCTGCAAATAACACACAGAGACACTGTATTAGTTATAAAGCTGTTGGCCTGTTACTAGCATTTCTTATTGGCTAGCTCTGTCTTAAATATTAACCCATTTCTATCAACTTATGCATTTCCACATGGTCTTATCTTACTGGAGAGAGGGTCCGGACCTTTTCCTCTCAAGTCTCTACTCTTGACTCTCCTCACTACTACATCTCCCAGAATTCTACTTGTCTCCTAGTCCCGCCTATCTTGATTTTCTATTGGCTAACAGGGCTTTATTCATTAACCAATAAGAGAAACGTATTTACAGAATGACATCTCCCATCACATATCATGCACCATAGCTGAGTATGCTATATTAGAAGAGCAATTAGACCTTGGAGTTAGGTGCATGAGGATTTCATTCTCACTTTGCTTTGGGTGGGACTATGTCAGGGACTCCTCCCCAACCCCTCAACTTCAAGCCACAAGTCTCATGGCCAGCAGGAGGACTATCCTGGAGAGGTGAAGAATGAAACAGTACCATCTTTGCAGGCACTGAATCAAAATCTCCCAGAGACTGACCTTGTGGTTTACTTTTCTTACATATTTAAACACAATAGAACTTATGACCTATGACCTTTAAAATAAAAATGAGTTCTATTGGCTGATAAACAGAGCTCAGGATTAGGGCCTAGAGAAAGTTATCTGTGATAAACATAAGGATAGATTCTATTGGAGGAGGATGCAAAGTACATGGGTCCTGTTTCATAGAGATGTGTTCTATTCACTGCAGGATTAGGACCTGAACAATTCTCAGGATATTGGAGGGATTCAGGTAGAAGTTGACTTCTAAAAGAATAGCAAATTATCACCAGGATGATTGACCAATTTTCACTCTGGCATTCCAAGTGATTTGCACTGAAGAAAATAGGCCTTTGTGATTGACAATCCTGGTGTCTCCAATGCTTATTCTAAGTGGGGTTCTTACAGGACTATGGACAAATTGCCGTTTCGAGTGTTAGTTCTCTAGTTTGTGAATGGATGTGGTTGTTGGAAAGGATGATATGATAATAGACATTTATCCTGCATCTGGTAGCTAATGGGCCCAATAACTACTTTTTTTATTGTTTTCAGACACTCTGTAACTTCTGATGAGGTGAGAAAAATGTTTCCAAAACTTTGTGGTCTTCCATTAATTTATAAAGAGCCCAGTGGGGATGTTTCTCACTTGGTAGAGCAATTGAGTAGCATGCATAAAGCCTTGGTTCAGTCCTCAGTGCTGCATAAATTGAGTATGATGGTGTATCTCTGGAACCTCAGTACTTGGGAAGAGGCAGGAAGATGACGTTCAAGACCATTCTCACCTACATAGTAAATTTAAGGTTAGCCTAAGAAAAATCTCACAATCAGTTGAAATATAATCAGTTTTATAACTGATGCTTTCATTTATTAATATTGCCTATCTCTATGGAAAATTAGGATAACACAAATCTCTATCAAACATTAGTGTCATAGCTATAGTTTATGGTGACTAGGAACAATATTTAGTGGCTGGTGCAAAAGATCTGTCTTCCTGAGATGTGGTGGCTTGTGGAACTGTGCCCTCCTGACACTAACAAAAATACATGTGACTTCAGGAGGACTAAGCTAAAGCATCATTCCAGGCAGTGTTTCAGGCTGCTGTGGCTGCGGTGACTTCAGGTTACCAAAGGTTAGAAATGAAGGATTTATAGTTTTCCTTAGAGCTTGTGTGCTCCTCGAAGCATTTAAATATCTGTATTAGTTCCTAGAAATCTCTAGTACAACATTCAGGACAGACACCAAGGGAATAAGTGAATACATTTAAAATACCACACTAGTAAAATATGCTCTATCACTTGGTGAAAGACATTGACAGTAAAACTGAAAGGAAATGATAAAATAAAATGGTGATTGTTTTGACTGTTTATGAAATTGATTTTAACTTTGAATAAATCCAATAGCCAGAGACATATCTTGATATTATGTACTCATTAACATAAATCATCCAATGGGCAATTATGTCCACATGACACATACGTGGAGATAATGATGGTAATTTGCCACCTGTGTTGGGAAGTGCTTTCTGATTCCCACTCAGAAATTTTCATAGTTTTCTTGATAAGTCTTTAGATAAAAAAAAAACAAATTAAAGAAGAAAAAGATTTAAGAGCATATAAAAATGTTACTTCTGAACTTGAAAAGTATGAGAAGTGTATTTTCAGTAGCAGAGCAGGCCCTCATAAAAGCTGTGCAGGAGCGTCTTCCTGTGCTGTGGCGCTAACAAATAGCATTGTGCTGCACTGTTAGAAATAAAAATGAGATTTTAAACCAAAGACTAGTTTAGTGACTCTGTTTCATTTTCTTTCCTTTCATGGACCTTTTGAAAAGGAGAGCACACTACATCACTGGGAACTACCTGCTTTTTTCTCTTACCGTGGAAAATCATAAAGTCCAACTTGGCTTCTGACATAGTCTGAGCTGCTGGGATTAGGTAAAGCTGATCTTAAAAGAGAAAAACTGAATGCTCAGCAGGGCCTCACAGAAACTCTTGGAGCTGACAGGAGTTGCCACAAATTTAAATATTATTTTTCCTAGCAGAGAAGCCCTACTAATAAACGGCTTTGGATATTTATGAACGGCCATGCACCCTGCTTTGCTAAGTCCTCTAGAAGCTAGGATGGGACATGGTTTTCTTTCAGGAAGGAGTGTTGGAGAGAAGCTACTGATGAGGTGTCATATAATTTTACAAGTTGCATAACTGTATTTAACGACTAAACTAGCTTTGATTAAAATAACAATTGAGCTTGTAATTCTTTCTGAACAGCTGCTGCTACAGGGGGTCATTACCTTAGAGAGCTGGGAAATAATCATACTCCTGGTACATGAGTTATGCAGTCTTGTGTTTTACAGCAAAGCACAAAGTTTAAAGCTTACAGAAGAATGTTATTTGAAAGCTGTCAAACCATGTTAAAAAAGACTGCATCGTCAGAAGGCCCTGGTGGCCACGCTTCTGCATGTAGCCTTGTCTTATTCATTATAAAATGCATGTTTATAAAGTTCCACAGAGCATCCAATTCCCAATTCACTTATATCAGCAAGACTTAACTTGCTCATTAATCTAAATTCTTTTGCAACTTTAATCTACATGTTTAATTAATCATAAAATGAGGCGGTAAGTAATTTCAGCAATGTGTGGCTTGTTATCAGATGCATTTAATCACTCTTCTGTGAGCTCATTTGGAAACACCTGAAGATGTCGAGTGCGGTTTGAATGAGCATAAATTATTCTTTGTCAGCGTACTTCACTCAACTAATAAGACATTAATTTAAAAGGCACTGTTTGTCATTTTTAGATCTTTACCAATATTTTTAGCTTTGCAATATAACTATAATTGTATATATGATTCAGACCTAGTGCCCAGCATAGGAAAGGGTAAGAGTTTAATTCACTTTTCTTATTTACATGTAATTATGTCATGTAATCTTAGTTTTTAATGAGGATTAACCATCTTGTAAGTATTCATATGCCCTTGGAATAAGGTAGCAATGAATTATAGTTGCAAAAATTATTTGTTAGTACAAAGACTGGTAATTCCTTGGTTTTTTTTCCAGGGTGACAAATGAAAGGCAGTGACTTTGGGGAGAGGGCACTGATTTGAGAAAGTAGGTCCCATACAGGGCCAGATGATATGGAGGCTAGTATTAAATCCAATATCTACACTTTGCTGTCTCATATAATATAATTAAAAAATTCTGCTAGGCAGCCAAGAAGCATTAAATAATGAGTCTTATTTAACCTAAATTTTTTCTATCTATCTGCCTATCTTTCTGCCTATATCTATCTATCTATCTATCTATCTATCTATCTATCTATCTATCTATCTATCATCTGTCTATCTATCTATCTCTGTCTCTCCTGTTCATGGTATAGGTGAATGGGTGTGCATGTCCATACACATCTAGAAGTCAGGCCAGGACATAAGGATTCTTCCCCTGTTGCTGTTCTCTTATTTTCTTGAAACATTGTCTCTTACTTGACAGAGGGTTGCCATTTAAGCGAGGCTGGATGTCCTAGCCAAGAGAGCTCTTGGGCCTCTGTCTCTGTCTCTCAGTGTCATGCCTAGCTTTTACTGAGGCCCTTATGCTTACAGAGCAAGTTCTCCTACCCACATAGCAGCCCTACTCCATTGCTAACAGTACCACATAATTGGTGATGACTTTTAAAAAAGACAAAATAGCAACAACAACAACAACAACACCCCACTCATCTTCAGAGGAAAAAAAAATCATGAAGAGTGGAATGAGTTATGTATTTCAGTGTCAGGAGTAGGGGAATAAAAATTGCATTTCATAGGATGTCATCACCTGTCCTGTTTATGCCACAAGATCAGTGTCACACGGGAAGAATAATTATCTCAGTGGAAGCAAATTTATTTACCTGACTCAGAGTGGCCCTGTTCATCTGACTCAGGAAGTTCTCACTCATAGGCAATCTGTGGATTGTCAGCAGTGAGCCAGAGGGAAGGAGTCCTGCAAAGGGAATATAGTTTGAGCTAAATAAAGCCATTTTGTCCATTTTATTTGATGTGTGCTGTTCTTGTGCTCCCTGTTCCTTGGGGGCCCTTCATGCTAAGCTAGCTGTTATTTGAGTGTCTGTCTCTTGCCCTGTGCTTCACAACTTAGAAAATGTTTTTCTTCCTAGCTTCCTTTTTAAGGAAAAATAGATAAAATCCTGTGATATCTCATTTATGCCATTCAAACCTGACAGGCTGCAGCTGCACAGTGTAAGGATATACTGTTCACCCCTGTTTTGAGAGCCATGACACACATGTTTCTTAGAGAATAATAAAAACTGCAAACACTGGGAATTCATCTTGATCAGCTTTGCAAAGGAACATTTATTTGAACTTGAGTTTTTTGATCATAACATTCCTTGTGTCCATACTTCCTTAGAGGAACACACCATTTATCAGAAAAGGCTGCTGTTTTGTTTTCTTGCTGTGAAACCTCCACCCTTCTTAATTGCCATTTTTCCTGGAAAACTGATGACTTTTGAAAAAAAAATTTGTTAGCCGGACATGGTAATAAATGTCTTTAATTCAGTGTTTAGGAGGCAGAGACAGGCAAATCTCTATGAGCTTGAGGGCAACCTGGTGTATGTGGTGAGTTCCAGGATAATCAGAGTTATGTAGAGAGACCCTGTCTCAAAACATTAAAAAGCAATGTTTTCTTTCTTTCCTTTCCTCCCTCCTTTGAACACTTTTTTCCAGGTCAGGAGGTTTATTCTCCATTCTTCCTGATGGAGTCTCTCTCATGTAGCCTGACCATAAACTCTTTGTATCTCAGGAGATCTTTGAATTCCTGATCCTCTTCCCTCTACTTCCCAAGTGCCAGAATTAAAAGGAATGTGCAGACATGTTCTGTTAAAAGATTTATAGTTTAGAGGCCTGTCAGGTATAGCACTACAAACACAATTCATTTTATAAAATGCTAAGTATTAGCTGATGTCTTTTGTCTGAACTGATATTTTTCAATGGTAAACTGAACTCAGTTCCATGAAGTTCTTGTGCTTTCAGATGCTTGAATGCAGGCTTCTGCAGAGATATGCCTCTTCATCTTCATCTACATCCACACCTTCATCCTCATTTACATCCATACCTGAACCCTGATCCTCACCTTCACTCTTATTCAAACCTCCATCCACACCATCATCTTCATCCACATCCATACCTTTTCTACCTTCACCCAACACACACTAACACAGATGCCTTTGTCCAGTCACAAACAAGGACATATCATTTAAAGGTACCTCATTAATGTGGACTTTATAGTTGAACAGAATGAATAATATTCAGACAAGGAACCACTTTAGTGGATGCAAGGGAATGAGTGACCTCTATTCTTTATACACTGGCAGAGAGGCTGGGTAGATTTTCATTTCCTTGAATGACTTCTGTGGCTGATAAGGAAAAGGGTCATTGATAGTGAACAAAAAGGTTCTAGAACAAGTATGGACATTTACAGTGTGGCATGTGATAGATCACATGCTCCAGGGGAGCTCTGTGGAAGTTCTGAGAAGATATCTAGAGTCTTAAGCTGTTGTGGCATTTCAGATTGACCATATAGCTGGTGATGGCTTCACTTAGTTTCAGACTGTACATGTCAATCTTTTACCTTTTAGAAAACAAGACAACCATCTGATATTCGGTTAATCTCTTGTGATACATAAGGAGAAAGTTAAATTTTCTACATTTTTCCTTAAAAAAGTAAATTCTGGTGTGTGTGTGTGTGTGTGTGTGTGTGTGTGTGTGTGTGTGTGTGTATGTATGTATGTGTAAGTGTAGGCCAGAAGACAATCTTGGGTGTCATCATCAGGAATGCTGTCCACCTCCTTTGAGACAGGTTCTCTCATTGGCCTAAAGTTCACAAACTGGGCTAGACTGGCTGGCCAGTGATCCCCAAATATTGATATGCTTTTATGTTCCCTGTGCTGGGATAGCAAAGGTAGGCAACCATACCCGGCATTTTTATATTAATTTGAACTCAGGTCCAGGCATGGTACTGATTGAGCCATCTCCCCCACTGAACTATATAGTCTGAATTCTGTTTTCATTTAAATAAAAAGTCCAGGTATTTTTTTTTAAAACATCTTTATAATTTATACTCCTCCATCCTTGCTTTGGGCTAAAGCTTTGCTAGTGGATGTTGTTTTACCTTCTATTACAATCTAGTTTCATAGCCACTGAATGCTGCTTTTGTTTGGTTAATCATTTAGTCTCCATAGTGTATAAGACATTTGAGAAGTTCTGATGACAGATGTACAAAACTCTGCCCAGATGATGTTCTTATGAACCATGCAACCTTGCTTGTAAGAAAGCAAAGCACTGGGTCGTGCAAAAGTTTAAATGTACATTAGTTCTGTCTCTGGAATTCACACAAGGATGGCTTCACTTGTAGCTGTACTGACTCTCAGGGATGTCATCCTGGAAGCTTGGGTCTGTGTTTTTAAAGGTACTATCTGAGTTGCTTATGATCAGAAGAAAACAGTAATAGTTTTGGAAGCTGTTTGTATTTCTCCTACACCTCTAGTTCATAATATAGGCATGTGGTTTTCACTTATTATTATTATCAGCAATTGAGTTACAGTGCCCCAAATTATTTGTTTTTGTACACTTCCAGTTCTGTACTTTAAAACTACAGACTTCATATATAGTCAATAAAAATAATTTATAATGTTCACATTGAGTTCTATTGTACTTTTCTTTTAGTGAAACATATGATGTACTTAAAAGTTAGTAATCTCTTGTTTTTAATTTTAGTATTTGTCTACATTTCAAGAAGACTTGCATGTTTGCACAGGAGTATCTTTGTAAGAAGTTCTTGAAGTACCAGTAGGCAACATCCTGAGAAATTGTTCTCTGGAGTAGTTTCTCATAGGAACCATGTCATAGATGATTTCTTAGGAACCTCCTGAGTTCCATTTACCTCATCATATTATTTATAACTATAATAGCCAACTACTGTTAAATGCTTATACAATCTCACATTAAAGTGCTTATACAATCTCACATTAAAGTCTAACTTTCATAATGTTCTGGAAATGTCTGGTAGAAGATCTTTTCATGCCATTAATATGAAGCAATGGAGATAAAACCCCCTTGAGATGGAATTGGGAGGCCAGGGCTTCATCATAACCCATTTGTAGAAAGTGAGTAACTGGGTACTCCAGCTGATATAGGCAGGAGTGTGTGGCCTGGGCATCCTGGAGTAGAGACAGATACATGTGTGTTTAGGCACAATGGGCATCTAATTGGAGGATTCTGTAGTGTGAGAATGAAGAGAGAGCTGTGCTCAAGTTCACACTAATGATTCAAAGAGTGGGGATATACAGTTCTGCTCATTCCTCGGCCCACAGAATCCACACATTTGTATGGCATGTCTGTACTTTGTCTGTTTCTCCCCCAGTTTGGGCGTTTTTTTTTTTTTTTTTTAAATCCAAAGTTTTGAACAGTCTTGGAAAACATATCTTATGTGAGATAAAATGAATTACACATGGGAAGTAGCTGAAGTTGACTCATTGTTAAATATTCCTTGATAGATGACAAACAGACTAGTAGTTCATTGCTATCTAACCAAAGTGTATCCTGAACAGTACCAGGAAGTTTTGGTGACATGATAAAACATATGGGAATTTCAGCAGTTTTCATTTTTGATCTGGAAAAATTATATTTATTTTATTGTCAAGTGGGGGAATTATGAAGGAAGGAGAAGTGGGAACAAAGGGATGGTGTTTAAGAGATTGAATGGATTTAAGTTGTCAGTGTAGGAAAAACAGTTTTGAGTTATGGATAAGATAGAAAGATTTAGTTTCCAAAGGATGCACATTAGCTCAAAATGCATGGTAGGGCAAAGTGCTTGGTGGTATAACCATGTATTATTCTTAACCTGGGGCATTTAGAAGAGAGAAAAGAGAAACACAGAGACTAAAACCTCAGCCGATTCTGAACTCCATCATCAGGATATATAGCTGGGTCACTAATAAGCAGAGATGTCTGGTGTGGGGGCTGCATTCACTGGCAAGAAGCCAATGGTAAAGACAAACTCATAAGCACCACATAAAATGCCCGTTACTGAACGGGCGTTGCCAGCTGCACTGCTGGGTGACTAGAGCTGTGTAGATGTCTGTGTAACAACTGGGTTATTAACTCAGCTTGATTGGCTCCCTTCTTGACAGCTGACTCCAGCATTTGTTTGGCTAAAATGAGACCGAAGTGAACATATGCACTACATAACACCAACCATCCTCTTGTCTACTAGCTCACCCTTCCTACCTTCCAATGCATATATACACTATATAGCTCAGAAAAGGAGTGGGATGAGAACTTTGTTTAAGCAAAGCTTAGCCAGTGGGTGGTACTTTGCTTTCTGTTTATTCTACATCTATTCACAGCAGGAGAGACATTTTCTTGGCCTCTCATTTGTATGTTCTTGGTTGTTGAATATGAAAAGAATGACTTTTTTTTTAACTCTTCTAATTACACTATTTTTTCTTCATTTTAAATCACTGCTGGGCTTTATGATCCTAGAACTTGAAAATTATTTAGATCCATCTAGTTTTTCCTCTTTGGTCCTTAGATGAACTCTGATAGGCAGATACTTTGCTCTCACAGTCTTGCAAATCAGTAGATATCCAGAATTCTATGGATTAAAGGGGCTTGCAATAAGGGAGACAAAGTTGGCTGCTTCTGAAGTTCACAGCTTCAAGTGTTCTAGTCTCCAGGGAGTCAAGAAGCTTTCCAGCTGTTTGACCATGATCAAGAGTTAGAAATAAATCTATCTGCTGACCCACAGTGTAAATGAAATGAAGACGTGTTTAATAGCATTTATATATTTATATTGTTTTTTGTTTGTTTATGTGCATCTGTCTGTGTGAGGTGGTGTATGTCAGATGTGTACTGGTGTTTGTGGAGTCCAGGAGAGGGCATCAGATCTCCAGGACCAGTAGTTACAGGCGGTTGTAAGCTGCATGATGTGGGTGCTGGGAGCTAAACTTAGGTTCTTTGCAAGAGCAACAAGTGCTCTTAACAGCTGAGCTTTTCTTCAGTCCCTGGCACTTACTTTTGGCATTTATTTGTGTGTGTGTGTGTGTGTGTGTGTGTGTGTGTGTGTGTGTGTGTGTGTGTGAGAGAGAGAGAGAGAGAGAGAGAGAGAGAGAGAGAGAGAGAGAGAGAGAGAGAGAGCACTTCATTTATTTTATATAACTACATGAAAGTAGAATTAAGGATTATTGTCCCCCCAAAGATGTCTCTGAATCTTACTTAGCCTCTTCTCCTTGTTCTTTATTCTTTTTGAATTAAAAATGCCAGTAATTTAGAAAATTGATTTGTATCATGCATTCAACCCATAATTTGAAAAGTATTCCATCAAAGTAAGAACTTTTCTTTTTCATAAAGTGCTAAACTTCATGTTCTTTGGTTTATACTTGTTTTCTAAGAAGTAAGTCTTCTTCACAGTGTATTAGCTACATTTCCTGTTTTGCTAAAATCATGAGGAGGTTAAAGCTGCCTTCTACTGGAATCATGTAATTTAGTCATAGCACCATGTATAACTGTATTTAATGTCTTAAATTATAAATGTATGTATAATATATATGTGTATGTCTCTACCATACACACACCTAGAGAGAGGTAGACAGGGCGAGAGAGAAGAAAGAGAGGGGGAGAGAAAGAAAGCAAGAGCACTTCATTTATTTTATATAACTACCTTGGCAGGTAGAATTAAGGATTATTGTCCCCCCCCAAAAAAAAGCACATACTGATAGAACCAGTCTTCAATTTGGGATCATTTTAATTAATGTTCATTCTCTTTCCCTCAGTCCTAATAATTTCTTAATTGTGAAGAGTATATGTCACAAAGCAAAGAAAAACAGACTTGTAATGATGATTGCTACATTAAGATGTGAATTAAAAATTTCAATAATTTTCTTTCTGAAAAACAAGAGGAAATAAATAAGATGGGAAGGAAGAAAAGAAAGGAAAAAAAATCTTACCATAGTACATAGCAAAAGTTACTGCTGTATTTAAGTATTGCCTAATTGAATCTTACAAGATTTTTCTTGCTTGGCAGTAGTGGTGCATACTTTTAATCCCAGCACTTGAAAGGCAGAGGTAGGTAGGTCTCAATGAATTCAAGGCCAGCCTGGTCTACAGAGTGAGTTCTAGGTCAGCCAGGACTGTTACACAGAGAAACCCTGTCTATAAAAACCAATTTTTTTCTTTTAATGGAAAAAATAAGTAGATAGACAAGGAATAACATCTTATTTCATAGGCCAGGATATTTCAGAAAGCCAAAGGAAGTCAAACCTTAATAAAGTGTGGAATTTTCCTTTCATTTTCTATAATAGCTATGTTTGTTGAAGAGAAAATGGAGGAAAAAATGACCAACATGCCTGATTTTGAAGAGCAACTTGTTTGTGTGTGTAAGACATTGGAGAAATTATTTGGGACTGCTTTGACTTTGCAAAAATCTGAGCAATGACATTCTAACCAAGGTGTAGGGCTGTTGGGTCCACGAGAGGAACTAAGGCATACAAGAATGACTATCTGTGAAAGAAATTTACTTACCTCATTTTCTAGGTTCCCCTTTGCAAAAGAGAAAATATTTTAAAAAGTAAATACTGGATGCAGCTGGCTTTTATGATTTCTGTTTCCCTCTCCCCATTCCTACCACATTCCATTCCCAGTTTACTTATTTTTCCCCCCTTTCTCTGTCTCCCTCCCCTCTGGCTTTCTGTCTCCTTTTTTTCTTTCTACCACTCCCTGCTCTACTTTATCATCCCTCTGTCCTTTCTATCATTCTCTACAACTGCCATTATGACCTTTGTTCTCTCGTGTCTCCTAAGAGAAGTGTAGAGGGAATTTGTGTTTGCCACTTAAAGGGGTCATCTAGAACATTCTTCTCTCTGCCTTCTTATACTTTTCTCCACCCCTCTCACCCCCCATATCATCACAGTTTCAGAAAGACTGTCCTGTTTCTGCAGGTGTTGAGTTGCTGTCTTCCATTCCTTCTTATGAATAAGATTTGTCTCTGAATATTATGTGCCCATAAGAAAGGAAAGCAAAAATTCACCCTAAAACTGGATCAGCTCAGATGGTTAGTTCTGCCACTCTAATGAAACCACTGAAACACACTTTTAAAGAGATGGATTTGTTCAGTAGGTAATCAGAGAAGGATCCTACTCCAGCTCTCTTGCTAAGAGCAGGATCTAGGCCTTATTGAAGTCAAGGCTGGGGTACTAAAACCAGCCTTTTCAAGGGTGTTCAGACAAGATATAATGATGAACTTGGCTGAAAAGAACTGTTGTGCAAATACACCCTGGGGGCCAGAAGGTAAGAAATACTTTCAGTGATGGTAAAGCATAGTCAGACTACTATAGTCAGTGAGAGGCACGTGGAGGATTTAATGATGAAGCTCCCCAGTTGTTCTGTGAGAAGACAGATTTGATTCATGAATAAGGACATAAAAACACCCACAGACCTGTGAATGTACCACATTAGACAGAACTTCAAGTCATGGATTTATTTGAGTAAATTCAGAACAATAGCCCAGTCAGACACGTCTTCAACAATGTTGGGATGAAGGAACAATCAGGTAAAGCACTTGTGGAGCTGAAGGACACACCAGTTAAAGGGATTTTATGAACCCCTGATTTATTAGCCTAATGTTGCCCTACTATTAATTAGTTCATATATTTTAATGCATCTTTATGTAGAACCTAAGTCTATACATTTTAAGCTATGGATTCCATTATTGATTTTGGGTTTTTCTATGTCTTAGATCATTAAGATATCCCCCTCATATAGCACCTGAAATTGTAGGAATTATTTAGAACATTTTATGATGGGCAATGCAGCAACATGTTGAGTGTGATTACTATAAAGCTACTAACTTGCTTTGTTGTTTTATGAGTTTGGCCATCAATCTAACTATGGTCAGAAATAAGAACAATTTCTTGGCAATCAGAAAAATTGGCAGAGAAAACGAGCACATTTCCAATACTCTGTATTTCTACTTACAGATACTTCAAAACTAATCAAAACAAGCAACACAGCCCTTCTCTTTATTTTTAAAGAGTGGTTAGTCTTATCAGTTTTTTATACTACTTCATTTAAATATTGGCATTGTATATTGTATGTATATCCAGATACTACTAACATAGACCCATAGGACTTTCTGTCTCTTTGACATTCTCTTAAATAGTTTCGTCAATGAATACAGAATGCAGGCCAGGTTATACTCTGTCATGTCAGAACGATTTGATAGGAGGGGCCTGCCTGAGGACAGGGTCTCTCTCTCTCTCTCTCTCTCTCTCTCTCTCTCTCTCTCTCTCTCTCTCTCTCTCTCTCTGTGTGTGTGTGTGTGTGTTTCAGGCTGGCACAGAGGGAAGGGAACTCACACTCATCAAGTACCTACACATGACATCATTTACATTTTTTATGAGCTCCATGATCTGACCTTTACATTTACAGAGAATATTTGGAATCAGGGAACATTACTGTAAAAAGAGTGAGCTTGCCACAGGTTCTTATGAAAAAAAATTATATTATAGGGACCAACTGAGAAGTAAGGAAGATAGAATAGATATGCATGCCAAAATGGGAGAAATCAGGCAAACACTCATTTCCTGCCTCATCTCAGCAGTGAGTTCTCAGAAGTAGTGTATTTACTAGTATATAATACTGCAATTAATGTTACTTTATAGCATATCTCAGAAAAGGTGAGGGATTACTTGCTCTTCTGCTTAAGTAGGTAAAAGAATCTCAGTAGAACCATAGACATAAACAAAGTTTTAACTTGTGCATTTAATTTGATTCTCAGGAAATGTATCTTTTGATAGTAAAGTGACTTTAATTTAAAAAATTATAAAATGACTAACATTTTTTATAGTTTCTGCTCCTTATTGTCTTATTCCAAATCACACTAGTTAAGTTACCAGTCTTTAAACAAAATACTGAAAGAAACAAAACAAAACAGAGGCCAAATCATAGAGTACTTTTATTTGTTTTATTTTGTGTGATTGTATTGCGAAGGCTATATTTTTAACTGCGGGGCTCAAGCAACCCTCCTACCTCTTTCTTAGTCTCCAGGATTCCAGGCATGTACCTCCATGCCTGCTCTCATGTTTAGGTGAAAATCTGTGTAGACTTTTTGGTCTATGGCTAACTGCATACATATACTGAGATGAGCATGGGGAGAAGTGATGCAGGCTCATTTACTTAATCTCCAATTTATATCAGTGGGCCATGTTAAGATTTAAATGTTAGATACTCAAGCCAATTTGAAGTATATAAAACACTAAGATGCGGGAGAGAGAAATTATAATGGCAGTTTAGTATTGGAGTCAAGATATGAATGAGGTGAGAAATTTGAAATCTTCCAGCAAGAACTGGGGTGAGTCTACATTGAATAGTTTTTATTCAAATAATTTCTTGTAGGCATGGTAGAGCTTTGTCCAGAGACCACGTAAAAGCCAGCAGGGCATTCTAAGTTGAGGTATAGTATTTGTAAAAACATCTGTGTACAAAGAGATCTGATCGGGCATATTCAGAAACTGGAAGCTCACCATGATTTTCACAAATTAGGTAAAAGGAATGGAGAAAGGACAAGAATGAAAAGCATAATTAAGATTTTGTTGGTATGGCTATTTCCTTATATGAACTTCGAAAATGTTTTAATTTCAGCCTTTTGATAAAATGTATTTTTCTTATGTGTTTATTTTTTTAATATAGGTTTTTGTTATGTAGCCCAGGCTGGCCAAGAATTTTTGAACTGCTTGCCTCAGCTTATGGTATGCAAGGATTTCTGGTGTGTACCACCACTGAAGGCCCAGAACATTCATTTTTGTAGTGATTAACCTGTTTTATTACATCTCTATCATATATGCCTCTTTGTGCCATTACTAGAGTAGAAGAGCTGCTAGCCCATTTCAATGAACAAGTAGTGCAGAGAGAAACAGAGTATAAAAGAACCTTGAAATATGTAGTATTAGAAAAACTGCTGGACAGTTCTGCAGTTATTTTTCTCAAGTTAATCTTTGGACTTCCCTATAGCTTGGCATCAATTCACTTTATAGACAACTTGTAGGTCAGTCAGAATCTAAATCCCAAGATGTACTGATAGTGGATTTTAGCAGAGTACTTAGGAGTCATAGTTTTTATTGCTGTTTTAAAGTAAACATGAATATACTACATATAAAAATATATATTATTTTGGTTACTTACTTGTGGCTTTGATGTCTCCCTTTCTGTGAGCTACATGCGACTTACATGTCTAAGGCTTTCCTCTAGATGCAGGTTTGCATTTCAAAGGGGAAGAACAGGCTTTGTAATCTTTGTTATTATTTCATTGTCCTCCAAAGAAATACTTCAGAAGCTCCCAGCCTCATGTCAATGACATCACAGCCCCTCTGACTTAAGATGGTTTGGGTAGGTCACTGCCAGGACACAGAGAGCCACTTCCAGGACACAGAGAGCAGGATGTGTTCTACAGGTCACAAGTTTTCCACCAAGTCACAGCAGTGGAGAAAATTGTTAGAGAAACAACTAATTAATCTCTGCTCCTTTACAGCTGCTTAATGCAATGCATAACTAAAAGTCCTGTTAAATTAATTAATGATTTCAATTATGAACTTTTCTTCAAAATGTTATGATTCGTATCAGGTTGATAATGCAGTGACCTGGTAGTGTGAAATCTGTGTTAGGAAGAGAGTCGCCAGTTAATTGATTCACAAATTATTTAAAGTTTGTTGCACCCAAGGGAGTGCTCCTTTTCACCACAGTCATTTCTTAAAGTGCACAAACTCCCTTTTTCACCTTAAGAGTGGCTTGGGTGATTAAGACTGATAAAATGCCAGCAAGTTTCTAGACCCTGGGAGTTAGAATTCATAGGTAAGTATGTAGAGGTTTCTTCCATCTCTGAGTAGAGGGGAAAGAGCTCCCCACACCTTAGAGTTTCCTCCTGAGGCAGTTGTCATGACTCTGGATTTAGTTATCTGCAAGAGTTTTCTAGACATCATCCTTTTAACTTTTGGAAACTGCTAAATGTTGAGTGTATTTCACATTCAAAGACAATGTAAGTATGCATCCTCTTAAAGCCTTGAATAGGCGGTAACACAACATGAATTGTTTTGATAATTCCTGTTTGAAGCAGTTGTGCTCCTGGGGAGTCTAAGATGCCAGCCTTCAGTTCTGGAGAGAGTGCCGACTTGCCAATGTAGTCAGTTTGTAGAAGATACCTTAGGCTTTTAAAAAATAGCACATAAGAACAAATTAAAAGCATCGTAAACACTTGCTTCCAGTCTGGTTATTTCACCCATAACTTAAATAACAAATAAAAGTATACATATGTACAAGCAGAAGGGGAGAATCAATACCATCAATATTTTATAATACATTTATTAAAGTTTTATTATGTTTTTATGCTGGCTTGGGCTGATCCCAAAGTGGATAAGCAGGCTTTAGGAGAGAATCCTTTCTAAGGGCCCAGGAATGACCAAGTCAAGGGTGAGATTTTTGAGCAGGCATTCAGGATGGTTGGAAGGTCCCTGGACATAGTGGCAGCTTCATGAATAGTTGACGCAGGACTCTCTCTTGTTCCACACACAATTGGGCTTAATGAATAGTTGAAAGTGACTTCTGGTTGGCTGAATGATAGCCTCCTCAGTTTTGCTCCAGCTTGCTAAGCAATGTGAAAAACCTATTTTTTATTTCTTGTGAAAACCAAGTTTTCCTCTGGAGACATCTGCCTCCCAGTGCTCAGTGGTAGACTCATTTACGGAATAGATTAGGAAGTGAATTCTGACACTGTTCATAGCTTCCCCTGTCCTGGGGACTCTTCACTTTTTCATTTTCTTGACCCCAGAAAATTGCTCAGAGAGAAGACAAATAGAGAAAGAGTGTTATAAACAATACGTTTGTCTTTGTTGGCTTGCTACAGGGCGAAAAAGGAAATGGACTTGAAAGGGAAGTAAATTCCTACTAATTTTCACACTGTAAGAAATGCACTATTTTAGACCCTGACTGACTGCTTCTGTTTTCTGGAATCAGGGAGCCTATAATCTCAGCACCATTAACAAGTGCTGTCATTCAGATACACAGTGTCTGGCTGATTTAAATAAAATGAAATGAAGATAGTTGTTTCTGGTCCCTTGGCTTCACTCATTGCCATAAACATATGCTCCGCGTCCCGCTTCTTTCCATCTTATTTATGACTTTAATTTGTTGTGTGGGCTGCGCTAGAAATTAAATTTAATATAATTCTCCAAGGGACCCTGTCATATAATAACATGGTAATTTCTGTGTATCCTTTTGAAAAATGAGGAAATTAATTCTTCCTGACATGTTCTAATTATTCCAGTGTGAACGGCAAATCCGTTTTTCCTAGCCCCTGAAGTGTTATAGGCAAATGGCTGGTGTTCAAAGCCGAAGTGCTAACGCTGACCAGCAGTGCGTTTAATTTGAAACATGAGCAGACACCTTTCAACACACCTTTGTAATATTGGAGTACTTTACAGGAATTAATTCACTACTTATTTGGCAGCTTAGCCTTGGGGTTATGTTTTTTATTCATCAATACTGTAGTTATGTTAGCATAGTGTCTTCCATTCCCTTTAGCACTGCGGCTCTGCCTAGAACTTACCGTGTGCACTGAGGTAGCTCAGCTGTGTGAATGAAGGAATCCCCAGTCCCTTCAGAGATACCAGTTGTGTGCCAAATTGTGTTTGCACTTTTCAGAGAGGTACAGCAAGGTCTCCAGTGCTAAGCTTAATTACAGTCTGTGGTTAGCAGCTTTAAACGGAAACTACACAGTGTAGGAGTTATCAGGACAGACTTGTTGTGGAAAGATACTGTTGTCCTACTGCAAGTTTCAGCTGTGAAAATCCAGAGTTTAACGTGGGTAATGATAACATAGATAGTTTATTCTAAGATTTGTGAATTTGGCATCTCAAAATCTGGTCCCTGCTACAAAGGAAGCAGGGTACCTTGGAAAAGAAGGGACAAAAGGCATTTTCATTGCTGTTGACAGAGTGGGACAGTCTTCAGCAGGATAAATTGGAAGGCCTATGCAGTGTTTTTTTTTAAAGGATTTTCTTTATCTGTGATCTTCATTGTAAACTGGTTGCTGGGTTCCTTTGTTTTAGTGAGCCCCTGATAAATGCTATCACATGCGTCCATTTATTGTTATCATTAACAAGAAAAATGAATGCACAAGATACTACTTAAAACAGAAACTAGAAATACAATTAAACTTAAATAAAAGAAGCAAAATTGTGTCTGGAGTGTTGTAATAAAGGCTATCTGTTTTTGTATCTCCATAGAGCATCTCCTCTAAGTTTTAACTTAGGAGAATTGGAGATGGGAGTATAATTATCCTGAAAAATAGCATTAGTATTGCCAATACTTTTTCTGCTGACCATTCAGTTGCTAGATACTTAGTTTGATTCTCTCCATCAATCACTGCAGGCAACTATGAGGCTTAGGTTTTTTTTTTCATCTTTCCTTTTTGCTCAAGTGATGGAAGAAGTGGGCTCCTGTTGATTGGCCTGTTGTGAACACACACTCTTCTCAACCAGCTCACTGCCCTCTGTACTATTCTTGTCAGGACAAGGCTATCCTGAGGTTCTGTCTTTGATTTTGTAGTGGAAGAAACTTGGAGGAGGTGCTGGTGAGTAAGGGGGGACAGATCCACCCCTCCCTGCACCCACAGGCTTGTAGGTCTGTTGAAACTTTATCATCATGGACTTCTCTTTTGTCTTAGAAAAGGAAGGTACTCCTTCACCCCTTGGCTCTTCCTCGTGTTTTCCACGGGAATTACAGATGATTAGCACTTAAGGCCTATCAAAGGTCCTAGTCAGAGTCTGATAAACCATTTCCATGAGTTCTAAGAACTGAGGGTTGCTCTTTCCTTACCAGTCTGCAGAATAGAGGATCTGTCACAATTCCTGACTTGGGCACAGTAAGCTTGTTACCCTGTGATTCTGTGTCTGCCCAGCTCCAGTCTCTGTAAAGGAAAGACACCCAGATGTTTCCTGTGCTTCCATCTGTGTGTCCAGAGAAACAAATGAAAGAGACAACTATCCTCCCCAACTGCAATAGGTCTTCTTTCATAATGTTTTTGATCATTTTAATCTCTAAAACTCTCTTATTGTAATTAAAAGCTAATGTCTAGAAAATATGCTAAGTTTGTTTATACTCTTTACTAGAATCAAAGCAACTTGAATCATATATTAAATTTTATTTAAAAACAACTAAGTGATAGTCCATTATTCTGCATGTGTATGTGTATGCAATATATTTATACACACATAAACGTACACACATTTCCATGAGGCCAAGTTTCAATTTGTATTTCCTAGATAATCTCATCAGTACCATCTTTTACAGAAGTATGTTTGTTTCCTGAGCAAACCCGTTTATTTTTCAGATGTATCTGAGTGCTTCACTGCTGAGTTAAGAATATGATCTCCCCTTTACTTATATCTGCTCATGTCTCTAGAACAGTCTCAACAGCTAACATCTATTGGGTATGCAAAATACCAGGCAGTGTGTCGATCATTTTATATGGATGTTCTCATGTGAAACTAGAAAAAACTTTTGAGGTGTGTGTGTGTGTGTGTGTGTGTGTGTGTGTGTGTGTGTGTGTGTGTGTGGCAGTATACTTTTATTGGTGAAGAAACTGAGCACAAACAGGTTAAGTAATTTTGTTAAACTATGTAGTTTACAAGAGAAAGAATGACTGTATTAGGATATTAAGTGTCTGGAACAGTACCTGGTATATAGAAAGTCAGCTACTTTGTATTGTTTTCTGACCTAGTTAGACTTTTGCTGTGATAAACACCATGACCAAAATCAACTTGGGGAGGAAAAGGTTATTTCATCATACAGAGAGTCCATCATCAAGGAAAACCAGGACAGGAGCACAAAGCAGGGACCTGGAGGCAGGAACTAAAACAGAGACTATGGGATGGAGATCTCCTTACTGGCTTACTCTCTCAGACTCATGTTCAAAGGCCTTTTTTATATCTCTCAGGACTACCTGTCCAGGCATGGTACCACCCACAGTAGGCTGGGCTGGACCCTTTCACGTTATCCATTAAACAACAACAACAACAACAACAACAACAAACGTTCTATAGACATGCTCACAGGCCCATCTGGTGGAGGCAATTCCTTAATCTAGGTTTATTCTTCCTAGGTGATTCTAGTTTGGGTCAAGTTGATAAAACCAGCCAGCGCAGCAGCTGTTACTGCTCTTGTGGTAGAATGCTTGTGGTCTGAGTTTCCACCCATCCTTGCTGACTCTTCATTTTTACTGATGACAGACTATTCTGGAGGTGGAGAAACTGGACTAGCTGTCCCAGAAACCTAGCCTGTGAACCTAGTACTTGGAGACTTGAATCTGAACTCCTTTAAACAGTTCACTGAGTGCTGAAGTGAAGCTCGCTTTGGATGCTATGAAGTCAGAAAGTGTTTTTGCTGCTACGCAGATTTCAGTCTAGTGGAGGTGGGCGTGTGGGGATAAAGAAATAATGAGGATATTTATAATAATTCTGGGTAGAACATGATTAGTTTTGTATTTTAAAATAGTTTAGGAGAGAATTACTAGACCAGATTCCATGCTTCGTTAGCATTCTGCGACTCAGTGTTTTGGGGACAGAGCACAGTGGGGTGACCATAAGAAGAGGCACTGGACAGTTGACATTGCAGCAAGGCTGTATTTACTGAAAACTTCACATAGGAGAGGCCTGAGGAATGAATTATTGTTCATAATGTTTCTTTACTTGGTTTTCCAACCACTTAGAAATAGATAATAGTAATATGTGTTATGAATAAGGAAGCTGAGACATGATTAAAAACCAATAAATACCCAAGCTAGATTGGTCAACATAAACAGAACAAGACGGATTTTGCCTCAGAGTTTTAGAGGGTGTTTCAACCCATGGTTGGCTGGCACGCTGGGGCCTGTGTATTTGGAGGCAGTGCAGCAATACAGAGAGTGGGCTGTGGGACAAAGGCAGTTGGCTTGATGGCTGGGTTGTGAAAGAGAAGGGAAGGAAGAGGGGGGGTTTCAGTGTCACCTCTGAGGGCACACCTGCAGAGATCTAAAGCCTCCCACTAGGCTCTGCCTCTTAGAGTGTTGTCACCTTCAAATAATGCCTAGCTTTAAACTTGGGGGACATTTAAATTCCAATGTACAGTACTTTTCAACACTGCACTGTGTGCAAGTGTGGCTGGTAGGGATATAGATTTGGGAATTATTTACAAAGGATTGACAGTTACAATATCTAATCAGACGATATCTCCAATCTCTCTACAGAGATCTCCCAACAGGCAGAGACAGAGAGGGAGGGAAATAGAGAAGGAAAGATAAAAGGAGCTAGGGTGAGAGAGGAGACAGATAAGAGAGGGGTAGCAGTGAGGAAGGAAGGAGAAAGAACCCTAAGATGGAATCACTGGGAAGATGTTGAAAGGGAACAAGAGGCTTTACTGAAGTAATTGAAACTTTTTAATGTAGTGGAATACAAAAGAGGAAACCTCCAGAAGGAGAGTGACTACAGCAGCAGTTGTTGATCTTATAAATCTGAGTCCTGCTGAGAGTCTGGGAAGAAGGTGAGATAAAGGAGAGAGCATTTACCATAGTTAAAACAAAATATCACCTGTAGTCGAGAGATCATCTGCTCTGCCAATGAAATGAGTCAACAGCAGCTTGTTGCTAAGGCCATGGATGGCCAAGGATTGGTATAAAGATGATGGAGTCATGAGAGACAGAATTTGCTCTAAAACAAGGGATGGGGGGGGCAATTCCTTAGTGGAAATTGACTGACACCTTTAAATTTTATTACCCTCTCTCTCTCTCTCTCTCTCTCTCTCTCTCTCTCTCTCTCTCTCTCTCTCTTTCTCTCTGTCCCAGCATCCTACAGTGGGTGCATTTGGAGGTCAGAGGACAACTTATGGGAATGTTTCCCTCCTTCCATGGTGTGCTCAGGTCATCTGACTTGTGCAGCACACATGTTTATTTACCAATGAGCCAGCTCACCACCCCCTCTTTTTCTGATAGAGAAAACACAAATATGCTTATAAACAGATTAAGAAACAATTAAGAAAGAGGAAGAGGGAAGGGAGAAAGTTGAAAGAAGACACTGGAAAGAGAGAAAATAACACCCTTGTTCTTGAAATATTTTACTTGAAGACTTTTGCTATGTGTGTGGGTTTCCTACAGCTGCTATAACAAAGCACTGTAATCTGTAATCTGTGTGGCTTAAAAACAGTTATTTGGGCTGGAGAGATGGCTCAGACTAGGCTCACAACCAAAAAATAGTTATTTAATGTTTTACACTACTAGAGGTGAGACTCCAAAACCAAGGAGCTGGAGGCTCATGGTCTTCTTGACACTTTCGTTGTCTGTTTCTAGTTTCTTACAATTTTGTGACATCACTGGTCCCAGATCCAAAATCTAGAGTTTATGTTCTTAGGGGAGATGAGTGTCAGAGTTCATGTTTGTCTGTTAAGCCTGCAAGTCAGTGTTTTGTGTATCAAGTGAAAAAAATTTTAAAGAGAATTTGGAATTTGCAAAATATACAAAAAACAATTAAAACAAGAATAAATTATATTCTAAAGTGTTGGACATGGCAATACACACCAATATTGGGAGGTTAGGGGCAAGAGGCAGGAAGCTCTCAAGTTTAAGGCCAGCCTGAGTGCATAGCTAAAGCCTAAGAAAACAAACAAACAAAAACCCACAAAGGTACACTACAATAGACAAAAATAAAAATTCTAAGTCTAATTTTTTAGTTCTTGAAACCACTACCTTTTAAGAAATTTGCTTACATTCTAACTTCTTTAATCTAACAGCAATAAACAGATATAAAATTGTTTATAATCCATCCAATCATTGGTATTTGTGTCAGTTTTAATTAATACTTAGTTTGAATTATGACTATTAATAAGCCAGAAGCATAACACTGAAGGATTAATATCTATAATTCCATTGGCAGAGCAGATGAGCTCTCAGTTATAAATAATAGCAAGCTTTGACTGTGGTGAATACTATTCAATACCCTAAATGATGAACTAGGAGGCAGAACAGTTATGCACTTTTAGCAGCTGGTTCAATATGTGAGACAGGTTGTACTGTCTAATATCCAGTGTGACATCTGATATAAACCCAAGCACTGAAAAACACCGGGGAAAAATGTAAACACAGGTTTATATCTTCATGGCTATCACTTTTTTCATACTGATTTTATGAATTAAAACATAATATTTTCTTCTTAGATATTTTAATATTTAACTCATTTGCACCATAAATACACCACATCAGATGAATGCTTAGTGAGTACTCATGAACCTGGGCTAGATCATACCTAAATAAGAAAGGGCTCCTTGTGTCAGAGTTGATGATCTAGATGCATAGTGATTATGATGAGTACATTAAGAGTCTGAACAAAGTGCTGGGAAAGAAATTAACAAAGCATGTTTAAATGAAAATTTCATTAAAACAGCCTCCACCGGAACCTGGAACTAGTCTCAGAAAGCAAGGTCTGTGATACCAAATGTTTCCATGTTCTTCCTAGAATTATGCCAGACACATATTCGAATCTTTGGCAACCATTTGTATCTGTGGTGGGGGACATGATTAAATAAGCTTGCTCCTAGGAGCAGGAACACCAGTGACAGTATTCAGACACTGAAGCTCATTTCTGTGACTGGAATGAAACATACAAGGAAGACTATAAAATACCACAAATGTGAGCAGAAACTTTAGAAATGGTTCTTTAAGAAAAATATTTTTCAATATCCACAGATGTCAGCTAGGCAAGTTTTCTTCTGTTGAGCCACATCCCCAGGCTTAGACTTTGAATCTTGTCTTCCTCTTAGAACACTTTTGGTGATAAAGGGTCAAGTGCTGAGTGTTTTTCCACTTTAATATACAGCCCATGGGGTTGTCAAGATGACTTAGTGGTTGGATAAACTCACTTGGTGCTAATAAGCCTGATGACTTTGAGTTCAATTCCTAGAACCCACAAGGTTGAAGGCGAGAATTGCTAAGTTGAAGGCAAGAACTGATAGACATAAGTTGTCTTTTGACTGTCACATATGCACTGTGGAATACATGTGTACATGGACACAGAAAACACACACACATACATAATATAATAAATAAATAAAATAAATACAGCTAGTAAATAGCTGAGGAGTTAGTTAGTTGGTAGAGGGCTTATTTAGCAAGCATGAGGCTTTGATTTTCCATACCCTAATAACCAGGCCTATGTCTGTAATTGCAGCACTACAGAGATAGAGGCAGGAAGATTACCCTTTACTATATAACAAGCTTATGAACAGCTTCAATACATAATATCCCATCTCAAAAATACTTCATAATAATTTGCTTATATCATATGACCATATGAACTACCTGATAATATGTTCATCCATTGGAAAATTTATATTAATTATCAAGTCATTATTACTTCTCTTTTAGAATGTAATGGGCCTGTAACTAGAAGGATTCATTCAGGTGGTTAAAATGCTGAAGGACTTTCTATAATAGCAGTCCAAACTGTCTTGTGTTAGCTCCTTAATATTGTCACCACTAAAGTGAAGGGACAACTGGCCACTTACAAAGTAGAATTTATCCTTTTCATGATCCTCTGTTGCTCAAGCTTGCCACCCCATTCTGCCCACACTGCTTGGTAACCTGGTTGTTCCCTCTGAACGGGGGAACAGAGAACATGCTCTCACTGCCATGATTAAAAATGGGCCTTCTCTCTTTGGAGGTTAAGAGTGTGTTGAATAGCACATAACAAGAAATATATTTTTGGTGTGGGGGAGGATAATAAAATAATTTAATTGGACAGATGTCATTTATAGAATTAATGTATCAATTACTAGAAATGTTACTAGAAGTGTAACTAGAGGACCCCTTGGTGATTGATTGAATGCTGATTGTATTTTTATAGGTTATATTTTAAATTTGATATACCAAGGGAAGTCCTTTAATGCCTCCCAAGTTGTGGGGTGCCTCTATGAATCTACCCTTTCTTGTACAATGATTTACATGCCATGTCCTGAGTAGAATGACATGGGAGCATTTCAAGAACTGAAACTATTACACCAACAATATCATTGGGTGATTGGATTCACCACAAAGCTAGAGACCCCATCTCTCCCCTCACCATCATAGAAAAAGATTGGTTAATTTGAGACCTTAAAAAGGAGACAAATGTGGCTGGGCGGTAGTGGTGCACACCTTTAATCCCAGCACTAGGGAGGCAGAGGCAGTAGGATCTCTGTGAGTTTGAGATCAGCCTGGACTACAAGACTAGTTCTAGGACAGCTTCCAAAGCCAAAAACAAAAACAAAAAACAAACAAACAAAACAGAGACAAATGTAAGACTAGATTTCAGGTTTAGGCAATTTTATGACAGATGCATAGAGGGCTTAAACCTCTATGATTTACCCTGTTGTAACTGACAGTGAAGTCTCAACTCTTTGACTACTCACTTTAAATGTCAGCTTCTGAAGAGAGGGGTGGATGTTAGTCAGTGGTGCTATGGGCCCTATTGAAGCTAGCCTAGTTCAGTCCCCAGCATTCAAACAATAGCAACAGCTAATTTGCATTGTTTCACTATCAGTCACAAATTGCTTTTGATTCCTTTGACTTGACGGTTCCCACAAGTCCACCTTTGACTATAATTACCTTGGTATTAGCCTTTGTGCTAAGAAGAGGAGATCTGATTTTTCCAAGAGCTTTGCAAGTGGTGCTGATTCTTTGCATTGTCCTTATGTCACTGGGTGGGGTCAGATATTTGTCCCAAATGAAGTGGTGTTAATTAATGTTCAGCTACTTCGATTAAGATAGGATTTTGTATTGTTAGGAGTAGAAGGATCAGGAGTAAAGAAGGTGTCTGGAAACTGTGAAATTAATGCCAGTTGAATAAAGCAGTCTCTGTGATGGCTGGTTTGCTGTACACAGCCTCTGTGGTAGTTGGTGTGCTAAGAGCACTTAGGGAAAAATTCCTGAACAGTACCATTGCCTTGTTTCTAAATATGTTTGTCTTTACCTTTTTTTCCTTTTCCTTCCCTCCCCTCCTTCCTCTCACTTCCTCCCTCCTCAAAGTCTCACTATGTATCCCACCTTAGCATCAAACTCATGATCCTCCTGCCTCAGCCTCTGAGTGCTGGTATTGCAGGCATGAACCACAATACATATCTTTCCTCTTCTTTCTTGTCCCGAATTATTCTCTCTGAAGTACTCTTATACTATGAAAAATGTTTGATGATGTCTGGATGGAACCATTATATCTATAATAGTAAAAGTGACAAAGAGTTGAGAATTCCTTCTATAATCCAAAAGAATGTAGAAATTGATAAGTTATATATGATGAATACTTAAAATCTGAGTCACAATGAGGCAATTAAGACAGTAGAAATGTTGTAAATTTAAGCTACTAAGAGCTGTTAACATCAACATCCTTCGCTGTTGTGGAAAAGGTGTGTGCACCTGAGCTTCCTCAGCTCATGCAAAGTCTTGAGCTGGGCTCAAACACACCCAAAGCACACTCTCCTTTTTATTTATAACATCCGGCTCCATATTGCTCTTCCTTGGGTTCCCTTTTTTTTATCTAGTTCATAAACGTGGATACTTTTCTTTCTGTTTTTAGGACATGTATCTTAATTCTATTTTGAAATGAGATTCTTTTAGGGTATTGGATTTTGCCTAGCTATTATGAAATAACTGAACTTTCCCCCCAGCTGTATAAATTGTTTACTTTGGGAATTTTCCATGCTTATTCCACAGACATTATCAGCATAGGTGTAGGGTCTATGGTGTGCCAGGTACTGTTTGAAGCAGGATCCCTACATCAGCAAATAAAACAGTCTTTGCTCTCACTGTTTATATTATAGTGGTTGAGGAAGGAAAGGCATTACAAATAACAAACATGGAAAGGAATTGCAGTGCAGAAGATGTGTTAACAAGAAACACCAAATAGATGAAAGGGGTCAAGAGGCCAAGTGGAGACCTTCCTAGTTTATTAGATAGAAACAATACTGCCTCAAAGAGAAGGCAAAGTTTATACTGAGGCCAGGAGTGAAGGAACCAGTCATGCTCTTGATAGGAGATTGTTAAGATGACCTAGTGTCCTGAGGCAGGTTTGAACTTGAGGGTACAAGAGCAGAGGCAATCCCAAGGCAGGTTCAAGGCAGGTGTGCAGGAGCAGAGGCCAGGGAGGCCAGCATTGTTATGAATTGTGAAAGGAAGCATGCACATGACTTGAGCCATTGTGCAGAATGGTGTGACCAAGGATGAAGGGAAACCAGAGAAGGATGGGGTTTCAGCAGAAAGTGGTCTTCTGTTTCAAAAAATGCACTACCTGCTGTACTGAGTGTGGATTGCATAATGGAGACAACAAAATGACATACTCCTGAGGGCTTATAAACAAGAGGAACTTATCTCTCATAGTTCTGGAACCTATGAAGACCAAACCAGGAACAATGCCATGTGTAGCAAGAGCCTGCTTTCTCACACACAGCTGTCTTCTTACCCTCACCTCACACGGTGAAAAGGGTAATGATGGATCTCTCTCTCTCTCTCTCTCTCTCTGGACCTCTTATAACAACTCTGTACTTGGGACTGAATCACCTTCCATAGATAAACATCTCATAATAGCTCACCTCCCTTATATCCTAGGATAAGAGAGAACTCTGCAAGAACATGGACATTTAAACCATAGCAGGAGACTTGTGAATAATCCAGATGACAGTTAGTGGTGTCTTAAATCCTTGAATGACTGAACCACTGAAACCACCTCTTATTGTGAACAAATGTAACATGAATTGATCTAATTAGATAAGTCTTTCCTGAAGAAGTGATGAGTAAGCTATGATCCCAAAGAATAGAAAATAATAAGATAAAGGGGTTAGGGTAGGGTAGCAGAGGTGCACACTGCTTTACACGAAAGAAAGAACATATAGAAAGGTCCTATGTTGAGAGTGTAAGTCCTGTTTTGAGGGCTGGTTGATTTCTGGTGAGAAAAGCTTATAGTGCTGACATTTGAATACTAATCACTTAACATGCTCCACTTTTTCCCCTCTCCTATCTAGTCTGATGGAGTTACTTCCTGTTTATTTTTTATTTCAAAGTTGACAGAATTGAAAATTTTCAGGAATAAGGCATCTTGCTCAGGGTCTGATCGCTAAGAATTAGAAGAGCCAAATCCTTGCTCTCTTGGTCAGTGTGCCAATTAAGTGGGAGCAGAGACCTTTTTCATCTGATGCCATGTCCTTAGGAACAAGAACTTTTGACAGATGCTCAATATTTTCTGGATGAATGAATGAGGGGATAAGTCGGAGTCAAGGTGTATTCCCTCCAAAGTCCATGATCAAAGTTCAAGCTGACTCATATCTGGCAGGCTGGTAAGTGCTGCCAGATGTTTCTGCTGTAGGTTTTGAAAGGCACCTGTGACTGGGGTCAGTGCATTTCAACAGGGTGAAGCAAAGACCTTGCTGAAAGTGGGCCAGCTCTGAGGGATGAGCACTTACAAAGCAGCTTCCTAGGAGCTAGGGCAGAGGTAGAGGGTGAAAGGACTTTCTGGGGCACTTTTTGCTGCACAGAGTATGGCCATCCATGCTTTCTCTGTCTGTCCCACAACCTGTGTGGATTTTCTCATGGCTTTCTGTTAGTTCTTCTCTCTCACACAAATATTTTTCCCCACCGAATTCTCTGATATCTTGAGATGCACATAACTTTTGACATGCGATTCTGCACCTGGAAATGAGGTGTGTGGCTTTACTTATGCCCATCATAAGCTTTTCTCAGCAGCGCCATATACCCTACTCTTGGGATGCAGGACACAAGCCTTCTGATCACCTTCAGTTCAGCTCATACGGTGCAGGCCTTTCACTATCTCAACCATTTTATTTTACCTTTTTCTCAAGAGAAAAACTGTGACCTCTGTTTTTTATGAGGAGACATCTGCACTTGTGTTTTTTTAAAAATTTCATCCCTACCAGATTGTCTTGTCTGTGTGTGTCTGCGGGTAATTCCAAAATTCCTGTTTTGCATCTTTTTAGCTTTGGTCAAATTATTTATCTTTTTAAAGTCAATTTCTTTTTTTATTTTTAATTCAAATATAATTACATCATTTCTCCCTCCCTTTCCTTCCTCCAATTCCTCCCAATTTCCTCACTTTCTCTCAAATCCATTGCCTCTTTTTCTTTAGTTATCATTGTTAGATATATATGAATAATATATAAGTGAAACCTGCTGAGTCCATTTAGTGTTGCTGTGTGTATGTTTACAGGACTGACTACTTGGTATTAGATAACCAATTAGGGGGCTCATCTTTAGAAAGACTAATTTTTCCTCTCCCTGAAGTTATTAATTGCTTGTAGCTTTTCATCTGGGGGCAGAGAGCAGCTGGCAAGAATTCCCCCATCCACACTGGAGTGTCAACTGGTGTTGGAATTGTTCAGGTCTTGTTTAGGCAGCACGTTGAGATTTTATGAATGTATCTTTTCTGTCATATCAAGATACAACTTCACAGCACACTTCCTGGTCCTCTAGTCAATTTCCTTTTTTAAATGAACATTTTTTTCTTATTATTTTATTTTTAAAAGTCTCTCTCTCCTTTCCCTCTCCCTCTGTTTCCCTATCCTTCTCTTGCTGCACTTGTCTATATAAGATAACTTCCAGGAGTCGGTTCTTACCTTCTGTCATGTGGGTTCTGGGATTCAAGCTTAGGTAATCAGTCTTGGCCTAAAGTTACATCTACCTGCTGAGCCATCTTGCTGGACCTTTAATCTACAATTTTTTCCTGCTAACCTTACTTTTGTAGTGAACCAGTTGTAATAGTGCCCATTAATATACTCTACAAGCTGAACAAATATTCCTATACTAGATGTTATCACTAAAAACTATATGCACAAATCATTAACATTTCTTAAAGAGTGTTTTTCTTTCTTCCATGATTAGAACCTCTTAGAAACCATCTTTACATTCTATCTGCTTTCCTTATTCTCTGCCCATAAAAGACTAACACTAATGAATCTGCTGACTTTAAGACTACTGAATATTCCTAAATTCCATATTTATTGTTTTCCCTAGTTGTTCTTCTTTTTACTTAGTGGTTATTGATACTGTTGGCTAAAAGTGGCTCTGCATAGTCCTTAACATGAACTTAGATACTCAAAAAGGTTTTAGTAAGTGAAGGGGCTATTATTTCCTGCTTTAGATCAATTCATTTCTTTTTGTATATAGGCTTTCCGAGTTTAGTTTTTTTTTTTTTTTTCTCCACTGTTTTCCCCCTGGCCTCTCTTGGATCTGGTGTTCTTTGTGCCTTTTAATACTATATGAAGGAGTCTTCCACCTCCAGTTCCATCCTAAGATGTAGCTTTGTGTGCCATGTGAGAAAATACAGGAAGTTAGAAGTTGAGTATCAAAGAGGTAGCTGCTGCCTCAAGCAGTGTCCTCAAAGCACAACTGAGACTTTGGCCTATATTCTAAGTGACAAGGAAGTCACTGGGGGAGTCAAGAGAGAAACAGATGTAATTTATTTATTTTTTAGAATTATTTTTCTATAGGAAGAATAGGCCACAGAAAAGCAAGTATGCAACTTGGACCCTAGGCAGCAGGCAGATACAAAAGTGTTTAGATGAAACACCAGGCATGGACTAGAACAGGAGCAGTGGAGAGTGCTATGTGTGCATAGGTTAAAGGAAAATAAACTCTTATGGTGGCAAGCAGTCACCCCTAGTGGGGTTTGGTGCCTTCCCAGGTGCCTTGCCCATGGCTCAGTGAGCAGGGTGCCAGATAGATTTACAGCCTACTCCCTTCTTTATTGGAACATCCTGAATAGGACAAAAGAGTGTTAAGACACTCACTTTAAAGAAGGCACATGCACACACTTGCGAGTGCATACACGCATGCCTGAGTGTGGGGGACAGAGGATGACCTATGCATCATTCCTAAGGTGTTGTACACCTTGGATTTTGAGGAACAGTCTCTCATTGAGTCTGGCTGGCTAGTGAGCCCCAGCATCCACATGTCTTTAGCTCTTCAGCTTTGAGATTATAAGAGTATACATCATAACTGGCTTTTGCCATGGGTTCTGGAATTGAACTCAGGTACTCAGGCTTACATGGTAAGCTCTCTACCTGCTTACCCATCTCAAGCTATACCACATCATAATGTATTTTCTGTTTTCATTATTCTCATCCAGGTCCTTATTACTTCTCTCATGTTGAATATCTCTAGCTACATTTTTAGGCCAGGATGATTCCTCCTTTGCTTCAGTAATGTCTGAAATGATACACCTGTCCTTTCTTACTTCTTGAAGGAGAGAAAGATCAGATTATTTCATGGCAGTCTTTTTATAGATGTTATTATACTAAATTCCTGAGGTCTTACACGTCATCATGCCAACAAGACCTAGTCATGACAGCTTATTTCTATGATTAGGAGACCTGAGCTAATGAACGTAAAGCCACTGGGTGATTTATATAACTTGGAAGTGGATTTTGGGAAACTTTGTAAAGTGCCACTGACAGGTGAATTGCTGCAATGTGCTTGTGCTTGAATAGCTAACTTTAAAAATTCTTAGTATTCTTATGTGCTTCTTTCAATAAACCCAATGATATCTTGAAATGGTGTAGTGCTGTGGATGAGGCCAGTCGAGGAACTTCTGTCAGGTCCTTCACAGCAGTAGTATGAAGGTAGGAGGTCACGAGTTCCTCTCATAGTCTGCAGTCCACTGTGCTAGGGCCACTTGCAGAAGCTGTGCTAATTGCCAGCTTGTTTTCCATATGGTTCTGTTTTAATGAAGAATATTTGATACAGATGGTTGGAAAGTAAGCCGGGTGATGTCTAAACTACTGTGACTGATCCCTACCACGCCTCCACCCCAGCACAAGTGCCTCTGTAAACTGTCTTCATTTACAGCTTCTTTTGAAAAGTTGAAATGGGGCCCACATTACCAAAACATTTTTTCTTTATTTGCTATCTAAAAGAGAAGTCATATTCCTCCTTATTCTAGGCCAAAACTATACTCCAACTACTCCAACTAAGGTTATTTTATTCTGAGGGGTCTCTGTTATTATGTTTTGTTTGTTTGTTTGCCTGTATGCCTAGGTGAGGTAATAAGCATTTTAAAAGGTTATCCACACAGGTGCTAGCACTTGGGAGGCAGATACATGCAGATCTCTATGAGTTTAGGTAGTCTGGTCGAGAGAGAGAGAGAGAGAGAGAGAGAGAGAGAGAGAGAGAGAGAGAGAGAGAGAGAGAGAGAGAGAGAGAGAGAGAGAGAGAGAGAGAGAGAGAGAGAGAGAGAGAGAGAGAGAGAGAGAGAGAGAGAGAGAGAGAGAGAGAGAGAGAGAGAGAGAGAGAGAGAGAGAGAGAGAGAGAGAGCTCCAAGCCAGCAAGGGTTACATAGTTAAGACACTGCCTTAAAAAGCCAAAATAAGAACAATGAAAAATATTGCCTAAGTCATGGAATCAATTGTAACAAATGTGGAAATTAGTGTGTTCACATGAAAATACAGCTACACTTTCTATAAAGCAGAGCAATTGCAGGTTATAAAAAAAACTATTTTACATTTTCTTTTAAAAATATGAGTATGAGGGGTTTTGCTTTTGTACATATCATCACCCAACCTGTATGCCTAATGCCATGGAGACCAGAAAAGGACATTGATTCTCCTGGGATTAGAGTTACAGATGATGATTGTAAATTGCCACTTGCATGCTAGGAACTGAATCCCAGTCCTCTGGAAGAGCAGCCTTAACCCTTTTCAGCTCCTGTACATTTTCTATATCTTCTGCAATGAGTAGACTTATTAGATGCTAATATTAAGTCAGAGATGAAATTAAGGATAAACTGCCCAGCAATACTACAAAAATATTTTTCTTTCTTTCTAAAAGGCATGAATATCATTATATACTCACCATGTTTGTATTTGAGCTTTAGGGAGAGTTAAGATGTGTTATTTTGGATAACACTGATAGGCTGGTGTTCTCTGAGTATTTTATTTTGGGATGCTTATAACTAAATGTGCATGACTATCTTCATATTTGCTCAAGAATATAAATAATGCTTTTGTCAGATGTGAGGCTGAATTTTGCAGAGCGAAAGGGAATACATGGGCCAATGGGTTTGCATCCATTTTGTTGTTGTTTTTTTTTCTTCTTCTTCTCACATTGTCACTAAGATATCCTCTTTGTTATCTGAATTAGACATCTGCTGAGTAGCAGGGCTTTTTTACCTGATTGTGTGAAAAGTCTTGGTTGAATCCATTAGGCCTTGGAGGCCCAGGAATCTGTTAAGTGCCACTGAGCTTGAAAGACATAATGTCCTTGGTCTGTTGTCTCTTCTTCTTCTAGATACCTTTGCTATATAGCCCTGATGTAGGCATGGTATAGGCCAACGACTATTATATTTTAATCATTATATAGCCCAAAGGATTAAGTCTTACTTGGAAATAACTCCTCATATTCACAGAGAGATTGAGATGCCATACAAATTTAAAGTAATTTCTTACTTGACTTGTTTATCTTGGTGCAGAGGATCTGTGCACTGAAATCTGCTGGAAAATGTGCCACCCCCAAGAAATTAGTGTGTCAGAAATCTTCTAGAGTCACCTCTTGACTTTCATCCACTTTTTCTCCTCAGCTGCCTTTTTACATACAGGCCAGATAATGTCTGCTCCAAAGTACATGAATGTGTGTGGGGAGCTGTACCAAGAACACCCCACTCCACATACACTGTCACCTTAAATAAATGTCAAAGTCAATGTTGAAATTTTATGTGAATGGAAAGAAATTCACATTTTCACTTTTTTCTAGACTCTCATTTGAAAAATATAGTCTGTCACTATTGTCAAATGTTGGAAGATTTTACTAAGTTTTCTTTCATTGCCCGTGAAAGCAAATGTTACCCCAAAGTAGACAAGGGAAAGCAATAGTCTTCTCCCTTTTAACATCTTAATAACAGTAGCTTGCCAGTCTTAGTCTTTTGTTTTTACCTTTTCCTGAATTTATATTTACTCTGAAGAATTTCTTCTACTCTTCTTTTTTTTTTTCCTTGTTTATTTCAAACATGGTTTAACTTTTGCTGGATCCAGAGCTTAAGAGGTCATAGTGAAAGAAGAACAATTGCCTATAACAGCTTGACAGCTATTAGATAGCTGAGCCTTATGCAAGATACAGTGCATTCCCCAGTAATGGTTAAAACAGAGCTGGAGAGTTACTTTTGAGTTGGGGTTCACCTTGAGAAATCTCAGAAATGTCTTAAAGACCCATTTTGCCCCAATTAAGAAATTGAGGAATATTTCTTAAATTCAAAGGGATGTTTTCTAAATTTGAGCTTTATGAAAAGCAACTTCCCAGGTACACTGAGGTGGGCAGCTTAGAAAATCACCAACATCATGCATGGGACAGTAGTAATGGTGCAGGGAGCTGAGATGCCATCTGCCCAAACTCAGGGTAAAGACCAGAGAGATTCAGCTTTTCCTCATGATGCCTGCATGTCAAGTGCCTTCGAGGGATTTTATGGTTCTCTCATTTTCAGGGAAATACTACTCTTGTTTTAGGTCTAAAACAAGATATTTGGTTAACCTTTGGGTTGAAAAGTTTTTGTTTTTAAAACTCTGTGCTATAATTTGCTCTACTTCTTCAACTATTCTTTTCTGGTCTTGATGTTGTCTTCAGAGAGGTAACCGAGCTCAGCTTTTCATTTAATTGTAATAAAAAGTTGCCCTAGAGAAGAAAGAAATATGTGTTATATGGAAGCACATAGAACAGCAATAATATCTTAACTATGGTGTGTGTAGACCACTCATTTGAACGTTATGCAAATCTTTGTTACTTTAGGGCAAACAAGCTACAAACCCATAATGTGTGGTGTGGTGTGGTGAGCACATGCTATGAATTGGATAATCATCCTTGTGGGTTCATCGCATTTTATGCAGGGAAGAGCCACAGCATCACACATAGTAATATGCAAATGACCTAACAGCAAGCAGCCCTACTCTGGAATACTTGGTGAGTTAACACACTGGATGGTTTCACTTCGTGTGAAGTTGCACTGGTTGATAATTGAAGATATTAAAGTAGCAGAGATTTATATTGTTTTATGCATTGAGTTTCTAGAATTTCCTATGAATCTGGAATGTTAATATAAATATTCCTTTTGTAGGGTGGGAAGCACCCTGTGTCGATTACACATGTTACAGACCAGGCTTGCCTCTGCTGTTTAGAGACATTGGAGTTGGAAGCTGTCTGAAGTGAAAGTGAAAAAGGGCATTTTTTTTAGCTGCATGGCAACACAAATATTTCACTTAGTGAAGACTGACAATGTCTCTCATTATGGAGGCCGGTGCCAGCTTGTAAAAAGAAGTCTTTTGAACTTTCCATCTTAGTTGAAGGTGCATGTACTTAGCTGTGCATGTACTTCTATTTTTCCTTGACCCTTCTCTTGGCCTCTCCCCCAATTTTATCCACCATTTTTACTAATTCCATAGAATTAAAAGGAAATGAAAGCCAAGGATACCTAGTCCACTAAACCCTGCTAAGAATATGTGGAGATGTCAAGTTTGAGCCACACATTTCTCTCTTCTTCCCAGTTCTCTTGTCCCTGATGCCCTTCTCTTAGGGCTCCTTGCTAAATTGTGCTTGACAGTGGAGACATTGGAGGCATCTGCTTTAAGATTACAAGCTCCCTGTGTGGCTACCTCTGCCTTAGTCCCACATTCCCAAGATAAAAATCTGATCTCATACTCCCCAGTCTCTCACCATGTGCTTGGATCTCAGGCCCTTTCTTTCCTCTTCTTTAAGGAAACAGAAGACTGACACAATGATCAAGACTTGTTTAAAATGACATGCTTTACACATTTTGATTTACACAAGGCAAAGCAACGTGCTCTGCCTCAGGAGTTTGGAGATGAAGGGCTGTACAGATCCTGTGGGGCATGATCCATCTGTGTGCAGTGCACATCAGTGGCATCACCAGGACATAGTAGTGTGAAAGGAGGACAGCATTTGACATGCCTGTGTCTGTGATGCAGGGATTGAAGACTCTAGGCACTCACATGCATAAAGTACAAACACCATGTAGACTAGTAGTCTTGGAAATGTACAGTTTTTTTCCTTTAATTAAACCAGCCTTTTAAAGTGGCATCAGGAATGTTAAAGTTTGTTTAAAAACCCTTTAAGATATTTCAAGATATTTCACCCTTTTGTGAGTAAAATGAGAATAGTTGGATGCAGAATAAGCTATGAGGAATAATTTGTAATGGGTAAGGCACGTAAAAATTACATGCCTAGAGAATTAAGTAAAGATGTCTTTGCCTAAAGAAATGGAAAATCAAAATGTTGGCAATTTCTGTGTACTAATATCTGTACAAGGTTTAGGGTATTGTGCTTCACAACTGTATTAGCATTTCTTTTATGAGAGTGGTTGGGATGTTTAACACTTTAAAAAATATATGCAGATATGAGAATTAGCTTATTCTATTTTTCTCCTTTTCCAAATTAAGTTACTGCAAGTTTTGCAAGTTTGCAGTAAAATCTGTTCCATCTCTTCTTTCCCTCAAGTGCACTCTGATCTTATCTAATCCTATTGCTCTTTTTGTATTGTTCCTCTTGTGTGTGAAGACGCTTTTACTTCCTAAAAGCCAAGCCATTATTTGTCAGTCAAGAGCATGAACTGAACTGCTTACCCTATCACCCCAGGGGAAGTGAAGTTTTGCTGAACTAGCCCTATGTATAAGCCTTTCAAATAGAAAATATAACACATCGCCCTTTGATGGGATAGGGTAGGATGTGAATGGCTGGGAGGTAATACAGGTACAGTCAGGATGCAATGCCAAGTAAACACTTTGCCATCACCTTTCTCGTTAATTATATAGATGGGTAGATTGATAGACAGATCAGCTCACCTTTTTCCTCTTCAAACAGGAGAATTCTTCATATTTCATAGCAATTACATAGCCCCCCCCAAAGAGAGTAAAAATCCAAAACAAACCCTAAACCTCTGATTCTTTGTTGTTTGGACTGCTATAGTAAGTATCCAATAAATATTTGGTCAATGACTAATGAATGAATAAGTGTGGGAAATGTTGACAGGAAAGGAGTGGCAAGTTGTAGAAGCATCAAGTGCTATTTTCATATGAAGTCTAGATTCCACAATTGACTGTCATTGAAATGAAGCAGGCTTTTCTTTTTCATATCTCAAATTATTTTTTAAAAAATTTCATATATATGTACTATATTTACATCAGTCTTACCACTTCTCTCTGTCCCATCATACTCCCTCTCAAATTCAAGACTTCTTTTTCTTTGCTACTGTTATACACACATACATACATACATAATGTATGCTGAGTTCATTTAGTATAGGTTGTGCAAATTACTATAGGTTATGTTTTTAGGGTTGACTACTTGGCATTAAATAATCAATTAGAAGGTTCATCACTGAGGAAGACTGATTCTCCCTCTCTCAGCAGTCATTAATTGCTCTTCATCTAGTGGTGAGGCCCTGTGAGATTTCCCCATCTACAATGTGATGACAACTGGTGTTGTTTTTTTCCAATCTGGTTTAGGCAGCTGTGTTATTGATATGTCATGGGTGTAGCTTCTCTTTCACAGGAACAATATCACAGTGGAATTCCTGGCCCTCTGGCTTTTACAGACAGTTCAGCCGCTCTTTCACTCTGTTCCCTGAGCTTTAGCTATAGGGTTTCTGATATAGATATATCTCTACATTTGACCTTTCTGTAATTTGAGCACATTTTTGGTCTTTTCTAGATAGTGCAAATTAGCCACCTGTTGTTTCCAAGTGCTTTCAGGTGGCACTCAGTTTTGCAAGTCTGTTTTAGAGTCATTGGGATCCTCTAGGATGTCATAGGCAGTACCAGAGACATTTTGGAAAATTCTATATCTGCTACTTTGCTTTTTAAGTGTTAGAAACATGATATTGTCCATTAGGAAAGTCACCATTTCTGTCTATAGGAAGCTTAGCAGGAGCTTGGTGATGAGTTAATTACTTGTCTACATGTGGCTCTAAACAGACAGGTGGGTTTTATGCCAGCAAAACAATGTAGTGGGTCAGCCAGAGTGCCAGCATTACATTGACCTACTTAACAAACGCTCATGGGTAAGTTTTGTGACTTTGTCTATTGCATATGAAGAGGAAGGAGGCCATTTTCTTCATAGAGCCACATGTTAGTAAAATGTACAGAGAAGGTACCTGCTAATCTGTCCTTTGAATATTTAAAAATCAAAGGACTGTCCCAAATCCAATCTCTGAACTGTTCCTTATGTCTCAACTGTTTTACTGCAGCAACTGGTGTACTGAAGAGGCAGCTTTTCTTTCCAGATTCTTTTTCTATTATTTTGCCCAGTGCAATACCATTTAGACCAGCAGAAAATCTTGGGGTTTGCTGAAGTCCCTTATGATTGATCATTTATTCTGCTTACATAGTACATGGTATATTTGTGCAAATGGTAGATGTTTTATTTACTGGCCACAGGGGAACAGAAATCTTCGTGGATGCCCAGTTATTTTTATAGAGAGGCAATATAGATTTTACCTGCCCAGTTAAGCAGATAATTTATATGGCATTTCAAATATTAAAAGTACTTCCCATTATATGTGGGTGGCTTTTCTCATATTTTATTATTCATTTGCTAAAATGTAAATAATAAAGAAGAACATATATCTTGAGGATCTTTGGCATGTTATGCTGGCCACAGTTTGTATATAAAAAGTCCCATTCTTTATACATTGCAAATATTTTGACTGCCACAGTGTTCTAGGATATATCATTTATAGCTTTCAAAATATTCTAGTTTTGAATAATACAATGTAATAAAATTTTAAGGCATTAAAATAGCTTTTACATAGATGGTATCTTCACCACAGTTTTCTTGATGTGTAGAACCAACTAGTATCAGGGGCATCTCCTATTCTTGTGGTGTGTTTCACTCTGGCTCTTCTTTGCCAACTTCTGACAAACATGTTCATTTGTAGGAATCCTGTGTCATCAGAGGCCAGTCCCCGACAGTCTTGCAATCCTACTTTACCTGAACTTCCATTGTGTTTTCTATCCCTTTCGTGTGCTTGTCAGAACTGGTCTTTTTAGTGTTTTTTGCAAATAGTCCTTTCTGTCAGTTTCTGATTAGAATTTTTTTCTCTCAGACAAGGATATTACATTTAATCCATCTTACATAACATACACAGTTATATAATTCTTACTATTCAATAAGCACATAGTTTAGAATTATTGATCATATTAATTAAGCATTATTCCAAGATACCCATATGCATAATCTTTTCCATAATGTGTTAAATTTACTAAATTTACACTGGTCTCTTTTCATTCAGCTTTGCTTATATGCACTGCTTGCTTTTCCATGTTATCCTGGGAATTAGGCAAGGAGCAAAGAAATTATGTGCAGATGACTTGAATAAAACATCTTTAAAAGTGTAAAGTGCTTTATATATCATGTGATGGAGTGGGGGAAGAGAAGGAATTCTTATGCCAACCTCACTGTCATCATTATATTCTTTATCCTACTAGAGGATCAGGGGCTGCACCATGGGTCATGTTGTTTACATCCTCTTTAACACCACAGTTTGCACACAGTGCTTTAAACACATGCATAAAATAAATGTGTGAACCATCTTGTTGTTAATGAAAATCATCTCTGGTCCCTTAGCAATTCCATCCTTCAATGACTTTCTACTCTCCTCAGACTTGCTTCCAATGTGCCATTCCACAACACACAGCTTCCTTATATATAAATTGGATGACTGCTCCAACTCAGGGTATAAATAGGCAATAGTAGTTTAATGTTTTAAATTATGTATTTATTTTTTGTGTGTGCCAGAGGGCAACTTGCTGGGATTATATCTCTCCTTCCACCATGTGAGTACTATGGATATTGAACTCAGGCAACCTGGCTTGGAGGCAAGCACATCTGTTGAGCCATTATATGCCATTCACTGGCCCTTTATGCTAGCTTGATACACTATTCTTTTGTGGCACATGTATTCAATTAAAATTAAGACAAGAGTTCAAGACCAGCCTGGTCTACATAGTGAGTTCCAGGTCAGCAAAAGCTACATAGTGAAACCCTGTCTCATAGAAAAATCACTACCATCACCACCATTACCACCACCACCACCACAACAACAACAACAAAAAATTAAGATAAATTGTTAAATTATATGGACTCTTCATTCACAGTAAAGGTTTGCTTGTCATTAGAGAGAGGTTTTTAAAGCAGTATTTGTAGTTCTTAGAACCATGAATAGAAACATTTCAAGATGCCAGTTTGGTGTGGTGGTCCATAGTTGTAATTCCAGTTGAAGGAGGATGATCAGAATTTCAATGTCAGACTGAACTATAGATCCAGACTATCTCAAACACACACACACACACACACACACACACACACACACACACACACACACACACACACAAAACACATCCCCAAAATTATGAATAGGCCCCTGTAGATCTTTGTGAGTATTATAAGAATTAGGAAGACAGAGTTGTTTTTTTTTAAAATAGTATCCTTCTTTGAATCCATGCCATGGAACTGAGGCTATCAAAACAAAATTTTCTCATTCATAATTTTTAATCCTAAGGACGTCTAGAAACAACTCAAATAAGTCTTTGCTCTGCAGCTTTCGTTACGATAGTTTGGAATTTCAGCCCCACCCCTTTACTTAATTATAATAATTATTAGGAAAATAAACTCTTATTGTCTCCCAAGGTCAATTCCCAGCATTCCCCTAGGAAAAAGCCCTTCACATGTTGCAGGTAGCTAAGGTAGAGAGGTCCTGACCTGCCCAAGTCCTAGGGAGTAGACACTCTATGTGCCTAAACACAGAGATTAGCACAGAAGTAAACTTGTATCTAAATCCTGACACAGGACTCAATATTGTGATTTTTCTCCATTTAGTGGGAATGAGGCACCATATTTCTATGAGTTTACTAATGGTGATGCAGCTAGTCATTGGCCCTTTCATAAGAGGGAATAGGCTTGAGAGAGGGAAGGAGAAAGACTGGTTCTGCTTAGATCATCTTGGGACTGGGTCCCACTGTCAGAAGCTAAGATTTCCCATTCCTATGAACACATAGGTTACTTTTATAAAGACATTTTAATTGGTTCTTATCATTTACAACTAAAAGTGTTGTAATAAATGCAGCCAAATGCACACTCCTGGTGTGGGGTGGCCACATGGAACAATATTTTGGTATCCATTGACTTGTGATATTGTGGTTTATTTACTATGCTTCATTTTCTAGCAGCATGAAGGAGTGTGGGTGATGCAGTGAAAGTCATTTCTGTTTAAACAGCCACTACTAGATGATTTTATTAGCACTATCAAAGAATAGAATGCAAACAAGATGATATGTAGCCAGATAAATTTCAGATGTTCAGTTTATGTTATTTTGAAAATAGAAAAGTTTATAGTTTTTTTCCCTCTCAGGTTAAAAGTATAGTTTTTCCTTTTCTTAAATAAATGAAAGTGAAATTTATTTGTTTTTAATATCTTCTCTGTTTCAGTTTGACATTTTTGTTAGATGCCTGCCTTCTACCAGAATGGGAGCCCCGTACTTCATCTGCCTGTGTGTGACATTTTCAGATGCTAATCCTATTCATTAGTATATAATTCTACTTAAGATCAACTGTAATGGATTTGCTTCAAATTAGAGATTTTTCTCACTAGTTTACAAAACAAAACAGGAATAAGTGCTGTAGTACAGATTTTGTTTTCTTGGAAAAAAAGTAATCTGCATTTGAGAGGAAAATGACTTTCCAAATGTAACTAAGGGGAATCTATTATTTTTTTTATAAATAACATTTAAAAGGGGGGTATTTTTAATATATATTATTTATGTAGCCTTTTAGGAATCCTCCATTTGTCTGTTTTAATATGAACCGAAACACATGAAAAGACCAGGCAAATTGTGCTTCTATTAAACATATACTGGGCCTTTTTGTTATAAGATTTTATTGCTTAAAAGTTAAAAACACCATCAGAAATAACACTCTAGTTTTTCTTTTTTTTCTTCATTTTCCCTCTGGTACTGAAAGGTACAGACCTCCAGCCTGACGGTCTCAGACAAAATCCACTGGGGTATGGGGATTTTCATTGAGCAATGTTCTTGCTCAGTTCTGGGGTGCTGACTACTAGTTTAGAAGAATAACACTCACATTGGAGCCATTTAGGATCAAGCCAAACCTGTTCACCCTCCACCTTCTCCCATAGGACATTTTGAAGACATTGTCTCTGAGCTGCATGGTGAAGTTTCTTAGAGATAGTGTTTGAAGTTTTATTTCTAGTCATTAAGAATTTACGCTTTCCTCAAATGACTCAGAATTTTAACCCAGGGTAAATGACATTCAAAATGGACATAGTTCTAAGGCCTGGCCTGCTCTGACAGAAGTTCTTTGAACCTTTTCATGTTGTCTTTCTTTTTCATCTAAGTGTCTTTCTTATTCCCAATCGCTGACAGGAGAGAATGACATGACAGGACAGCTTTACTATTGCTTCTGTGTAAGCATTTGCATTGCAAGAACAGGAAAAAGGAAGAGGCCTTGCATGTCCTGCCACAAGTTCCCAGCCCACCCTCAAGTCCCTGTTGCTGTTGTTTTGTTTCTTGAGACACTGTCTCATGCTCATAGCCCAGACTGGTCTCAGATTCTTGGCAATCTTCCTCCCTCAGATTTCAGGTGCTGGGATTATAGATGTGAGCCGCTGTTTCCTGCTCCAGTCTGTTTTTACACAAATCCTCTAGTAGTGATGGGGCGTCTCTATGATTCTGAGTTAGTTTTTACTTAATGTTATACAATAAACATCTTCTACCACATTGCTCAGCATGTCATACAGATGTGCATGGGACCCTAAGTGGATCCTTACCTGCTTTGGATGATGACCACTACTTTATTTTATATTTAAAAACTAGTTAAGGTTTATATTTTATTTTAGTTTGACAAGTTATTGTTTGAATTTGGGGGAATACAGTGGTATGTATATAGAGTAAAAAGCTACAATTAAGCTATCCAACACACTTGCCACCTTCCATTCTTATCAACTATAACTTCTACCTAAGTGCAACTTTGTCTTTTGACCCAGAACTACTGGGTTACCGCCCTACTCTGTATACATACTGCCCTGCTTCTTTGACTGTGATTGTTTTAGAGTCCTTACAAGGGAGAACATGTGGGTTTTGACTTTTCAGTTAGGTTTCATCTTCCCAAAGGCCTTGGAGTATTCCTTCCCACATGAGTCTGAAGGTTTCTTCTTTTCCTGAGGGTAGACATTGTTCCTGTCTTCTGTGGGAATGCATGCTGACATTTTCTGATAAGTATGAACTTTTATGAAGGCTTCTTATTTTTTCTTAGATTTTTTTTATTTGTAAATATGCTGTTATTGGCAGATTTTCTGAACCATGTAGGAGAAATGGTATAGAGCCTACCTCCTTTCAGTTTTAGAACTGGTTAAAGTTGAAAATGTTTTTCATCATAATTTTCTCTTCTCATGGTATCTGCATTTTGACTTGGAATTAAGAACACTCTAGTCTTGTAAAACGAGTTGAGGATCATATACCTGTTGACCTATAATTGGCTTCTGACATTACTTTCCTTGGAGGCCTTTGCAGTTTAAATATATACTGTAACTGGGAGAGAGATTATTTTATCCTTAAAGGATTTGAAAACAACGTGGACTTAAGATAGTGTTGTTATTATTGTTGGGGGTCACAGGTATAGGGGAAGTTGCGTTAGAGGAGATGGAGACGTCTGGGTGGCACCATTGGCTCCCACAATAGCAGGCTGACTGTTTGCTTCTGTCCTTGATTATTTGTTGTATGGATTTTAGAATAGTCATTTTTGAGTAACAGAACTGCAAGCTCAGGGAAAATATCAATGAAGGTGTTAACTAAGCAGAAGGTTCATTCTCCTAGTGAGAAGTAATCTGAGACTTAAACTCTTTCCAAAACCCCGACCCCCACCCCAAGTCCTGCACACCTGGGAAATAGAGTTTTTTCTTTCAGGCCCTTCCCTCCCAGCTCTTGGTCATGATGAACCATGTATGGCACCAGTGTCCCTCCAAGTCTCACCTTGGGGCCAGTTTCAGTCCCATTTTGTCTCTACATCTGGAGAAGTAGCTGTGGTTCCTTTGCCTCTGTGAAAAAGCAGTCTGATGTCAGTGTTAGGAACACTTAGGTTTGGGCTTCATGAATTTATGCTGTGGTCACTGAGGTGGTTTCTTACAAATGAACTCATTGTCTTGAATCCTTGTCTGTTCTAAATGTGTGACAATTTTTATCACTGCACACTGTTTGGGCTTGTGCTCTGTGCTGGTACTGGATACTCAGAGGCTATCATTCTTCCAGCTTCTATATTTTCCTCTATGGCTCTCTCTCACCGTTTAAGGTGCCCACATGTTTCTCTTTCACTTTGCCTCTCTGTCAAAGCAAAGAGCCTTTTAATGGAAATTTCAAGTTAGAGTCAAGTTCCTTCTTGAGGACAATTGACCCAGTTCTGTGAACTTGGCTTATGTGTTTGTTTAGAACCCAGTGTCAGTCACACACAATGCTGCTCTGACTCTGTCAGGGACTTGTTCCTTTCCTCTGTTCTGTGCTCTTGGATTGCTGCCCTAATGACAGAAACTTGATGAAGGTGAGAGGATCAAACCATGGAAAGCCAGTGCAAGCTCAATGCTTGTCTGATGCTGGACTTGTTGACAAAATGCAAACCATAATTTAGGGCTTTGATTTAAAACAAAATCATTATTAAAGTAAGTTGTAAATTGATGTAGAAGGGCAAGAGACACTTAAATGGACTTCATTATGCTATTTTTTTTTTTCTCTCCAGTTAGGTGGCTTTCTCCAAGCACTTCCCTTTTAATTTTTTAGATGTAGTAATGGACTTTGCTGGTCTATTTAAAAAAAAAAAATCTCCCCTCCTCTCCTCCCAGATCTACTCCTGCCTCCATACCCAGAGAAGTTGTGGAACCTCTCCCCTCTCCTTCCCTCCCTTTCCTACTCCATATCAAGTATAGTTTGTATTGGCCTAGAGCTACTCTTAGGAGTCTTATCCTATAGTGTGGTCAGTAGAAAAGAGGTCATACCATTAAAGAAAATTGAATTTTCCTGTGTTAGTTACTTTTCTATTGGTATGATAAGACATTATGATCAAGGCAGTTTATACAAGAAAGGGTTTATTTGGGGCTTACAGTTCTAGATGGATAGGAGTACATCTTCATCATGGGGCAGGGGTCGGGGGAGCATAACAACAGGTAGGCAGCAACTGAGAGCTCTCATTCCACCCACAAACAAGAAGCAAAGAGTGCATTGGGGATAGTGCCAGGCTTTTGAAGCAACACCCTCTGCCCAGTGACACATCTGTAACGAGGCTGCACCTCCTAATCTTTCCTAAATAGTTCAAATAGTTCTACCAGCTGGGGCACTAAATGTTCAAACATATGAACCTATGTGGCCCATTCTCATTCAGATCACCACATTCTACTCAATGTCCCTCATAGGCTCATGGCCAATATTGTGCAAAATGCACTTAGTTCAACTTCAAATTTCTCATAGTCTTACAGTTTTAATACTGTTTAAATGTCTAGTGTTTCTTCTAAGACCCAAGGCAATCTCTAGATTGTAATCCCCTGAAAAAAAATCAAAAGGCAAATTATATACTTCCAACATACAATTGCACAAAATATAAATGGCCATTCCAAAAGGGATGGGTTGAGGTATTTTGTGTGCTAAAACTTTTCCTGGGGAGATACAACATAATATCTACTCACCCCAGATAGAGAGATCATGACAGATCAAAGTACATCTTGGTGAACCAGTGAGTTTTATTGAGGTTGCTTACAGGAATATGGGTGAGGGGTTACTGATGGAAGCAGAAATGACTAAAAGACACTTGCTTTACCAAAGCCCACCCCAGCGTGGGTGACAGCTTACAAGGCAGAATCTTGGAGCACATTGTGCAGGCAGCTGAACAGGTTGGAGAGGTCTCCTGGTTGATCTAATTCTCTTCCAGGCAACTTGGCTTGTTTCTGTTTTTTTTCTAGACAGCTTGTCTGGTCTCTGAGTTTTTGTTGTGGCTTTGTTTGGCTAGGTTCAGAGGTACTCTCAGCTTTTATTGCTTATTCTGATAGGGAGGGGCCTAGTGAATCTGGTAAGTTTCAGGGACTTCCTGAAGCTATTTTAAGTTGTTTACCTTCCCATTTAAGGAGCTTCCCTTAAGTATGGAATGTTTTAATCTCAGATGAAAATGTTAATACGGCAGTGCATAGTTTGGAAATATGTGACCAAAGCAAGATCAAACTCAGCAAGGCAAATTCCAAATCCTGTATCTCCATTATTAATATCAGAGGACTTAGGTGGCTCTTCCCTTCAGTTTTGCTGCTTGCAATACTCTTCTCTCTCTCCAGCTGGTTCCACTCCCTGTCTTTAGCTCCCTTTGGCAGACATCCCACAGCTCTGTCACCTCTAACATGTTACAGTCTACAACTAAAATGAAATTCAGGTTTCATTTTCACAAAATAATCTCTTACAGCCTGCATGCAGGAACTCATTTGCTACATTCCTGGCCTCAGCAACTTTTCTTAACTTCAGAGAAAGAGTTCACAACCCTATTACTCATGAGTCCTCATGGCTCTAAAGCAAGAACTACACAGACAACATTGCCAAGTTCGGCTGCCCACTTGGGGGTGATGAGCCTAGACCCCTTAAATCATAGTCACAGCAGCTTTTGTTTGTCACAGAAAAATCTTTAAGTTTTTTCTTTTCACAAGTTGGAAGCTTGGCTGGGTGGAGTCCTACCCTGAGGTGCCCCTACCTCTATCCCAAGGCAATCAGGCCTGTCCTTAACCTCCTTATCTTGTTCAGCACAAGCCTTGGCTCCAACATCAATTTTCTTGGTGCTTTTTTTCTTTGTACATTTTGTATTTCTTTTTGCCCAGCTAGACACATCTCCTCCAGCAAGCCCATACCACCTAATCCTTCCCAAATAGTTCTACCAACTGGGTGTTTGAACATATGAGCCTATAGGGACCATTCTCATTTAAACCACTTCCCTGCCTTTCACAGAAGCTATCAAATGCCAATACTCCTCAGGCAAAGGTGGGACTACTTTTCTACCACCCCTGAACCTATGCTACGATTTTGTATGGCTTGAGTTTGTGCAAGTCTTGCACATGCTGTCACAGTTTCGGAGAGTTCGTATGTGCATCTGCCTGTTGTGTCTGGAAAACACAGTGTCATTGAAGTCATGTATTGACTTTGGTTTTTACAATCTTTCTGTCCCTTGAAGAAACCATCCTGAACGAGGTAACCCAGTCACAAAAAGAGGACCATGGTATGTACTCACTCATGTATGGATTTTAGACATAGAGCAAAGAAAGGATCACCAGCCTATAATTCACACCGCCAGAGAAACTAGGATACAAGGAAGAACCTAAGAGATTCATACAAGGTCCCTTACAGAAGAGGAAAGGAACAAGATCTCCTGAACATATTGGGGGGGGGGCAGTGAGTGGAGAGATAGGAGAAAGAGAAGGGAAGGAGAGGAGAACATGTGGGGCTAGGAAGATTGAGTGGGGGGGATAAATAGATGAGAGCCCCCCCCAAAAGATACCATAATAGAGGGAGCCATTATAGGTTAGCAGAGAAAACTAACTCTAGAGAAATGTCCAGAGACCTACAAGAATGACCCCAACTAACAACCTGAGCAACAGTGGAAAGGCTACCTTAAATGCCCCTTCCTGATAATGAGACTGATAACTAACTAACTTATATGATATCATAGAGCCCTCATCTAGTAGCTGATGGAAACAGAAGCAGATACAGCTAAACAATAGCTGCACTCCTGGATTCCAATTGCAGAGAGGGAGGAGTGATAAGAAAAGGGGTCAAGACCAGGCTACAGAAACCCACAGAGACAGCTGACTTGAACAAAGGGGAGCTCATGAACCCCCAGACTGATAGCTGGGAAACCAGCATTGGACCAACTCAGACCCCCTGAACATGGGTCTTAGTTAGAAGGCCTGGCAGTCTAAGGGACCTCTGACAGTGGAACCAGGATGTATGCCTGGTACATGAAAGCACTTTGGGAACACATTCCCAATGGAGGGATACTTCCTTAGCCTAGAGGCAGGAGGGAGGGCCTAGTCCCTACTCCACATTACAGATTTTAATTATCCCTTCTGGAAGGCATCATCCTCCCTGTGGAGTGGGGGGTGGGAGGGGATGGGAGCATGGGAGTGAGTGAGGGAGAGGGAACTGGGATCAATATGTAAAATAAGAAAAAACAATATATAATCTTTCTGTCCTTTATTCTGTGAATGTCTTGAGCCTTGAAGAGAGGGGAATAATACAGATGTCCCATTTAGAGTCAAGACTCTAAAGTTTTTATTCTCTGCAGGCTGTCCAATTTTGGTTCTTTGTGGTTCTACTTAAAGGAGTTTTGCTGATGTGGATGAATGTTGTTTTGATTTTTGGCTATAACACCAAGTTGTTAGAAGTTATTTTAATGCTATGTTTCTTTAGTAGAGTAATAGCAGCTTCTCCCCTAAAGCTCATCACGACTTACATGGCTACAGGATTTTTTTGTTTGTTTTTGTTGTTTTGCCCTTTTACCAGTGTGATCTATGGGGTCCATCTTGTGGAGAAAGCTTTAAATCGAGGCAGAACATGGTTGGCCACCTCTGTATCATTTGTGCCACTGAACCAGTATCTTGCCAGAGAGGTTACAGGGTTCAGAGCTGGGTGGGATTGGTGATTAACTTTCTTCTTTAGTAGAGTTCTTGTCACCTCCCAGCACTGTGAAGTCTAGCTAGTAGGGATAAAGCTTACAGGTCATCACCCACTTTATTTTTCCATGTTTCTGACTCAAGTATATGGTATCTAGAGCAAAAGACTCTCACTGTTAACTTCTAAGGGGTTATCAAAAGCACTAGCAATAGCCTGTGATGTTTGGAGGACTCTGGGACCCCATGGGCCAAGAGCTCAAAAAGAGGTAAACCATTCTCAGTATTGTAATTTTATTTGGTAATATGTGTGTCTAGTTTGGGTTTTTCCCTCCCATTTGAGGGTAGCTTCATTTATACTTTTTAATATATGTATACTCTTTAGGAACCTTCTACTGTTATAGGTTTCCATATAGATTTTTCAAAATTCCTTAAGCAGTAGTTATCCCACCTCTGTATTCTGTTCTTTACTCTCCTCTCCTGTTGGCTTTTATGTTTTTGTTCCTTGAGTATCATTGCTGGCTTTGGCAGCCTTTATCAGTGTTGGCTCAGGGGGATCAGTGTCTGAAGATGCTGGAGACTCACTCTTCTGTCTGTTTGAGTGCTCATAGGAGAAAGTGTTCAATCATGCTATAGGATCAGATTTCCCTTGCCATAGGGTTTGGTAATCCTGCACAGTTATCACCCCTACTCCTACTGGGTAGGTATTTGTGAGTAGATTGACTGGTGATTGGCCTTAGGTACACCCCTAGCATTATGTAGGGTCTTTGCCAGATCAGCTTGAGGAAGTAGGTGCTGTCATTGTGGATGCCTTTCACACTGTTAGTTCACCTCTAAGATCAAATAGAGAATTTACAGAGTGCTAACTTAGCTTCTTAATCATCTTGAAGTGTACCTTCTTGTGGAATGCCTTCAGGTCAGTTTCCTTTACTCTCCATCATGGTTGAAGATACGGGAGGAACCATAGTTTTGAGAGTACTATGGACTGAGGTTTAAAAATATTTTTTAAGAAATACTATACAATTTTGCTCTTGTGGTATTGAAACAATATTATAGTAAAGGATTGCAATTTAGTCTTTTCCTGCCTTTTTGTGGAAGGAAACTATATTTCCTGAGAAACAGAGCTGGGGAAAATATAGGTTCATTATCCATTAGATCACTGTTTCTCGGTATTCCTAATGCTCCAGCCCTTTAATATAGTTCCCCAACTTGTTTTTGTTGCTACTTCATGACTAATTTTGCTACTGTTATGAATCATAATGTAGATATCTGTGTTATCTGATGATCTCAGGTGATCCCTGTGAAAGGGTTGTTAGACCCCTGAAAGGGTTGGAACATTCAAATTAAGAACCACTGTGTTCAATGTTTCCTTAAACTTAGCTGATACTAAGTGTGGTATGTAAGACTCTGGCTTACTAGTTTGTAGTTTTGAAATCCCCTTATTAATGTATAACTAGCTCACATCCATCAGAACATAAAATATTGAATTTGTATAGGCCACATTTTAAGACTGCCTTCAAACTTGAGTTTTCTCTCTGGGAATCAGTGAGGACAAAATGTGAGAGGGCTTTTTGTCCAATGTTTGTAAAGAGCTTTTCTCACTATCAAAATGAAAATTCTATCAATTCTGAATAGCTGTTTAGACAACATTAGTTACAATGGAATGAGTTGGAAGCTTTTGCAGAGGCTTGGTCATCACTTAAATGACCTTGACTTCTTTGCTAAGGATGACATTTTTAAAGACCTGATTATTCTTCATTCTTCATCATATTTACAGCCTTTGCCATGAAATTTCACAGTGTCCCTTTTTTTCTGAGAAGTATTAGTCATTGAGCAAATGTGTCATAGACAAGGCTTCCACACTTTGGTCAGATTGAATTCTCCTAATGAAGGATGAGATGTAGGAGGTATAGTTTAGTCACCACATCTGTCCCTACCATGCCATCCTAGATAATCACAAAGCTAGCCATTCAAGCTAAGTTCATGGCCTCACTTAAAATCAGATGACCTGCAAACATGTGAGTGAATAAATTGTTTTAAGTTACTAAGTTTTGCAGTGGTCAAACTTTTCAATATTCTTGTAGTCATAAATATTTCATATAATCTCAGATAACCCTGCCTCCCAAGGATATGACTTACCTAATGTCACTAATGATCCTGAGTTACTAGTTTCTTGCTATCTCACTGATAGTTTGTTTCACGTTGGCTGGGGTGAGGAAAGAGGGAACCTTGACCACTGCCGGTCTCAGGAACTTCAGAGAGCAAAAACATTCAGTGTGGGTAAAGTAGGTATTCTTTGTGTGGAATTTTAAAGGCACTCCTTCCCCAGTCTGTGCATGGACCCAGTGTCTAGTAACCTTCTAGAGTGTGGAATCATGTAATCTGTAAAGAATGATACAGGTAAGTCATCGAGTTGAGTATCTACAGTAGGAAACATGACAAGAGTTACAGGCTTGCAGTGACAGTTTGGTTAGTGGGAGGCCCTGTGTGTGATAGTGTGGTGTGTAATCCCATAAGATTATTTTGCTCAGTGTTTTTGTTTGTGATGTACAACTATGGAAATCCATATCCCTGTCATCATGTGCCACATAACTATTTTTAGTCAAGAGCAACTTTTAACCAAGTACTGGTTTTGAATAGAGTCAATAACATGAGAAAAATTGAGGTTCAGAAAAGTAAAAGTACTTTATCTCCAGGCCATTTAGAGGTAGAACGGTATAGATGAACACTGTAAGTGTGGACTGAGTTATTGAAACTTAACTCCAAACATAGATTGCCTAGCTTACCCAAGAGAGGTAAGGTTGGTTGACAAGAGGCAGAGCAAGTTTTATTGGATGCATGCTTTTTTACTTTGCACTTTGGCCTTGGAAGTCAGAAAGCTGTTGTTTTTCCTAATGTAAGTGTTCTGCAAAGCAATGCTGTTTCCTTTCCTTTTCTTTTGTGGGAGAAAGAGGTCTGCTTTCATTTTAGTGCTGATATAAAAAGAAGCTGGCTGAGAGGCCTCTGAACATGGGCAGAGCCTTGCAGACTGCTTCCCGGAAGCTATGGCCTTCTGTTTCTGGAGCTGTGCTTGAGGGACATTGGCTAGCTCTTGCCCTTGGTTAACTCATCCAGTTCCTTGGGAAGGTCCTTATTACTTTGTGTAGCAGTGCAGTCACCTGGCGGTAGGTCATTAGCATTTTTAGTCTTCTTTTCCTCACAACAATGCACAACATGCTAATTAGAGGATTCTGAAAGCTAAGTAACCTGTTTTAAAAATCAGACATTTTAATTTGCTGCTTTAATGGCTGTTTTTATAATAACTGGCTTTATTGGGGGTAAAAGCACTTCTCATGTTCCACTAGCAAGGCAGAGCATAACAGAAGCTGACAAAATTAAAAACCTCATAATGCGACCTTTGCCTGAGATAAAAGGCTGTTTCATAACAATTTCCTTTTGTTCTTTGTTTAAGCCATTACTCTAAAAGGAGCCTCCGATTAATCTGAGTAAATGCATCATTACAGTACTAATCCATGTCCTTCTGTCAGTGTCTGTTTTAATTAAATAAGAAATGCTAGCAGAAAGATATCACGCACAAAGCTGTGATTGGAGAAAGAAGTACCAGTTGATGAGGGAAAAGATTAAAAAGGGCTTTACGTTTTTGTCCATTTGCATAGCCCCAGATGCCACAGGGTTTCAGGATGAAAAGGAAACTTACAAAAGTCCTGATCACATTGCACTCATAGATTTAAAATAATGGGACTGACCAGTGCGATTCTAATCATGCAATTTATCACATGCTAGACATTCCAAAGCAAGGGGCAGAACAGTGTGGGGTGTGTCTTTTCAGCCTTCCATGCAGACTCATGTTGTGGTTGTGGAAACACACCTGCCAAATTTGGAAAGTTTATTTTAGCTGAAATGGACAGTGAGACTTGGTTGTGGAGTGTGTGTGTGTGTGTGTGTGTGTGTGTGTGTGTGTGTGTGTGTGTGTGTGTGTTAAAGTATCTTGCAACTTTTCTTTTAGTTTGTCTTTATTTGGAAATGGTTTTCTCATAATAATACATTCAGGAGTTAGATGCTTAACTGATTGTTAGCTGTGAAAGGCACACTGAATAAATACTTACCAGAAGATCTTACTACACTGATACCTAGAAATTCTTCCTGGCCCTGCAGTTGCAGAATTCCCGTGGTGAGGGTATTCTCCACATGGCCGCCATTATTTGATGTAATGAAAAGAGAAAAGTGTGCAGTAGTGAGATTGTTAATTAATTTAGCCTAACAAGATAAAGATGAATGAAGCAAAGCACAGACTGAATGAAGCAAGAGGTCTTATTTACAATTTAATACATATTTTGTATCATACAGATTTTACTTGATTTAAAAAAAACAAACATCCCAAATATTAACAAAATACCCCCCCCCCCAAAGCTCCACATGGAGCTCCCTGCCTGACCTGACAGAAAACAAGCCATGGCTCCATATGGAAGACACTTCTCAGATGTGTAAACAGGGCTTTTCTCCTGTAAGAATCCTACAGTAGTTAACCTTTAACTCCAGTTGTTTTATTATTCCTGCTGCAGACAAGAGGTGACCACAAGAATAGCGACCTGAAAGCGTTTAGGTTTCTTGTGCCAGGTTGCCTGAGACATGTTCCTTTGGTTATTTAATAATCATTTTATTTTAATTGTCTTTCTCCAAAGGAAAGAATCTCAAGGGCTGGGGGTGGGGTGGGCAGGGAGGAAAAGCTGCATGCTTTTTACATGCAATTACACATAATTCTTAAATTAGCATTATTTTTAAAGTCTCCCTTTCAGAGATTAATGAGCGTTCTCCAGCATTTGACCTTTCATCATTCTTGCTTTCTGCTCAGAAGTACTTCCTTCCTTCCTTCCTATTGTAGCTAGAAAAGACAGTCTCTTATCTCGTGTTACTGTAGGCAGTGGTGACAGGGCTCCACAAATGGTGGTATTATGATCACTGTGTTTTTATCTCAGGGGTCAGGAACAAATTCATGCAACTGCTTCTAAGGATTTCAGTAAATAGGACTTTTTTTTTTTTTTTTTTTTTTTTTTTTTAATCCAGACAATCGCCTTTTATGTTACTTTTAAACAAAACTACTAGTCCATCAAGAGTTTGAAAAGAAAACAATTCTACAGAGTGCCGGTATGGCCACAGACCAATCATCATGGCACCCATTCTCAAGTCCTTTATTTTTCAAGTCCACAACAATAGGTTGTTGATTCAATGGACAAGACCAGAACAATTAAGTTCTCTGTTTAGCAGCAGTGCAGCATTTTAATGCCCTTCTCTAATAATGGTCTCATTATTGTTATTCTAAGACTGGGCCTCAGGAGGAGGAATATTTGCTGGAGGTACGTCATTATTTTGCAAATTTCGATTAGCTCATCATGTTGTCTGTAGTGTGAAAATCGTAGCTAATTAGGGCAGCCAGTTAGACTACCAGCTTTTGAGCTTATGAGTTAAAAGGTAGCATACTTGATAGGCCAGCGATGTGAAAAAGGTGGTAAAAAGGAGGATTAGAGCAGTTGCCTTAGTAACTCCAACTTCCATCTGGGAGGGAACAATGGACTTGTGTTTCTCCCCCACCTTGGTGTAAAAATTGGTTTTGTTTTGAAAAGACAGGGTTCTTTTTATGACAATCTGGAATTCAGCCCAACTGAGTGCAGTTGTAGTTGTTAGGAGAGACCGTTGGGATAGGAAAGATGAAAAGGTCATGGTGAGCCTCAAGGACACGAAAGGTCATTGTCTGGCGAAACAATGGTAGATTGTGGGTCTTTTTTTTCCCCCTCTCTAATATTTCAAGCCAACCCCTAAGTCAGGTGATGGGACAAATACCTACAGTTTAGTCAGGTGAAACATAAGTGGGGGCAGGGAGGGGGAGAAATGTGGGGGAGAGAATTTGTACTATGCTTAAAAAAAAAAAAAAAGAAGAAGAAAGAAAACCGGTGACTCCAATGTGCTTCTGTGCTTCTGTTAGAGTGGTATTTCTTTGTCACCATCTGAGATTCCAGTGTGCTCTGGATGGCTTTCCTCTGTGGCCAGCACATCTCTGGGAACTTCTCCAGCAAGTGAGGAGCCTGATTTAAGCTTTCTCTCTTTGGGCTCCCCAGAGGATCAGTGATGTGATACTTAACAATAAATTTAGTTGTTGTCGCTTTCTCGCATTATTGGTACCCTTAAAAGGTTTTCCTTAAAATGCACATGGAATAAAATAAATGATAAATATGAAAGAAATTTGTCTCAGCACTCCACAGGGTTTTACCATAAATTCTATGACTTCCATCATAGAAAGTTTACAGGAAACTGTCTAGATGTTGCTGCAATAGCAGTACAATTTTTTTATGTACATAAGAAAATGCTACAATTTTAGGACCTACTAGGGGCTTTGTATATGGGAATGGTGATAGAAAAAGATTGAATACAGTGCCATTTCTTTAAAATCCTCAAAACACTCTCCCCAGGTTTAAAATACTTTCAGTTCAGCAAAATGACGGATTTCTCTTCTTCCTCCCTATTAATATTAAATCATTTAGTTTTGTGCTCTCTCTCTCTCTCTCTCTCTCTCTCTCTCTCTCTCTCTCTCGTGTGTGTGTATGTGTGTGTGTGTGTGTGTGTGTGTGTGTGTGTGTGTGTGTGTGTGTGTGTGTGTGTAGAGCTAAAAGGAATGAAGGAAGGGACTGTTGCATTTTATAAACAGAAGATTGTCTTTGATGATCTCAGAAACCTTCATGATTTTCCTCCTTTGCTGTCCTACTATGACTCTGTGGTTAAAGAGAACTTGGTCAGGGTTGAGAAGATTTCAGGTTCTCTTTTAATCCCAGGTCTCCCACCTCCCAGCAAAACATCCTTATTGTGGTAACCTTTAACCTTTGGAGAAGCTGTGTTCTCTTAGTTCACTCTAAGAGCTCATAGACTTGACAAAGCAGTCATGAAACTCCAGAGCTGCAGGACTTTTGTCCTCAGCTAGTCACATTTTTATATCTGAAATATAAAGAAATTGGATGGAAATGAGTTGCCCAAGGAGATCCTACTCATTAGAGCTAAACAGCTTCTATTTGCTGTATGGTGTAAATAGTAAAACCTGGCTGAAAAACAAGGGAGCCTTATCAAAACACATTTAGCTTGCTTGCTGGTTCTCTGAGTGGCTGGAAGAGATAGGGTAAAGCTAATATCTATTAATGATGGTGGGATTCTGATAAACATTTTTTGATAACCACTGAAACTCTGTTTTACATAAATGGAACTTCCCATACCAGGAACAAAACAAATATGGTGGTTGAGTTTAAGATTACATCTCCATTACCCTAGAGAGATGAGCTTTGGGTAGGAAGCTTGGTGACCAGAGTCCTCAGCCTTTCCCCTTCTTGGCTTTTTGTAATATGCTTTTAAGTATGCTATTATAGTTGACTATAATTAACACTTTCTTTTAACAGTGGCAGATTTGTTACTTTGTTTCTTGTTTTTCTGTCCATACAAAGGGACCTAAGGTTATTCAATTTTATTGGATGTCTCGAGACATTAGATTTGTTACATGATTTGAAAATAAATGCAATATACATTTGGGAGACTATGGTTAGACCATAAATTTGTACTATATTCAAACAGATACTCAAAAGCAAATATAGACCATGATATTTAACAAGATCAATATAAATGCTATAGTTTATGTTTTGAATCACTTAGAAAGCATTTAGAAATTTTAGACTGTTTAGACATGTCCTTACCTTATTATTTCATATTAAAGAAAATACCCCACTTCCCCGTGACACTTGGTATACTTTATTTCACCCTTTCATCTGTGTGTGAGAAAGAAGAATGTGAATGTGGCTAGTTGGTTTATGCTCTGTCTCTGACACCCAGGGTGGTTCTTGACACTTAACAAATAGTTACTGAATATGTGGAAACAAATTCATACATATATATGGGTATAGGTACATTTTTATATAGGAATCTTTTTATTGTATTTGAGAATGTTAATAGTTTTTTGTTGTTGTTATATATATTTTTAGGACATTTTAAAATGACTCTATCTTGTGCCTGCACACAATCTACCATACTGTGTTTTGCCATTTAATTAAACATTTTGTAATTTTCACTGCCACACATAAGTTAATTTAGAAAAGTATGGTCTCTTTATTACTAAGTAATATTTTTTCTTATTATTAATGAAAATAAACCCTCTTTATTACAGTAGCCCATGAAATGCCATCCTCTTTTTTCATGTCTTTATTTGGCTATCACCTCCCTAGTAGATCTACCTGTCTGCATTGCCTCCCTGACCTCTCTCGTGCTTTGCATGTTTCCAGGCTTTACCAGTTTTCAATATCTCCTGACATTCTTGGCCTTCTTTCCCATCAGGGTACCAAGTCTGTGGTTACAGGGAATTATGGGTAGTTGTGGTCATTCACCCCTCATGCCTAGAACAATGCTTATACCATTTCAGTGTTTCAATATTACTACTGAATAAATTAACTGAAACTTGAAAATAAAAATGCTTTATTTTAAGGATTTCAAGTCAAAAATTTATTACAGACACAAGCAACACTTATTAACCAATTAGTACAATAGCCAAGGACTTCCATTTCCCCAGTTTTTAGGTTTATTTTCAAATTTGTATGTATGTATGCATGTGAACCTGTGCAAGTGTATGTGTATCATATAGGTGCAGGACTTCCTCATGAGCTAGAGTCACAAGCAGTTATAAGCTGCTGTGTGGGTGCTAGGAACTAAACCCCAGTTCTCTACAAGAACAGCGAGCACTCTTAACTGCTGAGCCATCTCTCTAGACCATATTTTATCACCTTTGATATAGCCTTATTATTTAGTTGAGTAAAGTCATAATATTTGACTGTGTTGCTAATCAAGTTTTCCACACGAAGTCATCTGAACTCTGGCTTTAGGTAGATGTTTCTGGCCTCAGATGTCATCAGTGTCACAGCAGTTCATCCCTTTTTTTCATCCTCAAGTTTTTCTGGTAAGACTCCTAAAGTTTTGGTCTGGTTACAAGCTCAGATTATATAATTAAAATTTGGGATGATTTTTTTTTAACCATATCTTGTTCCTAAGTGATATGGGTTCTTTTCTCAGCATTTCTTTAGGAAGAACATCCCGCACACTCCTGTTTACTGTTTTCACTAGGTTAATTTTATAATTTCTTCAAAATAATGTAACAGCATCTAGGAAGGTGGCCTAGCTGGTACAGTGCCTGCTGCACAGTTATGAGGGCCTGGGTTCAGAGCCTCAGGACCACATCCGAAGCCAGATGTGGTGGTATATCTGTAATCTCAACTCTAAAGGAGTAGGCAGAGATAGGTAGACTCCTGAAGCTCGCTTGCCAGCGAACCTACCCAAATGGATGAACTTCAGGTTCAGTAAGAGATCCTGTCTTAAAAACTAAAGCTGGAGAGAAATTGAGGAAAGACACCTGACATGGACTTCTGGTTTCCACATACATGTGTTCACACTTATGCATGCTTCCTTAGGTGCAGATACATGCACTCACACCATACACATACATACACATACACATATCACATACATACTGCATTACATATATACCCTTTTCACAATGATAGTAATATGAGTCAACAAAAGTAAGACTATATATCCTTTGTGGTTATGTTCATTATAATTTTTTTGTAAATCATAAAATATACAGTCATTTATTAGCTAAAATAGCTATATCACACACACATATATATATATATGGTATTTATAATTTCAAAGTTATGCATTAACAATGATCATGGCTCAGTGACTAAGTGTTTGACTGTTCTTGCAGAGGACCAAAGTTGGTTCCTAGCAACTCACAACTGTTTATAAGTCTGATTCAAGGGGCTATCCTGTGTCTGTGGCTTCCATGGCACTAACATGCACATAATTAAAAAACGTAAAACTAAACCTTGAAAAGGTCAAAGTCAATGAACAGCAGCAAGAGTAAATAGTTTCATTCTTATTCCCCAGAATTTGTCCTGGAGTCTCTGGCAGGAGGTCAGAAATGTCTGCTCTAGAAGGGTCTTTTCATAAGAACTGCCTTGGGTGCTGAGGACTGGTGACACAGGGGCCAGGTCTCTACATTTCCTTTAGCATCCCAGATCATTCAGATTCAAGTGGTTGCAGACCACATTTGGAGAAAATTGCCCTAAATTGTCAGGAAGCACTTATTTGGGATAGGGAACGTAGTGGCTACTTCTGTTGGGAGAGGAAGGAGCATTTAGAATTGGAAAGTCAGACCTTTCTGGTAAAAGAAACAGATCTTTTATGCTCAGAGTCCAGTTGTGTTTATTTGCATGCAAGAAAGCAGTAAACACAGACTGGTATGCACTGGTCTGGGGTGCTATAAACCTGCTAGGTTTTTCTCCTCATGTCTCTGGCTTCCTGTGTTTATAACCCAAGTGCTTTTGTAATGCCTAACAAGCATTTATACTTTTTGTGTAAAACGGTGAGGCAGATGGTTCTTTTTGGCCTTACCCAGTTTTTCTTTTTCTTTCTTTTCTTTTTTAAAATTTTACTTTCCATTTGTCATATGCATGATTGATTTTCAGACTTGTTTCCTTCCCACTTCATAAGTTGATTAGCCTGAACTGTGCAGACTACTGTCGTGCTAAGGGTTAACCAGAAGAGAATTACAAATGAACTATCTAGAAAGTTGATTATTAATCCAGCTAGAGAAGAAATATCCTTTTACTTAGCAAGAATGAGTATCCAAAGAGTGGATAATATTGTTCAGGCCGTGAGGTGGAATGGCAGAGCTTGGTAAGTAAAACAAAACTTGGCATTAATCTTTTATATTCATTTTTGAATAAGTAGAATGTTGATGTATGTAAACAATTCAGTCTAATATGAATTCATGAGCTGCTGGAACATTCTAAAAAGTTTCAAATGTTCTTGTCGATGAGATCCCTGTGCACTCTATCGGTAGAAGTTCACAGAAAGTGTTTGCATGAATGGATAAATATATTTAATTTTGAAAACACATGATTAGATTGCTGATTAAGAACACGGAAGTGGGCTTGGAGGAGTGATTAGTAAGATAATCTAAGTCCAAACCTCAAGTAATATAAACTGAAGAATCTCCAGTGGCAAACTTACTTTCTTTTCTGTTTCTTTCTCTCTCTGTCTCTCTTTGTTTCTGTCTGTCTGTGTCTGTCTGTCTGTGTCTGCTTTTGTCCCCCCCACCAAGAGTATAAATTGGATTCATTGGTATTAAATATAAAGTATAATGTTCATATAGTGATTCACTGAGATATTTTCCAGACATTGAGGCAACAAAAACTGCCATAGGTTTTGATATTTTCAGGGTCCCAGGACTCATTTTCTTGCCGTGTTTAATTTAAAGTCCCTTTCTAAAGAGAGCTTTTTTATTGTATTTGTGAATTGGAAGGGAAGAGAAATGAGAGGATCTGTGCTATTTGTACAACGAAAATTAAGTGAAAAGGTAGGATTTTAATAATGTTCTCCAACCAAAGGCTGCTCCTGTTGAAGAAAAAAATTTGATGTCAATATTCAATCTATAATGTTGAAATTTTGCCCAGTATTACAGAAAGAATCCTGTAAAATGTAATGTGGATCTTAATGAATACTATCAAAGCCTTGTGTAATAAATTTGAATATGACACTATTCTTAGAAGTCAGTGACACTTTCCTCAAATTGCAGTTGTGTACAACAAATGAACACCTTTGAAAATATATGTTTTTAGAGATAACAAAAGTTCAAATTAATATTTCATTATTTCATTAGTTAATGCTTAAATGAGTGTAAACATCTTTTTTTTAAAACTATGAATTCCAAGTTGTAAGCATATGCAATGCATGTGCATGTGTCTGTGAATGTATTTGAATGTAGATAAGAAGTATATTTTCAGAGCTCCAGGATACCATAGGGCCCCACACACTTATTTCTCTGTCTGGGACTGGGAACAGCAGAGCACAGTAAGTGAAATAATGAGAATACTAGTTAAATTTATGTAGTTCTTAGAGCTAAGTGCGTGTCTTAGCTCATTTAATCCTCACATTAGCTCTGTGGTTCTTGGAAACCTGTAAGGATTAAGGTATATGATAAAATAAAAGTTAGGCTAATTAAACATTCCTTAGCATCTGATATTACAAGTCTTCAGAGTCAAGGCTCAGGAACCAGAATGTGTAAGAAGAGGGAAAATACCTGAATTTGGTATGCTTGCCTTAAAACTCAGAGACTTTGATATAAGACCAGGAAGGAAGGGTAAGGAACTAACCTGTGAATTCTTTGCATTCATTAATTCTTTAACAAATGTTACTGTGGAATTTCAGTTATACAAATGAGATCAACTATATAGCATAGCATATTAGATATGTACACATTTGTAAGAAGTAAAATGTCACCATGAAGTCCAAGCCTCGCGCACTTTCCTCTCTTCATGCCAGAGGTAACCACACTTTCTTGAGCTGATGTTTCATTTCTCTTGTTTTCTTTCTAACCTGATTCAGAGTTCATGTTCATGTGTAGTAGGAAGATCCCTACTTACTAGTCTTTGGATGCGTGACTTTCCACACTACTTTGATTAAAACAAACTAAACAACAACCACAGAGTGTGAAGGCTCTCTCACACAGAACCTGACTCTCCACCCTGGCAGCAGCTCTGGCTTTTGTCTTCATCCTTTCTGATCTGGCTGCTGCACCAGTTTCTTGTTAGTTTTTTTTTACAGTACAATTCTGACTCATCCTTCATGTTTCTGTTGTTTCAGGTCACAGTTTTTTCACTTAATTTAACCCATTAATTAATTATTAATTTATTTTTGTAGACAGGGAGTGGGTCTATGTGTGCACCTTTCAGAGTCCTGTCCTTTCTTCCAGTTAGTTCCAGAAATGGGGCTCAAGTTCTGGGCATCTGAGCCATCTCACCAGCCCAGGTCCTCATTTCAAAGTTATTTCTTTGAGAAAACTTCCTTTATCCTTCCAAATCAACTATTGTTTACCTACAAAAATCTTGCCTGCCACCCCTTTAATTTGTCTCATAGAGGATATTACCATTTTAAATGATCTATTGATAGGTGTGACTGTTTTTGCTTGATATCATCTCTTTACTTTGGAATGGCCTATTTTGTTATTGGATTTTCTTCTTAGCATGTAGCATACATGGTCTTTCACATCACAGGCATTCAGTAAGTATCTGTTACCATCAGGGAGAGGAAGTAGTGAACAAGAAAGAAGAAAAAAGGGAGATTGTGAGGAAGAAGACAAGTTTCTGAAAAGGAAGTCTGTTTGGATATGTGGTGTAGACAGAATTTTGAGTTTTGATGTCAGCAAAGAATGAGATGAGGCAGAGGTAAGGACTCATTGGTTCTGCCTGACTTTAGAATTCTCAGGAACTCTTTTGTAGAGACATAGGGACTCAGCTTCCACATTACAGGTTTAGAGGGTATCCCAGTGACTACAATCTTTTTTTTCCCCTTCTATATATTTTTTAATTTAAGTAACAATCTTGTTTTATACATCAATACTAGTTTTCTCTACCTTCCCTGCCCCCCACCGACCCCTTACCCATTTCCTTTCTGCTTCCTAGGGAGGGTGAGGCCTTCCATGGGGGATCTTCAAAGTTTGTCACATCATTTGGAGCAGGGTTTAGGCCCTTCTCTGTGTGCCTAGGCTGATAGAGTATCCCTCCATGGGGAATGTGCTCCCAAAGTCCTTTCCTGAACTAGGGATACATCCTGGTTCCACTGTCAGAGGTCCCTTAGACTGCCCAGTCCTCCTAACTGACAACCATGTTCAGAGGGTCTGAGTTGGTCCATGAGCAACCCCTTGTTCAGGTCACCTGGTTCTGTGGGTTTCTGCAGCCTGGTCTTGACCCGTTTGCTCATTACTCCTCTCTCTCTGCAATTGGATTCCAGGAGTTAAAAGTTCAGTGCTTAGCTGTGGGTGTCTGCTTCTGCTTCTATCAGCTACTGGATGAAGGCTCTAGGATGGCATATAAGGTAGTCATCAATCTCGTTATAGGAGAAGGGCATTTAAGGTAGCCCCTCCACTATTGCTTAGCTTCTTAGTTGGGGTCATCCTTATAGATCTCTGGACATTTCCCTAGTGCCAGATTTCTCTCTAAACCTATAATGGCTCCCTCTATTGTAGTATCTTTTTTCTTGCTCTCCTGTTCTTCTCTGACTCAATCTTCCTCCTCCCTCATGTTCTCCTCTCCCTCCTCTTCTCTCCTTCTCTTTGTCCTAACTCCCTCTCCCCTCCCCCATGCTTCCAATTTGCTCAGGAGATCTTGTCAATCCTATTATAGAAGTACGCTAAGAGTTTCCTAAAATCTGGGGGAATTTAAGACTTAACCAAGGAAATAAAAAGCTATGAGATCTCTTGTGGGAGTTTTAAAGCAGGTAACTAGAATTGTAGTGATTGCAGTGTTAATGGTGGGAACAGTTGTTATGATGCTGTTGCACAGCTTTGTTTTCAGGAGAATGTCAGGTAATTTTTTTTTCTTCTTTTGAGTAAAGAAAATGAAGTCAGTCTGTGAGGTAGTTGGGAACTATCAAATGTCTTTGTTGACATTTATAACTAAAGTCTAAACCTATGAGATTGTACTCAAATATTTTTGGTGTTGATGGTGGTAAGGAAAAAGATAAAATTAAGAAGATGGTAAGGAGAATTTGGTTCATGCTTTTAAGTAAAATTTTTACACATAATTTTATACAATTAAAATTTTAATTCCATTTTCTGTTTACTAGCTATTATTTTCCTCTTATTAAAATACATTTTCATACAATTATTCTGATTAATATTTCCCCTCCCCTAACTCCTCCAAGATCTTCCCCTTATGATAGTTTGTTTGTGTGTGTGCTTATGGAGGGCAGAGGACAGATTACGGGTGTTGGTTCTTACCTTCCATCCTTTGATTTCCTGGAATCTTCTTACTTAGGTTGCCAAGCTTGGCTAAAGTACCTTTATCTACACAGCCATCTCACCAGCCCATCTTATAAAATTCTTAGGGGAATCTGTTTAAAAAATAACAGCAAGGCTTTTGCTGCTATTGTTTCATAAGAGCTCAAACAGGAGCCAGGACTAAAACCTATTTTTAAAGAAATTCCCTGACACAGCTTTCCAGGAAAAATGAATATTCACTCACCCTGACCTCTCTGAAGATTCAAGTCAAAGGTAGAAGATTCCTTTAGTGGCTTTGATAGATGTCCTCCAGAGGTTCTTTTGACTTGAAATTCTCTCCCCCATTTTCTAAAAATGAAAAGTGGTTATCAATTTCTAATACATGGAACCAAATTGTCTAGATGCTTATAATCAATGGAGATAGACTGCTGATCTTTTTATATGTTAAGGATTACTGAATGAACTGAATGAGCTAGGTCCCTGCCTGATATTTTAGAGATTCAAAATAAGGCACAAATGTGACTGGAAAAGAATGAAACAGTGAAACCATGTAATAGCAGACAGTGCAGGCCTCTTGGGTGCATTCTTAATTGTTCAAAGGAAGGTGTCCATTTTGATTATCTTCAAGTAAGTGAAAGGTATATGTGTTTATGTTACACACACACATGGGTAGACAAGTGACAAGTAGCAAGTGGAGGGATTTTTTTTTAGTTGAATTCCAGGAGGTATTTGTAGTGATTACCTGAGAAAGCTTTTGTGCATAAAGAAGGACAAACTTCTTTGTCTCAGTTGGACAAAAGCTGAGGAGAAATATTTCTGCTCATGCTTGTTTGGGCTAGGTGGCAGGAGCTTCCTGAGGTTAAAAGAATCAGACATGCTAACCCTCAAGAACAGAATTTGTGAGAATGCAAGAGCCTTCTCAGGCCTGATGTTACAGGCCTTTAACATGGGCTAATCCAGAGGCTGCAGTAAGAAACTATGTTCTTGGTCTCCTTGAAGAGCGTTCAAGGCCAGCTTAGATAAATCTAGCTGGACTTAGATGCAAAATAAAAGTAGAAAAGTGGTAGAGCACTTGCCTAGCAAATATTCCTAGCATACATGAAGTCCAGGTTGGTTCCTTGTCTACACACAGAGAAAATTAAAATACAATATCCAGACAGCAAGGATGTGGCCATATGAAAAAGAATTTATACCATGGTGCACCAGTGTGAGGGTCACAATGAGCCATGGTAACAAACATGCAGAAGGACATTTGTAAGCTATAGTTGCTGAAAATACAGGGGATTTTTTTGTTGAGAGCAAAGGCTTTTCCACTAGGCAGACAAGGACTAAATGCTGAGCTATAGCAAATGAATTCAATGTGAATTCTTAAAAGAAACTGTTTTCTACAAGTCTCTTAGCTCAGAAAGGAAAATGACTTGAGCCAAGGGACATACCTTTATGAATTCTTCTAGTATATGAACTTTATGAAGTCCAAGTTTGCCTTTTAGATTGTCCAAACTAGGAATAAAAATGTGTTGTGCATTTTCACATGTAGTTAGGCAAGTGATATCTGCCATTAGCCTAAGTGAGAATTTTAGACTCCATCAGCTGTCTCCAAACCACATGAGTGGTGTCAGAGATGCATGCTATGAGAAGGGGAAAAGGAGGGTAGAGATTTCAGGGCTGGGGTATAGCTCAGTGGTGTGCAATGAAGATGCAAGGCCTGAAGCTCAGGCCTTAGCATTGGGCTAAAAACAAACAAGAGTGTGTTTTAATCTGAATTAACAAGAGAAGATTCAAAAACAAATTCACTTACCATTTTTAAAGTCTCTATTTGGTGTGTTAAGAAGACTTTGGATTGCATTTTGAAGTGCCTTACATTATTCTGTTATCGTAGGTACCCTTCATTGAGGGACTATTAAAAAAAGTGAAAAGCATTTAAAAAGGAAACTAATCATAGTCTAGTGAGTTTTGTCATAGAATAGCATTGGACACTTCTCAAATGAATAATTATTGACCAAAATGAAGAAAACTTTCATTAATGTTTCTCTTCAGCTTAAATTCTGTTTCTATTCCCAAGATTAACTACTTTCTCACAACTGCCATTTTCAATTTGTCTTTTCTCTTCCTTCAGACTTCTTCCTATATAACCATATGTAAATATATATAATTATTTAGAAATATGCAATTTTATTTGTGGTTAGGTAACACTCCCACTTTCATACCTATTGGTTTATTCTTTACATATTCTTTTTTTTTTCATTTAAAATTATGGCAGGAGTGCTGGGTTGGTTTACAGAGCTTTATCTCATTTTCTTCTACACAATATTATACTATGTGTATACCATTGCTACATCATAGACTTCTAAGTTATCCAGTTTAAAGATCCTCAAGTGAAATTTTAGATGTTTAAAAGTTGGGAAATAGTAAAACACAAGTTATCTTTAGAAATATGTAAGTAAGGCAGTTGGAAAGGATCATAACAATCCTATGGATAGATAAGGGTACATGATACTTGTATACTCAGCAAAGATCAATCCTTCCCTTCCACCCATCTTTACATTGGAAGAATAGAGATATATAATTGCTCATTCTCATTTTTTTTTTTATCTTCTCCAATACATTATTTGTTTATTTGTGTGGCTTACTGAAAGTTTGATCCTTGGTCTAACAGTTATTTAAGGTGACAGCTCAGGCCTCTTTCCTGTATGAATACAATCATTCACTCACTGACTAAACATCAGTTTGTGGTTACTCTACCCTAGGCATCAAGGAGACCATCAGAACTTTCTCTCCCTTTCTTTGTCTCGGACTCTTATTCTGTGGGAAAGAAACCTATGTCCTTACACACACACGCAGGATCTAGATGACTCTAGTTTATAAGAATCTCACACATTTGTGGGCAAGAAAGACACATAAACTAATAAAATACATATAGTAATGTGATAGAAGACTGAATAAATCAAGGGTGAGGTGGTCAGGGAAGGTTTTTACAGAGTAGGTGACAATAGTTCTAGAGATTAAAGATTTGCTATCACTTAATTGAACAGACAATACAAAGGACATGGCATGCAGGAATATAAGGTATAATGAAGGCTCGGGGAAGTGAATAAAGCAAGGCACCATTTAATTTGTCATCAAGAAAATATAAGATGTCTTTATGTATAAAGAGTGACTGGTAGTGAGTAAAGGTCACTTGAGTCTTCTGAAAATTGGTTAGGCGGGCTAGGAGATGGCTCAGTGAAGACCAGATTTCAGACCCCAGTACTCATGTAGGAGCCAGGTGCATCTGTAACCCCAGCAGAGCTGAGTGTGTTGGGGCAGGGAGGTGCGGTGGTGGGGGCGGGAAGAGATTGGAAAATTCCTTGGAGCTGATAGGTAAGTCAGTCTAGCAAGTGCTTGTTTCAAAAAACAGAGACAAAACAAAATGAACAAACAAACAAAAAACAGAAACAGAGAGAAAAACACTTGAAGAAAACTAGCTTCTACATATGTAGGCATACACATGCCCACATACTAATGCTTGTATACACACATACTGAACACACATGTAAAAACTGATTAAAAATAATGGAAAACCTTGGAAAAAAACACAAAACAGAACTATTTAAAGGGACTGATAAGCCATTTAAAATAAGCTAAATCTTGGAAGACAGAAGAAGAGAGGGAACTGGAGCTCTTTGTTTTATGATTTCAATTGTGAGGACAGCCTCCAGTCTGTGTTATTGTTGAGAGAACCGGGAGAGAAAGTTTCTGAAGACATGGTGACACCAATGTACAGATATAAGAAAAGCCATTGAATTCCAAGCAACATAAATCCAAAGAAGAGTACATTTATGGACATCATAGGTGATTGAAATAAGAAAAATTAAAACGAAACATTTTCTATTTTTCATGATGGGGCACAGTTGTAACAAGTTCAATTGGAAGGCAGAGACAAGAGGGTCACTAGCTCCAGCCTGGGTTATGTAGCTCCTTCCTGGGCTTATGAGCATCTTTAGACCAAAAGTTGTACAACTTAGATGAAGTAAACAAACTACATGAAATATGGCTTATCAGAAGTGATAAAAGATAAATCAGAAAATCTAAGTAGCACTTTACATTAAACATTTGAATGTTAATTCAAACTAAAAGATTCTGCAAAGAAAACTCCAGGCCCAAATGGCTTCACTGGGTAAGTTCTATCAAATATTTAAAAACAAAAAACAAAAAACACACACTTTACAAAAATTTTTCAAAAAGTAGAAAGGGCACAATTCTTAGTTCATTTTGTGAGGCCAGCTCTGATGGTTAATTTTTTTAATTTAAAAATTTTGTGTGGTATACTTTGATTGTAAGTTCTTCTTCCCTGAGTACTCCTATCCCCTCCCCCCATATTTATGGTCTTTCTCTAAACAAAAACAACTAAATGAACAAAACAGCAAAAATGCCCAAGAATAAACAAAACCAAGCCTAAAAAGACAAACAAAACAAAACAAAAAAGCACTAAACCAATTACAAAGAACTGTAGAAACAAAAAAACATGGAGTTCATTTGTGTTGCTAACTACTCCTGAGCATGAGACCTGTTATGAAGTGTGGTTGATGTATATCTCCAGCATTTCTTCATTGGAGAAAGGAATTTTTTTTTCTCCCAGAAGGTATTAATGGCAAAGAGAGTCTTCGTTTGGGGTGGGGCTTAGTGTCTGTTTTACATTCTCTGTGCTAGGATTTTGTCTGGCTTAAACTTGTGCAGGTCTTGGTGTATACTTTCACAGTACCTGTGAGTTCATGTGTGAATTATCCCTGTTATGTCTAGAAGATGCTATTTTCTTGGAATCATTTACTACCTCTGCTCTTTAGTAATCTTTTCACCTCTTCTTCCACATAGATCACTAAGCTTTTAGGGGAAGAATTTGATATAGACATTCCAGTAAGGGATGAATGCTCCAAAATTTCTCACTGTTTGTACATTGTCCAGTTGTGGGCCAATACATTAATTACCATAGACTGTAAGAAGAAGCTTCTTGGATGAAGGTCGAGTGATGGAGTGATCTATAGATACAGGAATACGTCACAGAATTATTTTATTGCTTTTTTTATTTAGAAAATACTTCCCCTCCCCACCCTCCAGGGACCTATGTAGTCCCAGATTTTTGGCTTCTTGAATAGTATCAGGCGTGGGTCCCAGCTCTTACAACAGGCCTGACATCCCAGCAAAAAGTGGTTAGTTATTCCCATAAAATTTGTGCTACTTTTGTATCAGTATATATTGTAGGCATGTGGCTACTGTAGGTCACAGGGTTTGTAGTTGGGTGAGAGTGATGATTACTTTTTCACCTCTGGTTGTGTGTGTAGAGACTTTCAGCACTATAAACACTATTCAGTAGGGGTGAAATTTCTAGCTGGTTACCAGCTAAATTTTTCAATGTTTTGTGTCATTAATAAGTGGTATCTTCAGCAATAGCGCCTTACTATCTTACTGTGGAATATAACCGATAGCAATAGTAATAATATAAACAGTTTACTGTAATGTTGGTGGGATCTATGAGACTCCTTTGATCAACAACTTAACAAGATGTAACCCATTCCTGCAACTAAAAGTCTTCCTTGGCAGCTTATGATGTAGCTCTAGTAGGGGCATTGTCTTCCACGTTATATAGTAACTCCACTTAAATTCCTTTTATATATGTATATATTTTAAGGAGCTTCTAGAATAGTAGGTACCTACATGGCTTTTCAAAAAGCCTTTTGTTTTAGTTATCCCTTCCTGGGAGGGATGATTAATTTTGATTGCTGGTCCAAAAATCTGAATAGATGAACCCCAGGTTCAGTAAGAGATCCTTCCTAAATAATAAGGTGGAGGGCAATTGTGGAAAGACCTGTGTAGCAGTCATCTAGCCTGGGAAGAAACCTAACAATTTTACTTTCTTTTTGTGGTGTTGAAGATTAAACCTAGGGCTCCACACATGGTAGGAAAGCACTGCCCCTGTTCCATGACTCCAGATACTCTCAATTTTTAAAAAACAACCCCATGATTAGGCTACCCATTAACCAAGCAAATCAATATTTGGAAATGAGATAGTTATCAATATTTGAGATCTTAATCTTATTTTAAGATGTGCCAATATTTGAAACCACTGAGTAGTGATGATCTAAGATACAAAGACATTGCTTAATATGAGCACAGATGCCAGGAAATGAAACCAGAAAGATATCACACAGTCAGTTCACACATAGGGCATAGATATTCCAAGAGGCCCATGTATGGTAGATAATAGGGGATAACAAAGCTTTTAAAGCAGGAGATTAACATACTTAGATATTTGTGGATCACATTGCAGATACTTAAAATATATATCCCATCTGCCCCCCCCCCCCACACACCTCTTCCAACTCCCAATACCACCCCTCCAAAAGTTCTCAACTTGGAATCAGGAAAGGGAGTTTTGGTTTTGTATTTCTTGCATGGCAATAAAAATCATTAAAGGTGAACGGGCTTACAGATTTCTTCAATTCTCATTATTATGCCACTTTCCAAGGTAAAGGCAAATCTGTATATATGAGGATTAAATAAATAAATAAATAAATAAATAAATAAATAAAATAATAATTAAAAGTAAGAAAACCACATCTCCTCCCAAGGGCCTATGCATACCAATACATGCAATCTTCCTATGAGTTTTGAATTTTCTGAAGATGGCTTTGAAGTAAGGCCAGGAACGTGAGATGAGCACTCAAGGGTTTGAGCTGAAGAACAATATGAGTCCACAGAGCTCTGAACACAGGAAAGCTGCCCAAGGCAACTCCACAGCTACCAGCATAAAACTGTCCTCTGCGTTCTAATGTGTATTAGCTGGTAAGAGAGGAAGTGGGAAAGGAAGAAAAAGAAACTGTGAAAATCTAATTAAATAATGTTTTACATATTTTTCTCCTTTGGACTCAATTCAGTCACAAATGAAATAGCAGTTGCCTGGGATTTCCACAGCATTAATTAATTCAAACAAGTAAAAAAAATGAATCAGAACCAGAAATGTATTTATTATGCCCTTCTTTTCTTTAAGATCTTAAAACTCTTAGGGTTTCCTGTGATCACAGGAGTTTGCATTTCTAAGACTTGAGTATATCCAATTTAAAATAGATTAAAATGTTCTCCCAGACATAATAGTAAGAGGGAGATATTTGTTTTCATTAATTTTCTTAAGCTATTATTTTAATGTAAACATTTTTTCTTTTAAGTGACAGAAATAAGACTTGAAAATAGTGACACTGCCAAGGACAGAGCACCCTAGAAACACCCTTTAGGGTGGATTGGAGCTCATCCTCCTTGTGCTATAATATGAACCTGTGTTCAGAGATGCTGTCCACCATCCTTAGTCCCTGGCAGGGGAAAATAAAAAAAGAAATACCTATACATGATAGCTGAGTCAGCTAAAGCAGCATATCTGGAGACATCCTAAATTTAGGAAAATTATAAAAGAGTGAATATTAAATGTAATGGGACACATATATCCTAAATTCTGGACTTGATTCTATCAGAGGTCAGTCTGTCAGATGGATGTTTCCTTCAGTGTATCTCCATTCTGTACCAGCAGTATAACACAATGCTGGTAATATGTCAGTATTTAAAGTAATTGAGGTTGTACAGTGTCTCAGCATTTTGTGTCTTTTTACTTTTTGGCTTTTTTAAAATTAAGAAGTGGAAAATGATTGATTTGTATTTCCAGAAGATTCACACTTTTGGAAAGGAACCATCCTCTGGTGTCTGCTCTGTGTCTCTCTGGCATGATTTCTGTAGTAGGACAATTCCAAGAGACAGTTGCTGTGGGTCATATATGAGTACTGTTGCCACGGGTTCTCTTATGATGGTGTAGTTTGCTTTTTGATCTGCTCCTTTCTTTGTCATCTGTGCAATGTCAGCAGTTAAGGGTAACATCAAGACTTGCTAACACAGTGTAATTTCTTATAGAAGGCAAAATACATTTCATTTATGATGATGCATCCTGAGCCCTCTCCATTTTATCTGTGTGCTTTGTTCTCTTCCCAGGGTTGCTTAAACATTTTTTTTTTAAGTCTTAGAATGTGTGTCAGAATTGTCTTGTGCAAAGATAGACCCCCACACGTGGGTCATAATTTAAGCTCCACACTTCTGTTAACTGTTCTTTTAGTGTTCTTTTCAGGTGAATTTGTTGAATAACAATTCTTTCTTTTTTTATGTTACACTTTGGTTACTCTTTATTCTTTTAGGGACAGTGCAGGTTATGTGAAAAAGGATTCTAACAGACAGTGAGTACCATCTCTCTTACATGCATGTGCTTCTTGAGTTGTAGGCTTTCTCTTTAAGGGTCAGCTCTATTTTTTACAGTTTAACTATGCATGCTGATTTTCCAAGCAGTAAATAAAGAAATATGGTGAATACAGAGAGTTAATGAAGGTAATTGCAATGATCTACAACTCTAGTATTAAATACAGCTTCTGACAGGTTGAGATGGCTCAGTGGGTAAGTGCTCTTGCTGCACAAGCCTATGCACTTGAGTTCGAATCCTAGAACCCACAATGGAAAGAGAATCAGCTCCTGAAAGTTGCACTGTGGTGCATACCTGGGGGTCCACTCTTACATATACAATAATGGCAACATATAACATTTAAGAGTATGTAGTTCTGTTCCTGTGTGATGTGTGTGCAACTGATGTCATGTCATAGTTTTATCTTCTGGTTTTTCAGTTTCATTTCTTGCTAATTTATCTAGCTCAGAGAAGTCACCATGAACATCTAATTCAGTGCTGTCCCCTGAGCTGAGGAGGCTCTGCTGACCTCTTGCCTCTGTGCCTTCTGAACTTTGGTATCTGTACCTTTTTTTTTTTTTTTTTAAACAGGTTGTTATTTCTCCTCAATTATTATTTTGTCCTGTAGCAAGATCAGTTCTCTTATCCTTTAAGCTACTACTTACATTTGGCTGTCAACTGCTAAATTAGATAAAAACAGGGAAACATAGCATTTAAATAAGCTTCTTCCATTGTTGAGCATGACATAGGTGCAGGAGCGTGTACAGGCCAGAGGCATCAGATTCCCTGGCTCCTGGAGCTGGAGTTACAGACAGTTGTGAGCCACCTGACACATACCTGATAATTGCATTATGATCTTCTGGCAAAACAGCAAGTGTTCTTAACTCCTTGGCCATCTCTGCAGCCCTATTTTTCAATTCTTAAACAGTTACTCCTTTTATCTTCAAGTATCAAAAACTAGAATTAAGCACTCAGAATATGCCAGGCATTGTGCCAAGAACCTATATCTGCCCATTGGGCTTATTTCTGCATCAGTTCAGTAAGGTGTACCATTTGTATAGACAAAAAAATCCATAGACTCAGAGAAGCTGAATAACCTGAATGTATTACTTGTAATGTTAGAAGCAGAATTTGAACCCTGCTATGGTTCTCAAGTAATTAGAAAAGATACATTGACATTTAAGTAGATTCTGAACTGAGGAGTCTCCTATAGAAAGCTCAAACACATGACCTTGAGACATCTCTTTGGGATCTGCATCCATTCTGATTCTCACTGTCACTACAGCATCACTGCTGAGACATTGTGAAAGGGAGTAAGCATGGAAGGGTCTAAGAAGTGTGGTATTCAGGACAAACATGCTGAAAGGACCTTCAAAGCCCTCAGCCAGGAAAGCATAATCCTTAGGCAATGGGGTGCTTTTTTAGGACTTGCAGATTCCCTAGTGTACCTTTTGCTATGTTTCTTATATCAGGGCATATGATTCATGATATATGAAGAAGCAGATAACCTCTAACAGCATGACAGTTATCCTAATGACCATGCTTCTCAGGGAAGCAGATGTTAACTTCTTTGTATGCATCTAAATGAGATGGGTTCAGAGCATGGCCTTTAACGTTTATCTTTCCAGGTTCAAATCCTAACTCTCTGTGGATGGTAACCCAAGTTCATGCATGTATCTGGTTTCTCTTATGATTGAATAATAGGGATAGTGGCAATACACCTGCTGATAGATTCTACTCTTACATGAGTCGATTTTAGAACCAAAGAAATTACTGTATGTACAAATAATTAGCATAAAACTCATGTAATAACCAAGTTACAAGTGTTAGCTATTATGGTTCTAATTTGAATTGAACAATTTAAAAAAACTCAATGTTTGCGAAAGCTGTTAACAGTCTTTGAAAATCAGAAGCCTTCACCAATAATCTCACAAATTACTAATGCCATTTCTCATTATTTCTGTTTTTCTTAAAGTCTATTCTCAAATTGAGAGTGACTTCACCGTGAACTCTGTAATTGCTTTTGGGTCTATTACTTGGATCTAAACACAGAACCATCTAAAGTCACAAGGTTTTGTTTAGAGTGGACCCAAGTTCTAGGTGAAAGGTCCTAAGGGGCATCTCTTCTCCTTGAGATAATATCCTTCATGATGTGAGCATTTGCTGTGCTGTTTGAAAGTGTGAGTTTCCATTGAGCAAATTGGGTGACAGTGCAGGTCTGTCTAGCAGCACCTAGAGTATGGCACCAGCATCCCTTGTTCATCTGCTACTTTACTATTGGAAGAAAGTGGCAAATAGCACTGAACTACTCCCTCCTCTGTGGCGTGCATGTGCAAAACAAAGATAAAAGCTATGTTTCCTTCATGGAAGGGTGTGGAGGTAGACAGTAATTTAAAATTGAAATAATGACAGCAATTGAGTCTTCCAATGAGGACAGCGTGGCCACCAGAGGAAGAAGGAAAGAAGCTCATTCCTGAAAGAGAGGTATTCGATTCAACATTTAGACTGTCTTGTATGTGCAGGTGCCTGGGTTGCTGCTGTTAATGACTGATGTGACTGTTTGACAGAGATGCTGTCTGCATGTTTCCATGATGTGGCTTGGAGAGGAGCAGCCTGAGGTATCCAGGACACCTGCAATTAGCAGAGTAAAAATCCAATTTTTGATAGACTAAGACTTTTGCTTCTTGGATCTATTGCTTCTCTGTTATACCAATTAATTATGAGAGTGGATTATTATCATAGTGATTTGTCATTTTTTATTAATAACAATGACTCAGAGGAAAAGTTACCATATTCTCATGAGCATGTATAGTACGTACTCTTTTAGGACCCGAACCAACTCCCCTCACCCCCTGCTATGAATCAGTGTTCAGTATTATTGTCACTTTGGGTGGTGTTTAAACATACATTTCCAGGAGTTTTACACAGTGTGTTTATGCCTGTGAGTGTGCCTGTGTGCACCTGTGTGGGTGTATGTTTGGACTGGGGAAGGGATAGAGGTAAAGTGCAATTTTAAGGGGATGGAAAGTCAGTGATATTTGATGCAGAGGACTGGAAATTTAAAGTGAAAAATAAAGGCTTTGAATGTTTTCTCCCTTAGTAAAATGAACTGACCGCATCATACATATTTCCACAAAGAATATTTATGAATATAATGCAGAAATTATAAAAGCGAGTAAACTTTCTAGAAATGGAAGAAAAATATATGACTGAAAAAATGACGCAGAGTGAAGAAAACACTTTTTGAACAAAATTTGAAGCACAGTGTCCAGCTGCGATAAAGTTTTAACAGTACAGGCTGAGCCATTTATAGATTACAGTACTTTTAATTTTGTCAGTGTTACAAAGTGTTGATGTTGATAAAGAATTTGTTGATGTCATATCAGTATCTCCACGTGGAGAAGTGCTCCCGGATGATTAGTTAGGTTTGGGGCTGGCAGGCAGAAGAGAAAAACTGCATCCTGGGCTTTCTGAAATAGAGTTGCCATTGCTGAACCTTCGCTCCCTGTAGGAGAAATCCTGACAACCCAGGGCAGAAACTGTTCTTTTTCTTCATTTATTTTAAAAAGTCTTTTGTGTGTTTTTGCCATCATGGACATCTTCAAGTATGGTTGATTAAATTAATAGTACTTTCAAAGACACTCCAGGAACTAAAGTAGCCTTCCCATGTAAAAATGTTTTGCTTTTGTACAATTTTGTACAGTATTTAAAAACTGAACCATCTAACATGTTACTTTCTGTTTCAAACCAAAGATCTAAGTCCCAGAAGGCCTCCCTGGTGTTCAGGAAAGCAAGCTTAGGGGTCAGACCAGGACTTTTTAAAAGCAAGGCCTCCATGCCTAATAGCTGACCCTGGCTTTGGTTTGCTTTTTGTCTCCAGTTCTGGCTGTCATCTGTTGTGCCATCATATAGTTGTCTTACTTCTCTTTCCGCCTTGCTGCAGGCAGTTGATATCAGTGAAGGTGTTTGGTCTGAATGACTTGAGGGCTCACAACTTGTTGTGTTCCGAGGTGTAAGCAGATGTGCCACACTTTAAATGCAATTTTTTTGAAAATTTCTTTTTTATTTTTGTTCCTAGTAACCATACAAACTAATATGCTTCACTATGACACTTGTATGTATACTTTATTACCATGGATCTCATTCCCCAGCAGAACATATTAATACATTTCTGAGATTTTACTTAGAAGAACTGTCATTTTATTTTTTGGTATCATTTGGTAATAAGTCAGTATATTATTTATGGACTTTTAAAAGTTACTTGATAGAATGGATTTGAAGAAAAGGATAAAATATAACTATTCCATTGATTTTTTTTTCCTGCTTATGAACATACTGTGATTACTGGAGAAAATTAGAAAATGTAAAAAGAAAAGTAAGACTGAAGAACTCCTAGGGTGATGTTGAGAAATAATGCAAAGTATTTAATTAATTATGCTTTAGAAGATTTTAAATAGGTATTCATATTTCTTGAAGAAAATATTATTGAATATGCTGTTTTGTAAGTTTCTTCAATTTAAAAAATTAAAAATATTGTCATATGTAGTTACTGTGAAATAATTATAGAATATAGTAAAAATGAAAACAAGTTTGAAATGTTAGCTTAGCTACTCAGAGATGTTAATGGTTATCTTGTTTTATTTCTTCCCCTTGCAAAATTTACATCATAAAATTCATACTTTATTATAAGTCCACATGAATTCAGTGACATTATTTCATAACAAGCCAAGTCATGGTTCTTTTTAGTTACATTACTTTAAAATTTTATTTTTTTGCAAATAAAGTATCCACAAGCCCATCACCATGCCAAAGGAATAGAATGTTTGGCAACAGCATATATGGCCCCTAGGTGTGAGATACTTTTTGAACATTAGCATCTCATTAGCATTTCTTCACATATTACTAAATACTCTTCCTCACAAAAGTTTTGTTTTCCAAATGACTGCATCATCTGTATAAAAGCAACAAGTACTGCATCTGAAAAGTTCAGAGAAAACAGTCAAGGAAAACAGCCTGCTTCCTTTGTCCTGGTCTAACCATCTCCATTAGGAAAATGTCCTACCTGTTTGTCCACCTATCATACCCATCTATCTATCCTCTGTCTATTGACCATTTATCAATCATTTACATTTAATTATAAACCATATAGTGTATATAGTTACTTTTAAAATGATAATGGGATCAAATAGTAGCAAATGTTTAATTTTCTTGTTTTGTTTAACAATCTATCATTTCCATGATGCACATGTTCATCAGCATGATAATTTCCCTTTTATTAAATAAAATTGTCCCTTGAGAAAAGCATCAGTTTATTTGTGGTGTGTGTGTGTGTGTGTGTGTGTGTGTGGGTGTGTAATGTGTGGAGATTAGAGGACAACCTGCAGGAACTGGGTTCTCTGCTCCCTTGTATGTTGTTCCAGGGCTTGAGCTCATGTTCTCAGGTTTAGTAATAAGTGCCTTGCCCAGCTCAGCTTTCTCACCAGCCCTGCTTGATTGTTTTTTATAATTTCATATTGTCCTACTATGGACATTGCACAGGTTGTCTGACAGCTATAGTTATGGTTACTGCCAATTTTCTGTTGTTATTAGCAACATCTTGTTAAGCCCCGCTACAGCTTAATCTTTGCACATATCTGCAACTATTCAGTTTACATTCTCAGATATGCGTTGCAGGTTGATCCTCTTTAAAGCCAAAATGCCTCTAGAAAGGCTCAGTCAGTTCATTCTTAACCCTAGCATGTGAGATCACTTTACCACATCTCTACCAACACATTGTCATTGTTTTTAACCACTGTCAGTGTGACATGTAGAAGATGACAACATGTTTTTAGTATAATTTACATTTATTTGATTAGTAGTTAAATGGGATACTTCATATTTTGGACTGTCTGCATGTCTTTCTTTTAAAAAATACATTTCTTGCTCTTAACTAAATGCCATTAGGTTGTTTCAGGAATCAAATGAATGAATGCACACACACACACACACACACACACACACACACACACACACACACACACACACACGACAGCTGACCACAAAGAAATGCATGTTATTCAAATGGATATTTTAAAGAAATATTTATTTACTTGTTAAAAATTTTTAACTCTTTGTTATAGATGGTATAGACTTTTCTGCATTTGTGTCTTTCTTTTAGAGGCAGGCTTCACTGTATTTCCAGATAGTCTGGGATCCCTGGGCTAAGGGGATGATACTCCCATGGTAGCCTTCTGAATATCTGGACTGTAGTGTGTACATCCATGCCAAGCTAAAGCTAACTGTTCAAACTATATTACTCCAATACCCAACCCCCGTTTTGAGACAGGGTCTACCTATGTACTCAGTCTGGCTTGAAACTCCCGATGTGGACCAGGCTGACTTTGAACTCACAGGGATCCTCCTGAGTGCGGGAATTAAAAGTGTGCACCACTATGACCAGCATAATCCATCTTTTAATGTCACACTTATTATAAAGTTCTTAGAGACATTTGGATTTGGTTTTCAATTTATGTTGTTTATTTGCCTCTTCTTTTGATTAATGAGATTTCATGTTATTTGCATGGAATTATCATTTTTCATAGTTTTCCGTACTGGAAATTCAATGTAGGGCTTCATGTGTACTGAGAAGTCACTAAACCACTGGGTTACATTCCTGAATTCACATCTGGATCATTTTATTAACTCTCTTCTTCTGCTTCCCTTAAAAACAGCTTAGGTTTGCAATTTTAATAGAATTGTATTACATTTATAAAACAAGCTGATGGTAACCTTATAATTTAAATTAAAATTAATTCTTAAATCTAGCTCTCTCCTGTAGGATGTGGTGAAGGGTCTCTTGAGTGCATGAGTTCTAGATTTCTAGACAGAGCCTAGATTTTGATAGACTACGGAACTGACTCCCTGAGCTGGTGTGCAGATTTAGACTCTTACCAACAGTTTGAAACCACAGAGCTTTGGTCTGTTTCTTCTCTGTCTCTCATAAGGTGCAGTGTCACTCTAATAAGTTTAGAATTGATGTTTTTTGGAAAAGAAATATTTTTACTTTGAAAGTATGCTAATATTTTCTAAATGTGGAGGAGATAAACAGCATGTCAAACTTGCTGCACAGACAGTGAAACCCTGACTCCCCTTCTACAGCTGTGAAACAGCCAGAGGAGGCAGATGCCCGTGTACTTGGGTGGAGTCATGTATGCACCACAGCAGATAAGGACAGTAATAAAGAACCCCAACAATTGTTATCTTTAGATCAGGTCTTCTAGGGGCAATTTTCCCCATATTTTAAATTGTTTTATTCTTGTAAGGATGCTTGTGATCATTTGATAAGAACAAATGTTGTGTGCTTACTTATGGAGTTTCTCTCCTCCATCCAATGTGTCCTTTCCCCCCCCAAATTTTCCTGTCTTCAGCTTTATTCTGAAGCCTCTTTCCACTTGTTTTGGCGTTCTTTCTGCCCTCTTACAGTGTTCTTTCTACTTTTATGAGTTTTGATGAAAACAGAGTGTTCATACCCTGTCTGGTGACTTGTGTAAGTTCTTTGTGTGTAGGAACCCAGAGTGTCGTTGATGTGAACTAGCAAAGTTTAAAGAGGCTTTGAGAAGTGTTTGTTACTAATAGGTTCTTTTTTTTTTCAAATAAATTTGATAGAATTTTTCTCATTAAAAGCCGATGATAGCAGTAATTGTTTGAAGTTCCAGATATGCTTTCAAACTTCACTCTTCAAACCTCATGTTAATCATCATGTTGCACTGACTGACTTTTATCCTATAATATTTTTATTTTAAATTAATGTAGCATAGGCTGTTTTGAAGTTCTGATCCTCCTACCTCATCTTCTCAGATCTTGGCACTGAAGATGTGTGTTACTGTGCCACACCCATCCTATATGTTTGACCATGATTGTCTCCTTTTCTAAAACAAACGATATACAGTGACAAACAGCAGTCATTACAAAAATAGTAAGTGGAGAGAAGTATGGAGAGAGTGGAGAGGAACAATCAGATAAATTACAATACAGATGGTCATTCCTTTAAAAAAGTTGACCCCCCCAATGCAATTTTATTCTGCTGTTTCTTTGGTTTTGAGGTTGAAATAATTGTTTTGCTACATTAGGGTTTGTTGGTTTCATATTGCACAAATATCTCCTCATCCGTCCTTAAAATTAAATTTTAAAAGATTAATTTATTTTTATTTAATGTGTTTGAATGTTGGCAGCATTGTGCCTGCATTACTTGTGGATGCCAGGGAAGGGTGTCAGATCCCTTGAGACTGGAGTTACACTGTTGAGAGACAACATGTGGGTTCTGGGACCTGAATCCAGGTCCTCTGCAGGAGCAGTCAGTGCTCTTAACTGCTGAACTGTTTTTTCTCTTGGTCCGCATATTATAAGTATATAAAGTCTTTGAATCACATTGTGACATGTTTAAGCAGTGGGCTGAGAAATAAGACAAAGTACTGGGTTTGAAAAAAAATAAGGGCATTAATACTGAATTATAATTTTTCTTTTAAAAAAATGAATCCCACATATTATTTGAAGTACCATATATTTTATTCTATAAAGTTAATGTTTAAAACGAGTTCACTATACATAGTTGTAATTTTATCTGACAAATCACCAAGACTGAAGAAGTTTTAGAAAGGAAAGCTGGAGACCTGGGAATAGGTGACAGTGTAAGTCAGCTCCTGCCATCAGAAGAAATGATGTGAGTTAATAAGAGGTCAGGTCAAGTCCCTCCTGATGACAGCTGTTGAATAGAAAGAATTTCCTATGCTCTTGGTAGACTTTTGTAGGATTTCAACATTTCATAAGAGTTACGTCTCAGATGTTTGCATAGTAGTCTTAAGACACTGAAGGATGACGAGAGCCATGAGGAGCTCAGAGAAAAGAGCTGCCTTCTGTGGTTTAAGCAAGTGTGACACAGTGTAGTGTTATGAGAGGATTTGGGAATAGATGCTGGAGAGTTGATTGAGTTAAACATGGATCAAAGTCACAGTTTTTACATTAGTCATCATGTGCCTTCCCCTCCCTTTTTTCTCCTCCCCTCCCTGTTCCTGCTATTTCCTTCCATTTCCCACTCTCACTCATCCTCCTCTCTCTTTCTTTCTTTCCCTCCATTCCTCCTCTGTCTTCCCCTCACCTTTCTTTGCTCTCTTTTTTTTGTTTCCCTTCCCTTCTTACCCCTCCTTTATTTCATTCCTTTTATTTCCCTTCCTTTTCTCCTCTTCTACTTTCCTTACCCTCTTCTCATTTTCTCTTTTCTTCTTTCCCCTCCCCTGTCCTCCTTTCCAGTTTCTTCTTTCTAGCAAATTATTATATTATAGCACTTAGGACATTACATATTTTGAAAAGTAAGTGTGTGTGTGGCCAGAGAATAACTTTCAGGAGTTATAAGTTTTCTCTTTTCACTATGTAGGTTCCAGGGAGAGAACCCATGTTGTTGGCTTGGGAGGAAGTGCCTTTACCTGCTGAGCCATCTCTCTATTTATACATAATGTGTTTATTTACTATATTTGTTATATACCATTGGATTTAAAAATTTCAGAATTAAGTATGTTTAAGTCATACACCCACAAACTCTTGAGGTACAAATTGGTTAGTTACTGGATGGGATTGTGCCTCTGGGAATGGTAGAAACTCATCTGTAAGGTTCACTCTTCCCTTGCAGGAAAAGACGTTTACAGATGACAAGAGTTAGCTACAAGTGGATTCTTGATTTATTTGGGAGTGAGAAAAATAACACAGAAGAGGAAGTTAGACACTGGGATAAGAACAAAGCATGAGAGGAAGAATAGGCTATCTCTGTTTTGGACCCATGTCTAAAATCCATTACTTTGTATATGGAAGTGAGCATCATGTCTTGTCCTTGGTGGCTGTTGCTGAATACAGAGACTTTATTAGCCATATAACTCAAGTGTTTGGTGTCATTACTCATATTTTATGGTGAGATTGTATTTTTGTCACATTGTTGTTAATAGCATTCTGCATAGTGTCATCCAGCCACCTCCCACTATAAACTACATTTGTGAAGAGTACATTTTTAAGAAAGTGTTTATGTCATATATACCATCATGGCAAATGCCAAACATCATTCACATTAGTAATGTGAGTTTTTATAGCATCAAGTGAAGTATACAAATGAAATATCTTCACAGTTATTGGCAGGGATTCATAGTAAGGGAATGCTAGAATCTGAATTATTCTATCTAGGTGTTTGGCAGGTGATAACCTATTTACTATTAATCTAAGCTGAACAATCTTTTTTTTTTTTAAATCACTATTTTGAATCAGCTGAGGAATACCCAACTCTCCTGTCATTGTCCTCTGCACTTGTCCTTTTTTGAAAGTACAGTGCCCAGCTCTCTGTGACTAGGGCTTGTTGCTCCTTCCTTGGAGTCAGTCACTGTACTGTCTCTGTACTGGGCTTATCTTTCAGTGATCTTGGAGAAGCAGTCTTCCCAACAGAGTTCACTCTCAGCTGTCAGTCCAAACCTTTGCTAATGCTCCTTCTTCCTTATAATGCTGCTGGTTCTGCCCAATTCATTCTGCAGTTGAAAAGCCACTTTCTTATTCCCTTTGCTTCTTTCTTCCTGTGCCACTCATTTATTGTTATTCCTTCTCCCCTAGAAGACACACACTATTATATAATTTTTAAAAAAGTCTTTAATATATTCCGATATAGTTTGTTGCCCCACATAGTCTGATTAGGTAAGGAGACTGGACTTATAAACTTGCTTTTTCTTAAGTCTTGTGTTATTTATTATGGTCATTTTGAGTAGTCTGGCATTTACAATCTGCATCTTTACTAGGTTTAATAATATAGATTGGGTGCTGAGGGAAAGATTTGTTGACAGAATGCTTACTGTGTAAGCATGAGAACCTGATTAATCTTCAGAACTCATGTTAAAAAAAACAAAAGACTAAAAAACAAAACAAATTCTTGCAATCTTAGGTTGCAAAGGCTGAGACAGATCGATCTCTGGGCTGGTTAGACAGCCGAGCCTATTTGATGAGTTCTAGGTCAGCCAGAAAGCCTATTTTAAAAAGCAAAAGGCAGGGTAATAAAATATTTCAGTGTTACCAAGTCTGATGACTTGAGATTGATCCCTGGGACCCACATAGTTGAAGGAAAGAATCAACTGGTGGTGTCCTCCTCTGCCATATTTGTTCCATGACACATACATCTGAACACACACACTAAATAAATAAAATGTTACAAAAAAACCCACCAGTAATGCCTGAGGAATCACAGCAGAGGTTGTTCTCTGACCTCTTCATGCACCGACACATAAGAGCAGGCACACACATTTATACACATGCATACCCACCACACAAATAGCATAGCATACCCCATTCAACCATCCAGCAGAATGCTGTTGAATTAAATTTTTTAATGTAGACCAATCAAGGAAGCAATGTAGACCAGTTAAACTAGTGTAAAATAATGAATTTGGAGTTTCATGTCATTTGACAAGTACTTTTATAATAATGATTGTTGAGATCCAAGATTATCTATGGGCAAGATACTGTGCTGAAGACTTGTAGATATGTTGCACAGTTTAATCTCTTACATAATTTCTACAAGCTGTGTTTTATTATGTTGATTTATGATAAAAACATATAAAGCACAGAGGTCAAATAACTTGCCTGGGACCACAAAACTAATAGGATGAGAATGAGTCAGGGCAGGCAAGCTGTTTCGAATGCTATGCTACAGAACCTTGATCATGTTGGATTGTAGAGGTGAGATTTTGATAGGAAAGGGTGTGTAATGCTGGTCCATAATGGAGTTTATAAAAAAGCTTCACTCTAGAATGAAGTCAAGACCATATGTAGATGAATTTATGATGTGTATTGCATAGTATTTCCATCTGTACATATATCCACTCATTCTTTGGAAGTTAAGGTTTCTTAACAGGGTATTCATGGAACACATATGACATATCTGTGAGCAACAGAGAAAACCCAGCCCTCAGGAAGCCTATATTCTAGGAGATAGAGACAGGCAGTATCATAAAGGCAATCCAAGCAAGTAAAGTTATATCTTTTAAGTTAGAGGTAAAATTACTTGGAGCAGAATAAAAACAAGAAATGGAGACAGACAAAAGAAGTGTTTAGGTATCTTGGAAACAGAATTCCAGGTAGAAGGAGTGCAAAGTCTTTGCCAGTGCAAAGACCCCCTACCCTAGGAGGGGAGGAAATGAGACCAGCATATTCCGGAACAGGGGTGAGGGCTAGCATGATTGGAGTCAAATGAGTGAAATAACAGGAACCAGAATAAACAAAGACATGTACTCGGCACAAGAAATTGTTAGTTATTTTTAAATTTAGCATACTTAATGTTGGAATTCACTGTGATACATTCAGATATGTATATGATTGTACTTTGCTTAGGGTCAGTCACTTCCCTCTCTACTCCCCTTCTTTTCTTGGTGGCTCCCTCACCCCTCCAAATAGTTGTTTTGCTCTCTGCTTTTGTTGTAGACATATCTCAGGAATATATGCATATGCTGTGTATGTATATACACATAGTCAAGTCTGGATTTCATCTGCGAGAGCAAGCATACCTTGCCTGTTTTCCCCCTCCTCTCTGGAAGCCTCAAGGGAGAAGTGTGGTTGCACCCCATGTTATAACTTTGTGGATGATTTGGGCACCAGTGGCATCACGAGGTTTCTGTGAAGAAGGACTAGCTCTCCTTGAGAACCGCAAACATGACACAGTACAAGATGAGCATGTTCAGAACATGGTGCTCTTCATTGCTTTGTTTTCCTAGTTCTATCTTGAGTCCAATGGAGACCCAGAGGTATAATTATCCTGAAAGTGAAAATGTCAACAAAAAATGCAATTGAAATAAAGTTCACTTCTGATTCAGAGACAAATTAAAAGAGCTATATCTCAAGCAGAATGCCTGGGTTTAAAGTGTACCTCACAGGGGTCCATAGTGCATGCTGAACCCTGAGGAAACATCACAAATACAGAGTTCCCTTCTCTCACACATGACAAACCTCTCTGTGGAAGTTGATTTATTCAAGCAGCTATCTGATGGTGGGTATTCTAGTAAGAACTTTGTTTATTCATTTATTTATTTTGAAACAAAGTCTCACTATGTAATGCAGGTAGCCTTGATTTGTGGTAATCCTCCTGCCTCAGCCTTCCAAATGCTGGAATTATAGACATGTACCACCATGGTCTGCTTGAATGTTCAATCCCTACCAAGGCTCTAAGAAGGTCTATGAAGGATCATTAACTTTGATGAAGGGTTGGAAGTGTTTTCATGATCTCTCTCATACTTTTCATGAAAATTTTTTACTTTTGTTATATTTTATCTTTTAGTGGGTTAGGCATAAAAAGAAAAAAAAAAAGAAAGGAAGGAAGGAATGGAAGAAGCAGGGCTATGGATGTAGCTCACAGGTAGAGCACTTACCTGTGTTTTAGCCCTAGCATTGCAAATTAACAAACACCAAAACCAAAGCAATAGTAGCAAAACCCAGATGTAGAACTTATAGATAGTGACACTGTTGAAGAAAAGAACCCCTGCCCATTAAAACAGTCATTCATCTCGAGGTGCTCATCACATTTTCCTGGTCAATTTGTACTGAGCCCCATGTAGAAAGGGACTGTGATAGGCCACAGCTTATGAAGTAATTTGTTCTCTGAGCCACTGAATAATAAAAACAGCAAATTTAGGTCCCACATATAAATCTTCGTCTTGCAATTTGCTTGCAGTGTTCCTTTTCAATATCAGTCTCTTGTCTGTAAATTGGATATAATATTCCCTGTACCTGTCATAGACTTGGAAAGATTAAGTAAGAAATCCCTTTCATTTCTTTCTCTACTTGAATTCATTCTTTATGACACAAAAAGCACTTCTATATGTGTAGGTTGATGCGATTGTATGTAGATCATTTTATAATTGGCTCCTTTTGCAGGATGTCAGGAGGTAAGAATGGAGAGACCTCTAGCCATCCTAGCAGCTGATTAAACACTGTGTGGGAGAACTGGAAAATGGGAAGGATGGCAGATGAAATTCTGGCAAAGAGAACAGTCTAATCCCAGAGGACATTTGAACAACCGCCTGGGCTCTTTGGCTATACTCAGAGCAGTGCAGGACAAGAGTCCTGCTGCTCAGCACACCGTCCACGCTGTATGCATTAAGGCTTGGCTTTAATGAAGTCATGACCACTTGTTCAGCACTGCATATGGCTAGATGTGATTCCCAGCTGCCCTGTGGGTTAAAGTGTAAACAATGAGTAGATTGTTATGTTTTCCTATTAAGCCCAGAGCGTGATCTCATGTCTGTGCCACACATGTCTGTAACCAGAAATGTCCCTACTCCTGGTCTCATGGAAGGGAAGTAAGTCTGTGTCTGAAAATGTCTGAATTCATTAGTCTGAGGGTTTTTTGCTCATGTTTTTATTGAAAACAAACAATGAAACATAGACATAAAAAGTCATGAATATCATCAATAGGTGTCAACATGACACCAAACAGATGATATATACTAGAACTAACATTTTGCCTCAGGACCAAGACGTCTGTACATCTGGCATTTTCTCAGAAGATCACATCCTTATAGTCCATGGTTATAAATAAAGAAAGTTGCAGAGCCTGGGAACTGAAATGTGCACAACACTGCGATGAATGACAGAAAACACCTATCTGCAGAACTGTTTCCTAAAATTTGGCCCAGTTGCTAGTATGTTGATTAATTTGTGTTCTAAGTTTTGTTGTTCTGTATTGATCAGAAATGCTATTGTTGTGCATATGTTTGCCTCGGTGAGTGTAGCCTAGGTGAGTGCTAGTCAGTGATAAGCTTAAGTATCAGCACTATAGCTTCTTCAGTGTTTGAGACAGGATCTAGGCTAGGATAGCTGGTTACCATCTCCTGGGGATTCAATTGTCTCTATCTCCCATTTCACCACAGGAGGTCTAGGATTACTGATGTATGCATTACCATGTCTGGCTCTATATCTGTTGTGAGAATTCTAACTCAGGTCCTTAAGATTGTACAGCCACCACTTTACTCACTAAGCCATCTCTTCAAGTCTTAAATGGCATTGATTGTGTTTTATATTACAGATATTTCAAATGTTTATATAATGGGAATGCTAAATGAAGTCCCGGGATTTGAAATCTGTAGAAGGAAAAATTTATTTATGATAATTTCAGTTAACATTCTAGATAATACAAGTTGTCTGTACTTACTACTTATTCTTCGTAGCGGTTCTAAACTAAAAACATCTCCATTCTACAGGCAAGGAAGCTGAGGCTCAAGGACTTTAAATAAATTTTTAAGGCTACAAAAGACTGGTTTCTTAGCAGGGTATACTAATGTCTCTGTGTTGATATTCTTGCTGTGCCTCACTGCTTAAGTCTTTCCTAAATTTCTTTGCAAGATGGCTTGCTGGTCTCTAAACTTGATAATAGTCCTGAGATAATACTCATGCCAATGTCACTGCTTTTCATGTGTGTAAACGCTATCTTTCACATTGAGTTATGTCTGTTAAGTGGCAGGTTCTACCTGATTGTGATTCCAGTTTGCAGAAGGGCAAAATAATACCAGAGAGAGTGTTGATTTTCCATGTCAGATACTTCTCAGAGACAAAGCTAGAAAGGTTTTATCCTTAATTTGGCAATCCTGTCCAACCTCTGTGGTTTGTCCCCAGGGAGGCTGATTTAGCACAGAGAACGGTGACTGCACAAGTGACAGAATATTTCATTAGCCAGTCTAAGAAGGAGGGTCTTTCTTGCCCTGTAAATGCAAGTCTTTGGCCACTCAATCATTTTCTAGAAAATTTCCTTGGGGGTAGGGGTGAGGCTTATCCTTCCAGTCCTGATGCTGTATCCAGGGAACGAATATTCCAATAGAATTATTATTTTTATGAATTAAGCATAGTAGATTTTTGCTGGGATCTCTTAGGCCAGGGCCTTGGTTTAGGAGCTTTTAAAAAATTCTCAAGCTTAATTGGATAGAGAAGTTTGGTGGGGAGTGGGGGAGGGAAGTGTTAGGTTTGAAAAGGACTTTTCTAGAGTTAATTGATTATGAATATTGTACGCTGGTAGTATTATATCCTTTCAAACTGTGAAGTAAGGAGAACAACTAAGCCATCTAGGAATATTTCCTGCTGTCAGGTAGCAGGGAAGCCTGGTGCTATACTGCTAGATCTGAGAACTCTTGGGTGTTGGGGCTGGGTCCTCCATGAAGTAGCTATAGACTTGGAACAAACTGCTTTCCTTCTCTAATTAGCACTTACTTGACAAGTGAGATGGTAGAGATAGATGGCTTGTTTTGTTTTATTTTATTGTTTATTGTTTATTGTTTTGAGTCAGGGACTCACAGAATTTGGCTCCAAGTTCGCTGTGTAGCTGAGTTTGGCCTTGTCCTTCTACCTCTGTCTCCTGGAGGTTTTTGGTAAATTTTATGTGTACTTTTATCATTCATCTCTTTCAAATCTTGTCTCTCAATGTCAATTATTGAAAAATTAAATGTTAAACCATGTTTTTTGATAAGAATAAGAAATATAAATTTGCTACTAAAATAACTTTTGTTAACAGAAGCCCTTAAAAATAAGATTTCAACCTGTTTTTAAGACAATTTCCCCCAGATTATGAGCTTGTAAAATGGTACTAGGCCAGGCTTCAGACCTTAGCTCTTCCACTCACCACCTGCTTAGCTATAGGTCATTTATTTAACAATGAGAATCTGTCTCTGCATCCCAAAACGTTTGTCCCTATTTGCCTAAACACTATTTTTTTTAGATCAGGTTCTGAGACTGGAGGGATCCCTTCCTCAGCTGTGAAGAGTGTCTCTCAGCTGCGGATCTGTGCAGTTCATAAGCTCCCTTTCTATGGATGGTGGAACTGGGCCACAGAGTTGAAGGAAATCTGGGAGGTGGCATCACTTGGACTTAGAAAGCTTGTTAAGGAAGGGACTTTTATCTTGTGTACGACTTTATCTCTAGACTCTAGAACTGTGCCATGTACATATGTATCCATAGTTATCCATTAATTAATAAGGGAGAATAGTGAGAGAGAGATTACTTGGATTAAGTGGCACTTTTCTTATCTAGAACCATGTGCTTACATGTTAGTTGAGCAAGGTGCCCAGGCTTATGAACATCTCTATGACCAGAGGGGTGTTCTGGGCTGTTCTGTGTGGTCATTATAACCCTGGCAACTTCTGAATGAGATAGGTGATGTGTCATTCCTTTAAAGAATGTAAAAAAAATTCTGTGTTCTGAGAAAGAGTCAATGTGCACATTGATCTCTGTTTTCCAGAGAACTTTTGTGGTATGGAATTCCTCAGCTCTGGATAGCTTTCAGTGTTTGTGTTGCGAGGCTCTAGACCTCCCCTATCCTTAAATAGACATTAGCCACTCCTCACAGTGTCTTTGTACACCCTTGCTACAGTTTGCATTCTTCTTGAGAATTAGTATGTCGTTCCACACGGGAGAAGTTGCTGTATTTTCACTATTCTAGTTTTCTCCCAAGTGGTGGTGGGACTTGTGTAATGTGCCTGTGGTCATGCTACACTGCCATTCCTTCATGTGCAGGGGGGAAGAATGAGTGTAGGGAGCAGTGGGATGCCAAGCCCAAGGGTGGTATCCCTTACCTGCTACCCTTCTTTCAGTGGGGAAGGTGTGGCCCTTACTTGAAAGAGCAGGGACAGAGGAGTACCATCTTCATGGGTCACTATGTATTTTTGCAGTCACTTTTACTTTCCTTTTCATAAGTAACACAGGGGCTCACATTACTCTTTTCAAAAGGAACCACATGGTAAAGGAAAGAGCTGTGTGTTTTTGTTGTTTTCCTTTTTTTTTTTTTTTTTAAAGGCTACATGGGTTTCACTTTCAGCTTCACACCCTCAAGCTGGATAGATGTGGGATGTCATCTTCTCTAACTTTGTCTGTAGAGGATGATTGTGTAGAGAGAAGACATCCATCTCACCAAATAGTACAGGAAATAGTATATCGGCTTTGAGAATTGTAAATTGTAAATTTAACTAAAAGCAAACAGCAGTCATTTTCCAACATCTGAATTCTTAAGGGTTTTGGCTGAAGTGAGACTGTCCTGTGGTTTTCTCCTGACTTTTACAACAACCTCCTCAAGCTGAATCTACATGAATCTGCACTGCTCCAGGTTTCCTTGGTGTCTTCACCAGCCACTGCTCTGACCCCCTCACAGCTGTTGTGTGTCAGTTCTGAGGAGGGTGCCTTGTGCTGGTTTAGGATTGCAGAATCTGGTATACAGTTTCAGTTCTTAGCAAACAATGGCTGCTCATTCTGAGGTATGCTATGTAAGTTAGTGTATTACTGAGAGGACGACATGGATGCTTTATAATTAACAGAAACATGCAAAAAATCTGCATTCTTGGCACACATTTTTTTAAAGAGAGGAATACACCTCCATTTTCTTTACTTTTATTTTCCCAGCAGTTCCTTTTGATACTTGCTGTTCAGAATCCCACCCTTCCATTCACATCTCCACAGTTTGTAGCAGGAGTAAAAAATGTTTTTTTTACCATTCTTTTCTAAGGTATAAGATTTGTTTAGCAGGGCAGTGGTAGAGCACCCCTGTAATGCCTATACTCAGGAGACAGAGGCAGGTGGATCTTTGATTTTGAGAACAGTATGGTCTACAGAGAGAGTTCCAGGACAGCCAAGGCTACACAGTGAAACTCTGTCTGGAAAAACAAAAACCAAACCAAACCAAAACAAACCAAACCAAAACAAAACAAAAAACAACAAAAAAAAAATCACTTATGTTGGAACAATATGTTCCAACAATCCAACAACATGAAGTAGTATTGAAAAGTAGTCAAGGATATGCTGACTCTGGAGTGAGCGTTTGTTGATGTGGAACTTAGATCACTTAGCTCTGATTTTTTATTTCCTTCAGTTTCCTTTGTAAAATAGGATTGGAGAACATATATCACTGTTTTACATAACAGTTGAATTTGTAGACAAATAGTTACAAATCTTCCTACTATTACAAATAGTAGGCAAATCTTCCTACTATTAAAATACTGAAATCATTCCACACTTTGTTTATGTAGCTTAGAATCTACCAGTTTCATGGGGGTCACACCACATCAAGGTACAATTCCTATGCCATCCTGAAAGCTGAGTGTGAAGTATGATATGTTTGGATGATACAGATTGCCCAAGGAACCTACAAAGGATATGTCTCCATGTTAGCTGTCTGGGGGTAACACAGCACCTAAACAGAAGAGGAAATAAATATAAGTCTATCCTGATCAAGTTAAATGGATACTATATAAATAGTAGCAATAGGAAAGTCATGAAAAATTGATGCTTTCCTGAAAAGCTTCTGGAGGAGTTGAGCTATTAGCTGAGCTGGAAGGTGGATCTGGGAACAGGAAGGTTGATGGAAAATGAGGGAGTTGGGAATGCACATACCTAAATGTAGTGGACAGCTTCTGCCAAACAGCAAGGATAGGGTGCTGCATACTACTTCCTGTGTTGTCATGGTGAAGTTACTTAATTCCCAAAGCTTCAGTTTTCTCTTCTGTAAAGTGGGACAAGGATATTTGCCCATGTCAAGCAGTTAGTAGTTTTTGATAGAGTGAATACTTGGGAAACGGCATCATTTGGTTTACACTCTAACAGCTGAAAGCACGGCAGTAGGAACCAAGGCACATAACCACAGCCAAGCTACTGAACTGCTTCACAGCTTAAGGTGGATCATTTGGCAATGAGGTCAATATTGTCTTTACTGTTAATGTTGAGGCTATATAGCTCAGGCTGGCCTTGGACTCTGGATCCTCCTGCCTAGCCTTCCAAGTGTTGGGATGAAACATGTGCACTACCTGGACCTGAAAATGGGGATTAATTAGGTTCTTTGCAGAGTTGTTTTGAGATTTAGTGAGGTACTGTGAAGGATAACTAGTGAACTTAGCACATAGTATGCTCTCAGACCCCAGCATTGTGCTGTTTCTTCTGCAGCTTTGCTTTCTTGCAGAAACTTTCATGGGCAGTTATTCTAGTCTTGCTTCCCTCTGCTCTTCTCTTCGTCTGTCTTCTTTCAACAGCATTTATCAGCTGTGGCTGCAGAGACTGAAAACAGAGGCTAGGAAGAATGTGGAGGTAGAGTAACTGGTCAGCACCACATGCCCAGCAGAGCAGCAAACAGCAGATAAGGAAAGGGCAGCTAAACACACATAAGTATGGCAGCCGGAGCATAAACACACATGCACCCCTTTGACCGAGTCATCCTTATTAAGGCCACGGAGGGATTTTCTTCTTAAGAGGAATTTTGACCACACTGCTCCCTTGGTTAAATTTCTTCATCAACATTTTATCTCCCAGAGGATAAATCCTAACTGCTTGAACAGCATTGAAATCCCTTTTGCTTTGCTGGCTGCTTGTCTTTCCAGACTTTCCCCTGATACTTTCCCAAGATACCCCGTATCTCTGCTGCTTTGAAGTTTTTATTCCCAGGGTGCCTTTACACATCATGGATTCTCTTCTTCCTACCAGACACATTTCTACTCATCCTTCAGGAACCCACTGAATGGGACTTCTGTTCTCCTCTGAATGAGTCATTTGCACTTCTGGGTTTCCAAAAATGTATCTAGAGAGCACCTGCCTATGTATATTGTCTTTCAGTGATTTTTGCCATATTTATATTTCTTGCTATGGTGCAAAGCAAATGGTCCTGACTTACATTTGTTCAAATTACAGTTTGATATCTTTATTATGGCACAAAATGATACACCTTTAGTAGAAGCTATACTTCAAATGCTACATGCATGTTTTTCTTATCCCAGGATAGTAGCCTAAGGTGTGGTTTACTCAGCCATTGCTGGCATAGCAGCAAGCCACAGCTCCTACTCAGATACCAGTCACAAGATACAGCAGTCAGTGCTGCACAGGGCACATGGTTGCTAAGCTCTGCTACTTGGAAGATGAGGCATATGAAATACAGTTTTGACTTGTAAGCTTCCAAGTCATCTTGTCACAAGATGACATTTATCACAAGATGAGGCACATGTGTGTCAGATGTCACAGTATTATATACCTCTATGAGTATGGTAGTCATGACAGTATATGATATGGAGCAGGTAGTAAATATTTCTGTGCTACATTAAAGAGGTAGTGGGCTCAGGTCTGATGAGTTCTAGGTCTTGCTGGCCAAAGTTTGAGGATTACCATAAAGCCACTGCCTCATAAGAACTAGTTTTGTACATGAAGAACTTAGAACAACAAGAAAAATTTTATTTTTTCCCCTCAAGAACAGAGTCTTTTCTTGGCAAATTCTCTAACATTATTTAAAATCCATTAATTTTCTTTCCTCTGGTGGACTGTTTTCCTAGATCATATAGTCTAGAAATGTTGACAAAAGCTGATGATCTGTCACTTGATCTGAAGGTGTACATCAGTGGTGCCTCATCTCTAGTTCTCTTCCAGCTTGGAGACAGGTTAACTTGGACCACCCTTTGTTTCTCATAGGGTGTGTGTGTGTGTGTGTGTGTGTGTGTGTGTGTGTGTGTGTGTGTGTGTGTGATAGGAATTCCCCATTGGCAGAGTCATCTGCATGTTCACAATAAAACTGAATTTTTCTGTAGCATATACTTTTTTTTTTAATAATAAAACAGTATAACAATTCACCTGATATTATATAATTTGAAAGTGATGGATGGAAAGAAAATGACAGGGAGGTTGGTCTCCTACTCATGGTTTATTAGCTCTCTGCTGTGTTTAATGGTTTATCAGGGTCAAATTATTTGAGAAGAAAACTGACTAATGTGGTCAGAGACATCTTTTGTTCTCTCTGGCTCTGGCCATTTTGGGGAGTAAATAAGCTTTTTTTTTTCTGTATACACTCTGCTTGGGAGCTGTAATAAGTGAGTGCATACTGCAGTGCGGTGACCTTCAGCCAACCAGAGAAAGACACCTCTTCTAATCAAAGGCAAAAGCCACGATCTTTCTTGTTGTAACTTACTGTTGACACAAGAAAGGCCAGAGAGATTGACATCAATCTCTATAGAAACCATTAACCAACGCTGAATAAATCTGCAGCATTGAATCCATATGCATGCTTGCTTTTATTATTCTTGACCTATGGGCACACTTGAGCATTTTGTGGGCTTTGTTTTAAAAGGAATGTTTAAAATGTAGCTAGTTATTATGGGATTTCATTGGTGAAATAAACTGTTTGGGTAGTCTAAATAAAGGAATCTGTATTATTTTGCATCCCCGAAGCATGATTTGCTTAGGTGTGGCTTGGTTTGATTCCAGATTAGCACACAGCAGAGACTGTCACTTTAGCTGGGTGTAGCAAAAACCAAGTAATTTTATACATGTTTTCCAAATGATGTGCAAGTCATGTGTCATTTGATTCTAACTGTGACTTTATTGGCTTCTGCTCTTAAAAAAATTCTTTAAAGCCTAAACAATGACTGTGTTGGCGGCAAAGACATGTGTGTTTAAGAATCTCCCAAACTCAGGTTGCTAATACTTGCCAGACAATTTGTGACCGTGTGCTTAGCAGAAATAGGCTCTGTTAGTCAGAGCCTCAGTGTTTTCAGCTCCTTTTCCTGACTCCCCCACCCAGAAATCTCAGTTCTAGTTGAGGAGGGTGAGGAAACAAAAATGCTTTTCATTTCTTTCTCTGCTGTACATTTTCCAGTTTGGGTGACTAAAGCTGGCCAGGGTGCCTATTTTTGGAAAGAGGAATTAAGATACTTTGGAGAAAGTACTGCACTGTGTGCTGGCATTCCAGATGGCCAAACTAGAGAAGAACCAAGCCCAAGGTTTTGAGGCTTTCGTGCCAATGATGACCTCATGAGGTCCAGCCTGGAGAAAGGGAGACATAGTTCTCCAACAATGATGAAGAATGGCTTCTTCCTTTCATATTTCTATTGAGTGATCTCCAGTGTCCTTCTCTTTTCCTGTCTCTGACAAAATTAGCCCTTTATAATTAACAATTGTTAGATTTTTGGCTTGTTTCTCAGACTTCTCTTAGAGCCCCTTTCACCCCATCTACTCATTGTGTCCTCTCCTCCACACACAAAAAAAACTGTGATATTTTTCTCTTTGGCATTCCTGTCTTTTCCTAGCAGGCCTTTCTAGTAGGGACTGTGGGAGATTTTACACTTGATTTGTTGAATCTGAACTCTTTGCTGTAAACTCTCACACACAGAAGGAGCTATCTTTATAAATGACAGAATGGACCTGGCCTGAATGGCGCTTTGTTTACTGTTTTCCTAAAAGGGGCCCCTCTATATTTCATCTGTCAAAGTTGCTTTTCTTTCTTTCAACAATGCTTGATTGTTTTCACAAAAATTCAGGTTCCACAGACAGGAGAATTCTGTATTATATTTTCCTGCCAAATTCCGATCTCTGTTTTCCTTCCCCTGTGCTCACAAAGGGCTCATAACTTACTGTCAACTGTGAGGCCGACCACAAAGCTCCACTGTTGCTCAGCAAATAGGCTCTATTGCATGATGGCTTGACTAGCTTGTAAAGTTTGCTTAACTGTAGCAGCAGTGGCAGAAGGCATGTGGGTACTGTATCTCCCCACAGACCAGGATTCTTCCCTTCTTCCACTGACTTTTATGCTTTTTAACTCTTAATTGTTGAGCAGAATTGACAGTGCTTTGTTTAAGCAGGCTAGATGCTGTTTGAAGCTATGGCAACAGTAGCCTGAACTCAGGAGAGAATAATTAGCCTTTTTTTTTAAAACATATATATGTGATATATATGTATATATCACATATATATATATTTAAATTTTTTTTTGTTGGCAGTTAGTGGTTTTTGTAATTTGGGAAGGTGTCAAAGGGGCTATGCCCTCAAGTTCTGAAGTTCTGGCTGATGTGCCAAGAGAAAGCCGGATTGAAGAGTGGAGGAGCAGCCACTTCGTGTGAGTGATTTGTGCCTCTTTCCGCTGTCACAGGTCTTAACTGTGTTATTTTCCCTTCTAATTTTCTAAACTTCAAAGCCTACCTGATTGGGTGGGATGATGGTGTGTGTGGAGCCGCTGATGTCACGGTAATGAACTAATAACTTGAAAGGCATTTTTGTATGACATTTGTAATCTTGCTAGAGAATTGTAATGGATTTAAAAAAAGATTTGATTTTCCTGGGGGTTTAATACATACACCTCTTTGAGTAATGTCTATTAGATTTTTTTTTAAAACATGCACTTATTTTTTTTTCCTGTGTAGTGTAAGGTCCTGGTATGTTATTATGTAGGAAGAGTCACAGACTTCATACATGAGCTTTTTCAGCCAGATCAGCCTGTCCCCCACCTCTTGATGTTTTCTAAGGCATGCTGCATCTGACAAGGTACCTTACTGTGGTAAAGATTACTTCTCTAGTGAAAATATTTCACTGTAACAAACATTCCAAATAGGAACAACTGACAAGTAAGCCACTGGGTAATTACTGGTGTGTTTTAACTATATAACTTAAAGTGGCCAATGCTCACAGGCAATTCTAACTAAGAAAGACTGCTATCCTACCGGGATTTACAGTGTTGAACATCATACCAATATTAATAAAGGTTTTTTCTATGAGACTGTAGTGAATTGAATTGACTTCTGAGAAATGCATCCCAACAGTACTTCATTAATTCCTTTCACTTCAACCCCCTTTATTTTGTCATTTGTTTCTTCTACATTTTTTTCTGAGCAACACATACCCTGAGTTTGTTCCCTGTAGTGCTTGGCAAAGTTCAAAATATTTATTTTTTCTTTTCTTGTCCAGCTGCCCTAGAAACCTCACTGTTTATGAGCTCTGTCCTCAGGCGAGTTTATCCTGTTGGGACATTCAGCTTCAAATAATGCAAATAGGCACCCCAAACTGCAGTGAATAGTGTTTTTGACTGAGCCTCAGCGAAGAACATCTATTTTGCAATAATGAAGTCACTAAAACTCCAAACAGGCCACATTGCTTCTTTAAAGTAAATGGTGGTGAGAGGATAAATGTCATGTCTTCAGCCAGCCCATGAAGCGGCACTGTGATTCTTTAACACACTGATAGGAACTGGATCCTCCACTTGATTTAGAAACAGAAAAACTGGTGTAAAATGAGATACACTTTGTAGCCTCTCACATGGGGCCAGGAACTGCTGCTGCTCAGGGCATTGGTTTCCCAGAAAGAAAAGAAGTGTGTACTCTGAAAAGCATCCATGCACATCAGGGAACATAGTGCTTAACACTTTCTATGTACTGTCAAGTTAATATAAGTACTAATATAAGTATGTTTTACAATAAGGTTGTTTTGCTTAAAAATCAATTCAAAACAAGTGGGTTACAGTATCTAAATCCTTGGACTGTTTTTGCTTCTTTTTTTGCTATTTGAAAATCAAGGAAAAAGATGAACAGAGGGAGGCCCAAATGGACAACCAGAGTCTCTGGACTCTGTCTTTGGAAAATGCCTCTTGGTAGTATGGATCTGGCTTTCCAGTGCAGAGAATGTCTTATCTGGAAATCTTTGTAGAGATGGTGTATATGAGCCTCTATGTTAAAATGTACTTTGTCACTGGTCCACTATCACTGGGTCATAGACTCAGATTAGTAAACTTTCATTGAATGGAATTTTAAATGTGATTTCTAAAAATTCAAAATGTCTTTCATTAAGGACTTTTATTGTTTTTGTTTGGACAAAAATATTTTTTTCTTTATACTTTCATTTGAAGTAATTTAGTTTTCTTTTCATTTCTGCTAAATGCTAGGTACTTTCTCAGTCATTAGTTTAATTTTCACATCAACTTAAAGGCACATGAGTTGACCTGAGTAGAGAGTTGAGTGATTTCTCAAGTCCGTAGGTCTATGAAGTGAGAGGTCCAAGATTTAAATCCACTTTCAAAACTTTCCCACCATACCACACCACAGTCTTCCATCTGGCAATAGATTCTGTTAAGACAAATAGGGTTTTTCCAGTTTTAGGCACCATATATAAAAATAAATATTTATTTTTAAAGAAATCTAAGTAGATAAAGACTAGGTATGGCAGTACTAAAAGTCATCCAGAGAACAGTCTCCATCAGTTTTGGGAAGTTGAAAGGCATGCTTTCATGATCCAGGCCCATGACTATGAATAACATCCCATTCTTTCTTACAGCAAACACTGGAGCTGGGGAAAGCCAGAGGTTCTTAGCTTGACACGTGCAGTTAGATGCTCAGGAAAGAGTCTCTTAATATGCAAGGCTGTGGGCAGCCACATTTGACTTTCATAATAATAAGCAAAACAATTCTGTGCAGTGATTCATGGAGACAATTGGATTCTCATGTTCTCCTGGAGCTGTTTATGATAATATTTTCCCAGCAAATGCAAGTGAGAAATTTAAAGTAAATAGCTATAAGGAAGGTAGAGAGTTGCAGAGGTATGGAGTGAAAAACATAAGATAGTGACACTCCAGTTATCTTTGAGAGCAGACTGCTTTGTGCATATCAAAATGCTGGTGACAGCCTTTCTTTAGCTTTTATAGACAGCAGCAGTTTAGAACAATTCATGTCTTGTGTCTGAAGCTTTTCTGCCCCTTTCTTTAGAAGTTAGCGTATACCTTAAGCAGTAAGGTTTCAAGAGGCTATTTGAGGTCCCGTGACTGAGACATTTGTACCTAACTGAATATTGTGGGTAGCTCCCATTTTCTTTCCTCTTAGGGCTCCCCTGATACCTTCTTTTGTAGCTGGAATAGCAATAGGAGTCATACCTCTTGAAGTGGTTCCAGCTCTGACCTGTGTCCAGGTGGCTTCTGTGGTCAGAACTTGTGGGTAGAAACTGGTTCTCATCCTCTAGGCCTTGAAATGAATGAGCAGTTATATCCTTGTATTTAACTATTGACCATGTAAGGACATAGTTATATGTGGGTAATCAGTGCTAATCAGAAAATGCAAGCTGGAAAAGCATGGTTTTTGTTAAGAAACAGTTCTTATAAACTACAGAGCACCTCTCAGTCTCCTGTACTAGAAGCTGTAGTTACTTGCTCAACTGATTTTATTGTCAAAGTGCCTGGAATGAGAGTCAGGATGACCTATTCAACAACTTCCTCTTCTACCTTCTACTCTTCTTCCTGTTTGTATTAGTTACTTTTCTATTGCCACGACAAACTATGACTAAGACAACTTACAAAAGAAAGCTTTTATTTTGAGAGATTATGGTTTCAGAGGGTTAGAGTTTACAGCCATCATGGCATGGAGCATGGCAACAGGCAGTGGGCATTGGTGCTGGAGCAGTAGCTAAGGGCTTGAATGTTGAAACAAAAACCATGAGACAGATAAAGAGTTAACTAGGAAGGGCTTCAGCACACCCCCAATGTGTGTGCCACAGCTCCTAATTCTTCCCAAGCAATACTGCTAGCTTCATCTAAACATCCAAATGTATGTGCCTGTGGGGACCATTTTCATTCAACTACCACACCACTCCTCATCTATCCCTCCTCTTCCTCTAACTCTTCTCCTTTCTCATCACTCTCTGCCTGCCTTTACCTTTGTCCCTATTCCCTGTTGTTATCTAGTAATCAAATACCTCCTACACTAGGATTAGAAATTATTTTTTGTTTTTGAAGTACTAGGGATCAAATCCAGAGTTAGGAAATCCTCAGGCCTCAAAGAAAACAAAAGAGAATGGATCTTTTCACTAAAGTTTAATTAAGTGAGCAATTTAGAACACACAAATATACACACACTGAATATTTATAATAAAATTCTATATGGAGGGAATATATTAATAATGAAAGAGTCATGTGATAATTGGAAATTTCCAATAATTTATATTTCAAAAATCTTTAACCCCAGGATCTACCTAGAGTTAGATTACCAATATTTACTCTCTGCCCTCTGTTTGCTCAGTATGGTCTTGGGGTGAGTGCTGTTCTATTTTCTCTTTCTCTTTATGAGACAGGATTTTTGCTATGTGGTCCTGAATGGCCTCAGAGTTACTATATAGACTAAGAAAGCCTTGAACCTGAAGCTGTCTTCCTGTCTCTGCCTTCTGAATGATAGGATTATAGGCATGCGTCATCTCCTTTGGCTTTGAGTTTTGCATTTTTTAAATAAGCAGTTTTGTTCTTTGGTTTGCTTATCATTAAATAGGGCAGTGACATCACCTAAGTTCTGCAGTGGCCTGAGAACATGAGCTCACACTGTATGTAATAGCACAAAGCACAGGGCAGGAACTTTCTAAGCTTCCAATGGAAACCATGAATCTTCCAGTGATTTCTCCAATGTTCATCTGTCTAACCATCATCTATCAATTTACTACTCCATTTGTTCATCTTTTTAATGTTCCTGGAAACATAAATTAATGATTGGTTTGGCTTTTTAGTTGCAGTTATGTTTAAAATTTGAAATGTATTTAATGGGTCAGGGCATATGGAAAGAGGAGACAGTTAATCGTGTATGGAGGTTTAGAAGCTTCATTTTAAACCTTCTGTCACAGCTACTGTTTTTTTCTGGATAGTTTAATACCCTTCCTATTTCTTATTAATCATTTAATAGCATTTAAACAACTGGGTAATATTTACTGATGTTGTCTTTGCACCAAATATTGTACGAGGTTGACACCATGGGATGCAGAGAAACATGGAGTTTTGTTGTCTTTCTTGGAAATTATAGCCTGGTTAGGATAATTTGCACAATTGTTTATATTTTATTACTTTTTCATTAATAAAAGGTTATGTAGGGTGTGTGCATCAAATATTGAATAAATGTTGCAAGAATGACTTCCTGAGAGGTGAGGGAAATGACAGGAGCCTGGTAGAACGAAGGCAGCAAAAGTGAGCAAAGCTTGAGAGTACCAGTATACTCAGAACAGAAAGTGAAGTTGTAGCATGGAGAAGGCAGGCTTAGAAAGGTTAGATGTATCTCGGTGAAGGGCCTTGAATGCCTGGGCCAGGAGTTTCATTTTTATTGTGTTTCCAGGGAAGAGCTACTGATGTGCTTTGATTAGCAAAGTGGAGGCAGATGGAATGGCAGCAATTCATTGAACGAGGAAGGCAATGAAAGAGATAAGCTAGTTTAGAGTGGGTTGCTGGAGTTTGAGCCTGATGCTCAGTAAACCTTGTCCTGAGGTAATTATAAATGTGGTGAGCAAAGAGGGCCTGAGAGACATCACCAGGGAGGTTGATATAGCTGAGGTAGGCTGTCAATGAGCAAGAACTGTGCTCTTCTGGACCAAGTAAACAAGGGAAGGTGCTGTGGAAAATTTGATGAAGCTAGTTTTAAGTTTTGTTGCTTTGGCATTGCAGAGTGTACCTTAATATTAACAACTTGTGGTTGTTTGAGGTCTTCCAGGGAAGGAAGAAAGCTCAATGTTGGGACTAGAAAAAATAATCATGGGCTTTAACAATAAAGTAGGGAGATGCTTGATCAAGAGTAAAGGGGCAAAATAGAGGTGAGGGTGGCAGCCTCAGCTCCTGAGCGGTGTGTGTTTGTAACTGTTCACTTAAGTAAAAAAGAAGGATCTATTTGCTCATCACCCCCTCTCTACTTTTCCCTCTGCCTTTCTTTCCAGTACTACTGAGCATCTGTAAGGTGTGATACATGCTTCTAAGCACTAAGATCCATTGGATAGGACAGGTGTGATCCTGTCTGTGGGTCACATAGGATAAAAATTTGTGCATGGTGCATGACTACTCTCCTTCCACTTAATGAAGCCTGTGACAATGTCTGCTGGAGTCATGGAAGTATTTCTCTGACAAGGTGTGCCTTTTCTTGTGGATATTCTTTATTATCTCTGAATTGTAAGGAATACCATGTGGGATAATAATTTCAATGATGGCTTAAATTAGCCATCTCTGAAGTTCAAAATTCCTGATCATGTCCCCTTGGCTAGGAGGTTTTTATGTGTAAGGTCATAAGTACAATCTCTTAGAAGAAGAGTTTGTTATATTACTTGAAATTGTAATATTGAAGAAAACGATGTTTTTCTAAGTCATTTTTCCTTCCTCCAAACATTTCACTGGATGGCAGGGAATTTATCACATATCTAGTCCTCCCTGCTACTTTCTGACTGCGCACTCTGTGAATACTCAGCCTGCATGAGCACTTCTTACCCTTCCCTGAAATCACAGGAGAATGGAGAAAATGGAATGCAAGGAGACTGAATGTCCATTTCAGACTGGTGTCAGGGAAGTGTCCAGATAGGGAGTGAGACATCACTGTCACCTTCCGATTTGCATTCTCAGGTTCAGGCTCAGGCCATCCTGAGCTGTTGATGGTGCCCAGTTTTTTCCTTCTCCTGGTGTAGGACGGACTCTCTGCTCCCTTGCTAAACTAGCTCCTTGCGGGTGAATGACTACAAGTGATATTTTGTAGAGCAGTGGTGGGAGGCAAAAGTTCAGTACCAGACTTTAGCAACCTTATATACCTTTCCAGCAAAGGAAGAACACTATTGATGGCAGGAGAGAAGTCCTCTATAGTGGGAGTGATTGGGGAAAAGGAAGTATTGATTCTCCTCCCCCCTCCCCATATTGGAGGAACTAATATTAATCTGAGTATTTTAAATTTTGAATTAGATATAAATGAGCATTACTTTGCTAAAGAGCTTTACACGATAGGTTTCCTTCAGGACACAATACTATTGATAATAGTTTTTACCTGGACCATAACATCTTCAGCATGTGGGAGAACCAGTTTGGAGTCAATTGGGTCCCTGGGACAGTGAATCAGTTTGGTCACCAGATTTGGGCAAGAATTTCAGATGTGGAAGGTCTCAAAAACAATTGTAGAAGTATATCCTATTTGTGGCCATTTTAAAAAATTTGGATTTAAATAATCAATTCGGAAGACAAATTTCCAACTTCAAAAATTTAGGCCAATTTAGAAGACAGTTTCTTTCTCTTTTAAGGAGAAGCTAAGTAAAAGCTAATGAAGTTGGAATTTGCTTGCTTGAGATTCCTTAGAATCTCAGGAAGGATTCTAAGCTAGAGGGAAGTTTCTAGAGGTGAGATTATTTTTGTGACAGACAGGCTGCTGAGTGAAATGGGTGAAAGCAGCTGTGGCGGCACCTGTAGGCCTTTGTACCCTGTCGGCAAGGTTGTGACATTCATATTTGTTTTTATTTTCTATAAATTGGTCCTTCCTGTTGTTTTCTATTTTTATTTGATGTAAGACTAATAAGTCTTACTGTTACATAACATGGAGCTTCCTATCGCACACTCAGGATTAAAATGCACTCCTTCTTGGGGAGCCAGATAGATGTGTTTACTCCATAGAGATTTGATTTTTTGTTTTCTTTGTGGTAATTATGTTTGCACTTTGCTGATCACTACTTGTGCATTATTACAATGGAAGGTGACAATTTGATTGTCTTCAATTGGAGAAACAAGTAATTTTATATTCACCAAGCTGTCAGGTAACACTAGCTCACAGTACTGAGAGCTCTTGGCAATGCGGTTTGGCACCTATATTTAACTGCTTTGATGCTTGTGTAACCTCTGTTGAATCAGAAATGCTTCTCCTGCTGGAGATTGTTTGCAGGACTGTGCAATGAGGTTTTCATTAAGTAGACAAACTGAAAATGAACTGCAAAGCCAGGCTTCTTGTTTCCCACCCTTTTCCCCCCCCACCCCACCCCCCCCGCACTACTCTCCTTCTTCCTTTCTCTCAGCCCCTCTCCCTTCCTTCTTCGCCTCTTCTCTACTTTTCCATCCTTCCTGGATAGGAATCTGAAGTATATCTGATATTTCCTTATCAGAGAAACTTGCCCCATAGCCTTATGTAACTGAAGGGAACCTAAAAACTCAGCCTCTTTACATAATTTTGTCTGGTACTGCCATGCTTGAGATTTCCTATTAGAAAAAAAATCTCAGTAGTATCAACTTTTCATCTCTCTCGCATCTTTTCTGGAGATATTAATCAAAGAATGACAGTGGAAGAAGAGTGGGGAAATCTGGGGAGAGCTTCCTATACTTTCTGTCTGAGAAGATGAGGCTCTGTTCTGTGAGTTTTCTTAGTAAGCAGATGAGATGTCCCAGAATTGGACACCTCTATGAGAAGATCACTTTTTGCCAGGCGGGGACACCCCTTGAAAAATTAGGGTTCTCATTCCATGTGAAGAGGATATTCTAAGTGAACATGCAGGAATAAGTTCATTATACTGTCATTTCAGTCTTCTTTCACGCAAGCCACGAAGAGGTCTTTCAGTTGAGCTGTACAATGGCTGAGCTTGATTAAAACCCTCTGAGTTAGGATGCGTATTTATAGTGGCCATTGTTGGGTTTTGATCTGACTGTCAAGCCATTGATTTTATTTATATTCTCTGGTAGTGACTTTCCAAAGCAAAATTCCCAATAGCTACTGGTAGATAAACTGAGAAAATTCAGTTTTATTTCTATCAAGCAAAGAGTGTAGTGGCTCCATGATATCAAGTTGTTTTGATCTTAGAAAGAAACTGGATACATGGGGACAAATGTGATACTTTTAGGGTTTCCATAGGCAGTCAAGCAGAGGCTAGCTGTTGGGCGGGTTGCCCGTGCCTTCTAGCAGACACTGACCAATTAGACAGAGGTGGTTACGTGATGTAACATTATCAGGAGAAACAATTCATGAGTCAAAGCATTCCAAGACATATGAGCTCTAGTCCAAAGAACAGTCTTAAGCTATATAAAGTGACAGCAACATTGTCAGCTAAATATAGATTCCAGAGACACAAACTTTGATGACTTGAGGGGAATCTGTTCCAGGTAGTTCCTGTTCTGTAAGAACCTCAGAGGGCCTTTGGTGACAATTTTGGTGCATTGGCATGGAAAATTAGAGGCCTTAGGAATATCAAGACCCATTAATTTAAGCCCCTTCTTACTCATGTCAAGTGTATTTCATTTGCCTCATCTCCAACAGCTTGCTTGCTCAGATCACCGAGTTTCCTAACAGGTATCACTTCTCAGTGGCTCTATAGAAACTCGGAAGGAGGAGGTGAGATGCTAAAAGGAATATAGGACTGTAACTTTTCCAGTAGCCCTGAAAGCAACACTCTTGCATTCGCTCAGTTGCTTATTAAACTTGGACAAGGAAGAAAAAGCTTGTAACAGCCCATGGGTGTTTGGAGGTGGAGTGGAGAGGACATGGAATTGTGGCTTCAAAGAACACAGAGACCAAGTAGCAGCTGTGACCTCCCGAGGGGAAGGTCCTACAAGGAGTGTCTTCATTTTATTATTATTTTTAATTAAACAATTTAAGATTTGTTTATTTTATATGTATGGGTGTTCTGCCCAAATGTACATCTGTGTACCACACAGGTGCCTGGTGACCTCAGATGTCAGAGGGGGACTTTGTACCCTCTGGAAATAGAGTTAACAGAGGATTGTTATCTACCATATGGATGGTGGGAATAGAACCCAAGTCCTCTGCAAGAACACCAGGTGTTCATCACCAAATGGGCCATCTCTTCAGTCCCCCAGGATTTTCTTCACTTTAGAGTTAGGCTTTTTCTTGTAAACCTCTCAAATCCCTGAATGTGGGAATTAGAGGCACAGGAAGAGGTTTGGAAGTCATTCTTTGCCCTGGGCTGGGTGGACTGGCATCCTTTGTGAGGGTTCCTGATCATTGTGCATTTTGGCAGCTGAGCATATCTGTTACTCATACTCCTTAGAGTGAGAGGAATTATGCTATGCTATGTTTTTGGAAAACCAGTTTATTTATCAGTATCAGATCAAGTGTAATGTTCAAATAACCATGAATTGTCTTAGATGATTGCCCAGATCTGATTTTCAAAAAATAAATGTGTTAGACTGAACTTTAAAATTGATCGTATAAGTAAGTGAACTATGAAAGTGTTGCTTTATGTTAGAACAGCATGTCTTTTTATTTTTAGGTTTTATTGCTTTTTTATTTTTGGGATTATAATATAATTACATCATTTCCTCCTCCCTTTCTTCACTGCAAACCCTCCCATGTACTTCTCCTTGCTCTCTTTCAAATTCATGGCCTCTTTTTAAATTGTTGTCACACACATTTGTGTATAGATACAGAATTCTTCTGAATAAGTTTAACATACCCACAATGTGAGTGTTATTTAATAATAATCATAAAAGTAATGAAATATTAGAAAGTAGTTCTGTGCCATCATATTGGAACAGTTATGCATAGCAAACTCTTGCAAAGCAGAGGACTTAATATATAGATGGATGCCCACCATCCTCATTCTTTTATATAGCCCAGATCACCTCACCTTTCTTGTTCAAGAACATAAAGTACCTTTACCATCTGAGTTACTTTGTAATGACCTAAGCATTCACACCTTACTTTAGGGCTTGAGGTGGATGGTTTGTCACTTTTGGGGAGATGGGGCTGTTCCTGCTGGCATCCTGGAGAGCATTAATAATTATGGGGGTATTATCTCCATCCATCTCATTCCCCCAAATCTTAAGCTGGAAGTTCTTCCCAATAGTCTAGTATTCAGGGGATTCACATGCTCTGTTGAGCAGAGACAATTCTAGCATAGAGAACATGTGATGGGAATTGAGTTTTACATGTTCCAAAGACATACAATACAATTCTTTTTGGAGGTTTTCCTTGATAATAGCTATGCCCCAGAAAACCATCTTGTTTAACCAGTGTGATAAGTTGACAATGTAGTTTTCCTCTCTGATTATAATGTGCTCTGTGTAGTCAATACACTGGTACCATGTGAGTGTAATTTCCTCTTTTATTTGATCTCCAATGCACTGTATTATAAATAAACAGTTAAAAAAAAAACACCAAACAAATCTGTTGCATTTCCTTTTAAGATTGTACCACTGTAGACACTTGTTCTAGTAAAGTAGAATTGGGCACATTTGATTGCATTTAAATTTTTCATGCTTCAGCAGTTTGGCTGGGAGCACAGCAAAGAAAAATCCCATGAGCGAGGAGAGTTGAGAATAATAGAACTTGATTTTGTGTATTATAGCGGCAACATTTGCGCTGCTTTAGTAGGGTTGTGTCAGCACTTCCATTATAAACCCCTGTTTTCAGGGGCTCTAACTAGGAAGATATTTTTTTTAATACAAATTAAAAAAAACAATTCATTTGAATGATTTTTAAGTTATAATAGAGCAAAAATAAAACAAAGTAAAGTCACACAGAAATTGACCATTTTCACAAGGATTTTAATTTTTCTTTGCTCATTAATTCTGTGGGACATAGCTAGGTAAGGTGCTAGCTAATGTACAGGGCCATGCAGTGGGTGAGAACGTTTTGTGATGGATAGGATCATCTATGAGCGCATTCAAAATAAGTGCAAGAATTCCACACAAAGCTGAAAAATCATAATTAACAAGATGCATTTGATTAATAAGACAGGTGACTTGGGTACAGTGGTGGGAGTACGGGTATTGCCAAAGTGAAGTGTCTGTGCTTTTTAGAGTACAGTTCAGTTGCTCTAGGAATTTGTTCAAGGGGAATTGTAGGGCTAGCAAGAGTGCCAAGGTGAGGTTCCTTACAAGTGCTTGCTGTGCAAGCCTTATGTGAGTTTGATTCCCAGAATTCACTCCTGGAAGTCATCCTCTGACTTCTATATGCACTATTTGGCAAAGGCATGCTTGCACCTCCTCCTCCTGCATCCTTCCACCCAAATATTAAAAACAACACAAGTAGGGTAATTAGTTAAACTGAAAGAACGCATAGCAATTTATGTATACAAATTAGCAAGCCAGATCCTGCAGTAGTAAATCTTTGGTTTATTTTTTGAGCTATGTGATATCAAAATGGCTCAGCAGATAAAGGTACTTGCAGCTAAAGGCACTAACAACATGAGTTCAATCTCCAGGACCTACATACACAGTGGAAGGAGAGAACCCACTCTTGAAAGTTGTTGTCTGGCCTCCACACGTGCATGCCTGTGCATGCATGTGTGTGTATGCATGCTCTCTCTCACACACACAATGAATATAATATTAAAATGTATTAAAAATAAGTTGCATGCATTTTATTATAAAACAAACAAACAAACACACCACTTAGAACCTATCACTTATCCGGTAGGTTACAACCCCTATGGGGATCGCATATCAGATATCCTGCGTATTAGATATTCACATTATAATTCATAACAGTAACAAAATTACAGCTGTGAAATAGATACAAATTAATTTTATGGTAGAGGGTCACCACAATATGAGAAATTGTATTGAAAGGCTGTAGCATTAGGAAGGCTGAGAACCACTGACCTAAAATAATGTAACCACAAAGCTACTGAAACAGTCCAACATTTTTTATCAAAGGGAATACCTTGGTGAGAGAACAAGAGTCTTCTTTTCCTCTGTGAACAAAATAGTTAAGAATGCTAATAAAACAAGCACAGGGGAGGAAGTTATGTGTGATCTGGAAAGTGCTCTTTGGACCCAGCATGTTGACCTCTTTATGAAGGGGTGGACTGGGGAGCCAGGCCAGCCTTCCTTGGTTCTCCTATCTCCCCTACTCCTCTGTCCCATTTGTAGTGTGAGAAGATGATGAACAATCGATTTAAATGTATTGGCATCTTATCTGGTATTTGCAACCCTGATACACATTTGTGTTTGTGGGTGTAAAATAAAAGACAGCTTGCTTGCCAATGTAAATAGGCTATGATGGGTCACTGGAGGGCTCACCAGAAGACTGCCAATGAAGGAGAGGTGAAGCCTTTCCCACTAATTGTATTCAGCATGTAATTTCTAAACTTCCCTCTGAATTTTGATTTTCAATTAACACTCCCCATTTGAAGATAATTTTCTATTTAATGTAATTGCAGGAAATAATTTATTGGCTGATTAAGACTGAGGACCCAGCCTTCCTTAAGAAAAACACTCTCACTAACCAGCTTTTAAACCCAAGTCATAGCTGTGGACAGATTGGGTCAATTTTTACAGCTGCAGGGTTATTAATGAGGATAGGACACTATTGTTAACCAGTATAGTCTGTTGTCAAATGATTTCTTAAGAGACTATTTGCATTTTGGGGGTTTGTATGACGATTAATTTTTTACTAAAGCAATAATCACAGCTACTGCTCTTGGTAGGCACCTGATAACTTTATAATAAGAGACTGTTTGTAGGGAGACCCATAGTCACTTTGAGTTTTGGATTATGACTTTCACTTGTATTTAAGTATTTTCAAAAGGTGTCAGTCTACTTGTTTTTTAATGTGTGTGAATACATTAAAGCTAACTGCTCATTGATTTGAACAATGCAAACACTCTTGCTGTCTATGACTACCCTTGATGACTTTCAGAACAGTTATAATTGCCTGGTTTTGCTGTAATATTTCTGGGACCCGTACAGTAGGTTTAGTAATGACTTTGGATAGAGACTCATCCTTTGGTTATGATTTTTCATGTGTGCATGTATTTTCCCATTTGTTAGCACCAAGAGAAGTCACTGAAGTATGTGTCTGAGTCTTTGAAACAGTACTGTTTAGAACATTCATTTTCTCTCTTTTTAGGGGAAATCGAGCTATTCTGTACACTTTCCCTATTTTATTTTCCAGTCTCATCTAAATAGTTTTAGTATTTATACAATGATTATTATAAGTAGGTATCAGCATTTTAATATGTTTCAAAGCACTTCAAAAGCCTGTAATACTTTTATTTAGAACTGTGCATAATTAGATTAACTGATCTTCTATTAATGTTTTTCACTGTAGGATACTAACTCTGAGCCCCCTCATTAATTGTGAGAAATTTAGCATTAGCTGTTAAATCCTATGTGAAACATGGGCTGCTACATAAAAACTACTGTTTAAATTGGAATTAACTTAATTATTTTTCCTTGCACTTGATATTTCCTTCACTGCAATATTCATGAAAGCATGTGACAGATTTGTAAATTTAACTGTTAATCTCAGATTTCTAGACTCTTTAATCAGTATTTATTTGTCTGTAGAAACAGTGCAGGCAAGTTAATGATTTGCTAATTTGAAAAATGCTCGTGTGGTTCCCTATGTTAACTGATTTGTGCATTTAAAAAATGGTATGAAATCAATTAATGTTAAAGAGCAATTAAGGTAGCGATTGTATTCCCTTCGTTACATAGCAGCCTCAAAGGAAATACAATAAATGAAAATCAACATGAGGTTTTAGGTAAAAAAAAACGGTTTCTTCCCTCAATTCATAAACTTTTAGTGGTTTGGTCACTAACCACTTTCCTGAGAAATTCGTCTTTCTAAAGTGATGTTTTCAAAGTTTTATAATTTTGTATAGCATCATTATTTCTGATTTCATTTGAAACACTAAATGAAGACCTTATACATAGTCTCTTGATTGTTTCTTTGTGGAAACTTCAACAAATGGTAATGTTATATGAACTTTTGGAACACACAGTAAGCATTTAATTTTTTTATAGTTAGTGCTATAATTCATGTATGCATTTTCTGTCATGAAATAGAGGTATAAATACTTCAGAAGCTCGACTCAAATGGCACAAATTTGTTACAAAATTTATCTAACTCTAGAAGCCACTCAATCAACATGTCACTTAAAAATTAAAAAGCAATACTTAACATATCTTGGAGGTCTCCAAAAAGCTTCATATTGGTCCTTGGTGTTAGATCTGACATTCACAATCAAGGTGTAAGCTAGTAAGTCATGACCAATTTGCTTAACATACTAAGGACGAAGTATTTACTTAGTTTCTATTTTTTTTACATAGGCCCATTTTTTTCCTTCAGAGCTGTGGGAGAAAATTAGATATTTTTGCTCTGAAGTCATTCTTTAAACTGGCTCATCAGTCAGTTTATTTACTTATCCTTTTCATTGCTAACCACCAACCTAATTACTCTCCAGAAACTCATAATCTAGTTGTGAAAACTAGGAGGAAGGATGAACAAATACATATATTGTACATCATTAAAACTTAAAGGATCATATTGGGGGATTATGTAAGAGAAAATATGCAGTAGTTAGTGGGAGGATGTTTAAAGAGAGTGTAAAGCAAGGTGAGGGGGGAATGGAACAGATAAGCCATCAGTCCATTGTCTGTTGTTTAGACTGTTAATATCTCTCAATTTCAAGGATTTTTATTTTACTTTTTGCTCAAATCAATCAGATATACTGTATGTCTTCTAATTTTGTTGAAAATCCTCTTTAATTCATGGCATTTCTCTTCTTTTGCAGAAGAATGTCTTCCAAGCAAGCCACCTCTCCATTTGCCTGTACAGCTGATGGAGAGGAAACAATGACCCAGGATTTGACCTCAAGGGAAAAGGAAGAGGGCAGTGATCAACATGCGGCCTCCCATCTGCCTCTGCACCCCATAATGCACAACAAACCTCATTCTGAGGAGCTACCAACGCTTGTCAGTACCATTCAACAAGATGCTGACTGGGATAGCGTTCTCTCATCTCAGCAAAGAATGGTGAGCACTGGAAGTCTGGTGACTGCTACCAACTATTCTACATCCTCATCCTTAGTAGATGTTTTAAGGAAAGCTAAAATACATGGCTTCAGTGTTATTCCTGGTCAGGTTACAAAACAAACATGATACATATAGTTGCTATTATTTTAGTACTGGGAAAACTTGGAAAGTCGTTTGTGACCTAGGCTATGTCCATCATTAGGTCCACTTGGCAAAAGAATATCGATGTACTTTTTAAACCAAAGGAAGTCAGTTATTTTGTTTTTTCTATTCCAATTTAATGTGATAAATTTAGTAATGTCATAAATAGGTGGTAAAATGAAGTGTGGTTGTGTATTAATATTGAGAAATTAAGTTAAGCAAATATGTCTATGAGAATGAGACCATAGTGTGTCTACATCTTCAATAAGGAAATGTCAGTATCTATAATTTTTAATAACAAGTTTGATTTATAATATTTTCCTCCTGTAGCTATAAATTTTAAAGCAACATGCAAGCCTCCTGGATAATGGTTCAATCAAACTGCATGGTTTTCTCCTACAAGCAGAAATGACATATTAGGTGATGACTAGAGTAGGCAGCTTGCCCATGGTAAATTCTGTCTTTTAACCATCAAAATACAAATCTTTGGAGTGGCTTAATTGTCTAGTCCAAATAAAATCCTTTATATTTTTTATAATCTAGAAGAAACCAGAACCTTAATATGTCTTATTAAATAAGAAGTTTCTTTCTTTCTTCCTTTTCCTTTCTTTCTTTCTTTTTTTAGAAGTTTCAACCCTGGCTTATATTTCTTAACTTGTGGGTAACCAAAAATTAAGTTAATGAAAAAAATCTTGAGCAGACAATGAGAGTTTTATTCCTTAACAAAAACCAAGGTATCATTCAAAATAATAACAAAAGCACATATGGAGATGAATAACTTGTATAGGAAGAAAGTTTTATTTTCAAATAATTTTGTAAACACAGCCTGTGATTTGGAGCAGTAGGTAGGAAGGGTGGGATCCAAAGATGAATGAAGCATGTCTTGAATAATTTTATTTTTACTTCAGGATCCAAAGGCTTTTATTTATTTATTTGTTGACACATATTAATTATACAGATTAACAAAGTTCATTATATTTTCATACATGCATATAGTATTTTTTATTATAGTTTCCTTTTCTGCTACCATTTCTTAAGCATACTCTTCCTCTCTTTTTCTGGTCTCTATTCCTAATAGCCCTTTTAGGTCAGTGTTCCCCTCTCCCACCATACTTGACTTTCATATATGGGGGGGGGATACTTGTCTTTGTGCATTTGACTTACTTCACTTAATATGGTGATCTCCAGATTTTCTTCCAAATGACATCACTTTGTTCTATATGTGGGAAATCAACAATGCACAGTTTTCTGGCTGTAGATTTATCTTCTGGGGGCTGGGGGGGCAAATAGATAATGAGACAAGGATAAAGTACATTTTCTGATTGAACTTAACTTGTCCATTCCTTGTTTTCAAGGTGGCATGGATGAGAGAGATAGCTAGTCTCTGCTACTTGCTCATCAGCAGGATGATGAGACTCTGCTTGGTCTTTATTTGAACAAATATTTATTGGGCACATTCTGGCTGCCTGACATTCTATTAACTACATTTGTATTGTGGTGAAGCAGATGTGATACATGCCATCCTGGAGTTTGTATTTTTGGACAGGGGCTAGACATGCAAATACATACATAGTTAAAGATATGACATGTGCTTTGAAGATCAGAATATTGTCTGAAAGCACAATGAAGTGAGTCTAACTTTGAATAGATGCCCTCTCTAAGCCAAGGATGACAGGAAGTAGGCAGAGTAGGGCAGAGAAAATCTATTGAGAGAGCCGTGTGTGTAGAGTATCTGAGGTGATAAAACCATAAATTAATTTAAGGAAATGAAAGATGGTCTTTGTGGTCAGAGGATAATGAATGACGATACATCAGATGTGGTTGGAAAAACAGATAGGGGCCATATCATCCAGGCCTTGGAGATGGCATTGTGGAGGTGAGATTTCATCTGAGTGCTGTGGGAACAGTCCTTGAAGGGCTGAAGAAGGTTTCTTACAGATAATTCCAGCTGTGGCACCATGAATGGATGGGCAGGCGGCAGGAGAGAAAGGAGGGGAGCTACTGGGATTTCTATGTCAGAAATCTAGATGAAAGATTACAGTGACTTGGATTAGTGTAGACAAAGAAAGGGCACATAGAGGGACTGGTTCAAGATAGTTTTGCTTTTATGCCATGTACAGGCCTGACCAAATAAAAGTTACTGGAATGGAAAATGTGTGGGTAAAGGCAGGGACAATACAGTTCAAGTTGTTTCTTCAGAGGGTACTTTCCTTATTTTTCCCAGAAAAACTTAATTTTTTGTAAGTTGCTTTGCTGAGTTCATCTGAAACTTCAGTTACACAGAATTTGTCAAAAATTAGATACTAATATATAAGTAATAATTTATGTTACATATGACTTATGGTAGTTTCAAATCGCTTAAGGTTGCAAACATGTTATAGATTAGTGTGAGAGAGACAATTCTCATAGAAATGTTTCCAAACTTTTTTGCTCTGCTTTCTGCTAGAGCTTTTGTGTTCTTTGAATCCTGGGAAGCCAAAATATTTGTTTAACTCCCACTCTATAGCATTTCCCAGCTGTGTACTTATATGGTGCAATAAAAGGATTTAACAAATGGGAAATAGCAGCTGCATGTGGAAATTCTCTTTGTGTTCCCTCTTCACCAGATAGATTCAACAATGTGACAACTGTAACCTTAGACCTATGATGACCTAGGCTATAGATCAGGTCATCAGTTAGGTTCTGTTTTTTGTAAAGAGAAACAACAGAAGGATTTTAAGTTCCTGCCGGACCTGCAAGTGTGTGGTGTGTGTGTGTGTGTGTGTGTGTGTGTGTGTGTGTGTGTGTGTGTGTGTGTGTGCGTGTGTGTGTGTATGTGTGTCTGTGTGTCTGTGTTGGAGTAGGAAGATTGTGATTAAAGTAAAATTCTAATTAGTTCATTAAATATGAAGTCCAAAAGAGCAGTGATGAAGAAACCTGAAATTTGCAGTTCTCTTCAATGGATCTTGCTTGCTTCTTTTGTTTGTTTGTAGTTTTCCCATACCATAAGCTGAGTCCCATAGAATACTGTGAAGAAATAAAAGCTAAGAATGACTACAACACACATTTTTAATACCTTTTCCATTTCTGTACTTTAGTTTCCATGATGGTCCTCATATACTTGATAGCATTTTGTCTACTAAATTCAGAAGGGTTTCACTGGTAAATATGAAGACCCGAGAGGTGGCTTTCTCTAAGCAAAGGTAGAAAAAGCAATGAAAGTCTGCCAGTCTCCATAAATTGACTAGAAAAAACATTACAAGTTAGAATTCTGGTTATTTTGAAGTGGAAATTCAACAAAATAAGATGCCACATAATTTCCAACAAGAAAACAATGTGTAATGATCTAAGCACAGAAGGAGGATAGAGATTTTAGAGAAGGGAATTCACAGGCCAATGCAATATAAAGACACACTTTAAACAATTATAGAAACCAAAACATCTATTTTAAAATTTTGTGTTTTATATCAGTTGGTGAGTTTTTTTTTAATGGCTAAAGAGTTAGTGCACATAAAAATCACTCTCTGCTTCTGTGTATAACCACTTTTTTTTTTGTCATGACTTCAGGGTACCAATACAAATTTTGGTACTGGAACATTGGCACCATCCAGTGACATGTATTGTTGTTATCATTGGCTTTATGCCATCAGTAAGGAATTTGCCCACATAATTTCTTATGAAAATTCATAGGGCACCATTCTTATGTCAGCATAAAGGAGCATTTCTGTGATGGTTTGCAGTGACCCATATTTGTTCTTATAGGTGGTTATTTTCCAGAAAAGTTTCAAGTGTAGAAAGGATATGTGAGCCCAGGTATTGCTAGTAGACTTCTCTGCAAATACAAATTATTTGGAGGTTGGTATGTTATTATATAATGAAAGTAATTATTATATGTAGCTGCTGTAGCAAATGAATGAGTTGAGAGATTCGTGCTGTCCTATGTTTTCCTAGCACAATTTTTTTTTGCTTTAAAGTATAATTTAAAGAGCTATTATCATCATCATCACTGGCTATAAACATTTGGAATGATGACTCAGTTCCAGATACCAAGATCACCTTGTGATAATATCAGATTTCTGTCCTCATAAGATTTACACAGCACACAGTCTCAGAGTAAGACAATTCAAACAATGCAGGGGGGTGGGGTCCAGAAAGGGAGAATGACAGAAGGAAGAACTTCCTAGAGATGACAATTCTGAGCTGAAAAAATTGGAACAAGTCAACTGTACAGAGATTTGGGATTTGGAGGTGGGTACCTTGCAAGTATGTAATAAGTACAAAAGACTTTTTAAAATGTATTATTTAATTCTTTTACATTTTTCACTTAAAATGATGGGATTTTATTCTTTGTAAATTTCACACATCTATAGAATATATTTATATTATCCATTTCCTGCCCACCCCCTCTCTTCAACTTTCTCTGAGAACCACCAACCAAGCTCCTTCCTGACTTTGTGTCCTCTTTAAAAATGTATTATTTTATTAATAAGTTATATTGATAGTTCCATGAGTTCAACTAGTGCTAAACATGTGAAAGGATGTAGGGCCATCCACTGGGGCACAGACAACTTACCAGTAGGCACATCCTTTGGTAGGGATGGAGTCTAAGCAATCCATGCTTGAATTTTTACCTGTGTGATCATGTTCAGGTCTTATACAGGTAGCCACCACTGATATGAGCTGATGTGTGCACCTGCCATGTTATGTTCAGAAGGCCACATTCTACAACTGTCTTTTATAGCCTTTATTCCCACTCTTCTATGATGTTCCTTGAACCTTGGATATGGAGAGGTTAATATAAATGACTGATCTATTGCTGAGGACCTAAAGTCAGCACTTTGGCCAGTATGAGTCTCTGCATTAACTACAATCAACTGCAATAAGACTATCTGACTAAGGTTGGGAGTAGCACAGTTGTACTGGTATAAAAATAAATATTAGGAGGCAACTGTCCATTTAGTGAAGCAGCCTCAGTCTATCCCCTACTAGAGCCTATGATCTTCCAAATCATGGACTTTTGTGATAGTACCAGACATGAAAACCCTCATATAGAACAATTCTTAATCTAATAAGAAAGAAGTTGGTTACTGTAGTAATAGTCATACCACAGTTACACCAGTGGAAAAATCTTTCTTGGCAGATTGATGTTGTAGCATTCAGGGTCTAGTATTGGGAAGTGCCTTTCCTGCTCCAGTAGCCTGAATATCACCTCCTGTCACTTCAAAAGCTAGCCATCAGGGACTTTCCCAGTCAATTTGCAATTTCCTAATGTTCTGCAACCAAAGTGAGTAGTGTCTTTAGTAGTTAGCACATCATCTTTTGATTAGTATATTTGATCAACAGAATACAACAAGAGTGGCTGGAGAGGAAAGAATGATCTGGAATGAAATCAAAGAGGCAGGTAGGCGATATTATAGAGACTCAGAGGCTCTAATGAAGTGTTTGAACTTTCAAGTGCAAGAGGAAGGCACTGGGAGATTTTAAGCATTTAAGCAAGACAGTAATGATGCTTTATTTATTTAGATTTCAAATAGATCACATTGGTCACGGTGCAAGTGTGACTGGGATGGGGCTGGAAGAGTAAACCCTTAGGGAAGTTTTTCACAGAGAATACGAAGGCACGAGCTTAGTCAAAATTGAGTGAAGGAAGTGAGACCAAGGACCAAGGACAAGGGTGGGTGAGGCAACAATGCTCTGCCTTTCTCTCTCTTTCTGTATTTATATGTAGAGTGCATATATATATATGTACATATATATATATATGCATGTGTGTGGGATTAATGTGTGCAGCTATATGTTTTGGAGTACACATGTATATATGTGTTTATGCAAGCCAGAGGATGACATTGGTTGTCTTCTTCCATAGGGTTTCTTGCTGAACCCAGGGCCTGCCAATTTGACTAGTCTGGCTAACTAACTTTGCCCAGAGTTTTATTCTCTAACTCAGGAATTGATTACAAATTGGCTACCTTACATGTCTGGCTTTAATGTGAGTCCTAGGGATTTGAATTTGGCTTGATGGGAAGTGCTTCATCCATTGAGCCAGTCCGCAAAAAGTCTTTCTTAGAAAATGCTCAATGTGACAATAAGATTTAAAGTAGGACTCACGCACATATTTATTTTATATCTGAATTTGAACTACCTATTTAGTTAAGTAGAAAGAACTGCATTATATCATCAGCCCTTATTTTGGAGATGCAAATGAAATGCCTTTCCTTGCTTATATTAGGACTGTAGATTACCAAGTGTAGTATGTTTGGTGTTGATCATGTGCAGTCTACCATAGGACTGATGTAGTACCTGATAAATCTGTGAAATGCTCAAAAAATACAGAAATGAACAAGATTTAGATGGTGATTTTCATTTTTTAGAAAAGTTGTAAAGAAAGATCCACATCAATAAAAGATTCAAAGAATGTCATTTGTTATAATCAAAAGAAAACAATAATAGCCATGTCGGACCACTTAATAAATAGTGACCAGGAACAATGCTTCCTTGCTTGCAGGCTGTTGCCCCTCTCTGCTTTTCTTTCTTCAGCCCAGAGAAGTTGTTAGTCAGCTCTGGAGTGTTTCACTTAATTCACTTGGAGTCATAAAATTTCTGGTGTGGACTTTGTACCATTTCTGGGAACAGGGCTGTTGTCATTGTGTGATAGCATAGTCCAAGAATTCTTACTGGGGATTTAATCTTCAGCCACACTTCATGTTGTGACAGACTTTTAGAAGATTTCTCCTCTTGCTTCTTTTTGAAAGATTTAAGAATGTTGAGTTGTTGCCAATGTTTTTTGTGTGTATATGTGAGAGAAAGAGATTCAGTAATTTAAGAAACTAGGCACCACCCAGATGAATTTAATTTCAATATTTTTATTGAGACTATAATTCAGAAAGTGTGGGTCACCTATGCTGACTAGCATGTGGTCTTCATGTCTAAGGTCAGGTTGGTCTACATCTACTATGTGGTACCTGATCAATCTTTGAGCCCCATTAGGGGTTGAAATTCAGAAACTGGCAAGATTTAGGCTTCTTGAAAAAGTCACTACTTGTCTTTTCTTCTACTGTGACAAATCACCATGACCAAGGCAACTTATAGAAGAGAGAGTTTAATGGGAGTTTCAAAGGGTGGGTCCATGACCAGTATGTCAGAAAGCGTGGCAGGCAGGAAGACATGGTGCTGGAGCAGTACCTGAGAGCTCACATCTGATCCATAAGCACAAGGCAGGGAGAGATGACTGGGAATGGCATGAGCTTTGGAAATCTCAATGCCCTCAATGGTGGTTTGAATATGATAGGCTCATATATTTGAATGTGTAGTCTCCAGGTTTGGAAAGATAAAGAGGTATGGCCTTGCTGGAGTAGTTGAGGCCTTGTTGGAAGTTGGCTTTGTTCTAAAAGGTTTCACAGCCCTCACTAGGCTGAGTGTCACTCTGTCTGTTGCCTGAGGATCTGGATATAAAGCTTTCAGCTACTTCTCCAGCACTGTGCCTGCCTGCATGCTACAAGGCTCACTGCCATGATGATAATAGACTAAAACTCTGAAACTACAAGCAAGCCCCAATTAAATACTTTTCTAAGAGTTTCCTTGGTCATAATGTCTCTTCATAGCAATAGAATACTAAGACACCCAACCCAAGTGACACACCTCTTCCAAGAAGGCCACACCTATTCTTTCCCAAAGAGTTTCACTAAGGACCAAACACTCAAACATATAAGCCTAAGTGGACCATTCTTTTTCAAACCATCATACTACTATTCTTGTTTTCCAATTTTAGAAATTCGTTCAACTTTGAGTGCAGATTTAGGTGTTGGTTAAGTGACGATGTCCAACTGTGGTCCAGAAGCCACCAAACAGTATTCTCTAGGAAGGGTCCCCTTTTCCCATAAGTTTAAAATTAGTACAGAGTACTGTCTCTTTTCAAAAATTTATTTGATAAATTTAATCACAAACTTATATATATGAAGTTCATGTTACAGAGTAAAACCATGTTTCACTGTGTGTAGTTTTTAAAACTTTGCTGTGGCAGTGAAATAGGAAACACGTCTGTGTGTTTATGACACTGATACTATACTGCAACTTTCATGACTGGATCATACCTGTGTTTCTTTTATGTTATTTTTCTTTCAGTGTAATCTAAAAGAGTTTCTCAAACCTAGGCTGTTTAACTGAAAAAGAAAAGGATTAAGGAGTGTTTGTTAGGAAAGGGTTGATGCTTATAGAAGTCTGAGTGGCCTTGTCCTACTTTGTCCTATTAGTGACGTCATAGGTATTTGTAAAGATACTTTCTGGGAAAGTTTTTCTTCTTACCTGGCATATCATCAAATCTTTATAAGAAGCAGAAACACTAACTGCTTTGCAATGGTTGACTTCCCCTTGGGCATGAAGGGATCAGGTATGCACACTGATTAGCACAATCCAGTCATTAACATGTGATTATGTGGGCTGCATGTTGAACACCTGCCAAAAATCTAAGAATCCCATACTTTGCTCTATCCATGCAAAGACTTGCATCTCTTCTGAAATTTGACAGTTCAAGGAAAATCAGACCATGATATCTTTTCTGCCAATGTAATAAAACAGTGTATAGCATGTCTTCAAGGATCTGGGTTATGCTGTGCTCAACTCTGTTCTTTTAGGCTGTATAAACTTCCAGTGTTTAGTTTGCAGAGTACTGACTGGAGCTTGAATCTCATCTGAACTCCATCACTGATGTTACCTGTCATTTACACATTTCTGCCCCATCATGCATATTGTCCTTTATGGGATTCAGCCATCTTTTCTTAATTTTCTTCAGTGTTTTACCAATTTTTTCCACCATGAATAGTTTTCTTTACTTGAATGACAATAGTAGTACATGCTGCTCTTCCCTGTGTTGCTGGTTTACTGTAGCATGTATCTTGGGGTCCACAGCATTTCTAGAGAGCAGACATTGTACTATAATAATTGTTTACAGCAAGATTTGATTGCAGCAGAAACTCTGATGTAATCTGGCACAGAACAAACAGCTTGAACAGGATGATTTTCAGTTTTTTTTTTCTGCTGGATTAACATATTTGAGTGTAGAAGACTTTTACTTTTAAAATAATCTTATAAGAATTTGTTTTCATTAATCAGTGGGGGATTGCTTAAAGTAGAACTCCATAGGCTTGCTTTTAGTCTGCAGGTGGTTTGTGCCCATGTATGCATTCCCTCAAAATTCTTCATGCCAACCTTTCTTGCCTGGATTTGGGTATATCACCAGAATGAAAACAATACTTGGAATAATGAACCCTGCACATTCATGATGTCCTAAACCACATTCTATAGAGAGTGTGTGTATAGATTGAGTAACATGTAGTGGTTTTTGTGACTACTTTGAACTATTGGGGGAGCAAGAACTCACTCTTCAGGCCCTGTAGACTAATGGGATGGGATGGAGAGGACAGTGTGGTAGTATGCTGCATTGAAACCAGAAGCTAGGGCTGTTTGTACTCCTTAGGATCTTTTTTCCCTCATTCCAAGGGAGCTGTTTTCCAGAAAGGCAATTGAATCCCACCTGCACTATTCAGAGGAGAGGTAAAAGGGCTATGATGAGGACTCAAACCTCCTGCATCAGGCAGGAGAGATCCCACCCTGTTCTCTCTTCAAACACATCTACTCTGTATTAAATAAGCCCCCAATAAATGTCCCTTAATCACCTTAAAATGCAATCCCCTTGTTTGATTGCCCTTCTCAAGTAAAAGTTTTCCTTGCTTCCCAAGAGAAGTGTAATCCTTTAAAAGAACAACACTAGGCTATTATCCCTTCTCACATATCCTTCAGTGAGATAACATTTGTTTTTGCAATATTAACCTTCTAACTATTATTTTTGTGTTACTACATTTCTATGACCCCTAGGCATTATTTTTCTAGGTGATGCAAATTGAGTTCAATAATGTATCTTTGTATCAACTACATTCCTAGATACAAAGTATAAATTATAAACCTTCACTAATTTTACAATCAGGTTAAAATTAGAAATGAATATTTATGCATTTCATTCATCTTTATATTTCATTAGCACCCTAGAAAATGGAAAATCTTGTTTAACAAAATGATTGGAAATTATTTTGTAAACCTTTGCTTTCCTTATAATTTCATTCCAAGTTATTTCCACCATTTCCACCAATAGTGTGTTAAAAGTACCTTGAATACAATATGCTTAAGTTCATCAATTTCTGACAGAAATTGTGCCCTTTTAAACACAGATCACAGAAGGGACTCACTGACTTGAAATGTCAATGAAACAGAAAAGGAAGAATTAGAACACTAGATGACAATCATTTTTATTTTGGAATGTGTGTATGTGTGTGTGTGTGTGTGTGTGTGTGTGTGTGTGTGTGTGTGTGTGTATACATGCACACATTTCTTGTATGCATGTATGTCTGTGACTGTGTCTTTGTTATTACTGGGAAGTAAGTAGGATTAAATAAATTGAGAGTGCCAGTATTTTTCCTCTTACTGGAGAACTCTACAAGCATGCTTTCAGTCCTTAGGTGGTTTGGATGTATATATATTTTCTTGTACATAATCTTCAGGTAATTCACTCTCTTTTCCATTAAGAAATTGAGAGAATTTTTGCACTTGAATTTATCATTAATATTTGGCCTTCAGTTGCTTTAATTTATTTTTCATGTTTTAGTTTTTGATAATACAACTTTCACTTTGCACAAATACTATGTATTTTGTTTATAAATTGAATATAATATTTTTGACTATTGTTCTTTTTAAAATGACAAAATAGGTTATGGAATGCCTCTTAGATTTTTGGTATTTGGAAGTTCTATTTCAGAGGAAAAGCACTGGCTGACTGGCTATGAGACTGTCCAGTAACATCAGTTGAAGGTTTATTGCCTGAGGTCCCCATCTCAGACAAATAAGGGACCTAATGGCAAGTTAGATTCTTGCTGCTTTGTGTCAATGTTGGGGCATTCAGTGCCTAGTCTTTCCCTTTACTGCAAATACAGAGATAAGTAGGTAGACACATGAATGGATGGGTGGATGGATGGTGGTTTCACAACATCATAGCCTCTGGAAATTATTTTTCGTCTGCTCATAATTGTTGAAACTGAAATCAAAATGTTAGTGATGTTACTTATGTTTTCCTAGATTACCACTAGTTTCCTGTTAAGCTCATCACAGGTATTTGATGTGTTAGAAAGACATTTGAAGACTTTTGCAGTGAAATCCTCAAAATTGGAATATGTACTGGATAGAACCAATGAGGAGAGATTACTTATGGGCTCAGAGGACTTGAGGGCTGGCTCAATATGTAATGTGTCTTGTCTCTCTTCCCTAAGACTAGCTTAGTCTTGAAAGGACTTTACTGTTTGCAGGTAAGCATCTCTACTGAGGCACAAATGGATCTGACAAAACCTAATTTGGATCTGGTACATTTTAATGTTAAGAGAAGTAAGGTCTGCAGAACATGGCCTGAGTGGCTTGTCTAATTTCAAGCATACCACTTGCCTGACTAGTTATAACAAACATAATATAACATACTTTTTTTTTTATAAGCACCCTAGTGTCTCTCAGATAAGAAAAAGTGGAAAACATCTTAACAGAGCATTGCAGGAGACAGTGGAGTTGACACTAGAACAAAGAGTTAGCTTTGATAAAAAACGGTGGAATCTTGGTCCTCTCCACACAGGGGACCTGTGGTCTCTAAGGACGTGTGCAGCATTTCCAACAAGGTGAATCCTCTCTTTTCAGTGGAGTTGTTCTCCCAGGAGTCTGGGAGGGGACTTGTCAAAAGAAAGTTGTTACCTTTCAAGAACATCTCTCCATTGATTTGCTATGTGACCTCAGGAAAGCCATTCATAACTCTTGACCTGAATTTCTTCTCAGAAAGGAAAGATTTGAACTGCAATTGCCAGATCTCAAAACACCCAGTTTCAGAGTTAAAGCTATTGAGGTGGTGCAACCTAGCAGCATTGTTCCCACCTGGTGATGGTTCAGGTGAGTGACTGCCTGTGATGGTAAGCACATGAGTGTGCCATGAGATGAGCCTTGAGTTTATATATGTATGTATGTATGTATGTATGTATATATATATATATATATATATATATATATATATGGCTTGGCTTCTGAGGATCAACATTAGATATTCCTGCTTGAAAATGCTTATGGCCCATTACCAAACCAAACCAATCAACCAAAAAAAAAAAAAAAAAAAAAAAAACCAAGAAACCACCGTCACCAAAAATCCCAAAGCAGCAGCGACAAAAACAAAACTGAGTATTGATGTCTATGAGGCTTGCTGGCCATGGCATTAGAACTTAAAAACAGCATCTCTAAGGCAGTATTGATGGGGTGACTTAATTCTTGTACAATCAATACAATGAGTTTGCTCAGTTCATTACTCTTAGAAGAGAGGAAAAACAAGCTAGCATATACTTCAGTCCCCCTGAAGTATATGCTAGCTTGGCTTTGTTAAATAAAAAAAAATTTGAGAGAGGGTTATACTTTATAGCTTTAGTTGGCTTATAACTCACAATGTAAATCAGGCTGGTTTCAAATTAGTGGAGATCCACCTGCCTCTGCCTCCTGAGTGCTGGGAGTAAAGGTGTGTGCCACCTCACATCTGCCTCTGAACTGTATCATTATGAAGAAGAAATGAGGGAAACTGGGATGTTTCCCCCAGTTTGAGAAAAATAAGGTACAAAGGTGCTGTGGTAGCCATATGTTTGTGTTGAAAGTGTTTCACTTTGAGTGTTTCCATGTGACTAAGTTATAATTTAAACACTCTGAGTGTTTCCATGTGACAAAGTTATAGATTAAATTGGATTTTATATTCCTATAAAGAGAAATTTTTGTCAACTCTCTAAAGATGGAATAAATTACTTTGGGAGGTAGTGAATCCTCCATGAAGTGGGAGGTATTTGCAGAGAAGCTACACAGTTGATTGTCAGGGCTGTCCACCACTGCCACCACCCCTGGCACCACCATTACTCAGTTAGTGCTTATATAATTGGCACAGGTCTGAGAGTCCTATGTCTAGTCATGCATTTAATAATAACCCATTGAGGTCTATTCTTTATTGGTGGTGCTATTGCTTCCATTTTAGAGTGAAGGAAATTAAAGCTAAAAGAATGTACATTGTCTAAACTTAAATGGATGAAAGGTAGAGATCTTGGAGTTAGTCTAGAAAAACTGGGCCCTACTGCCTGTTCCCCCTAGTTAAGGAGTTTATTATTCCATGTTCTGCACAGGGATTCATGTATTGGCTTTGGCCAGAGAACTATGAATTTAAGGACATTGGCATGAAAGGTGTTCTTAGGAACTTGTCTCCACAGAATGGGCTTTATGGTTTCTTTCTTTCCCTCCTTCCCTCCTTCCTTCATTCCTTTCTTTGTTTTATCCTGCCATTCTCCCCTCCCTCCCCCTCCCTCATTTTATGTGTATATTTGGTCAATATACTAACTTCCATTTGTTACATAGCACGATAATGAGGCAATTTAGAAAACCTTTGGGTTTGTGATTCATGTGTTTGACATTTAGTCTTCAACATGTTAAAGAAATTAAATTTCCTTTCTAGCCAGAAGCTATTAGAACCTAGAGCAGGCAACTCTTTTGAAACACTTAAGATAGTAGAAGCCCTATACCACAGGGCAACCAGAATGTGGGTTTTGGTTTATCAGAAAACATTTTATAGTGATAATCTGAAAACAATGATAAACTTATTTTTTCATCCACTGTATGTTATAATTCTACACTGTATCATTGATGAATGAACATTTTTTTTCTTATCTCTTGGGAGGGTGGGCTACAGTGAGGATAAAGCTGTGGCCAGAAAAGGTACAACTAAGCATGGCGCATATATAATATGTATATAATGCCACTGAATGTATATCGGATATGAAGATACATTCAACTTACCTAATACAACTTGAACAACCTATTGGAACTTAAAAGTAGATAGAAGCAGTGTCCACAAAGAGGTTTGAGTTCATGGTGTGAACTCTCCACCTTGGCAGAGGAAATCGACTCTCTGACATGTTTGTTTTAGGTTGTCAAAGCAAATACAACTTTTAGTTTATTTTTATTTTATCAAATTTTAGTTGATATTTTAGTTTTTAACGTTTTTGTAGGTACAGTACCTTTGTAAGTCTCTCTAGAATTTCCAGGAACACACTATAATTGAATAAGTTGGATTGATTATTGATTTAGGTTTTCTTCAAATGACTCTGGGGATGGGCTGAGGATAGTGACTATATATTGAGTAGTATCAGAATTCAAGAACAAATCTATGATTAAGATCCTCAGTAAACATTATCTTTAGTGGGGTGGCACTTACCCAGTCATAATGGTATCAAAAAAAGTCTAACAACAAATGTTGCAGAGGATGCTGAAAGAGGACTTACTGTTGATGAGACTACAAATTGGTACAGTGAGAATCAGTTTTGGAGGTGCCTCAAAAAATTAAAAATAGGAATACCACATGAACACAATATTTCATTCCTGGACATGTACCTGGTGAACTCTGTGCTTGTGATAGAGATATTTGCATCCCATCCTCATGTTTACTGTGATCTCTTCATTATAGCGGGGTACTGGGACAATCTAATTGTCCATCAACAGATAATGAAATCTGACACATATAAAACAGAAAGTTATTCAACTTTTAAAAAATGAAATCACAAAATTTTCAGAAAAATGGATAGACTTAGAATATATAATATTAAGTGAGACCACCCAGTCTCATAAGGAAAAGAGCTGCATGATCTTCCTCAAATATAGATCTTAGCCTATAGCACACACATGAACATAAGTAAACAAATATAAGTGTGGTATAGTATAACATTTAGAAAGGAGTGTAGGAAAGGTAATTAAAAAAAGACAAAATGCACGCCAGTGGCTTCACATTTATAGTTCCTATAAATCCTTTCAATTATATATCTACATATATCACATTTTCAATGCAAAGTAATAGACAGTTCTGGAATGGACAGTATGCACCTGTGATCCCAAGGGAAGTTATCTTACTTTGAGACCTGAACTGTTTTTATTGACTATTCCTGTAGGCTGTTGTGCACCATGGTACTAAACATGGTCTCTTATGCTTTAAACAAGAATTTCAACTATTCAGATTATGAAATGTGAAAATTGTTAGAAGTATGTTTAAAATATCAGAAGTTTAAAAAGTCTTGAGACTATCCTGAAATTCTGATTTATTTTTGCTGAATCTCAAAGAATATCACTCCATGAATTTGAAAATACTGAAAAACTTGTTTAGCTTTTTCACTGAATAATTCTAAATTATATCATTGATGATGAATAAATACACCCTTTTCATTTAAATAAATCCTATCTTTAGGGAGGGTGGGCTAGTGTAAATGGAGTTCTTAATTGGTAACCTGGAGTCAGATATGGAGGAAAATGCTGAGAGACCAGAGAGAAAATGGAGCAAGCCAAAGTCAGCTTTACCTCTTTAGCTTCCCAGTGGAGAAGAGAGTGAGTTCCTCTTTCTCCCTACTTATAACCTCTCTCCATCCAGCCATCTCACTTCCTGTCTCTGCCCAGCCACCTCACTTTCTGTCTGTACAGACCTCCTGACCTCTATGGTTAACTAGTACAAAGCTCCATCCACTGATCTTCAAAAAAGCTTTATTTGTACAAGCATGATATCACCACAGGCTAAAGTGAGGATAAAGTTGTGGCTAGAAAAGCTGCATCTAAAATGGTCATCAGGGTCTGGAGATGGTAAAGTGGAGTGCTTATCTAGCATGCACAGGCATGGTGATGTGTATCAGCAATCCCAGCACTCAGGAGGTAGAGGCAGGAAAATCAGAAGTTCAAGTTCATCTTTGACACTTAGTAAGTTACAGTACTATCTGGGATACATGTGGCAATATTTCAAAAGAAAAAATAAATAGGAAATTGTATCAAATAGATAATGTACAATGCAGCAGAAATGGATGCATTCCATTCAGTTTTGCTTATGAGCTCTAGGAAGGATAAGAGAGACCAGTAGTTTGTCCTGAAAGTCATACTGGGCAGCTAGTCTCAGAGTGGATTCATGCAGTCTCACAGGCCATTTCTCAAGCCTTTCTCTCAGTAGCAATGACTTCCACATGTTTATGGGTCCTGACTGCAATATGTAGGCAAAATTCCATTTCTGACTTTTGCTTTCCAGCTCCCAGCTCTGAGCACCATTCTGATGTTTGCAACACTGGTCCACTTCACTCCTCTGCCTGCCTATGATGGCTGCCCATCTACATTCCTCACCTAGGTGTGGTGGCAGCCCAGCTGACTCAGAGCATTGTATAAGGGAGGAGATAGTTCATGTGCACGTAGGATAAGTGCGTACTGATATCATTCCTAGAAAAAACAATCTAATAGCTAAGATTTCTGGCACTCTGTGAAGAGCCAGTACTCAGTGGAGGCTTGGGAGCAAAGGGCATAATGTAGTTTAGGCTTGATACTCCATTCAGATGAATTAGTATGAATAAAATCCTAAAAATAGTCCCAGTGGCTATCATGACAGTATGCAGTGGCACAAAGTACATAGACAGGTGACACAAAGCACATGGACAAAGGACATGTGGATTCAGTAATAAGGGTTCCTGAATAGTGGGTTAATAGTGGCAACCATATGAAGTGCTTTATAAGTGATTCATTTCTATAGCAACTATTTGAGGATATAATTATAACTCCATCCTATAAAAACGTAGAGTCTATCTTCCATCTTCTGGACTGTGGACAAGCCCCAATGACTCCAGTATTGAATAGAAAGCTATGACTAATTTAAATATTGTCGACAATAGCCTCCAATGGATTCTTTCCCTGAGCAGTCAGAGCAGTCCCACATAAATAGAGGAAGGCATCCGCGAAACCTTACCCATTACAACCCAGAGCCCTTGAAGTGTTCCTAGTCAGGTACCACATTTCTAAGAGTAGGGAAATGTCTGGTGTGACTGAGCCATTGCATAGACTTTACTGCAGCTTCCAAAGAGATTATGAGATGGAACCTGGAAAGTTCTGATTCTTGTTGTATCTACCTAATTTTGAAAAAAATTTGTTATGTGATAGCACTCAAGAGCTACAACTTACTTTTGCTAATTCTTAGGTTAGATTAATAACAAAAATGATAATTTCAGCCTTTTAGTAAAGAAATTGGGAACATAAAGGTTTAAAGGTGGGCTTGTTTAGAATCGCAGCACCTCACTGTTAAGGTGAATATTTTGCAGGTTTGTGGAGTAGAAAGAACTTTGGACTTGGAGTCAAAAAACCCACATTTAGATATTAGTCTTCCATCTCCACCCAAGTGGCATAGTGGAGATACCCTTGCTGAGGGCTGGCTTGCTTCCCACTCAAAATGAAGATTGGGAATTCAGTATTTAGTGCTGGTAGAGCATTTTTAAAGACATGTAGAGATTGGAGTGTATAAAGGGCCTGGGCCTGAAAATTATGTCAAATGAGAAACGGGAGGGGAAAGGTAGACAGGGCTCCCTTAGATACTATTAATTTGATATCTTAATCTAGTTCAATAAATTTAATATGGAAGAGGACATAGATTGATGTTGCATGCTTTTGGAGGGTTTTCTGCTACTACAACAAAATGTCCCCTGACCAAATAACTCATAAACAGAAATCTATTAGCACCACACTGAAGGCCCGTGTCATGGTTTGGATGAGTGTCCCCAGTGTGCATGTTTTAAGGCTTGGCTCTTAGCATAGGGTGATACTATGAGGTGTTGGGAAATGGAAGCTAGTGTGAAATTTTAGCTATTGGAGTTGTACCCTTGAAGGGGTTTGTGGAGTGCTAATATTGGTCTCTTTCCCTTCTTCCCGTCTCATTCCCATTCTCTCCATGGTCAAACTTTTCCCCTTACTATGTTTTTACCATTAAATGTACCACAGACCCAAAGTAGGCTTGGGGTTCATAGGTCAGAAATTAAAACTACTAAAGCTATAAGGCAAAATGAAGCTTTTTCCCTTATAAGTTGATGTATCTTAGGTATTTGTTACAGTAGTAGAAAACTAAAGTAGTCAGGAAGTCTAACATCAAGGCATCAGTGCTCTCAGTCTGGTGGGGTTTGTTCAGTTTCAAGGTGACTAAAGGTTATCCATTGCTGCTCTCTCTAAAGAAAGGGGGCCAGTTAACAATGTCCTTACTTTTGAAATGAGAAGATGACAAAAAGGCCTAGCTAAGTTGTTACTAGGGTTTTTGGGTCACACATTTCATCCATGAGGGCTTTGCCCTATCAGTAGTTATCTCCTCAAGACCCTACCCCTTAATACTATGATTAGGTTATAGAGTCTAACTTAGGGGTTTTGGAGGGGATAGACATTTAAACCATAGAAGCAAGAATCTAAATTTTAGCTCATAAGGATTTGCTTGTAAATAATTGCATTTAGTGGTAGGTATTATTTGAAATCCTTTGTTGCAGATGGAGGCAGCTGTTCTTATTTGGTTCAGGGAGACCATGGCAAAGGCACTCTGAAGACTCTCAAGCAGGCCAGGATTTAGGCTCATGAATGAATCTTCTCCATTTCTCCTAAGTGTTCAACTCCAAAATACTTTTGATTTTTTGTATTACAAAGGTAATCTATTCATTGATAAAAAAAATTAGCCAGATGAGCAAAAATATAAAATAAGACTCCCAATAATCTTACCATAATTTAGAAATAATCATAAATGTTTTAGAACATATTTTCCTAGTGTAAGGGAGGAGGGACACAAGCAGAAGTAATCACTTTTATATTTTAAATGCTGTGATATATCCTTTTTTAAATTGATTAGTATCTTTCTTATGAATAGGTTTTCCCTACAACATTTTAAATGTCCATATTCAACTTTAAAATTAATTATATTTGTTTTAATTAAATAATATTTATATAAAATATTTTTAATAAAGAACCTCAAAAAATAATATTTCAACAATCAACACCATCAGTATTTTGTTTGTTGGATATTTTGGTCTCTAAATGTGCATATTTTTCTCAAAATAGGTATATTAAAGATTTTTATCAACCTGTTTCCTCATTGTGAATATTTGCATGTGATGAAACATTCTGTAAAACTATGATTTTCAATGGTTTTAAAGTACTCTATTATGTGTAGAAAGCCACAGTCCCTACAATAGATTGCTTATAGTTATTTATCATTATAAATACTATATTCAATTATGTTAGAAGAATTTTGATGCTTTTGTGGTATTCTATGTTATATCTGTATCATCAATCATTTATTTTTAAGTATATCAATTCTAAGGATTTTGTTTACACACTCACATGGGTATAAAGAAATCTTCCCTCTGTTTTAATTTTTAGTTCTTTGGATATATTTGAAGAGTTTTGTTGAAAGTTCATCAATTTGTGGTTTCTAGTATATAACTTCAATAGTTAAAATTTAATTGTAAATGTTTCCACAACATCCAAAATAATGAAGAACCACCTATTACAGTGTGTTAATAACTGCTGAATTGGGTGTATTTGGTTAAATTTTTTAGTGTGTAGTCTGGGCAGTAGCTGGTTGGTGAGGCCCTATGTGGTCAGGGAGTGATTCAGGGATGAAATGCAGTTTGCTCTGAACTTGATACATGGTTTTCCCAGTCAGAGAGGACACAGGTCATTCTATGGGAAGTAAAGAGACATGCAGAGGCATAGACTGTAGTAATTCAAATTCCTTTGACTTCTGCTGCCCAGCACTCACTTTTGGGTAAAAATTCTGGAATATCTGAGCAATGAAAAAATACCTTGTGTTTGAAAATATTTATGTGTTTGTCCCCTCAGCCACTGGGGAACATTTTCATTGAAATTCTTGATTTGTGAAAACGGATTTTTCTTTTTTGGAGCTACTGATGTTTTTTGTTTGTTTGTTTGTGTTTTGTTTTTATACTACTTTGGTTTTCTCAGTCATCTGCCTGCATGTATTTCATTTGTTTAATTGATTCACATTAATGTACTTTTTAAAAATTATAATACTGTTGGCCACTGTCTAGAGCTTCTATTGGCTATCTCTGTCTTAATTGATAACCCATAACTACTAATCTATGTATTTCCATCACACTGATGTACTTTTAACACAATCTAAAATTACCATCATCTTAGTCTTGTGTTGGCACAGGAATTCTTTTAAAAGATATTAACATTTTTCTTTAGTGTTACTTTTGGTGGAACCATTGAATTTAGGGGCAGAAAGGAAATAAGTCTATTGTAATTTCTATTGAATGCAACAGTAGCTCAGGAACTCACTGGGTTCCTCATTCTTGGCTTTTTGTGATGTTTCTGTGATCATTCATGTGACTTAATAATTGTTTTACAAAGAAAGATCAAAAGGAGGGGAACCATCTCCTGTTTTGTTATTTATAAAAAGTCACATCTCACTAGATTTATTGATTTTTATATCCACATTGCAATGTCAAGGCCAAACTCAATTCAAAACTTTACAAAACTGTTTCTATTGTGTGTGTGTGTGTGTGTGTGTGTGTGTGTGTGTGTGTGTGTGTGTGTGTGTCTACTTTTGTAGGTCAGGATTGATGCTGGGTATCTTCTTCTATCTCTCTTCACCTTTATTTCCAGACTAGGTCCCTTATTGGATATAGCTCACCCATTTGTGTAAAATGGCTGGCAAATCAGTTCCAGGGATCAGCTTGTATGTTTCCCTAGCACTTGGATTATAAGGGTCTGAAACTATGCCCAGATTTTACATCTGGCTTGAGACTCTGAACTCAGGTGTTCATGCCTGCATGGTAAGCCTTTAAAGATTGATCAATCTCTTCAGTTCTCACATCCATTTATTTTATTGTCTTCTTAGGGAGTGATATTTTCCTACCAGGAGGTCAAGACCTATGTCTCTGAGCCACTGTACTCATGTTCTTGAGCATATGATTGGAATGCAGGGCAGTCTGGCATAGGACCTCTCTGGTCCCAGAAAATTACAAAATAAACTAGGCTTTTATCCCTTAAGAATATTTCCACAACATGCTGTAACTCTCTGGGGTGGTTAGAACTATTTTGTCAAAGTTTGTTTATTGTTCTCTCCATATATACATTTTCCCTCTATTGAATGATATTTACTTTGATAAGTTCACACAAAGATACAACATTCTTAGATTGTAGCTTCTTGCTTCCCCAACTCTTCTCTTGCCTATCCTCCTCCCAAATTCATATGGGGTACTTTAAGGTTTTTCTTGTTTTGTTTTGTTTTGTTTTAATGTTTATTTTACTTGGCAGGCCATACTGTTGAAGAAAACTGACCTTCCTTCCTTCAGCAATGATCACTTGTCAAGAGCTCTCAACTAGGGGTGGAGTTACATGAGCCCCTCCCCTATCCATGCAGGAGTGACAGCTTGATCTCGTACAGATCCCATGCAGTTGCCACAGCTGCTGTGAGTTCATGAGTACAGTGCCCTGGCATATCCAGAAAGCACTATTTGAAGCAGTCCTCCCTAGCCTCTGACTCTTAGAATCTTTCTATCCTTTCTTTTATGATTTTTCTGAGTCTTTGTGGGAGGATCTCCCCAACTTTCCCTCCTCTCTCATTTGGAATTGTTGCCTTCTCATGAGACAAAATTTTAAAGCTACATCGATTTACTTGATTAGGGGTAGACCTCTGTCATGAAAAACCCAGTGTTCATTGTTTTACAAAGTTTAAAAGTGATAGGCATACCCCCTTCCCATGTTTCCAATAGACACTATAAATTTATACAACGTTAGCCTCCCATGACGTCACTTACTCCTCATGTTGGTGCCTTGGCAACATATTACAAAAGTTCTTGCAGCTTTTGAGGGAGAAGTCATGGCTTTACAGTCTCATGTTCTGCACTTGGAGGTATAGAGACACTTTGCACAGATTATGGGACAGATTATGGATCATTACTGAAGCCAAAGAGCCCATGTCTTTGGTATAGGATGGCTGTAACCACATCCCGTGACCATAAAAGAAAGAACACAGTCTAATAAAGGAGGGATAATCAGCTCAAAGGACTGAACTTGAGTGGAGGGACAAATGGCACTTCATGCATGGGGTGCTAGTATGAAGTGCCTCTTCAGAGTCTTGCAGCCTCCATCTGAGACCAATGGGAAAACCTTCATTTTGGTAAATGCAATCACCTGTTGGCCAGTAGGTCTCTGTGCCACTCAGGTTTTTTTAGCTTGTGCCAGGGCTTTAGTTTTTACTTTTAGATTATATGAGCATCCTTTTCATTGCACGAAAAATGAAGGAGAAACAATCTAGTGATCATTATTGATTCATCAATGCCACAGTCACAGGGCACCAGCAACTATGTCTCTTGGGGTTTTGTTTGCAGTGTGGAGAATAAGCTGACCTTCCTAAAGAGTCAAAACCTAAACACAGCAGGCATCTCAAAGGGGCTTCTCTGCCTCTCTCCACAGAATGCTTATAGATGTTAGCTAAGATGGTGAGTCTTTCACAGGTGACTGAGGTGGTCTAGGTGTCAGATAAAGAATTCTAGATTAGGCCTCATCCATTTACTTTATCCTTTTCAAGATTTTTTTTTCAGATTAAAACCATTGCATACATCCCCTCCAGCACAGTGCTAGCAGTAATACAAAGGCGGGAGCTGAAGACTCATCTCACAGTATTTTAAATAGCTTTATTGAAGCATATACCATCCATTTAACACAGACAGTTTAGTAGATATGCAAGTACTCATGGTATTTAAGTTAATCTCAGGTTCATATCAAATGCCTCTAATTCACAATCCTTCTAATCTTAGTTTTCTACCTGTCCCTTCCTTCAGGATATCACCTCAGCTCAGCACTATACTCAGAGGCTTTTCAAATGCTACCTCATCCTATGGTCTCAACAACCTGGAAAATAATACCCCTTTCACCTTATGAACAGTGACAGTGTTACCCAAATCCCAGCATGTATTTCACATAGCCATTGTCTAATTTAATGCACATGGAAACCCACTGCTTTAGCTCTCATGGTCCTCTACCATTATGTATCAGCTCTTTTGCATTAGCCTCCTATTTTTCCTGTGCTAGTTTAGCTCTATTACTTGTTCATGCACCTTGTGCATGCCAGGCCAGAGCTCTGCTGCTGACCCAGCCACCAGCCCTCCTTTGCTCAGGCTGGCTGGGCTGCTCTTGGAAGGAAAAAGGTTAGAAGCCATTAGGTTTTTGAAGCTTCTAAAGACTAGACACTTCACAGATTTTGTTGTTTTTAATCAGGAAAAGAATATTTTTGCTCACATAAAATGTATAGAGAACTACTGGAGGGCTATAGCCATGTAACAGTTGCCTCTAATCCTTGGTTCTTAAAATTTATTATTGTATTTTAAATTATGTATATGTGTGGGTTTGTGAATGTGAATATGTGAATGTGAATACAGTTGCACAAGAAGCCAGAAATATCAGATACCCTAGAGCTGGAATTATGAAATGAACCATGTGAGTGCTGGAAACTGAACTCAGGTCCTCTGCAAAAGCAGCATGCACTCTTCATAGCTGAACCATCTATCTGTCCCCGAATCCCCAGTTCTTATTCAGAGATACAAAACTATTTTCTTTTCAGAAAACTTCCATTTGATGTTTATTTTTTAATCTAAGGTTTGCTCCCTCCCCTGCAGCTGCTAGATGGAGCCTACTAGCAGTTAGCAAACTTTTGTATACTGTGAAGTAGTTTTTGTACAAACATTTCTGCAATGAACATTTTATTGTTGTTAAAGACAGTTTTAAAATGCCACATGAGAATCATGCTACAGTGTGCTAGAGCATCGGGGCAAGGCTGAAGAGTGGACCAGAGATTCCATGACTATGGACGTGTGTAGCTTGAAACAATCAATTCCTAAAAACTCCAGCATGCAAAATATTCAGATCACTGATTCTCTGGCAGAGATTTAGACATTTTATGTAATTTCTAGTGATCAGTTAATGCTGGACACTGAAACCAACTTCTACTGTTTCTAAATGAGAGAAAAACATTTTGTTTGTTTGTGTGTGTGTGTGTGTGTGTGTGTGTGTGTGTGTGTGTGTGTATGTGTATTTGTGGGTGTATGTGTGTGTGTGTGTGTTATATACATACTTTGTTTTGTGAGAAGAGTATTGCTGATAAAAAGGCCCACTTGGGGTGAAAAACTACCAATTCTAATATTGGTTTCACTGAACTTGAATGTTCATAAATTCAAAGCATGAGGAATGGAAAGTCAAAATGTCCAGTTTTGTTTTATTACTTCAGAAATTAAACAGCTTGAACCTGGGGTTTGAGTTGTGTTTCTTTGGTAACCAACTACGTTAGAGTTCCGTATTGCTTATCGGAGAAGTAGTTTTGTTTTACTGTGTGGGTTACTTTATAGTTTATAGTTTAGTTTATTTGATTCAGTGACTATCATATGCTATACTTCAGTCAGGGATTATTATTATTATTATTATTATTATTATTATTATTATTATTATTATTATTATTGGAGTGGTTTTGAAAGAAGCCTATACACTAATGACTTTTTTTTACACTCTTATTTCATTTTTCTAGGAGTCAGAGAATAATAAGTTATGTTCCCTATATTCCTTCCGAAATACGTCTACCTCACCACATAAGCCTGACGAAGGGAGTCGGGAGCGCGAGATAATGAACAGTGTTACTTTTGGAACCCCAGAACGCCGCAAAGGGAGCCTTGCGGATGTGGTGGACACACTGAAGCAGAAGAAGCTGGAGGAGATGACTCGGTCAGAACAAGAGGGTACGTGCCTTCCTCTCTGCGCTTCTCTTCCAGCCATAGCAAAATGACCAGCACTTCAAGAGCTCCAAATGCCTAAGTGCCTGAGCTAGGAACAGTCACTCAGAGGTTACTATGGTGACAGCTGGCTGAAGTCCATTAGGAGTGCTAAGCAGATAGCCTTGGTTTTCTGGAAACCTGTGCATTTTGTTTGTTTCTTACAACACTCTAAGGCTTTGAACTGGCCTTAACCATCACCCTGGAAAAAGATAGTAAGGGAATTTTCTTAACTACAGTTTTAGTGCTTTTTCTCTTATTTCCTTTTCGAAGATAGTTTTTATATTATGTCCCATTTAAAAACCAAGAAAACTTTTTTCTAATGTATTTTTTCCATTTAATGACTGTTTACATTTATAATTTTATGTTCTCCCTTGGATGCTGAAATAGAGTGGAGAGCTGCTAATGACTTCCAAGGGTGGGAACTTTGATGTGGCACCTGCCATGGATGTCTTGCATTCAGTTTCTCCACAGGAAACTCTAGTGGACTCTGTATTTAAACAAAACGTTCCATGTGGTTATCACAATGAGTGTATACATGTCTTCTGTATCAGTATACTTCAGGTCTAACTAGCCCTGGATTCATCACTTGTAAGTGAAATTTAGACCTTCATGGCACTATAGGGGAACTAGGATTTGATGAGCAGGTGGTGCTCACCTAACTTAATTTTATTCATGTAAAGACTTAAAGTTTGTGTTTAATTGGTTCTTGCGGAACTCTTTCTAAAAGGTCTTGCTCATTTCATTGTCTAACCAGTCAGATTGTTGGCATGTGCATAGATGCTTTTGTTGACACAGGGTTACTCTGCGGTAGCTTAGGAACTACGGCCCTATCTAATGCCTACACACCACGTTCTTCAATTTCTTCAGTTCTACCCCAAGTTCTTCAGTTTTTCCAAGCCACAGAATTCAATGCTAGTCCTTGTGTTTGACATGGTAACTCAAACATTTTGAGAATTAATTCAAACAATTAATATAAAAGTTTCTTATAAGCTGCAAACTATGTGTATTTGGGATGTGCCTGATAATTATCATTGTATAAATGTCAATTATTCCACTGTGCTTTAATGTAGTGATGCCTCTGGAGACCACTGAGTTAATTAGGATGTTCAACTTATTTATCTTCAATTATAGACCTTTAGAGTTTTTGTGTTTTCTTGATGCATACATCCATATGTATCTTTTTATACATTCATGTGTGATTGTGTTTTTTTTTGTCACCTGTAGGTGTGTGTGCATGTGTGCTCATATGTACTGGTTGCCTTTTTAATATTGGGTTGCAAGTTGTTTATTTCTTTCCCAATTGTCAGTAATTTCTAATATGTTTCTTCCTTTTATCTTTGGATTGTGAAATAACATGGTTGGCACATTCTGGTCTATATTTAAAGCATGAACAAGTGTGCTCTAGAGGGGACAGTGAACAATTATGGGTAAAACATGTGATCATTAGTGTTTGAACTTTGTGCTGACTCCTGCTCTTTCAGAGTTTTATTTTCCTTACGACTCCCTTCAATAGTCTACTGAACCTATTTCCCCTTTCTTAGGGGTATGGTAAACTCAGAAAATAAAATACACAGACTTACAGAGAGGTGAATTATAGTAAATTACAAAATAATTTTTAAAATGTGATAAGGCAGAATGTGATCCTTTACAGCAAAATAAAGTTTAAGGTATTCCCCAGCAATGCCTTCTAGTTTAGTAATGCTATACCTGACATCTACAGTTCTAATATGTACAGTGGGATAGAGAGTTGCCTGTTGTTAGTGTGATAACATTATAGCCACAATAGATGGTTGCATTCATCCATCACTTAAGGAAATGCAAAAATTTCCATTTCCTTAGTTAAGGAAATGTTGCTTTTTCACCTGAGTTCTGTCTACCCATATTTCTTGGGGTCTACTATGGACTCAAGGTTGAGATCTCTGCTGCTAGATGACATACTGTGCTCACAATGCATAAAATAGTAATCTCTAACTTAAACAGTTTGTATTCTAGTAGTAGATGATATATATCAAATGAAATCTAGTTTGAAGTCTAACAGTGACAGGTTCCATGAAAGCAACAAAGAGAAAATGTTTGGGGTATTTATAAGGAAGGAGGGTTTTATGGGGAATAAGTCCTAACTAGTCATGGAGAATGAAAGAGTTTCTACAGGTAGAATGCAGGGAAGAGACATTTCAGGCTGAGGAACGGGCATTGCACTTAAAACAGTCACTCTTCAGGTTCTAACTTGAGGTGAATTTGCATATGGGATATAAAGATGAAAAACTAGGTTGTGTTCAGATCATGGCAGGTCTTGTAGTTTTGGCAAAGGAATTTTAATGCTTTGTTGAAAGTGATGATGGAGCTGCTGACTCTTTACCTCAGTAAGGTAATGGATTGGAACTTTTCTCTGAGAAAGTAAGTGTGGCAGTTTGGTGTAGGATAGATGGGAACATGGACAGGCATTAAGGACATTGTTCTAGGCTAGAGACAATAAGTGCCTGAACTAAGCCAGCAGAAATGGGAAAGGAGGGCTGCATATGGAGATGGAATCAGGAGAGGTATTGAGAAGATGATGCATGAGTATGGAAACCAAGAGGATGTCCAACTGTAGCTCAGTGGTAATACAATCAATAAAAAGAAACAAACAAATATGGTTTGCAAATTGGAGCAAGGCATGGTTTCTAATTTTTATTTTGAGTTTTATCATTTTTTTAGTTTTGAAACCAGTGTGTGTGTGTGTGTGTGTGTGTGTGTGTATGTTAGTGCATGTATGCACATGTCCGTGTGTATAATACAGCACACCTACCTTAGTGACTGTGTGAAGGTCAGAGGACAACTTCTAGTATCAGCCCTTATTTTGTAACCTGTTGCAGATAAGCATTTCTTGTTGCTTGTCACTGTACATCAGGATAAGTGCCTTACAAACTTCCAAGAACTGTCCCATCTCCTCCTCTCAGCTTGCATAGACATGCTGAAATTATAGATGTCCCCCACTATGTACAGAACTGCTAGGATTGTGAACTCAGGTCTTGGCATTCTTACAGCCAGTGCTATGCCCATTCAGTTACCTCCTCAGCCCTAAATACTAATTTCAGTGGTCTTCTGATAATAGAATAGAATAATATAGTGGGGAAAAAAGAAGTATAGAAACACTATTAAATTTTAGAATAGATTTCTGATTCTAAAATGATTATAGCATAGGTCTTAAGAGGTCAAACAGTTCTCTCATCATCTGCTTGGCTTTGGCGCTTTAAATACTTGTGTCTGACCCTTCAGGTGGGACATGGCAACTCATGGGACATGTAAGAGCTTTTCACATCTGTCATATATCCCCTCCTCATTTCTACTTCATGTTTTAGGATCAGCTGATTGACAAGCCTGTATGGATTGCATAACAAATGAAGACCTTTCTGGAGTTATTCCCAGAGAATGTTTCAACTTTTTATCAAAATAAAAATACCTTCCTTCTCATTCCTCTAAGTGTAGAAACTCATTTATAAGAAGTTTATCACTGTCTCTTTTAAACAATTGCTTGCATGATAAAACAACAATGTTCCAGGCAGATACCTTGGTCCACTGTGTTACTGTTCTCTGCTGAGCATTGCTCTGCCTAGATTGCTGAGAATCTGATGAACAATGGCAGTCTGTCAGAAGTATCCCACTTTAACAATGAAGCTGATGGGAAGACAAACAGGGGTGTGCCTTTTGTGAATTTAACTTTGATTTAATGTCATAATTAGATGCATAGGTAGATGGCAGGTTGGGAAATGATGGGAGAGTAGATAGACATGGGGGTGAATTGAATGACTGAATCTCAGAATCTTCTTTTTAAAACTCCACTAATACTGGTGGGTACAGCATGCAGAAAGGCTTTGATTAATAGAGTCAGGTTAGAATACTTCCAAGATAAAAATCCTTCAGCTGCGATTAAAGGATGAATTCTAGTTATCCTTGTGTCACCCATCTTGTTGCCAGTGTAGCTGGGTCCTAACATAAGCGACAGTTGTCAGAAAATGAATACTTTAAAAAGGACTTCTCTATCTAAATACATATATTTAATCAGAGAGTCCTTTGGCTTCTGAAAATAAGTTGTCTAATGAGAATTTCATTTGAGCAGCTGCGACTGAGGAGGTCAACAGGCAGCGCTAGGAGAATATGGCCCAGCTGGTTAAATGTGGTGGCTGTCGTGATTTAAACGGTCAAGTGCTGCTTGTAATCCAGGACCGTCTGTTTGTGGAGGGAAGAGCGAGTGCTTCAGCATAATGTACAGCTGTTTTAATCTCTCTTTAATAATAGTTCTCCAGCCACTGTCATGCGTTGTGTATCATACTACTAAGTATATGATCCCAGGCTGCTGGGATGGGTTGCAGTCAGGATTGGGAGTCACATGAGGGACAGGGACACAACAGGAAAACCCTGGAGTGTCTGACAAGACTTTCTGACTCTCTGCACTTTTCAAGACTCTCCTTTGGGTAATAATTACTGTCATCATGAGAAAGCAATGGTGCTTGGAATTAGGCAGAAATATCAGAGTGGATGAAGTCTTTTTGGAGACCATGGAGAACACACAGCTTAGGCAGGATTCCATAGACATGCCTGGGTCAGAAAGTATGAATTTGCTCCATTGAATGGTATTCCTTAGGCCATCAGGGTGATGCAAACACACAAATAACCTCTTGTTGTGCTCACACACAAAGGACAGTGAGTTTGAGTTTCTGGCAAGGCAAGCTTCTCAAAGGATGCAGTAGTTGTTGGGAGTACTAGAATGATTGTGTGTTTCTGTGTATAGCAGGCACACTGGTATCATTATTTACCTCTCTATTCAGTCATCTTGTCTGTGTTCTCACTGAAGTATAGGGAATATGTGGTGTGTTTTGGTGTACTAAAGGTGTTCTCTAGTATAGTTAAAATGATGAGAAAACTTGCTTTTGGAATTCATATGTTAGATTGAGGTAGATATGGATTTGAGCCCAAATTTTAGTACTCATGAAAGCAGGATAAACTACCATGTCATGTAGAGTTATAGATGGACTAAAGCAGGGTGCTGGAGTTAGTGGTCACTCAGCATTTACCACATGAATTCCAGAGCACTCATTACTGAATTTCTCTGTGCTTTGTTTTCTTTTTTCAATAACCCAAATGTTCATCATTATTGTCTTAGTTACTTTTCTATTGCTGTGATAAAATACTATGAACAATGCAATACAAGCATTTAATTAAGCTTGCAGTTTCAGATGGTTAGAGTCTATGATGGCAAAGCAAGGGAACAGCTGAGAGCTCACATCTTGATCTATCTACAACCAGGAGGCAGAGAGAGAGAGAGCTAGCCTGCCCCCAAACAAAGCCAAACAAAGCCACACCTCCCAATTCTTCCCAAACAGTTCCACCAACTGGGGGCCAAATATTCTAATACATGAGCCTATGAGGATCACTCTCTTTCAAACCTCGAAAATTATAGTGCTGTTACGAAAATCAATCATTAGCCAGTCACTAAGGCACATGGAACACTATGGGTACACAAGATAGCACTCAAAGGAGTCAGAGTTATCTCCTAGTCATGAGACCTGTATGTGTGACTTAATCCATCTGTGCTTTAGTTCCTTCATCTGTGAAGCTGGATTGTGGGGGCTGGATATCTCTTCTCATCACAACTATTGTTGCTATTGTTATTGTAACTACTATCACAGTGGTTGTTATTTGGTGAAACATTTCAAAGAGAAATACTAAAAAATCTCATTGCATGCCACAAACTGTAGGAAATGTCCTAGGGTGTTAAGGGATTTAGCATTTGGCAGCAATGGTGTTCGTGTGTTCTGGAAGAGCAATTCAGTTTTGCTGGCCTTTTAGGCCCTCTGGAAAAGCTGATACTAAAGTTTCCCCACTGGAAGCCAGTCTTCCCTGCTGTGAAATGTGGAATGCAGTGTTGTCAGCCACTGAGGTTGGTGGAGCCTTGGATGAGGTTTCAGACTCCTGTCAGGAACAATGTGTTCCTGTCGCAATAACATCTATGAAATCCCATGGTATAATAATAAGAGCAACCTGACATTCTGGCCATGCTGTAGCATGAAAACAATTTTGACTGGTGGTTGAAGTTTTAGCATCTCTAAACCTTTTCTGGTTTTCATTTGTGAGAGTTATGCATGAAAATACATTAAAAAAAAAAAGACTGAGGGATATGGCTTCACCATTGCAGTGTTTGCCTCTCTAGCATGGGAGCATGGGTTGATCCCCAGATTCCACATAAAAACCTCTCCAGTACTGGGTAGGTAGGCACAGGAGGATCCTGGGGGCTTGCCAAATTGTTGAGCTCCAGGTACAATCTCAGAATATAAGTGGAGAGTGATTGAGGGAGGCACCCCTAGACCTCAGGCCACCATGTGTATGTATGTATGCACCCCCCACAAACATGTACACATACATATTATACAGACACACATGAACACATGCATACAGAAATGCTTTGATTATTCACTACATCCCCTGCAGAGTATCATCTTGGGCATCTCCAGTGAACACTAAGGTTCCATAAGCAGCTCACAATTTGGTGAGGAAGGAGTTGAGTAGTCAGAACAGTGCTAGTACAACTTAAATTAAGTTTTTCTTCTAAAATATATTTTCTTCCGACAATGTTCATGTGCTTGCTGCTGCTTTGAATTATTTTGTGTAGGAATTATTCTTAGTGTATTTTTGAGTTAGGTGTATTAGCTTTCCAATTTTGGGGAACTGGTTATCCTCTCATGTAACTTTAGGAGTCACAGAATGAGCAAGAGTTCAGAGGCCTCAGACCTTTTGGACAAATCTTGGCTAGATCCATGTGCAGCTGTTTTATGACCCCCCCTTTATAGCCCAGGTACCATACCATCCAATTGAGTCTTCTCCTTAACTTCTCATTTTTTCTTTGCTCAGCCACTGCTTTGAGAAGATGCTGTAGATTTCTTGGCCTGTTTCTAGGTCCTCAGATTTAAAAGTTTTTTCCTGGCTCTCTTCACTAATAATGTTAGCAGACATTGGCAATTGTTTCAGGTTTGTCTCTAAGTGAATGGGGAGGGTATGTGCTGAAGGTACTATAGGCAGTTTGTTGTTTAGAAAGAGGCAGCTTCCTAATGGCTTACAGGACACAGCCTCATTGTCCTCTGCCTTTTGCATTTGTGAATGTTGAATTTTCCCTTGAAAATCCATTGCATTTTCATCAGAATTTATTGTGAGAGTTTCAAGAAATAAGTACGGGGCAGTTTGGATCTGTAGTACTTTCTTTATACTTGAAAACAAAAACTAACACATAAAGGAAGTGGGTCCTTGAAACATGGCAGCTGACGCATAGCCCATGAACAGGAGACAAAGTTCATGGGCTCAGGTCTAGCCTGCTGAAGAAGGCAGCCTTCGTGACTGCCTCTGCTCTTCACCCATGCAGTCTTTGCTTTAGACAGGCTAGGATTTTGCTGTTGTCTTCCATTTTTGTTCTGAAATAATTTTGAATTAGTTTCTAAATAATATATTTTTCTTTGCTGTATGATTTTATAAAAATGATGCCACCCTGTAGTTTTCTGAGACCTGCTTTATATACTCATGACTATGCTACATGGCTACTTTGCTGTGTAGTATAGTGCATTTTCACTTTTGTATAATATTGCACATACTACTCCATGGTATGGCATGTAACAATCTGTCCTACTGTCCTCTGTCCCTAGGTATTTAAATTTTTCACATTTTTCAGTAGTGCAGACAATAATGGCAATAATGTCAAGGAGGTTCCTGACAAGGTACTTCTCTGGAATTCCCTTCAGGGGAAGTATTAATAGTGAAAAATATGTGTACTTTTTTCTTTTACTTCCTTTCACAGCAAAATTTGCTCTCTCTTTGTTTCTGTCTCTCTTTTTTCTCCGCTACTCTCCATGCATGTGTTCTCTGAAAGCTTTAACTATCTAGACCTCTTTGGTCTATCTCCCTCAAATGTTCAGTATGATATATACACACAGTCACATACATTTGTTTTTTCTTAATCACTAACATTTTCAGAAACTCAACAAGAGTATCCAGTGGGCCCTTTGCTGCAATTTTCTTTTTGTTGTATCATAATAGAATGTCTTCATCCCTTTCAACAATGGCCAAACACAGGTGTCTTGTTCTGCAGGACTGTGATTACTAGATTTGTTAGGAAACATACTGTTCTTCTTTGATCTTCTTTATTGATGTTTCCATCTTATGATGTGGTTTTAGGATTAGAGTAATTTCTGACCTCTAATTATCTTGGGTTCCCAACCTTCACATTTTTTTCTGGAAGTACTTTAAATTCAAAATTACAAGCCTTTTGATTTTTGATCTATGCCATCATTTCTATTGAAATAGACATTTTTCTCCCAATTGACTTGTTCAATGGAAATCTTCACCTCTCTCTTAGAATGTCATAGACCTGTAATTCCAGCTACTTGGGAGGCTGAGGCAGGCAGATCACAAGTACAAGGCCATTATGAGCTACATAGTAAGTTCAAAGCCATACTGGAAAACCACATTTCCAAATAAGAAAAGAAAGATGAGAGCCAGGCATATAACCCATCATTTGTGTGCTTGCAGTACATGCATGAGGAGTCTAGGTTACATTCTCAGCACGTTAGAAAGGTTCAAGAATCCTTCCAGGAGGCTGGGAAGGTGGCTCAGTGGTATAGATTCCTAGCACCAGATAGGTTGGAGGCCTGCCTATACTCCTAGTGCTCTGGGACTGGAGATAGGACCCCTGGCTAGACTAGCCAAATCTATGAACTTGGGGCTCAAATGAGACTTTGATTCAATATTTATGGTGAAGAAGGATTAAGAAAGAGACCAAAAAGTCAACCTCTGATCTCCACAAGTCTAAATATATAGTCACACTTGTGAATATGTACTTACCAGGCATACATGCACAGCTCCAATGAAAATAAAAAGGAGGAAGGAGTACTGTCTTTTGTGACCTCTAGTAACTTCATGGCATCAAGAAATTAACTAATTGATTTAAGTTCTATGTTTTAAATTTATAAAATAATCTTGGCTTAGATATTTATTAAAGGATAAATTCTAAAATTCTATGACATTTAAAAAAAAAATTCTTATCTAAACTTCAGAATCCACTAATCAGGGTATCTCTCTCCCAAACTGTTTTTGAAATAAATCTTATTTCAACCAATATCATGATTCCTTTTCTTTTATTCTTGAAAGTGTTCATTATTATCTCTTCTTTTTGATCCTGGGGTATTTATGAAGTGAGAGATTAAAGCAGCTATCCAGTTTTGATGTCTGAAGAAGACATTGTCCAATGAAGTACTTATAAAGCCATGGCTTCAAGGCCCTAGCTTAGCACTGAATTATCTGTGGCACCAAGATATGTGTGCTTTCTCAGCTGGTGTTTTGAGAGTTTTTGTGCAAGGGGCCCCACACAAGTCCAGACAAGTCTTCCACATTGAAGTCAGAGGAGGCTGGCTGTCCACTACCATGAAAATGACAAAGTTAGAGGCTTGTGGGTCTGTAAATTGCTCAAAGATTATGTATATGTTAAAAACAAGTAACTACAGATAGATGGTTAGAAAAAATGCTGAAGGTATACTGAATAGTTACGGATTGTGCTGAGAAATGCCATAGCATCAACAATAGCCAAACCAGTCACACCAATGAGTACTTTTTAATGAATGCAAACAAGAGTTAAGGGAAATCTTAAGAGAATTCCAGTAAACTGGGTGCACTGAAGTTTGATTGTACTCCAGAATATACAATTTATCATTTTTAGTTTATTAATTAACGAGAGAGAGAGAGTGAGAGAGAGAGAGAGAAAGAGAGAGAGAAAGAGAGAGAGAGAGAGAGAGAGAGAGAGAGAGAGAGAGAGAGAGAGAGAGAGAGAGAGAGAGAGAGAGAGAGAGAGAGAGAGAGAGAGAGAGAGAGAGATTTAGCCTGGGTATGAACATACTGTGGTGCATGTGGGGAGGTCAGAGGACAAGTTCTTTCAAGAGTCCTATTTCTCCTTCTACCTTATTTCTGAGGCACTGGTCTCTCCTGCTATTTCTGCACAGCATATTTTAGGCTAAGTGGCTATCCAGCTTCCAGCTGTCCAGGTTCTGCTGTCTCTCTCTTCCATCTCTGTAGGAGTGCTAGGATTACATATGCATGCCACCATATCCACATCTTGCTTTTTATGTGGGTCACACTTCACCAAGTTTGTCCAGCAATCAATTTTACCCTTAAATCATCTCCCTCATTCTGGCCTTTTTAAAGGATGATCCTATAGAACCATGTGTTTGACTTCTATTTACTCTAATTTCAGTTCTAGGCAGGCCTGCATGGCTCAGTAGATAAAGAAGTCCACTACCAAACCTGATGCTCTGAGTTCAATCCCAGGACCACGATGGTAGAGGAAAAGAATCCTTTAAAAGTATCCTTTAAATTCCACATAAGCAAGGCATGTGTGCCACTCATATATACACACAAATAAATAGAATAGGAAACATCAAAACAAAAAATGCCAATTCCTTGGAGGTCTTATATGCCTGTAACCCTCATATTCATGTCTAGGGGAGATCACAATCACATTGCTTTCCTTTTCTTTCTTTTGTTTGGGGTTGCGTGGAGTGGAGACAGTAGCCCAGGTTGGCCTCAAACTTACCTTGAACTTCTGCCTTCACTTCCCAAGTACTAGGATTAAAGTCATCTGCCGTCACATCTGGTTTTATGTTGTAATGTATGTTGAGGGTCTCTGGATGAAGGCATCATGGATGCTATGTAAAAACTCTGCCAGCTGGGCTCCATTCCCAGCCACACAATCTCTCTTATACATATTTATGTGTTTCATTTTCATAGCTTCACTGCCTTGTGACTTTCTTGTTTGTGGTCTATATTGTCTATTACTTCATTTAGGTGGAGAGTCAACCTGGACTGGTCCAGGGTTGTCTCTCAGTACTTGCAACTCTTAATAAATGTTTACTGATTAATTCCTGGGAGTTTCTTTGGTACCAGGTTTCCCCCTAACCCCATAATGGCCCCCTCTATCAAGATTGCTCTCCATAATCTCAGTTCTTCCCCCAACTTCCCTCATAGTCTCATCTCCCATCCCCTCCCCTTTACTCCCTTTCCCAAGTTTACCCAGGATCTCATCTATTTTCCCTTCCCAGGGTGATCCATGCATCCCTTTTAGGGGCCTTCTTGTTACCTAGCTTCTCATGTGGCTGTGGATTGTAACCTGGTTATTCTTTGCTTTATATCTAATATTCTCTTATGAATGAGTACATCCCAGCTAAGATTCCTAGCAATAGTGGAGAGGGTGTCTGAACTGGCCTTCTCCTGCAATCAAATTATTGACCACCCTAATTGTCATAGAACCAAATAACTGATGGAAGCAAATGTAGAGATCCACAGCCAAGCACTAGGCAGAGCTGAGTCCAATTGAAGAGAGGGAAGAGGGATTATATGGGGGGGCAGAGTGTCAGATTATGATGGGGAAACCCTCAGAGACAGCTGACTCCTTGGGAGCTCAGGGACTCTAGACCAACAGCTAGGGAGCCTGCATGGCATGACTAGTCCCTCTGAATGTGTGTGACAATTGTGTAGCTTTGTCTGTTTGTGTGGCCCCTAGCAGTGGACCAGGATCTGTCCCTGGCTCATGAGCTGGCTTTTTGGAACCTATTCCCTATGATGGGATGCCTTGCTCAGCCTTGTTGCAGGATAGATGACCTTGGGTCCTGCCTCAACTTGATATGCCAGGCTTTGTTGATTCCCCTTGGGGAGTGGGGTGGGGTGGAGAGTAGAAAGGAGGAGGAGGAGGGTATGGAAGAAGAGGAGGGAGGGGAAACTGGTTGGTATGTAAAATAGGTAAAAAAAATGTTTATTGATTGAAAAAGTGAAACCTGATAAATTATCTTGAATATTGCTTCTAGTTTTTACTTCTGCCTTCCCTACCTTTACATTTCCCTCACCCTCACAATTAGGCTTCTAAGTATAACTTTAATGCTACTGCATGCAGGTCAGTAGAGAATATTCTGATAATTTCTCTTTTAATGACATTATTTCCCCTTTTTAGTTCTAGAAGACCTGTTTAAAAGTCATTCTGTCAATGGGAATGTGATTTTGGTATGGTTTCATTTTCCATCATCTCTCTGTTGTGAATCCATAGCCCATTAGTCCTCAGTCCAGCCTTGTGCAGTGTTACAACTGAATGGTTCACTATGGGTGTATGAAGTCACAAGTCTTTCCATGCAGACACATCATGACAACATCTAAATTCACTGTCTCCTCAGTTGTGGTGCTCCACCCTTGGCCTGCTGTGCCATCAGCCTCAGGGAAAAGGTGTGTTCTTTGCTGGAAAATAACTTCTGTGATATATATATATATATATATATATATATATATATATGTATATATATATATATTCATATTCAGGTGAGATTTTCTTCTAATACTTGTGAACATGAGTGGTTCCTATTTTCTGTATTTCATAGTATGAATCCACAACACAGTTCCCAGCTCAAGTAAATCTGTACAGGTCTCAGTGTAGCAATATTACAAATAAATTCTATAAACTTTTATAAAACTTACCATGTTTTGGCTGAAAAGAAGTTTCCATTTCTCTAGCACCAATACCCAGAATAATTGCTGTGCTAGATGATGGTTTCAGTTTTACTTTGATAAAAGTTGCTGCACTCTGCTGTAGAATCATTGTGCCATTTTGCTTTCCCACTGTCACAGTGGAGTAACTCAGTTTCTCTGTGTTTTAGTCAGTTGTCAGCTTCCTCACTTTCCTTTTAGCCATTCTAATGGGTATGTTGTTATATTTCATGCTGAGTTAATGTGTATTTCTTTTATGGCTAGCGATATTCATTGTATGTGCTGTTTGCCATCTGCTGTTGTGAAACATTTTTCCAGACCTTTGGTCCTTTTGTATAAAATCAGATATTCTCTTGCTCTTGTATTTGGTTCTTCTTTGTTATTCCAAGTAGTAGGCCTACATTAGAGATGTGTGCTAGAAATGTCTTCTGTCAGTCTTTAGCTTGTTTTTCCATGAGCCTGCATAACTGCAAGTACAGTTTTAATGAGGTCTAGATGAATAATTCTTTGCTTTATGAATCATACTTTTGATATACATTTTTAAAATAACTAGCCAAGACCTGTATTTTAAACATTGTCTCCTACTTTTTTCCCTAAAGGATGTATGGAGCACACTTTACATTTAAGTCCACATATAATCCAGTGGTAACTTTTGTGTAAGGTGTGAGACTTAAGTCAGAATTCCTTTTTATGTTTTTAACTAACAGATAGTTAGCACCTCTGTTGAAAAGGCTTGTCTGCCTAGATTAATTTATATTGTAAATGACAAGATTGTAAATGACATGGGAAGCTCCTAGGAGTCACAAACAAAAGAACACAGCAAAAACAGCAGCAGCTGTAGTAATGGCTACAACAGAAGTAGTCTCGAGCTGATGACTCAGCAGTCATTGGATAAGATCAACAGAAATCAATCACAGTTCTCTACAACAGTAGGGGGGTGTCTTAGTCCATACAGGTTGCTATAGCATAGTGTTGCAAACTGGGAAACTTACAAAACCAGAGACCCATTGCTCACATGCCCAGGGTCCAAGAATCCCAAGACCAAGGTGAACTGGTGTCTGGATGCTCCCTTTTTCTGAGTTTGGTACCTTGTTGCTGCATTTTCATATGTCATTCGGGACGAACAAGTGATCTTAGGTAGTCCTCTTTCATAGGTCCACTAACTTCACTCATGACCAAGTTACCAAATCCTTACCTCTTAATACCACTACACTAGGGATTCAATTTTAGCATGTGGATTTGGGAAGACAGAAACGTTTGGATTGTAGTAACACTTGAAACTGAGATTTAAAACAATGTTATTATAATTTTTCCCAATAAAGTGAAAATTTTTGGTATGCACTTATCACATTGTACAGAACCTGTATGCAGAAATTGAAAAAAATGTTCATAAAATGTAGCAGCTTAAATTTAAAACAGAACATGATATCCATATATTCATATATTCAAAAATTTACTGTGTTGAAGATTTCAGTTCTTCCACAATTGATCTACATATTTAATGTAGTTCCTATTAAAATCTGGTAAGACCTAGTAAGTAATATGTATACCATCCTATTTGAATTTCTTATAAACACACAGGCACATCCAACCTTTCAACATTGCAATGTGTAGTCATCCACAAGGTTCATTCTTGAGAACTGTGCAAACAAGTTATGAAGTAAATCATTAAAGCTCATACTTTTTAAAAGAAATTGATAATTTTGTGTTGGACCAAATTCATTGCTATCTTTGATTGCATGTGGCCATGGTCATATAGTTCTGTAAGGCATTTGTTAAGCTCTTTCAAACAGCATTATAGTGGACCAAGGTGGGAGAAGTAAAAGTAGGGAAAGGAGGAAAAGAAAACAAATGTAAGGATAGATGTTTTTAGTAGCTTATAGTTTAGAGGGAAAAACATGAAATAAGTAAAGGCTGTACATGCTCTAATAGAAGGATGCTATCAGTGTTCAGGCAGGACAGAAGGGAACATTTGTTTTGTCTCAGGCTAGAAAAGCACTTACATGATTTGAGCTAGATTTTGAGTAACTATAAGATAATTATCCTGAACAAGGGATAGATTGGGATCCAAGGTAGAGAAGCCATGTACATAAAATGGCAGTGATGTGAATGAGCTTCTCAAGAAGTTTGTTGTGGCTAATTCAGGAGATCTGAATGTAAGCAAAAAATAGGTTGAAGGCACGCTAAAAAGATTGAATTTGGTTATTTGGTTCTGGAAAGCAGATGAGAACTTTTAAGTAGGGGGATGCGTGATAGATTGGATTTTTAAAAAATAACTTTGCTTGGTATCCTAACAAATACTTTGTTGTCAATTGCAGAAAGGCAATGGGCAGTGAAGAACAGTCTGTTGTAGGCTGTTGTAATGGCTTAGGCATGTACTGATAACAGTTAAAGCAGCATCAGAGGACATATGGGAACTAGCTTTTAGAGGTACATTTGAAGTTGCTTAACTGAATTTGGTGTGTGAGGTTTGACAACTGGAAAGGAGATTTGAGGCTATTGAGACAGTCCATCTACTGTGGATGAGAAGTTTCAGGGAAAGGTTTGGGTTTAGATGTACTAAGTTTGAGTCTCTCTGTGGATGGAAAATACACCCTGTGTGCAGATGTACAAGGGACCATCCAAGAAATTAAAGGAGGAATACTGGAATCTGGAGTTTCCTGCCTCTCATTGCCACAAACTGAACTTCTTTTCTTGTAGTGAATTCATTTTGATGGGTCACAGTTCTTGATGATACAGGGTAGTCACTACATCTGGCCCTTTAGTGCTATTAAAAGATGACGTAGATACAAGATAAACAAGGATGTTGCCTGTATAGCTGGAATGCTGCTTTATATTAAGCTTTTTGTAAATCAAAAACACTTGAGAATAAAAAAAAAATCAGTATACTTAGAATATAGTGGTTTACTATCACTTCCAAGTGTTATATACTCCACACAACTGCATGTGGCAATGCAGCCTCTTGGGAACTTGTGGGACAGTGGGTTTGCTTATGCCAGGATCACTACAATGCCTGAGAAGGGAACTACATTATAGCAGCCTGGTCAATATAGTGATATGAATTTTTAACTCCATTATTGTGTGGAACATCTGTAGTGTATATTCTGGATTTGACTAAAACATCATAACATGGTCTATGACAATGACACACTATAGGATTACCTTTAAACAGGGTAATAAAATTCCATGATCAAAGTGTTCAAATAATTGTTTATAGATTTAAGTAGTTGGGTAAAAATACTAGCTGTCAGGGAGGAAGGTCAAGATATATAGACGTGAATTTCCCATTTGATTACTTATTCTGTGTGTTTGTGTTTTCATATAGATTAACAGTCAAATTGATGCCATATCTTAAAAACAAATGAAATCTGAGTCTTCTTTAATCATCTAAGAAGTGGTTAGGGTGCTGGTGTTAGGGGCTTTTCAGGGAACACAAATTGTTAAAACAAAGAAGAAAAGTTGTGTTATTTCATTTGTATTCATCTGGATTCCAATTTTGCTTAGGTTTCTGTCCCTCCTGAAAGATATAATCACAGGTTACAACATGAACTCTATGGTGCTTCAGAAATAGCATTGGCTGATGAAGCTATACTTACTACAGAAAACAAAGCCCACCGTCACAGAACTTAGCATTAAGAAGATAGGCATTTAATTGCCAAAAGAAATCCTGTATTCTCCTTAGACACGCAGCTCTAGGGTGTGGAAGGTGGCCTGGGCAGAAGTGAATTTCACAGTGTTTAGGTGAACAGCCTCAGGTTTCTCTGGTGATGAACTTGAGTTTTCGTCAGCCCCACTCGCTCTGCCATTCCTGCTGTTTTGCAACAGGGCTTAAAAGTGCTTTAAGTGCTTGTGACCGTGGTAATGAATGAAAATGTCTTTCTAGCACTGAGAGGATTGCATTAGACTGAATAGTCACCTCACTTGTAAAAGCACTATTAGAGTAGGGCAGCTGTAAGTAAGGATAACGATTTGTGTCCACTGCTTATTTACTGAAAATTGTCAATGTATTATTTATTGAGAGCTCTCCAGACAGTGCTTGTCAGAATAAAAATGTCAGCTCTGAGCAAAATGTTATAATACATAATAAAAATGCTAGGTACGCATTTTAGGAAGACAACTAATTAGACCTGCTTTTTCTTTAGAAAGGAACAGTAAAAATGTCTAATATCGTAGACTTTCTCCATTTGTATGTGTCCTTTCCTTTCTTCCCCGCTCAGCTCCATATTTGTTTTAAAAACTTAGCATGTCTAAGAAATAATTTGACAACTTTCTGTGGTTGCCATTAGACTCCCCAAGTAGTGGGAGTCTTGCTCAAGGAGGAAGGCCTGGCTTGCCGCCCCACAGTGAGCAGCGCCCTCACCGCCATGTTTTGTCTGGAATTAGATGTCACTTCCTCCCTGAGCAGTACTCTCGGAAAACTGCCTCCAGTGTAAACAAGATAAAATTATTAAGCTTATTCCTCAGCCGTGCTAATTAACCCCAAACAAATTTCACATTAAGGAAACAGAATTCAATCAATGTAAATGTTATTGCCGTGTATTACTGTAAGCAATAATATAGTGGCTAAAATAATTAATTATTTTGATTTTTTTAAAAGAAAGTATTCCTTCTCTGTTTTAAAAATGTTGTTGCAAAACATTTTGTGGATTTATCCTCCCTTTCTTTGGTTTTCCTGGCATAGAATATGAATGACTCAACTGGTAAAGCAGTAGTAATATAAAATTTTATTCTGAACAATGGGTTTTCTTTCCTTCTTTCACAACTGGATTACAGAACAGGGAGAGTGTGCTTTGGAAAGCTTCAGGTTTACTTGGGCTAATGTGTTTTCATTGGCAGTACTGTGGCCAGTCTCGTTTCCTCGGACCTAGTCCAGGTGACAGTGCATCATAGCCACCTCCTGTCCTTTCCCACTAGGCTTTAGGGAATTCACATGGCAATGGTGGGAAGCTAGTAATATAATCTGTATCTAGGAGGAGAAAAGAAAGTACAATTTTGCTGCATTTCAGGTTTTCAGAAGCATTTGCCTATGGAGATTCCCCCACCCTTCCCTTTTCAAGAAAAAAAAAATCTGGGTTCACACAGGAAGTCAAATTATCCTCTTCATGGTAATTTTCTAACATCAAACCCCCAGATTTCAATGTGATTGCTTGGTTGCTCCTTTGAGAACTTGGATAAAATCTGTCATTATCACTTTTACCCTCCTCAAAGACCTTTCACTACATAAAGTACAGATGCCACAAGACATGTAACTTATTTCTCATTCAATGGAATGTGTATTTGATTAACACAGAGTAATTTATCAATTATAAATAGCTCATTTTATGGTAGATGAAACATAAGTCAAACACTGTCTGTATTAAGTTTATTCTGAGAAATAGTACATGACTTTGCCAATATATACCAGCAAGCATTAAATTAACTTTGAAATTTAAAGTAATTTAACTGAATTATACAATAAGCGACTCTACAAATTCAATCCCAGCATTTTTTGTTTGTAAGTTTTTTATTGTCTAATAGTTGCCTCTGATGGTCCTGTCCATCCCCAATTACTTCTATATCTTGTTTGAGGGTTCCGCCAAGCACCTTACCCTCCTCTATTAAAGCTGTCTTCACCTTGGTAGGAATAGTTAATCCTTTAATGATATCTTAAATATCTAACAAGCAGGTTGCTGCTAAATATGCAGTGTTGCCAAAGTGAATAATAAGAGCATAGGTGTTCCAAGAAATAGCTGGCTTGTGCCACTAACAGCCATAAATAAATAAAATCCAGTCCTCATATCAGATATGAGGAAATTAAACTCTGAGTGCTTTAAAATCACACCTGGACTGACCATTTGCTTGGGTGTATTTTGATTTCAAATAATTTGCTTCATTCAAGTGTTTATATTTTGGTCCTTTTTTTTTTAGTTTCTATTTCCAGATAGTTGGTTTTAATTTTTATGTCTTTGAACATTTATTTTAACTTTTCCAAATAGAAAGTGACTTTATATTTTATTTCTTCACATTCCGTAGGTAGCTGTTAATGCTTTGCAGATTTTAAGAAGCCACATTCAGTAATTAAAAAAAAAACCATAAAATGGAGACAATAAAATTTTGTAATGAGCATGTCTTCATTTTGGATGTTTATGTATATAAACATATTTTAGGAAAATGTTTAAATACTAATATATGCTATAGCAGAGTATATAGAAGGGCTAAATATAACTAACATTCCCAGATCCCTCTAGTATTCAAAGAACTTGTAAAATCTTAAGCTGCAAGATTTTCAGATTAATATTTCTAGATTTGAAGTTACACTATAATTCCAAGTGAATAAATGTAATAAAATTCTAAAATAAGAATCCTCGTTAGAAGAACCTGTATTAGTGTATTTTGAAATGAGATGCAAAAGGCTGCATCTGGCATTTTATCCCGTTTAAGACAGTAATTGACAAACTGCAGTCATCATGCTTTCATGTGGTTTTCTTCCTCTACTGAATTCGTTTTTTTTTTTTTAATGAAAGTTAAAAAGGGAAAAGGGGACTCCAGGATTTTGAAACTTACTGGTCCTAAAGTGATGGGAAAATAGGCAAGGTGTCACAGCTAATTTCTGGCCCTGTTTTATGAGTTCTGCTCTTCCTTATTCCCCCTGTCAGCCCCGGAATCCCTGAGGCTGTGCAAACTGGCTGAACATCACTCAATCCTAGTTTTATATCCCCTTTTAATAATGTTGAGTCTATTCTGTCTAACTTTGATTCAGACAACCTGCTCGTCTTGAAAAAGTGATATATTTAATCAGTGGTGCTGTCCCCAGCCTAGCTCCCACCGCGTGTGACTGCAGCCAGGGAGAGGTACCATGGTCTGTCACTTCTGTTTGAATGGGTAATGCGGAGCCCATCAGCTGAGAAGACAGGAGCTGGAACTGCTTGTTAGGACACATGATCAAAAGCCACTCTCTGCTTTCTGCCAATCAAACCTCATGTCGCCTTGTGGGGCAGACATTAAATAGATTTCTTTCCAGCCTTACACTGTGGGCACTTTGCCAGTTTGACATGTGAACTGTTACAAAAGATAGCAGAGTTTTGACCGTTTGCTGACTGCTTTAAAATATTACTGGACACTTGTCAGAATGAAATATTCATAATCCTATATTATAGTAGGCCAATTAAATGCTTGTTAATTTTATAGTACACTTTATGGATTTTTGTTGATTTTCCTTTTGTACTTGGGGAAGGAAAAAAAGAGCAGACAGTTGCTTCTAGTGTGAAAGTAAAGAACAATCTGTGAATCAGGCCTGAGTATGATGCTAACACATGGTATTACCGGCAGTTCAACTGGGGTGATTGTCGCTTTGTGGAAATAACACCAGTGAATGAAATATTGTTTTATATTCTCCCCTCACATCTTAAAAATAATTACTCCTTTGGGGCCAAAATAGGAAAGGGTATTAGTAGTTATATTTTGGGCAAAAACAGCATTGAAACTTGAAATTGTGTCTGATATGGGCATTACTTATTTCTGTTTATTGAGGAGATGGACCCATTTCTGAATTCCAATGCAGTCCTGGTTTGTGCTTGCCCCATGGCTATTTTCAGCTGCCTCTTTCCTTTTGTTCTGTCCTGAGGATTTTCTCATTCTATTGCTGTCTCACTCTGTACCCATATCAACCTAGTAATGATGATGGCCTAACTGCTAAGCTTTTAAAAACAAGAATGAATAGTAAGTACTTCTCATTTAAAAAGCTCCTTGGAATAGGCATTTCTGACCATTTCCAAGCACCCAGATAACCACCCCAAAGCTCTTAAATCTCCGTGTTTTGATTCCTCCAAACTTGCCACTTGGTACTTGCTGTCGTCTCTTCTCTAATGATCATTTTAAAAGGAGTTAAACATTTTCACCAAAACATACCATGGCAGTCTAGTGAGCGGCACATAAACAGCTGCTCCTTCAATAAGCCATTCTTTATAATACCCTTATTACCTTCCAGTGTCTCAAATTCTGATTAGTCAACAGTGCTGATTGCTGCACAGCATTCCATTGCCTGTCTTCCCTGCTCAGCTGCTCAGATCTGAGTAATCACAACACAACTTGGGCATTGTTTCTCCCAAGTTGCTGTTCATATTGTGCCTTGAAAACTCTGAATTATCCTGGAAAACCGCCATGGTGTGGGAGTGAGTGACTTTCCTTTCTTGTTTTTAAATTGTCTGCAAAAAGCACTCCATAAAAAAAATCATGTAACTGTGGAATTCTTAGGTTTGGAAGGATATTTGTAACTTAAAACTGTTCCCGTGATCAGATTATGAAACTGGGTGCGTTTTTAAAAATGAGTCCTTTACAAATGTGAAGTTACAAAATTGTCATTTATAGCTACTAAATTTCAGCCAGCTCTGGAAGATATTTGTGTGTAGAACCTCACTTACAGGGTCATGAGGGCCTCCCCTTTTGCTTAAGATGAGATAACTTCCATCCAGTTACCGTGCAGCACCACTGATATGACCAGATAGGGCGGCATGGTAGCAGTTGCAGTTATGATGAAATAAGTAAGGGTGGAAAAAGTGTATCCACTGAAGCTAGGGTTTCAGCAATTCCTCTGTTGTGACCCCCTGGAATTCACTCTCAGTGAGGAGGAAATGCTGACACACTGGAAATGCAACCTCAGCCAAGACCCTAAATCTGTCATTGTGCTCTGCAGTCTGCTCTGAAAATAGCGGAACTCTTTTGGTAAATTAAAATCGGTGTGAATGGGAACAGATGTCGCCATGCTTCCCACTATCTTCAGGGATGCCCATTAGAAAAGAGAGGGTCAGCGAAGCTAGAGGGTAGGAGGCATGCTGGAGTATGCAAACAGGGTCTACATAGGGAGTCCTATTTGGCATGTTAGTGAGTACATTGTACTTATCTTTGGTGGCTGTGTAAGAACTTATGTACATTGTTACACCAAGAGAAAAAGAAGGGCTGATATTTATTTCTGGAAGGATCTCTGATATTCCCTGAGATTGTATCTGTTCTTTAGCAAGCTACATTGCCCCTGACTACTATTAGGTTGTTACTTTCTGGAATCCTCTTGGCATATGATTCTAAAGTATTTGCTATACTCTAAGGCTACAGTACATTCTTTGTACTTATATTTCTCAAAAATAATAAAAATGGTTTATGCTCTAAAGATATACAATTTATCAAAAAGCATGTGTAGTCAATTTAAATAAGTCTCATAGAAGTTTTAGTCTTGATTTGAAAAATAGCATAGGATGAATTTATTTATAAGAACCTTAATAGTTTCTCTCAATTCCTTTTACATTTTAGATTACCTTATAATTTTCTAAATCTACATGAACAATAATGATCAATTTTGTCAGTATTATTCACACCTTTTATTAATTTAACATAGATGAATAAATGTGAGTGTTGTGAAGAGTTGATTGGGAATAGATTTTAAATCTGACAGTTAGATTACAGGGTACCTAAGAAAAAATGGCTCTTTCACTAGGTACCTAGTAATTTAATTCTTGTTTGAAATTATTATAATTTATTACAGTGTGTGGGTCCTAATGAATGTCTACTATTAAATGAAAAGGAGAAATTGAAATTAAGATTATGAAATTCTTTTAACTCATATCTTAAAATCCTCTTAAACAATTCAGAAGACATTAATAAGCTATGTGGGTTTCTTTCCATATTCTACAATGACAAATAGAAACATTTTTTTTCAACACGTAAAGACTTTAGGAAATGTTGAATGCCACTACAATTCCATGCTTGCAATCTTGGAATTTTTATAAAGTGGTAAGAGCCATTATAAAAACACTGAATTTGGTAACTCTATGTAGAACTTTATTTAGGCTTGACCTAGACTTTTCTAACATTTGCATTTTGCAGAAATGACTATTTCCTTATTTTTAAACTTTTAATGTAAGACGATTTGAGTTTTATGGAGCTATAGACAGTACAACATTAACATTTAAAAAATACCAAATACTAAGGAGACTGTTAAAATGTGAATTAGTAGAATCCACATATAAAATGAGGATGTTTGGATGTCTGCAGGCACTAAAGGCTGCTGCCCCCAGATGTCGGTCGGTAGAGCCTAACATATCAAAAAAAAAAAAAAATGATCAGATATTTCAAATAATTTTCGAGCAAAACCAGCAATATTATAGGACATTTTCTATCCTGATGTATTGCTCAATATATCACTTGAAAAGCTCACTGGGTATTTCTCTCTGGGTGTGAACCTTGATTTACAAAAATGGCTTTGCTTATTTGAAATCACTTTAAGAATTAGACTGGCCCTTTACATTTTAAACTATGGCTGCACTTAAAAACACCTGAGGTTGTGTTGGCTAATTTCTAGACTTTCTGTCTTTTTTTTTTTTTTTTTTTTTTTTTTTTAACCGAGGCTATTGTGATTCATGTCACTGGTCACTAGTTTATATGTAAAGAGGTAAAAATCAGAGCAAATGAGCTGATGATGGCTTAGGCCTGCTAGGGTTTCCACAGCCTCAGAACAGTGCCAAGCCATAGGGCCTGGCCCCTTCTCTCTTTGAGGACCCCTATAATCCTGAATATTAGAAGTGAAAATTAACTTTCCAGGAGTGTGACTGCTTAGTTGGGGCTTTCTGTTGGGTGGATTCTGCATGGGTTTCTTTGGAGCTCGCAAGAGCGGCATCTCTGTAATACATTCTTCTCCAAAACACAATTCTCTGTGAACCCCAACACTGCCACCCTTAGTTAAGGAAGACAGTGGTCATGTTAGCTGCTTTTACATGAGCAGGTGGTTTCTGGCTTCCAGCAATCTGCTTGTTGAACACAAGTTAGCTGAGTTTCTGATGTCAACAGTCATCATGGGGACAGGAAGGACACAGGAACCACGGCAGTGCTTACTGCTCTCCTAAGAGGAAACAGACAATTGGATAGTCCGCAATCTGCCTGAGTTTCCATAAATAACAAAGCCCTTTCTCATCCATCCGTCATACCCACGTGGTTGCTGTTTTGTACTGCAGCTAGGATGCTTACATCCAAAGTTGTCTTTCGTCTACTATTACAGAAAGCTAAAATCAGCCCACTCCAGCAGGGGAGTAGCACAGGGAGATAGAACTTGCCGATGTTACATGATGTGAGAACACAAGAATCCTGCAATGAAAAACAGCTCCTTCATATTATTCTTTTTGCCAATTGTGAAGCCATACTGTAAAAAAAATTGTTTATGAAAGCACTGACAATTTACAAAACCTCTACCTACTGTCATCTGTTTAATTAGATTTACCCCCTTGGTACCTATTTAAACTCTAAATGAACGATGAAAATATGTTTGCTCTAAATATTTGATATGATTGAGATGAGATTAAGGGGTTTAAATGATTTAAAAATTATATTTACTTTATTGCAATCTGTTAGATTCAGTGGTAATCTGCCATTTGGTTTGCTTTACAGTGAAGCAAGCACCAAGGGTTAAAGTGCCCAGCACACCGGAATAGTTAAAAATCTGGGCCCCCTTTTCTTCCCCATCTGAGTTGTTCAGGCGAAGTTGAGTTTAGCTCAGACATCCCTGTGCTTCTCAGCAATGACCTTGCGGGCTAGAGAAGCATGGCACAGTGGCCCTTTCCAGCTGTACTCAGCCTATCCGTCGGGGTATAATCATGCTTGGTCCCAGCACTGCAGGCTTGGACATATGTTGAGTTTTATTTCTTTCTTCTGACATTAATCCTATTCACCAGCTGTTCTGCCAGCTGCCATTCTTCAGTTTGGAGATTACATTTTGGGGGATACCAACAAAGGTCTGGTTGACCACTGCTTTCTCTTTCCCTTTTTCTCCTGTATTCCTTAGAAATGACTGGATCTGGGAAGGAGGATTCAATATTTTCTCAGTATGACCTCACTTTTTTTTTTTTTGGCTTCTAGACATAAACATGATTTATGATCACTCAGAGTGTGCCGTAGATAAGCTTCCACAGTGCAGGTTACCACCTTATTTATAAATCCCTTCCATAAAAAGGTTTTAGGTTTACATTGAAGGATATAATTAATGTTTCTTATGCTACTATATAAACAACATTAATTAGTGACAATTTCTTTGATGTTTTAAAACATATTCCAGATGAAAATATGCTTTTCATTTTTTCTTTGTCTCTCCTGGCACAGGTTTGAGAGTGTGTCTCAGTTGAGATGATCTCCCTTCTTTCCTGAGCTGTGGTCCCACTAATCTTATTTGAATGGGCTATTAAATCTCTGTTACAGTCATAATATATACTAATAAGTAGTATAGATTTCTCACTTTGTATTCCAGATGATCTGTCCATAAGCAGGATGTTAAACATCTGTAGTTTAAGCCTCTGGGACTAACAAATGCATTAATGCCAGAAAGAAAAGTAGCCTGGACAATAAGGTCACAGACCATGTGGTCAAGCAGCATCTCCAATATTAAGTCCACACATTCTTTTCAACACTAATCCTTCCATTTTCATAAAGGCAAGAAGATTAATAGACTTAAGTTGTAATTATTTACAGTACATGTTTATTCCATTAATACCAACAAATACACAAAATCCTGTATGTGTTATAATTCTGTGAGCTGATATTTGGAAGTTGTTTAAAATACCACAAATGCTTCACTCTCTTTGCCATAGATGTACTTCAGAAAATCTACCAATAAGTGGCTATCTATATACAAGATGTTGCTTTTGTCTTTTAACTTTGTAGTACATTGAGACTGTTGACAGTGGTAAACAATTCAGTCTTTAAAAACACCGTAAACTGATACCATTAGAATTAAGAATACACTCTAGATTCAAACACACACACACACACACACACACACACACACACACACACACACACACACACAACTAGTAGTATGTTTTGGAAGGTAGTTTTTGTTTATTTATTCTTCATTTGTCTGTCCATCATCCATATATTCATCTACCCATCCATCCATCCTTCTAGCAAGTCTTTCATTCCATAGAGCAAGACACTACTTATTGAACCATGTAAAAGAAAACAGCATTTTGTGTCTTCCAAAGCAGTGGAAGTCTTCACGTGTATAGAAATCTACAGAATATGTTTATAAACTGCCCATTGAAAAACCTATTGATACCATACCATCTTCCTATGTCCCCCCAAAGCATCAACAGTAGTGAACCCCATTTGCTAAATGTGGACATTCTATTTATAGAAATATCATATTTTTATTGGTGGCCAAAGCAGTGCTTATAGGCAAACCTACAGGTGACTAATAGGAGTTGCTCACTAAGTGGAATAATGAATAGTATTAGGTGTCAATTAAATCAAGCTTCCCCGAGGTGCAGGTGCTCCACAATGTACTGACACATTTCAAGTAGCAGTGCCACTTCACCCATGCATATGAACAAGCACATTTGCATATTAAAAAGCTGAAAATTATTTAACTGAAGCAAAAGTCTTTTAGAGATGATGGAGGTTATTAAAACTGTTGACAAGAAAGAAGGTAATTGCCTGAAAATGAGAGATGACATTCTGCTATACACAGGGAACGCTGTTTTTGTTGTATTGTGCAGCAGTGCCTGGGTGTATAACCTATTACATTGAGATTGCTCCTATGCAATTAGACCCTTTTTGTCCTCACTTCAATAAGGCTATGATTATGAGGGATTGAAGAACACTTGGCATATTGAATGTCTGTTGTTTTTATAACTTCGTCAGAAATGACAAAACACGTTTTGTGTCCTGTTTTTTCTTTGTAGGCTTATTGATTCTGTGATTATAATATTCATAAAAGACAATGTGTTCATGGTTGAACACTCTGTCATTTATACAGGTTTTATTTTTTTCTGTCTCAGCATCACATTTGTTTGAATGCCAAGGTGTTAGTCATAAGATGAGCAGATTTTTAAAGTAAATGATGAATAGGTGAGAAGTTTATCATGCTAATAATCCTAAATATTACTATTAAAAGTGTCATAAAAATGATTTCCCAAGTTTCAGATGCAGATAGTTCACCCCCTGAGGAAACTTGAAAGTGATTTTATTTTCTCTTCGACTCTGGGATGTTTGTTTTCACTCAGATTTTGAGAGATCTTGTGCTTGGCTTGTGTTTGTCAAGAGGGGAGATTCATGGCCTAGAGGGAGGTCCTGCCACCGTAAGAGGCAGTGCATCCATCCAGTTTGACTCTATCCTTTCTGCAGGTATAGGCTAAAGCAAATACAGTGAATGTGGCAATTGAAGTTGGAACCCAGCAAATTATTGCAGGTGGAGGAAATTTCAGGTTTTATGCTTTATTAAAATTATGCTTGTAAAAAGACTTTCTATCCAATCACTCTAATTAGACTTTGGCTCCCCAAAGTACCATTACAGCAGTGTATGAAGTCCATTTCCATCACTGCAGCCTTTCCTTGAAGATGGTGTTCTTTAGCCATTGTAGCGAATTCAGCTGGACTTCAGGCTTCTGATAAATCTATTTTCCTCTGGGGACAACCAGCTCCTTGCCTCCATTTCTTACATGCATTTAAGTTCAATACTAGTTTTTCAGACATAGAATTGATAGGTTCTGAATAAAGCCCCAGTGTACCCAGAAACTTTTTCAGGGGCTTTCCATTTATGGGCTCTTTGATTTGGTTGCATCTGGGCTCAAGGATGTTAAGAGGCACACCTATGGTTTTTGTTAACATCTGTCTAGTAATTTATCTAATATGACATGTTCATTTCTTTAAGTTGAAGAGGGAAAATGTCTTTAGGCATCACAATCTGACTTTTTATTAAAAAGATAAAAGTGATGTACCCCAGTTCTTTTCAAACACATTATTTAATGCTTGTTGAAAACTTAGCACTTTTTGGTGATAAAAATTTCAATGTAGCTATGTTCAAGAAATACAAAACAAGAGATCTCCACACTAAAACTGACAAATAGAAGACAGAAACCCAAACTCAAAAATAGGGAACAGAAGTCCCCCCCACCCCATGCCAGTCTCAAGAATAGAAGTCTGATTCCCCCACAGGTCAAACACTTCAGTTACTTCAGAATGCAGGTTTAGACACCTGCTCTGTGCCTCAGGTTTTATTCACACAACTCCAGTTCTTTGTAATTAAATTATTTTGTATTCCAATAATTGTGAGGTGATCTTGTTTAGAAGGGTTTAGAACAATCTTTTTATTTTTTATTTTTTTGAGACAGGGCTTCCCTGTCTAACAGCCCCACTCTCCTGGAACTCTCTTTGTAGACCAGGCTGGTGCAAACTTACAGAGATCTGCCTGCCTCTGCATCCCAAGTGCTGAGATTAAAGGCATGTGTCACTACTACCCAGCAAGAGCAATCTTTTTTTTCCCTTTCTTTTTGGTTTTTCAAGACAGGGTTTCTCTGTGTAGCTTTGGAACCTATCCTGGCACTTGCTCTGTAGACCAGGGTGGCCTTGAACTCACCCAGATCCATCTGCCCCCCGAGTGCTGCGGTTAAAGCGTGCACCACCACTGCCCAGGTTAAGTAAGAACAATCTTAACCTAGCTTCATTTGACTGGTTTTAGTGAGACAAATCATTGCTTTTAACTATGCATTTAATAGAAATTTCTTAGTCAAAATTTTTGTAATTTGGTTTGATACTATTAAAGTTTTTTCTCTTAGTTAAGTCCATCAATATGGAGATATTTAGCATTCAGAATTCTTTATAATACTTTATCTGACTTTTATATTCATAAGTTTATTGATTGGACTATTTTAAAGCAATGGTCAAAACTACTTTTAATTTTAAGTTAAAGTATTCATGCCAAAATGAAATGAGAAATATGAAATAAATAGAACCATCTATCTTTGGATTTGTTTTGGAAAACAAAATCTTCCACACATCACTTTCCCTTTGTC